>JARWIR010000010.1:17635629-18835629 GCA_029959085.1 Nemophila menziesii | reverse complement strand
TATATGCGATATTTGCTTGTTTTTAATATCTTTGTAGAGTCTTTTTTGAGTCGTGGGGGCACGCCTCATTTTTTAGTTGGGGGGTGTGGGGATTCATTGTCTCTCATCTCCATTTTTATGTTATTTTATTGTTTTTTGGAGAAAATTAAATTTTTTGATACATGGGATTAGATGTAGAGTGTGTTTAATAGCTTGAAAGAATAAGATTAGTAAGTTAATGATAGAAAGTAATATGTTTATGAGCTGTTTTATTTTGTATGCTTTGAGTGGGAACAAGAAACACACATTGATTGTATAGAAAGATTAGTAAACAATGCGGTAGAAGTATTTTTTATCTTAGGTCACCTTGAGGAGTGTGTACGCTGTGAGATCTGAGTCAGTTGATAAACCCATTGATGAACGTGCTAAAGGTAAGAGAATGACGAATTTGTATAGTTTAGAAAGTGATTAAGGCGGTTCTTTGATAAGCCCCTTGTTTTCTTTTAGCTTGCTGTCCATTTAATATTTATATCCTTCTCAGCACCTTCTAGCCTTTCTAAAGTCTTTTCATTAGCCATGTTATAAGTCATATCCCTTAAGATTTTAGGACTTTTAGATATGAACCGCACTCGAATCGTGATGCATAGACAATCCTTTTAGAGCTTGAGTTTGGGATGGTGGGTCCACCATTATGGGAATATTATTGTGTTGGGATCTTTGAGCTTAAGTATTTGTGCTCTATATTTTGATGATGATTCATTGTTGTTATATTGTAACCCTTTGACAAGGTAAAAGTAAATGAAAAAATAATTGAAAAGAAAAGAAATATGTGAAAGAAGTAGAATGATATCTGACATCTAAACGAGAGTCAAGCTATATTACAAAACAAAAAACTGACATGAAAAGATTAAATATATTTGGACCGGCAAAGTGGAATTTTTATGTGATTAGTATTGGGTTATTGGGGAGGCTAATTAGTGCATCAATTCATTGGGATAAGTGAGAACGTTTTATAAGAGTAACTCAAGCTCTAGGGAAATTCGTTGATGGCTAGTGAGGAGAGGTCCAAAATCTCACTCTAAATTATCCAAGTATACTATCATATTGTCCCTAAGCCTACATTACAACCTCAAGACCTTATAATTCTTTTCTATGTGATCTAGACGTGACTGAACCATTAGAGTGTAGTTAGATGGATATTTGGATACTAATGAAGCTCGATGAACAATCTATAGCCTCCTTGGTAATCTAAGTGAAGAACCTCTCCTTTGTGCATTGCAAAGCTAATCCAATATTGAAATTGAGTCGTGTTGATCGTTTGTATGACAAGTGTATAGGTAATATAGTTTGTAAATATTATTACATGAAATTTTCTAAGTAGTTGCTTTGAGTTTATTATCTATATCCTGCTATCTTCTTCCCACTATGCCTAATTGACTTAGGTGTGTATTTAGAGACTTCCCTTTGTTTTTATCTTTATTGTTTCGGGACGATACACCTTTGATTTGGGGTCTTGATGTCTCCCTATTTGTGATATAATAATATAGGTTGGAGACATCATTTTAGGTTTCTTTGATGAATTAATTATAGATTTTTATCTGTTATTTTATAATTTCTTATTTCTTGTCTTGATATGATGATTTATTACTTTTAGAACATATTTGGTTTAATATATGTGCTAATGTGAAGCTCTTGAGGTTTATGGAGTATAATTAGATGCCAAATCAATTCTCAGAAGACAAGGAAAGAAGAAATGGAAGGAAGCAAGATATAAAAGGAAGTAGAGATAAAATAAGAGTCAATAGTGTCAACTCAAATAATTTCTCTCTCTTCCCTTTCATTTTTTTTTGGACAATGGAGGGGTGCCGAGGCACCCTGCGATAAGACAATCAAATCATCCAATGCCTAATCTACTAAAAGCTGCCGATAAATCGAAAATACTAAGCGTATTTCGATTAACAAAAGTTGTTGCGTGCCTAGCTTCCTTCGCCAATTTATCCGCTTCCTCTTCCCTTTCATTCACTTGTAATTTTATTCCACCCTTTTTTCTTTTCTTTTCAACTCAAAACACCTTCTTTCCATACTTTTTTTCTTTTCTTCAGATTTAGTGTTAATCCATAAGTTTCTGGGATCTATCACCTTATCTATATTTTTCCACCTTTATTTCTGAACCCCCCCCTCTCTCTCTCTCTCTCTCTCTCTCTCTCTCTCATCACCACTACCTCCACCGCCTTTAAACTTTGTTTCTCCATCCTTTTTTCTTTTTCACTTTTGCCTGCTCTCTTTGACTCAAATGACGAAAATGTTCAATTTTGATCGAGTAAACGGTCTTCAATCATGTCTGAGAAGTAAAACGAAATACACTGACATCACTAGAATGATTCTATCACCGGATTCCCATCAAATGTTCTTACTCTTGTAACTCACACTTACAATCGGGATTTGAGTAGTGAGGATGAAGTTGTTGTTCCAGCTCAAGAGTCAAGCCTAGTCAAAGCTAAATCAGTTGAGAAAGTTTCAGATCTGGTTGATGAAGAGGTCAAACTGCTGCCATGGTTAAAATTATTTGAAGGTAGTGTAAACAGTCTCTCAAATTGGACTATCATGATCTGATTCGTTACATAGGAAGGAAAATTATCAAACTAACTCAAAAAGTGCTAGACGAAGGTGCTCTGTTATGGGAGAATTGCTTGATCGGGCAATTTTTGGATTCTCCTCCTCCTTTTTATGCTGTAGCGGACTTTGTTAAGTTCCAAAGTAAAAAATTAGGTAAAATCATTATAAAATCTAGTAGTAATGGATCTTTTTACTTTCAAGCTTGAGAATGAACAGTTTTATAGTAAGGCATTAGAACAGTTATGTCATATTAATGGGAGTCCATTGTTGCTCAGACCGTGAAAAATTTGGGATGCAATTTAAGAAGCTAGATGTATCTAAAATCCCTATTTGGCTAAGATTAGTTAATGTACTAATGGATATGTGGACTAGGAAGGGTTTAAGTTACATTTCAAGTGGAATTGGAACTCCTCTGCAGATGGATTCAATGACAGAAAAAAAACAAGACTAGGCTATGCGCGTGTTTGTTAGAAATTGACACTAAAGAATAATTGACCTATGACTTATATGTAGATATCGGCACCGAAGAGTTACAGATAGTCAAAGTTGAGTATGATTGGAAGCCTAAGGTGTGTTTGAAATGCAACAGAACTGGATACTTGGAAGGGAAATATCCCAATACTCAGAAGGTTTGGGTGCCTAAGGTTAATAATAACAATTTATATAAAGGCAAGTAGAAGGTTAATGAGGAAAATTGGCAGGTTGTCAGTGGTAAGAAACATCAAAGAAAAGAAGAAACATCTTCCTCTGTAATATGCTCTAATACCTTTGATAAATTGCAGGAGGATGTGGTGAGTGAAATTGATGGGGATGTACAACAATTTATAAATCAAAGTGGAGGTAATGAGGTTACTAGACCTCCTAACTTATGAGTATTTTATCTTTGAATGTGAGAGGGTTTGACAACCTTCTTAAGCAGCTAGATGTAAAAGATTTTATTATCAATAATAATGTTAAACTCATAGGCCTTCTTGAAACTAAAGTGAAGGTCCGTAAGAGTTTATCCATAATAAATGCTCACTTCTCTCACTTGTAAGTGCTACATAATTATAATACATGTGAATTAGGCAGAATGTGGGTGATTTGGGACAAAAATTACATAAAAGTTAACTTGATTTATGAGTCACACCAAATCATGTTCATCAATGTAACTATTCAAGCTTCTAATCTTACATTTTTTGTAGGATTTGTATATGCTAGTAATAATGATGATGAGAGGGAGAATCTTTGGGCTGATATGGTTAAACTTAGTCATGACTTCAAAGATCATAAAATTTGTTTTTATGGGGGATTATAATGATATCTTAAGAGTTTAAGAGAGACTTAATTGTGATAGTTTGCTAACTTGTTCTTTGGAGTTTGCATATTGCATTGATGAAGCTTCACTCTATGAATATCACTATGCATGACAGTTCTTCACTTAGACTAACAAGAATAATACTGGTCAATTAAGAGAAAGCAAGATAGAAAGAGTTTTCATCAATAATAAATGGTTAGACACATGTCAGTCAAGTGTGATGATCATTCCACCTTCCACTTTGACCCATGTGTTATCAAACTTATTACTGTTCTGATTAAGAAGTCTCCACCTTGTGCTTCAGATTTTTCAACATTTGGACAACTCATGAATGCTATTTTGACTTAGTAAAACAAGCTTGGTATACTAAGTTTCAAGGTAATTATATGTTTAGACTGTGTATGAAGCAAAGGGAAGTGAAGTTAGCTCTCAAGAAGTTTAACAACAAATACTTCAAAAGAAACTCAAAAGATGTTAATAACATAAAAACTCAGCTGGAAATTGTACAATTAAATATCATGAGTGGGCGTCAAGATCTTATTAATACTATTGAAGAGAAAATCTTAGTCAAAAAGTTAGAGTTGGCAATTATTACTCAAGATGAAGTCATGAAACATAAGGCAAGAGTCATGTTTCTAAACGATTATGACTGCAATTCATCTTACTATTGTAAGATGATAACATGGAGATTGGCTAAAAACCATGTGTCTACATTAATCAGAGATGATGGGGAGGAAATAAATGATCCTGAGCGAATAAAAAATGAGTTTGTCTCTTATTATGAAACTCTACTTGGGACTGAGGAAATGAATCACGAAAAATACTCTATAGACATTATTAAGAGCCTGATTAAGAAAGTGGTTCCTAAGGACCTAATTACTTCACTAATCTCTCCAATTACTAATGAAGAGATTAAAGCTGCTTTGTTATCTATTGGTGATGGAAAGAGCCCAGATCCTAATGGATTTAGTGCTTGCTTCTACAAATCAGTATGGAGTATTATTGAAGATGAATTTTTCTCAGCCATTGGACAATGTTTCGATTCAGAAGAGCTACTTAGTCAGGTGAACTCCACAAATATAGTACTCATCTCAAAGGAAAATAATGCATCAAGTATAAAAAAATTTAGACCAATATCTTACAAAACATTATCAAGAGTGATTGTCAATAGATTCAAGAAAGTATTAAATTCTATAATTTTTCCTAATCATGCTGCTTATGTAAGTGGAAGATGCATAAGCGACAATATCTTAGTTGCACAGGAGATAGTTCTTGGCTATGAGAAGAAATATTCACCTCCATCTTGTACTATCAATTTGGATCTTCAAAAGGCCTATGACCATGTAAATTGGCACTTTATTATAACTACTTTATATGCTTTGGAATTTCCTGTAAAATTTATAAGGTGGATTGAAATGTGTGAATGCTTACCCCACTATTATATTTGTATTAATGGAGAGGCATGTGGATATTTTAAAGGAAGGAGAGGGCTCAGGAAAAGAGGCCCTCTCTCTCCATACTTATTTTCCATATGCATGGAAGTATTTTCTGGGTTATTTCATCATGTTGCAAGTAAAAACAAGTTTAATTACCACCCTAGATGCAGAGAAGTTGAGCTTAACCATATGATATTTGCAGATGCTATCCTCATCTTCATGAAAGGAGAAATCAAGTCAGCTGCTATAGTGAAGGAAGCCTTAGACTTGTTTACAAGAATATTTTCACATAAACTTTCAAATAGTGAACTCTATTTTGGTGGAGTAAGTGATCTCATCAAGGCAGGTGTCTCAAGTATATAGAACATCAATAGGGAACCTTCATATTAGATACTTGGGAATTCCCTTAAACTCTAAAAAGCTAAGTGTGAATGAAGGAAACTTACTTGTTGAAAGAATCTGTAGTTGTATAAATCAATGGAATTCCAAGCTTCTACCATATGCTGGAAGAGTTGAACTAATAAGAGTGGTCCTAACTTAGCAAAATTATGTTTTGGTGCAGGGTGATTTTACTTCCTAAACAAGTGATTTATAAATTTAATCAAAGAATGTCTAGTTTTTTATGGAAGGGAAACCTTGAGGGTGCTCATGGTGCTAGAGTATCCTAGGAAAGTATTTGTTATAGCAAAGAGGAAGGAGGTTTAAATATACCAAATATAGAGAACATAAACAAGACTTGTCCGCTATTCACATTTTGGAGATTCTACTCTCAAGGTAACAATTTATGGAGTAGATTGGTTAATGATAACATCCTTAGAAATAAATGTATATAGAGTGTTAATTCCAAACAACACCATTCTTGGATGTGGAAACAATTGCTCAAGATTAGAAGTATTTCCTACAGATTCATCCATCATGAAGTGAGAAATGGGAATGAAACTTATATTTTGTGGGATAGATGGTTGAACAAAGAGAGTGCACGGGAAGTTTTACATATTCACATTGATGAATTTAATTCATGTTGTAATAAGAAATTTGCAGAGTGTTATGGAAGAGGTAGTGGAGACTTTCTCCATGTATAAGCAAACTACTACCTACAGTTTAGTCAATTGTACTTTCTCCTAACTTTGATATTATTACTTGGTCTGAGAGCAAGAAAAATCAATTTTCATTCAAGAAGACCCTCATAATTATTACTGTGGCTAGAGAGGTTGTCTCTTAGAGCAAAGTGATTTGGGATAAAGGTAATATTCCTCGTTGTTCATTTAAATCTTGGTTAGCTACCTTGTATAGATTGTCAACTAGAAATCGAATGATTGAGTAGGGTTGTCAATTTCGCCTGATTGTGTGTTATGCAAGCACAACCCTGAAGATATTGAGCATTTACTCATCAAATGTAAGTTTTCAAAAAACATTCGTAATCGGATTATGTGTATCTGCAATATCAAGTCGCCAAATTCGATTATGTGTTTGTTGGATGAAATTCAGAATGTGTGCCCTAATCCGGAGATGTTGATCATTAGTGTTTGTATTACTGCTTACATTTACTTTATATGGGGTGAAAGGAACTCAAGGGATCATGGCGATGATGAAATGAATGAAGATAGGGTGTTCAATCGAATTATCTCTTTTGCTGCAGTCAAATTGAGAAGAAGAAGATTCAAATGTAGAAACGCGTATGAAGTGGCTGAAAAAATTTGTAATAGTTAGCTTTTAAACTAATGTAATAGTTGGCCCTATGTTTAGCCCATTGTAATAGGTAGCCCAATGTTTTATTTTTATTAATGTAATGGCCCGATAGTTATAGTAGGCCTAAGGTGTAAAACATTGCTTGTTGGTGCTCCTTTAATATATTTTCTGATTTGCCGATCAAAAAAAAAAAGGAAAGGAAAAGCTGGCAAGTAAATCTGAAATTTGGCAGCTATGTCTACTAAAGTGGAGATATATTCAAATCGGCTTGGAATTTGGATGAGCTTTCACAAGAGTAAAGATAGATCTTTTCTCTTCGGTCGTTTCGATATAAAGTAGGTGAAAATTAGACCAATAACAAAGGAGATATGATCAAAATAGTGAGAAGTGTTTATCCTCACTGATATTTTAGTAAACGAAATTGAATTGAAAAAGGATTCCAATTACTTGCCTTCCTCTCAATATTTTGACCTAGGATCTTCTAAACACCTATAAATACACCATCATATCATATTAAACATGTCCTTTCCCATCCTTGCTCAATTAGTAGTCCTTAGTTTCATAGAAGTCATTCAAGAGAAGCGAGTTGACAGTATGTATCTTTATTTTAGTTTTATTCTTGTAAGCATGAACTGATTTTACCATAGCTTGGGTTTTGCATATGTATAATATTTGAATTCTATTTTCTTCTATATAAGTTTATTTGGAAAAACCTTTTTAAATTGATTTTAGCTTCTTAATCTTTATATTTTTTTTATGTGCTTTGATATATTGAATGTAGTTCTTGCTAGTGCATGTGTATAGATTACCCCATTAATAGCAGTTGGATGGTCACCCGGAAGGGGTGTCTAATTGTTGAAACACCACATAAATGTCTAGTGTGTGGTAGTGATCTGGAAGGTCTTGCTTAACTAGATAGTCATTAGGGTTTGAGATTTAACCATCGATCATTGCGCAGGGTCCCCTTACCCAGGTCCCCTGGTAATTTTTAGGTCGCCACCTGAGTCTACCCGGAAGGGGGTTACGAGGAATATAGAATCATGTCTACTTACTTTAAGAGCTTTAATCACCCTTATTAACTAGTAGAAAAAAATAGAAGGATAAGTGCCTACTAGCAAACCTAAGCTATACTTCTCATCTTATTCTTACATCTTTATTTTATTGCATTGTCTTTAGTTTAATTAATCTCTTCACTATTCTTCATATTTATTTTATTGTCTTAAATTCTTTGCTACTAATTCTTACTATGCTTTCTTGTAATCCATTCGTATAACACACTAAGTCCCTGAGAACGAATTTGAACTTATTATTAAAACTTGCGTACCACCTGTGATACTTGTAGTGAGTAAGATGATTGGTTAGGGTGCTCAGTTGTCTTATTTTATCCATTATTTTATCACACCCTACCAGCTACAACAATAATAAAGAGATAAATTTATTTTTTATTTTTTCTGAATTAGAATTAAAGTAAATAATAATTAAACGCATGCACATAAATAAGTAAGGAGAATGGAGATGAGAATATAGCTCGAGTTTTCTAGTATGCACCTATCCTTCTAAATTAGTATTCTAATTATCAATGTGATTAAGCTTTAAGCAAGTATAAATATCCAGAATTCTATAATCTTCCTAACTCCCGTCAGGGTAGACTTAGAAGGCAACCTGAACACAACCAAGGGACTTGGGTAGGGGGACCCTGCGCAATGATCGTGGTTAAATCAAACGTTAATGACTTTTTAGTTAGGCAAGCCCGTCAGGATTACTACCACACACTAGACGATTATGTAGTGATGTCAACAATTGAATCCCTCGTCAGGACGACAATGCAACTACTAATGGGGTAACTTTGGACTCGTGCACTAGTTAGGACTACATACATTAATTCAAAGCACATAACATAGATATGTAATAAGAATCTCAATCAATTAAAGGTCATTTTCCCAAATAACATAAATATAGAATTTTAATTCAAAGATTATACATATTCAAACCCAAGGTGTGGATAAAATTAGTTCATATTAGAAGAAATAATATTAAAGATAAAATACATATTATCAGCTTGTTTTCCTGGATGATCTCTAAGTGTAACATTAACTAAGGACTGTGCAAAGACCTATTTACAAAGGTAGGTAGTCATATTTATAGGTGTATTGTCAAAACCTAGAGTGTTCCCCAAGTTATAGAGTCCAAATTTAACTCTAATTCGTATTCTTAAATAATAGTGACTGGCTGACCTTAGAAGTTTGTAAAATTCATAACTCCTTCGTTACTTATCCAAATCCAGTGATATTATATCGAAACGACCGCAATGCAAAGAAATTTCTAAATCTCAAAGGGATCCTTCAAATTCCTTGTCGATTTTCTGCAACATTCAAAATACTAGATGTCTAGATGTCTTCACAGCTGGACAACAACTTTTGCAGCTTTTCACTTTCCTAAAGCAGATTCTTTCCTTTTAACTCTTGATTTCCCCTTGGATCTTATTTTCTTAACTCCTTATCATTGATTTGGAATCTAATATATTCATTATACCTAAGAGCTTCATTTAACACACAAATTACACTAAAAACGCTTGAAAAGTAATAAACCTCCAAATCAAGGCATGAATTAAGAAACTATCAATTAATAGGGAAAGATCCTTCAACTAAGAACATAAAACACCTAAAATGATGTCTCTAAACTAGTTTAATTCATCACAAATATGGAGACATCAAAGCATTACCTCAATTTACCCCATCCAGGGAGTTTCAACAAGATGACCCTTTGTCTCCGATTTTATTCAGTTTGATGACGGACGCTCTTATAAGTCTTATACAAGAAAGGTGTTAAATAAAATCTAATGTTCACGGAAGGAAAAGTGATAACCCTAATAATTAAAACAAACAAATTGACAAAATAAGGGTAACCGAGAATTGTCCCAACCTTACCCACTTACTTTTTGTTGATGACTCTCTGTTTTCATATCTTTACAGGAACATAAATTGAAGCTTTCAATGAAGTATTAACCTCCTATTGTGAATGTTCATGTCAACATATTTAACTTTAACAAGTCATCCATTTGTTTTAGCAGGCATACTCCAAAGGATATTATTCAGAGAACCATAAAAAATTTGCATGTCGAGTGAAGAAATATACTTTTTCATATATAGAAATATCATTATGTCATCAAATATAAAATTTTGAGTCTCTGAGATAGACTAGAGAATTTTTTTACAAAAGCTCATGGAGGGAAGCAACATTTTTTTTATCATAAGGCGAGAAAGAAGTGCTCATTAAAGCAGTTTTACATGTTATACCTACCTACTCTGTCAATTCTTAAATTTCCTATAAAATTTTGTAAAATGTAACTAGTATGATTGATAATTTTTTGTGGTAATCCAGGACCAGGAACATAATACACTTGGTAATGTGGAAAAAATAGTTATAGGTAAGGCTATTTGGTGATTGGTATTCATAATTTCCGAGAAGGTGAATACAACGCTACTAGCAGCACATGAATGAACGATTTGCAGAACACAGAGTCCTTAGTAGCACAAGTGTTAAAAGGAATTTACATACAAAGACAATATTTGTGGAGGCAAGTATAAGGCAATCCAAGCCATGGTCATAAGTAAGTATTTTGCATGGAAGAGAATATTTTCAAACTCATGGAATGTATATGGTAGAAATGGGAAACTTAGTCAACATATGACCGATAGATGGATAAAAACAAACTTTTCTATGCAAAAAATAAAAGGATGTAACTTGAACAAAGTATCACAACTTACAAATTTGGAAGGATGTGGATGGAATAAAAAATATTTAGAGGAACTCTTCACAAAACTGGCAAAAGTATCAATAAATAACATTAAACTGCTACAACCACAAGCAAAATATAGATTTATATGGCCAATTACAAGGAATGACATATACATGACTAAATCGAGATATCATACTCAAGTGGAAGAAATGACAGCAATAGGATAATAGAATGATCACATAATTTGGCAACAAATTTGGAAAAACAACGTGCCAACAAAAATGCGACATTTTGCATGGAAAACGTGTAACAATGCAATACTAATGGCAAGGAACCCCGCTCAAAGTAAACGTTACAACATCAAATTTTCCAACGTGCTTAGATAATAAGGAAACTGTCGAACACCTTCTTCTTACACGCCATGAAAACCGGCTAGTGTGGGCAGCAACAACACTCCAAATATGGATAGATGAATAGACAAAATCCGTTCACAAGAAAATTAATTTGACTAAAAATGAATTGACGGAACGAAGGAATAGAAATTAATTAACGAGAAAACAATTGACAAACATAATCACTAACATGAGCAATAATGTAACTAGTAATTCTAAAAGACAAGTCAAACTAGCATAAGGGGTGTTGAGAATAGTGTGTATATACGAGAAGGTAGGTTGGAAGAAGCAGGCCATAACCGCCTATATCTTGTTCACTTTATGGGGTATTTGGGAAGTGAAGATGACTCGACGTCATGAAGGAAGGAGATTTAATGTTGATCAAATAATAAGAACAATTGAACAGCAAAATATAGAGCTTTTTGCATCATGCTGGATTGAAAGGAATGATCACCAAGAACCAACAAACGAGGATAGGACAACGGTAACAGAAACAAGTCCACATCATGATACAGAGATTGAATATTTTTGTGATACTTAGTTTGTCAAAAATACGAAATGATGTGGATTGCAATTGTTATTAACAGGGTAACATGCCACCAGGTGGTTATGGGGGGACTGGTGTTGTGCCGAGTACTTGAGGAAGGTGAAGTAGTAGCAGTCTTAAAAGCAACTGAAGAAGTCATAAAAGGTTCTGATGTACGCACTATTATATATTAGCAGTCTCGGGATTATACGACGTATAAATAAACCATCAACAGTTTATTATTAAGATGGTCAAGCAGTTTGTAGGATCAAGAAACTGACGAAAGGAATCTCGTTGATTTTTTCTCATCAGATCAAAGGTCACAGACCAAGAGGTCGATATAATAAGCAAGAACATTAGAAGATAAAGTTTAGACGAAATAATCACACCAGTAATAAAAAAAAATTGATTTCTTCTTTATAATAGGAATTGTCTGATCTTAATGTAAATAATATATATAATAGGTTACTACGTTTTTTCTCATGATTACTATTTAATTATTTTTATTTTAAATGAAAATATTAAAAAAGAAAATAGGTTGTTTAAATGTCAGTGCGACTTTTTGTTCGCCTATCACGAGAGAGCCGAAATGCTCTCTGGCACAAAACCCAAAAAACCCCCACCACCACCACTTTTAAATAAGCGCCGCCACCTCCACCTTCATAGAGCCGGCCACCACCACCAATCCAAAACAGCTCACCCTACAAATTCTTTTTATCATACCTCTTTCCCTCTTCTGGCCAACCCAACCCTTTTCCCCAAATCAAAAGCAAACCCTAAATCCCCAAATCACCCCTATAACACCCAACCTAGCCACTCCTCCTTCCACCGGCCACACAAGCGTTTCCACCCTCTCTGTTTTGAAGCCTGTAGCCTCTTCTCCTTGGCCTTGTCAACAAAAAAATGGTGCAGAGCTTTGGATCCAAATATGATGCAGAGCTTTGTCTCCAATGGTGCAGCGCTATGCCTCTCTTCTCCAACAGAACCGTACGCTCCACCAGGCCAACAA
Source organism: Nemophila menziesii (assembly GCA_029959085.1). Classification (NCBI taxonomy): domain Eukaryota; kingdom Viridiplantae; phylum Streptophyta; class Magnoliopsida; order Boraginales; family Hydrophyllaceae; genus Nemophila; species Nemophila menziesii. Next base: position 18,822,946 of record JARWIR010000010.1, on the reverse strand, counting down.
CCCAAAATCAAGAACCAGTCCTTATGGGCCTGGTGAGAATTTGGGCTTTCCAGTAAAACTATTTGCCTCTGTGTATGACACGGCGGCAGATACATTTTTTTGTAACAAAAAAACAGATGAGTTTTTAATTTATTTACTTGTTAATTCATCTCTTGATGAAAAGCTATATAGCAGAATGAATGATGAAATTCTATATAGTAGAATTAATGATGAAAAGCTATATAGCAGAATGAATGATGGAAAGCTATATAGCAGAATGAATGATGAAAATATATATAACAGAATTAAGCCACATACAAGAGTTTGTAACCAAAAAAAGGATATGATCCTGATGTATGAAGTTAGTGATCTTTTAATTCATCTCTTGATGAACATATGAATGTGTATGTTATTGCAGATACATACGTTTGTAACAAAAAAAAAGTATGAGATTTTAACTTATGAAAATTTATCTTTTGATAAACAGATCGTTAGCAAAATGAATGTGTATGTTTCGCCAAATACACTAGTTTGACAATAAAATGGATATGATTTTAATTTATGAAATTCGTAAACTCTATAACTCATCTCTTGATGAACATTTAGTAAAACTAATTAATGAGTGGAGTGTGCAAACTGAAGCAAACGATGATGAATCAAAGGATAATGAAGATAACGATGAAGGGGACAAGCTTTCTGGAGTTGGGCTAGATCAACTCCATCACCATCAATGATCCAAATCGCCTAGAACTGTCAGGGAATCGGCAATCCACTGACAGTCCAGGCGACTCATGACCTCTGCTCGAAACACCGACCAGAGGTATTCTTCTTATCTGAAACTAAGAATGGTTTCAATACCTTATATAATCTTGCTAATTTAATTGATATGAAACTGCTTAGAACAGTAGACCTATCGGAATTAAAGGAGGATTAGCCCTCTTCGTGAAAGATGGTGTGGAAATGAAAGTATTGAAAGTTTCAGAATATTTTATCCACACTGTTTTATATAATGATAAAAATGACCCCATTTACTATACATATGTCTATCTTAGCCCCTATTATTCTAAGAAAGAAATGTCACTCAATTTATTAAATGCACTTAAGCCCCATAACTTTGCTTGGTCTATTTTAGGGGATTTTAATTGTATTAGATTTCTTAATGAGAAATTAGGTGGTAATATTTGCCATAAAAAATCAATTATTAATTTCAATAATTTTATTAACCTTCATTGTCTAGATGAAACAACCTCGTATGGGTGTAAGTTTACTTGGACAAATAAAAGAGCTAATAATAAATTAATTAAGGCCATTCTAGACAGGACCTTACATAACTCCCTTTGGGATGCCTTATTTCCTAATGCTTGGACAGCGGTCATTCCTGCTATAGGTTCTGACCATTGTCTATTAGTACTTCATCATGATAAGAGTAATAACTATAGAAAAATAAGGTTTTACTTTGAAAATTTCTGGACAACTGTCAAATTGTCTGAATATTATTAAAAAAGTTTGGAATGAATTCAAAACCCTTAGAGGTAACCCCAATAGTGTTATCAATTTCAAATTTAAAAAGTGCAGTTTGGCACTAAGGGAATGGAATAGGAAATTTTTTGGAAATAACAAGATCTAAATTGATAAACTTATAAAAAAATTAGAATTTATTTCTTATTCTGATAACCCCAACTTCAATTGGGATGAATATAACAACACGATTAAGGAGTTGGAGGATACTTGGAAAGAGAAGAAAATTTCTGGAAGACTGGATCCAAAAAATCTCTGGCTTGATAAAGGGGAGAAAAATACTAAATATTATCATGCCTGCACTAAAGAAAGAAGAAAAAGAAATAACATTACCAATATTACTAATGATAATGGTATATGGTTAGAGAATAAAAGTGATATAAACAATAAAATTATTAATTATTTCAATAATATATTCACTTCTGTGGGTAAAAGCGATTATAATAATACTATTGATGTTATCTCCACCAAGATTGATACTATATCAGCTAATAACCTCAATAAACCCATCAATGAGGAGGAAGTTAAAAAAGCCACCTGGGAACTGGGACCTAACAAGGCCCCAAGACCTGATGGATACAATGGAAATTTCTTCAGACATTACTGGGAAATTATAAAACTAGACCTTATGAGAGTTATTAATAACTTCTGGAACAATAAAGGGGATCTATCTGAGATTAATCAAACTATTATCACCCTTATACCAAAAATTAGTAAACCTACTAATATAAAATACTACAGACCTATTAGCTGCTCTAACTTTATTTATAAAATCATAGCTAGAATTTTGGTCAACAGATTACAACCATATATGAACTCACTAGTAGGGGAAAATCAAAGTGCATTCCTACCAAATAGAGTAATACAAGAAAATACTATGATTGCCCATGAAATCATTACTCATATCAAAAGAAGGAAATAAAATAAAATAGGGTAGTTATTAAAGCTGATATTCAAAAAGCTTATGAATATGTTGAATGGGATTTTCTTCAAGATCTCATGTTAAAAATGGGTTTTAATAGAGATTGGATAAGGAAACTAATGATTTGCATTACCTCTGTAACATACTCTGTCATTATCAATGGTGAAACCCACCAATTAGAAAAACCAACTAGAGGCATAAAACAAGGGGACCCCCTCTCACCTTTGATCTTTTGCCTAATATCACAAACCCTAAATGATCTGGTAAGGGACAAAAAAGAAAAACAATTAATACAAGGAATCAAAATAGGAAATAAGTGCCCTGAAATTACTCATCTCCTTTTTGCTTATGATAGCCTATTTTTTCTTAAAGCTGAGAATATAGAAATACAATCCTTTATGGAAATCATGAATATTTATAAGAATGGGACAGGCCTCTGTCTAAATCTTAATAAATGCGGAGTAAGCTTTAGTCCTAATACACCAACATTTCTTCAAAATGTGATGGCAGCTAGGCTAAATATGAAAAAAAACACATAATCTTGGAAACTATTTAGGTCTTCCTACAGAATAGAGTAGATCAAAATCAAAAGACCTTCAATTTCTAGTTGATAAGGTCCTACAAAGATTGGAAAACTGGAAAACTTTATTCCTTTCTGAAGGGGGAAAAGAAATACTTATCAAAGCCATCATTCAAAGTTTACCTAACTATATGATGTCTAATTTTATATTTCCCAAAAAGATAGTAAATCAATTACACTCTATCATTGCACAATTTTGGTGGGGTGACAAGGGAAAAAAAAGAATCCATTGGGCTAAATGGGATCTTTTAACCTTATCCAAATTTGATGGTGGACTTGGTTTTAGAGACCTTCACCTAATGAACAAAGAACTACTAGGCAAACAAGCTTGGAATATTGCTAATAAAAAAGAATCCTTACTCTATAAACTGTTAAAAGGAAAATATTTTCATAATTGTGATTTCTTAGAAGCCAAATTAGGAAGCTCTCCCTCTTGGGGATGGAGAAGCATTCTAATAGGTAGAGAAACTTTTGAGAATAATATAAAGTGGAAAATAGGTAATGGAGCCAATATTAAATTACATGAACACAATTGGATTAGTAATAATAACAGCATTATAAAACCAAAGGATAGTGCTGTAACAAATGCCAAACAACTCGTGAAAGTTGATAAAACTTGGAATATTGACCTAGTAAGAAAACTCTATAACAAAGAGGCTAGTGATAAAATAGAAAAAATGATAATACCTAAAGTAGAATGTGAAGACCTTCTTTGCATTAATTTCTGCAAAAATGGTATATATACAATTAAAGAAACATACCATAAGTTAAAAAAATGAAGAAATCCAAAAGGATATTATTAAAAATCAAAACATACCAACAATATCAATCACTAGGGGTAATGATTTATGGAATCTTATTTGGAATATGGAAACCCCAACCAAAATTAGAAATTTCATGTGGAGAGCAATTAGAAATTTACTCCCAACTGAAGAAAATCTTTTTAACAGAAAATGTAGTGATACAAATTTATGTAAAATTTGTAACAATAACATTGAAACAGTAGAACACATGCTTTTTAGATGCCCTTGGGCCAAAAGTGTATGGTTCACTAGCCCTCTTAATATAAAATCAGATAATGATAGCACAAATAGAATAGATCAATGAATCTTAAACTATGTCCAACAAATAACAAATACCTTTGACAAAAAAGATAGGGTATTAGAACTTATTTGTACAATTCTTTGGCAAATATGGAAGAATAGAAACAAATTTATATATAGTGGAAAAAATGTGACCCTATTATCACTATTAATAATTCAATTGAAACTTGGAAAGAATACTATAAAATATCAAACCCTAATGATATTAACTTTATGGATAAGATTTATGGAGAAGATATCACAAATCAAAACATAAGGCCTATTACTAATACTAACACCAATTTATATAACAATTTAAAATTTAAAGAAAAATGGAAAAAACCACCACCAAATAAATTTAAAATAAACTGTGATGCTGCTTTCTCTGATAAAGGATCAGCTATTGCATGTTTAGTAAGGAATTCTAATGGTGGATTTGTAGCAGGTAAAAGTTGGAAAATCGAGACAGATTCAATACTAGAAGCAGAGGCCACGGGGATCCTTAAAGCAGCAGAGTTGGCTTTAGATTATCCTTTTGGAAGCGTTATTATAGAGAATGATGCTGAGCAAATCATGAAGCCCCTATCTTCAGGATTCCCTTTCTCTAATCATTCTATTAAAAACATTGTTTGTAATATTTATTTTTTGGCAGAACTTTCGAGTCCTTCTTTTACTCTTATTCCTATGAGTAGAAATGTTGCTGCTGACTGGGTTGCTAGACAAGAGCTCTTAAGCAATTTGTTTGGCAATTGGGATATTTCTATCCCTCCCCAATTAGCAAATATCCTTAGTGTTGACAAGGACCCGATAGGGGTAGGGTAACTTTGTAACGGTTTCTATCTTTCTATTAATCTATATATTATGTTTTGAACAAAAAAAACACTTCTTTTTTTGTTATTAATGAAATGTTACAATCAATTAAAAATATATCAACAATAAAAATCAATTAATAAAATACTTATAATTTTATGTATAATTTTTTTTATATATAAGAAAAAGACGCCCCCTTCGGAAATCAAGGATCACTATCATTTACCGGCATTGAGAAATTACATTGTGTAACCTTAGTACGTGTTATCTACCAAAATCTTACTTACACTCGTGAAGATCACAAATTCAAAAGTGTCGTCCAAGACAAAAACCTTACTCTTTCTTGTGAATCTCTAACAACTCTCTTTTCAATGAAAAATAAGGGGAATGATATTTTTTGTAGGTAGTTGGCATAACTCGTTAGAAGAAGAGCTAATTGAAGAAGTAGAAGAGTTTTAAAAAGAAAAAAGTGTTATTTCCTCTACCTCTCGCCTATGAAAAACATTTTGCTCACAAACTTCTAACAACTGGGATTCTATCTATAAAAAAGGATAATGCAATCTCCCTCTTCGAAGCCTATCTTCTCTTTCACATCTACTCTAAAAGACTCATCAATTGGCCTTTTGTTTTCATTTTCCATATGCAATACACTGGACATCAAAATGACCATGTACCTTATGGGTTAGCTCTAAGTTATCTCTTCATTAAACAGTGGGTCAATATATGTTAAGTTTCATCCACAAAACTCAATGCACTCAAAAAATAAATATTTGGAATTTAATGATGTACATAGGGTTTATTTATTCTTTACCTTAAGTGATGAGCTTAAAATATTGATTCAAACCCAAGCCAATAAAGGTAGAGAAGCATACTAAACTTAACCAATACCATTAGCAAATGCCCCTCTAGAAAATTTATTAACACCCAAATCTAGGTCTCAACCTCTCTCCAAGTACAAGTGACAAGATATATCACTACAACTCAAGGAGAAACAAATGAAGAGTTAGGAACTAAGCTCATTGCCTTCTTTAAAGAAAAGTATCGTGGATCGAATGCCACCTGTTACACCGAATCCCCCAAATTATCACATGTATTGATAAAAGAGTAGAAGTCTTGGAAGCTCAAGTTATAATATGAGAAATGATTTGTTCCCTAAGACAAAGAAGAGAGTAGATGATAAGATATTATGAGTTGATAATTTGAACTTTATCGATTTAGAGTCTAGTTGCGTTTAGGCATTTTATTTGTGGTCTTTTTTGGACTTATTTATGTTTGCTTCTTCTTCTTTTTTAATGAATCTAGAACTTTTTTCCTTTCTTTCTGAATCGAGTCATATGTCTTGTCTCTTATATATGCTTAATTTTGGTGTCTACAAAAGGGGGAAATATGCATGGCATCACTATATGGGAGTGATTAACTATGGAGGAGAACTAGATTAGCCTTTTACATGCTTTAGATTTCTTATCACTATGTTGATCGAGTATATGTTTATGGAGGAGTTTCTCTCTATTATACCTTTAATTAAATCATTTATAGCAATCCATCATTTTTTTGTCATCACCAACATAGGAAAGAGTGATAGACTAAAGGCTCATTTTGATTGATGATTGGTGTCACACCAATATATTTTGAACAAGTTCGATCCTACAATTAAACCAAGATCTATAGTATGTTATTCGTAGGTTCAAGGAAGCATTGAGGTATAAATATAGTGACTATGAAGAATGAGCTAGAAGATACAAGGAAATGAAAATTAAGTTGAACTAGAGAAGATAATTTGAGTTTGAGCTAGAAGTCAAAGGAGAAGAAGATATTGAAGATAGAGACAATCAAGCTATGAAGAGTTACAAGAAGATTGAAGAAGACAAGTGATATGTTTAAGGAGCCGATCAAATAATATATTAATGATTGAGGATGATATGGGAAAAGTATAAGGTAGAGATTGGTGACGGTGTTCCTCGAAGCGTGACGTTAAAATCGCACCTAGAGAATACTTCTCAGAATTTTACAAGCCATCTCGAGTAATAAAGTGGGTCAACTTTGGCCCGAAATGTTTTTAGCAATTTTGGACAAGTCAGGGTCATCATGGAAAAACCTGCATAACTTTGTCAATTTAATTCTGATTCAAAAATCGTTTCTTCTAACGCAATATAGAATCAAAGAGATATCTTGGGCTGAAGGGTCTTGATAAGTGTTTCAATTTTGAGTTAGATTCTAAAATTTTACATAATCCTATTCACCCCACTAGGATATATTTCTGGGTTTTCAAAACCATAACATATATACACCTGTTCCAACCTCACATACTTAAAATCCTATTAAGAAGGTTCAAGTCAAACTCAATGCAGCCCTTTTGAAAGGTAATCATTATCCCAAGAGTACGAATTATACCCATGGATCCTTCAAAAGATAAATCAATTTCATCAACCTTGATTAGATGATAGGTTAGCAAAGTTATAGTTCCACTGGTATTATTTGGAAGGGACAACCATTGACTTGAATCCGGACAGAAGAGACTAAAAATTTCATATCATTTCAGTATAGGAAATTTTGGTTCGATGGCTTAATCACGGGGTGCGGTTATTATACATCACTTTGTCTATTAAACCAAGAATTATCACTGTTCTAATGACTAATAAAGATAAACTCAAATATGTTTGGATCAATATTAATAGCCTGGTCCAACTTCTTCACCCTCCAGAACTCCATCACCAATGTCTTTGCGACGGATGCCATAACCTTTCAGTTGGCAATAGACTTAACGTTACAAAAAAAAATTGGAGCCTTTATGTTGGAGAAGAATTTGGTGGTTGTAGTTTCAAAATTTTCATTTTGCTAGGTTAATCTTGTGAACTGTGTCTATGTTTATAAATAAAATTGAATGACCATGTTTCATAATTATAACGTGGTGAAAGTGTAACTTGAACCGATGATTCGTTGAAGACCTATATGGCTATACATAAGGTGGAGATCCTTCATTGCAATAATCGCATGCATGCCAATGATATGATCTAATAGTTAGCAATGCGTTGGGGAAAGACAAAATATGAGGAAGCAAGTTAAACATAGTGATATCAAACGGACAAAAAATAACGATCTTTGCGTGAATGTTGGCCCACTGCTAAAAAGAATTAGTACGCAACCCCAAAGAGTCTGCAGAATGCTAAGTTTTACATGGGAAAACTGAAAGGAAGTCAAACTAAACATTGCAAGGGGGAGACAAAATGTTTTAGTAAAAAAACTATTAGACATATACATAAATGCCTATCATAACCTTGATAATTCGCAAATAATGGTTGTTGGAGTAATAAAAGCTTTAAAAAGCAATTGCACGTATTAATATTACTCATATCTTTAATAAAGGTAATGTGGACGCACATCACACAATATTTAAATGAACTAATTATATTTAAGAACATAAAAATCGAGGTAAACTGTTAAAGGTAATCAATAAGTTGATACCGAATGTTAAATATATTATTATCATAATTATTAATTACCTTGTTAGACAAGTTTATTTTCATATCGTATTTATTTCCTAATTAGTTTTTTCTAACTTTCTTGTTCACCAAGTAGTTAGACCTATATATATTGTCTCATTCTATTGTATTAGACATCAACTAATATTCACAATGTAGTTTATAGTGTTCCTTGTTCTTTAGCCTTTATGGATCTTGCATCATTAATATACTATTTCTCTTTTCTTATTTTCTCTCTACCGCTTATTTATAGATATCACATGGTATCAGAGCCACAATCCAAAGTGGTTTCTCATTATAGATACGTTCACTTTCGCAATTCATTAGTTTACATCTTCCATGTCACTCATTCATCTCTTTTCAATCGCTTCGGCGCAAAAAAAAAATTTCTCTTATTGTTCTCATAGGAATCGCGATCTTATTCCTCTCTTAAGAATCGAAATCGTATTCCTCTCATAGGATCAAAATAGGATCAAAATCTTATACCTCTCGTATAAATCGAAATCTTATTCCTCTCGCAGGGATTGAAATTTTAATCCTCTCGTAGGATTCGTCAATGGTCTCATCTCATTAATTCACTCATCACCCGGTTCTTGGTTCACAGTTCTCACAACTCGACACATTGCTCCACCACGACGCCACGACATCAACATTGTCACCACGTCAACACCTCTGTCATGCTTCTCAATCAACGACGCTCAAGACACGTCATCAACGATTCAGATTTCAAACTCAAGTTATTTTTTAATCGGACCTACTTAAGTTAGAGGGGGTATTAAATATATTATTACCATAATTATTTATTACTCCCTCTGTCCATTTTTATTTGTCCCATTTTTTATGGCACAAAAAATGCATTATATACCCTCCTTCTTTACCATAGTACTCTTATATAATATTTATAAACTTATTTATTGTCTAACCTCCTTTTTACTCCTAGATTTTAGTAAGTACTTTGAAATAAAATACTGTCGTGTTATTTTATTAAGCATTTGAAGCTAATATTTAGAGCCGAAAATTCATATTCCCCACCATACAAATTTTTAAATTATTTATTTGAAATTTAAATTTGAAAAGTAAATTAAACTGTAAAATATTTTCCTCCACATTTTTTTTCAAGATTCACTCTTATCTTCAAGGAGATTTTATTCTATATAAATCGTAAGTTAAAAATCATCTTTGTTTAAAGAGGTTTTTTCTCATCAAAACTCCTCCATTTAAATATGAAGAATTTTGATTAAAACGTTCCATATCTTAATATTGATCTCAATCAGAATCCCAATTTTGATGAGAATTATATAGAAAATCATTCTTCTATTGATCAAGAATCACAATTTCTCTGTCAAAACAATTTAGAAAATGATCTTCATAACACAGTGATGTACAATACATGTATGTATATCAGACGTTTTTTGTTTTGTTTTATCTGTAGAATTTATTTTTTGGCTTATTTTTTGAGAAAATGTAAATGATGATAACAGACAAAAGCAATCATACCTCTCAAGAAAATCACAAAAGTTAACAAATGATGAACGTAGAGCACTTCTTGATATGTTGTTAGAAAAAAATATTATTGGAAAATTAAGAAAACAATAAAAGGAAATGATTTCATCCCATTTCCCAGTTTTTATGTAAACTATTCAACACTACAGGAAACAGGGTTATATTCAAAAGACAAAAAATGTTGAGAAAATTGAGGTAAGCATGGATCGTATATCTAGTATACCTTTACAAAAAAGAACAACTATTAGAACTTTAGCTGGAGCCTTAGATATGAAAAAAAGTACAATACACAACCGTTTAAAATCTAGAGATATAAGACGGCATTCAAATGCCATAAAACCTTCTCTGAAGGAAGACAACATAAGATCTCGATTAAAGTTTTGTTTATCAATTCATGATGTTAATAGCATACCACATGATCCTACATTTAATGGAATGTAAAACATTATTCATATTGATGAAAAATGTTTTACCTAACCAAAAAATCTCAACATTATTATTAACATCCGAAGAAGTAGTTTTGCTGCACACCTGCAAAAGCAAAAATTATATTCCGAAAGTCATGTTTATAGATGTTATGGCTCGTCCAAGATTTTATGAAGAAGGTAATGGGATTTTTTCAGGAAAAATTGGGGTGTTTCCTTTTGTTACAAAAGAACCAGCCAAAAGAAATAGCCTCAATAGAATTGCAGGAACAATGAAGACGATACCGATTGTTTCAGTGACAAGAAATATTGTAAGATCTTTTATGATTGATAAGTCCTTCCTGCCATCAAAGAAAAATGGCCTGCTGAAGACTCGAGGAATCCAATCTTTATTCAACAAGATAATGCAAAAACTCATATCGATTGCAATGATCATGAATTTTGCGAAGCAGCAACTAAAGATGGATTTAATATTTGTATAATGTCTCAACCTCCGAATTCTCCTGATTTTAATATTCTTGATCTTGGATTTTTTAGTTCTATCTAGTCACTACAACACAAGGAGGCACCTAAGACGGTTGATGATCTTGTTAATGATGTTGAGAAGGCATATGAGAAATATTCATATGTGAAGTCTAATCGTATATTTAATCATTACAGTTGTGTATGGAGGAGATTATGAAAAAAAAGGTTCTAAGTATTCCTCATATAAAAAAAGATATTTTGGAATGTGAAAGGCGACTTCAACCCAATTAAAGTGTGATCATGAGTTAGTTCAAGAAGCTCTTAATTATTTGGGGTGAAATGTCAAGAAGTCTTGACATTTAAGTATGTTATGACATTAAATATGTGGTTAGTTAGAATCAATTTTTTAAGTTGTAATTACCTTGCTTATGATGTTGTTTTTTGGTTAATCAAATGGTGAGCTATTGGAGTTATTTTTATGTTTGTGTGCTATATATAAATATGGGAGTATGTTGTTTTTTGTTAGTTAAATTATGTGCTATTCGAGTTTTTCTAAGGAAGAGATATTACTGTTGCAGAGGTTTTTAATTCTAATATGTTTCCGAAGATCAGTTGAAAGACTAAGGGCCTAGAAAAAAGATCAACATATATTATTTACACAAGTTTTTTTTATGATCGTAAAAAAAGGATTTGATATCACATGCTATATTGCCTATTACATGTAATCAATTGTCTATCAGATATTCAATTCTAAGTTTGACAAAAAATAAACAAGAAGTAAAACAAAGAATTATTAATAGGAGTTGAAAAAAATGAATAGGAAGTTAAACAGTACTAATAGGAGTAATAGGAGAACTCAATTGTGAGTTGACCATCGTCTAAAAAATAAAAATTGTGAGTTGGAAGTAAAACAAAAAATAGTTACTGATAAGAGTTAAAAAGATCTTTCACTTGCTGGACGAATCACTCTTGCTCAACGGTACTAAGTGCTATACCAACATAACAGATGCAAGCAATCAAGCTACTGGTATATGTGTGTGGTGAAATAGACATATATGAGTTGTTTATGCTCACTTCAAAGGTAACGTATTATTTATTAAGGAAACAAAATGTTCTTTAATGTTATAGCCATTTTTCTTAAGTTATTTTAATATACATAAATCTAAATCCCACCAAATATATAGTCCATTATAATTAAACTTATAAGCTCAACGAAAAACACATACAATGAATTCACTGGATATACTGGGAGAATTTCTGTACGCCAAAATCGAATGGGGGTTTAGGATTAAGAGGTGCTAGAAAATTCAACCAAGCTCTGTTGGCAAAACTCGGATGGAAACTTCCAAAATCAAAGAGTGGCGTTGGTAGAGGTGTTTAAGCATAAGTATTTTAAAAATGGGATGCTAAACCGTGAGATTAAAGAAAATGACTCGGGTATTGCAAAGCTATCATCGTGGGGGCGAGTTTATTGAAGGAGGGCGTTATTGAAAGTGGCGACTCAATGGAAGGGTATATAAGTGGGCACCAGAACCTTCGGGACTGTTTTTAGTCAAGTCGACCTTCAAAATGACTGTGGGGGGAGCGCCTGACTCTACGTTTGTATAGGGGAATATTTGGAGGGCGAAGTGCTCTAAAAAACTCTATGTGGTATTGTGGAGAATGGCGTGGGACCGCTTACCTACTGCCGCTAATTTGTTTAGGAGGAATGTTATTGAAGAGGAAGGGTGTAGAATATGTGGTGCTGTAATGGAAGATTTGTGTCATGTTTTTACTAATTGTAAAGTACCACAACTATTATGGCGGGAATTAGGATTAGCTAAAACAACATCTGCAAGTTTGTCTCCTGGAATTTATGGTCCCTCCCTGGCGCGAGCAGATGCTGATTTTGCAGTTCACGAATCTCCAATAGACTTTTATTCAAGTCTTGGTTATATAGATGCTGAGGTCATAATGAATGTAACTCGTGTAATGTGAAGCTCCCTCAGAACCTACTGTTGGCCCATCATAAGTTTATTTTGCAGACTGTTTTGGGTGCTGGTATTGATGAACAGAATATACTTGCTGTCCAGTTTATAAGAGAGTGGTTGGACGCGAATATCCGTGCGAATAATACATATGGTGGAATTGAGTGGAAGTTGATTTTTATAGCTGCAGTTAGCGTCATTTGGTCAAGAAGGAACGAAACGATCTTCGAAATTGCTGCTGCAACTCCCTGACTCGCGGGTCTAAAAAGAGATACAGTTAGATTGGCGAGTACTTTTGTATCGACATGGAGAAAAGAGTATAATGGAGGGGAATAAAATCAGCTAAAGGGAATTAATAAAATGGAAAAAACCATGTGGAAAGATTAAGTTAAACGTGGATGAAAGGTATGATGCAGTAAGGGTGAGAGTCGGGATAGGTGGGATTTTGAGGGATGATGACGGGGCATTTATCGCAGGTTTTCCGGGGCCTTGTGTAGTGGAGTCTCCTTTCCATTCGGAACTTCTTGCGCTACCTCACGGATTGAGATGGGTAATAGATCGGGGCATTAAAAACCTATATATTGAGACAGACTCGAGTGAACTTCACGCACTAGTGAATGGCGGTGGTAGTTCAAAAATTTGGAATGGTCATTTAGGTCATGATTGTAAGAAGATGCTAAGGATTCGCCCGGGTTTTGAGGTATATCTGGGAAGCAAACACATGTGCGGACTTGTTGGCTAAGAAGGGTGCGGATTTGAACGATGGCCGTTGCGTATTCGAAGATCCTCTGGATTATTTATGAGATAGTATAACTAGAGATAGGAGTGGTTGTGCAATTCCTAAACTACTGTTAGACTCTCTTGTAAGAGTGTAGCTGTTTAGTTTTTTTTCTATTCAACTTCGACTTTAAACCTCAGATGTATGCAAAAAAAAAAGAGTTAATGAGAAATTCAATACTTGTTTAAAAATAGAAGTATCGAAAAATGAGTAATATAGGAGTATTAATTACTGATAAGTTTGAGAAAAAATTAATATTAATTTATTGAAAAGATAAATTAAAAATATTTTAATAAAGGTAATATTGAAATATATTAGATAAAAATGTTTTGTTTTATTAAAAGGACAAATATTGTTGGTCATCTTCTTTTAAAAAGTAGGACAAATAAAAATGGACGAAGAAAGTATCTTGTTAGACAAGTTTATTTTCATATCGTATATATATTTTCTAATTAGTTTAGTCTTACTTTTCTTATTCAGCAAATAGTTATATATATATCATCTCATTCTATTGTATTAGACATCAACTTAGATTCACAACGTAGTTTTTAGTGTTTCTTGTTCTCTATCTTTTAGGTCTTTTTAGGCAAAAGTATCTATCTTTTAGGTCTCTTGTAGTATTAATATACTGTTTCTTTTTTTATTTTATTTTATTTTATTCTTTCGTTTATTTAAATATTTTTTTCCAAAACTATTTAAATATCTCACATTGACGGGGACATCCGATAAAAAAAGGATGAGTTAGGAAGGTAAATAAAAGTAAAGAAGAATTTAAAACTTCACTATATATTATATCAGGAATCTTTTGCTAGTGTTCTTTTTTTTTTTGGAAAAAATCCATGAATAATTATAAAACTCATTAATCTCTATGAGTAATTTCCTTTTTTGAATTTATACAATTTATCCTTAAAATCTAAGAATGGTTTCATGGATAATTCATCTTATAAACCAATCAATCAACCCATCAAATTACCACAAGAATCTACTTTTCGCTTGATTGCTTTTACTCTTTAGTCAATACTCACGAGCCACGGGTAAACATCATGTTGGTATCAACCACCCCACACCAATAATACTTAATACTATTCCCAAGATCACAATCTTTGTTTTCTCCACCTCACCACTTATAATCTTATAACTAAATATTTATATTTCATTGATTATAAAAAGCTACTAAGTTAAATTGAAGTTTAAATAGATTCTGAAAGATTATTAAGATAAAATAATACCAAAAATAATTGAAAAATCTTCGGTGATGATTCTAGATCAAAATAATTCAAAAACTATATTATATATAATTAATAAAAATATTCCATAAATAATATATAGACTATACTCAATATTAGACTTGTTAACTAACTAAATTATCTAATTTAAGACTAATAGCAATTTGAGTCCAACTCAAATACCCAACTCTTAACCAGTAAATCTTTCAAGTTTGAACGTTTTAAACACAACAAAACAACTTTCTCCATTTTCACACACCACACACATCTCATTCTCCACCACACCATAGCTATACACAATACTAAAGAAGATTCTCACTTTTTTTTTTGCTTAAAAAACCCATTTACTGTAAGAAAGATTGAAGTAAGGTTCATGGAAATAAACAATCCATTAAAGAAGAAAAAATGGTTCATCCCATTAATTTCCACCTTCATAATCTCATCATTCCTCATAATCTTCACAATTTTATCTGCATACCCATTTCACCATAACCGAATCAAACCTCAAGTAATTCCAAACTTTGTGGAATCAAAACTTCATATAATCCCAACACACCCTACTTCAAACTTACCAAGATTAGCTTACTTAATCTCAGGCTCAAGTGGTGATGGATTAAGCTTAAAAAGAGCATTAAAAGCATTATACCATCCAATGAATCAATACGTAGTACACTTAGATTTGGAAGCAACACCTCAAGAGAGATTAGAGTTGGTTAACTTTGTTAAAAACGAACCTTTATTCGTTAAAATTGGGAATGTTAGAGTTGTAGTGAGATCTAATTTAGTTACTTATAGAGGTCCTACTATGGTCACTAATACCCTTCACGCTGCTGCTATTTTGTTAAAAGAAGGTGGAGCTTGGGATTGGTTTATTAATTTAAGCGCTTCTGATTATCCTTTAGTCACTCAAGATGGTATATATATATATATATATATTTTCTTTTAATTCCATTTTATTCTTAATTTTTTCTTAATTATTCTACACTCTTATATCAGATTTACTTCATTCATTATCAAATATTCCAAGAGAGCTAAATTTCATTGAACATACTAGTGATATTGGTTGGAAAGAGTATGTTTTTTTTTTTTTTTTACTTTTAATTTTTAATTAATTTACTTACTAAAATTAATCTTCTAGGTCACATAGAGCTAGACCTCTTATAATCGATCCTGGTCTATACAGTTCAAAAAAATCCGACGTGTTTTGGGTTTCTGAAAAAAGAAACGTTCCTACAGCTTATAAGCTTTTTACAGGTGAGAATTTCTTAATATCTTAATGTAAAATTAATACAAATATCTTATGATGTTTTTTTTTTTTTTTTTAATTAGGTTCTGCTTGGATGATGCTTTCTCGTCCATTTATGGAGTATTGTTTATGGGGATGGGATAATTTACCGAGGATAGTTTTAATGTATTACGCGAATTTTCTTTCATCACCAGAAGGTTATTTTCATACAGTAATATGTAACGCTAATGAATTTCGTAACACTACTGTGAATCATGATTTACATTTTATATCATGGGATAATCCACCGAAACAGCATCCTCATTTTTTAAACATTGATGATTATCAAAGAATGGTGGATAGTAATGCTCCATTTGCGAGAAAATTTGGTAAAGATGAAGCTGTTCTTGATAAAATTGATTCTGAATTGTTAGGGAGAGAAGGTGATGGATTTGTTACAGGGAGTTGGAATTTAAATGATAGTGTAATTGGGAATATTAGTACGTTGAAACCAAGAATGGGTGCTAAAAGAATTGAAATTCTTATTAATGGTTTGTTATCTGATAAAGATTTTGATTCAAATCATTGTGTTTGATAATGGGAAATAAGGTGGAAATGAAGCTGCTAAGATTCTGCTGGGATTTTTGTCAAACACCTTTAGGGACTACGGGTATTTATTTATATATATGAGTAGAATCTGGGAAAGAAAATAATGAATGTAATTCAAGCGATTCGGGGTAATTAGCCTCTGAAATTCTTTATACTAAGGCTTAAAAGATGAAAGTATTTATGCCTTTATTTGTATGGTTTATCTTTTACCAGGTATTCTAGCTGGTTTAATGATGGATAATTAATAGCAACTAGCAAAATTGTTTAGGAACAAATTACTGAAGAAGAATAAAATGGATTCTAGGATGACACGCACTGGTTTCTTCGGTTTCTTGTATGTTTTCAGTTATCTCGTGTTTATTCGATACATATTAGCATGAACAATATAATGGTTCGTTAACTCGTTTTATAAATAATTATCTAAGTGAAAAAATGGAGGTGAAAGAAACGGCCTATGCAATTAATTTTTGTTTTTGTTTATTGGTCAACTATGCAATACACATTTTTTAATATTATCATAAAGTTATTTGGCATTTAAAAATTATTTTTACTCTAACATTTGTACCCACGATTTCTGGTCAATATTCATACATATTTTACCAAAAAAAAAAAATTTGACAAAAAAATTGGTATACATACACTTTTTATAGTATACTATTTTTAGTAAAACAATTTTTGTAATGGTATAATATAACCGCATTCAGTAATGTATAACTTATTTTTATTTAGAGTAAATATCCTTTTACTATGGGTCGATTGACTATTTATCTTTTATTTTAGAAAACATGGCATTTTACCTCTTATACTAAGTTTTAGTGACTCGTTACCCCTACTTAATGAAATCTGTCAAAAATCGTCGTTAATTGGTCATGTGTTAGTCATATGCGCGGTTTTCGTAACATTTTACCTCTCTGTGCTAAGTTTTCGTGACATTTTACCCCTTGTATTAGATCCAAAAAAGTATGTCTATAAGCATTACAAAAAAATAACTTATATGAAGGCATATATACCAATAATGCACCTAGTTAATGGACCTTCTATGTGGCCTGCTACAAGGCCTGCTTTTGTGGAACCACCTGTGGCCTTTAAATTTTATTTTCTCCACTTTTTAACTTGAACCTCATCAACCTTTTTTGTACTAGCCCTTTTTGGTCTGCCAACCAATTTAAAGGCCATATGTGTGTTTTCCTATGAGAGTCAAGTTCTTTCCAGTTCTTTGATAAATCCCTTGGTGAAATTGGAAAATCCATTTGCTACAAATTTTGTGTGTTTAGTTTAGTTTAAGGACTCCTCAATCAGGTTTGAAGAATTGAAAGGGGGGTTTAGAGCTTTTTACTAAAATTCTGGATCCTTCTCATCTCCCAAGCGTGTGATATATAATCAACACTAGAGAGGGTGACTCCTTGCAAATGTACATATCGTTGACAAGTAATAAAGATAAGTTACAAGGGTTTATCGTCTCCACATGGGACTATCAAAGTTACAATAATGTGTTTCGCGAGAGTAAAATAATATATAGATGTAAGTAAAATTACAATAATATAAATGATATTTGTTTTGTTTTTGTTTAAAGGACTAAATTTGCAAATAAGATAAAATGATATTTAATCGTTATTTGATGTAAGGGCGAATTAGGTGTTTCACATTATCCATGACTCAAAAGTCTCTCTAACTCCCTCCCGGGTAGCTTAGAAAGCAATCCTCCTTCACTAGAGACCCTTCCTGGGTGACCCTAATATGTTTTTCGACGATTAAAGTTCTAACTATATTGACTAGTTAGCTAGGCAAGACCTCCTGGTTCATTACCACACACCAGACGCTTATATACTAATTCTAAAATATGACCCCTCTTCCCGGGTTTTAACTGAAATTCTAATACTATCCAACACGTGATTAAGGCATGGATATGAGATAATCACAATAATATAAATGATATTTAAGTGTTATTTGATATAAGGGCGAATTAGGTGTTTCACATTATCAATGACTCAAAAGTCTCTCTAACTCCCTCCCGGGTAGCTTAGAAAGCAATCCTCCTTCACTAGAGACCCTTCCTGAGTGACCCTAATATGTTTTTGGATGATCTACCTATATTGACTAGTTAGCTTGGCAAGACCTCCTAGTTCATTACCACACACCAGACGCTTATATACTAATTCTAAAATATGACCCCTCCTCCCGGGTTTTAACCGAAATTCTAATACTATCCAACACGTGATTAAGGCATGGATATGAGATAAGCACATATATATAATTAGTGGAAATTAATGCTCAATTCAGTTCAATAATAAAATATCCCAAATACAGATAATATATAAAATAATCAGTTAGGGTTCATACCCATTGCAAGCCTCAAGCATAAGCGGTTTAGTTCATAAGATAATCTGGAAATTCATGAAAATAATAAGGGGGAATTGTTGTGATAATAAGGAATAACAGGGATTCTAAATTCCTCCTAACTCCTGTTAGGGTAGCTTAGGAAGCAACCTCAACATTACCAGGGGACTAGGTAAGAGGACCTTGAGCAATGATCAGTGGTTATATAAAACCTATTGACTATCTACTTAGGAAAGTTTGTTAGTATCACTACCGAACACTAGATGATTATGTGGTGTTGTCTATAATTGAATCCTCCGTCAAGGTGGAAATCCAATTAATAATAGGGTAACCCTATACGTTGCGCACCACAAGGATTACAAACAATGAAATCAAAGCACTAATACAGAGCTATCATAAAAAAATTCAATTAAATAAATCCCAAATTCAATAATATATAAAACAAGTTTAGGGTTCATACCCATATGCTAATCTCAAGTTAAACATAATTAGTTCATACTAAGGAAAGAAAAGCAAACAATTATTATATCAAAGGGTTGTAATGGTATAAACAACTTCTCAATTCCTCTAATTCTTCTGTTCACTTGCTCCTATGATTTCTTGATAAATTTATTATTAGGGACTTAGCAAGGATGATTTCCTTAAGGTAAAAGTGGATACCTATAGAAGTTCGATCAAAATATAGAGTGTGCGCCAAGTCATAGAGTCCAAATCCAACTAAAATCGTTTTCCTAAATTGTAGAACTGGATAACCTTTGTAGATTGAAATAATCATAACTCCTTCCTTAAAACTTGGAATCTAGTGATCTTGGTATCTAAATGACCGCAATTCAAAGAACTTTCGGGATCTCAAAGGGATCCTTCAAATTCATAGCCGATGTTCTAAAGTATAAAAAATACTAGACGTTTTTACAACTGCACATCTCACTTTTACTTTCCAAATCTATCCACGGTTTATTTTTTTATCATGACTAAGGGGTTTCCTTGCTTTCTTTACTTTCTTATCATAATTCCAAGTTGCAATAGCTTCCAAATACCTAAGTGCTACACAAATAACACACAGATTACGCACAAAAGCTCTAAAATTAGCAAAACACCTAAAACTAGACAAGAAAGTGTAACTCATGAATAATTGGGTAAATATCTCAAAATTGAATAATTAAACCCCTAAAATAATGTCTCGTGACTAGATTATTCTATCACATAAATGGATACATCAAGACCCCCAACTCAAAGTTGTGTCGCCCAGACACAATAAAGATAAAAATAGTAGGGTAGTCAATAATAAAGAAGTGGAGGTAGAAAACAACGAACGATCCTAGAGAAAACTATCTAAAAAGTCGCATGTAGTAATATTAAAGAAGTAATGCACACTACACCAATATACACATAATCAAATCTCATGAATTCAAGTCCTGATTAATTTCGCAATGCAGAATAAGATGTCAGTTTTCCCGCTCGGGTCTACACCATAAGATGTCACATGGTATACTCGTGGATTTGATGTAACCTATAATAATATTACAATTGTCATAGCCAGTTTTTCCTTTTGGAAATGTATAAAAATAGTAATTCTTACTAGTGGCACAGGCGCAGGGGCAGGAGCAGGGGCAGGAGCAGGGGCAGGTAGAACAAGTGAATCCTTGATTGCTTGCATTTTCTGGATATGGTAATTATGCCACCGAGACATTTGATCTTCTTTATCTCCACACACGCCAATGCGAAAACTAACACTAACTAAAATTGCTAAAATAATCATCAATGACAACAGTATAACTCCTCTAGTGATTTTCATATCTATTTCTCTTTTTTCCTCTTCACTTTATGATCATGAAAGCAATTTATACATACATATGTATACATATATGTGTGTGCGTTTTTATCTATATATACATGCAATGTTGAAGGGTTTGAAGAAAATGGTTAAATGTTATAAGATATTAGATCATACAAGTATCACCTATATTAAGAAACGAGGCCCCCTTTTGATGTTTGTTTTGTTTTTGTATTACGTTGTATTTAAAGAAAAGTTGTTACCAACTTCATACTTTTCTGTTTATATTATGAGAATATATATAATTTGGGTAAGATTTAATCTTTTAATTCATAGTTACTGAGAAGTGCACTCTAAGCCTTACCAACTTCGTACTTTACACTACTTTTTGGATTGATCATGACATAAATGATTAAAGGCTAATGAGGTATGTCAATTATGAATCGGTATGAGGATTTTGAACGGTATATAATAAAAGTTTTTTTTTAATTGAATATAACCATTTAAAAATTGCACAAAGGAAAGAGTAAGATGTAAAGTTAAAAATTGTTTGGAGGGTGGAGCATCGCCCCTCCTATTGGCTCTTAGATCTGCGGGAGCTAATAAATTTCAGAGTAGATTGAACTAATTCAAGGTATTAACAATTAAGTAGGTTTTCATTGGAGTCTTAATCCTATTGTTGAAGAAATCAAAGGATGGATTAACATTTTTCCACTTTGGAAGATATCGTACATCAATAGAAAATACAACACAATTGCGGAGGCTTTAGCTAAATATGTTAGAAAGAACGTGGACCTCGCGGGATAGAAGGATTTATCAGTCATTAGCTCGTTTAATTTTCTTTCTAAGTATTGTAATCTTTAAACCATGTTATTATCTTTTTATGACAAAAAAAAACCATTTACTTATATTTGTATTTATATTTATATTTTTCCTTCAGGGTACCACGTTAGTTTTCTTATAGTTTTGATTAAAATGAATACAACACATATATATTTGAAACGTGTTGATATCTTATAAGGTTATTGAGATATATATTCATACATATTTTTAGTTTATTTGCGGTTCGATAAGTAACCAATAGTTTATTTGCGGGTTTTTTTTGAACGCAGAAAAAATTTCTAAAAATTACATCGAGAATTAATCGATACCTAGTCTAAAGAATCGATCTAATAAGGTTGTCACTGGTTTGTGTTCCTTTGATGCCCTGTGTCTCGCTTCTTTAGCTAAAGTGTCTGCTCGACCACTGAACCTTCGCTGTATATGCTTGAAGTAAACTCGACTAACCTCTGTTGCCAGCTTCTTCATCTGCCTTAGCCATGGTCTGAGCTTCCATCTAGCCGCCGACACTTGATTGATACCCTGAATTAATTCAAGGTTATCCGAGAATATGGTTATCCCCTCGTGTGTGTCTTGTGTCGTCCTATCTAACGCAAATATAATCGCTTGCGCTTCTCCCACCGTGCACGAGTTACACATGGAGACCGTTGAGAGCTCGGTTCGATATCATGTTTCTTTATCAATTTGAACCACTCTAATCCCTGTGGATTTGTGTGACTGATCAAAAGACGCATCACATGTAAAGGTGATATTTGTTTGAAAGTCGAGATCGACATTAGTACCGCTTCCATTGTTCGTATTAGTATTCTGTCTCTGTTCACTTCTACTCCATTCTTTACCAAAACGTTCATCCATATTTTTGTTGGTAGTCCGAATGATTTCATCTGGTTCAATCATATAATTACGATGCCTGCTTCTCATTTTTAATTTCCAAAGGTTCCATATGACTAGTAATACATAAGATACAATCACTTCTCGCCTCCATCCGCCAGTAATAAAAGTCTCAATTACCTTGAGAACTCATTGTCCTCAAGTCTTCGATTTAATGGCCAGTATTGATTTGAAGTGCCGACCCCGTCCATACCAATTTTGCTATTCCACATGTAAGTAGCAAATGTTCCACTATTTTTTGTTCCATCTTATACCACTGGCATTCGATTTCAACTTCGCACTTTCTTGTCACAAGGTTTTTACCAGTCGGTATAGCATTATTACACGCTTTCCAGGTGAATATTTGTACCTTAGTGGGAAGGTTTGAGTGCCAAATGGTTCTCCAGAGCTTACTCCCTGATGGAACTGAAGTTGATTGGCGAGGAACTTTGAATATTTCTGCATCTGTGAGAACTTTGTATCCTGTCTTGGTAACGTATTCTCCACTATTAGCGTGTGGCCAAATAAATCTATCTGGTGAGTCTCTTGAGAACACCTTTTCTCTCATAATGAATGGAATAATTGGCTCTGGAAAAATATCATCTATCAGCTCTGTGTTCCATTTCGTTGAATCTTCCTTCCAAAGATCTTTGATATTATAAACTCGCAATCATTAGGTTTTTCTAATTTCCATTGAGTATCTAACCATTTATTTATTCAAATATTAATAGATCTCCATTACCAATTTGATATCGTCCGTATTTTTTCAACATATCCCGTCCCTCTAATAAACTTGCACATGACCATGTTCAAGATTGTCTTAATTTAACATCGAGAAAGTTACTATTCGGGAAATATATACCTTTAAAAAGTTTAGCCGCTAAAGTATTCAGATTATTGAGGATTCGCCATGCTTGTGCTGCAAGTAATGTCGTGTTCATGCGTTTAAAATCTTTAAATCCCATGCCTCCTATAATTTTTCGAATCGCCAGTTTCTCCCATGTCATCCAATGTATTTGAGATTTTTCACCTACATTCCACCAAAAGTTCGAGATTGCTGATATTAGTTTATTACAAAAAGTGATAGGAAAAGAAAAAATTGACATCGCATATACGATATAGCTTGTAGAATTGCTTTGATAAGCACTACTTTTCCTCCATATGATAAAAGTTGTGTTTTCCATTCTTCAGTGTGTTTAAATAACTTCACTGCTATCCATTGTAATGACTGCACCTTTGAGCGTTTATGGCAGAATGGAACCCCTAAGTACTTTCCCAGGTAATTTTCTTCTTGTATGCCTATAATATTAGTTACATGTGCCATGCATTCTTTTGATGTATCTTTACTAAAACAAATAGAAGATTTTGTAAAGTTTATTCTTTGTCCAGATCCTGCGCAGTATTTTGCAACACAGACTCTGAATTGTTCAATTTCATCATCATCAGTTGTTAGAAAGAAAAGCGAATCATCTGCAAATAGTAAGTGAGTGATGACCAGACAATTTCTAGTAATTTGTATTACTTTAAGTTTACCCTGATCGACTTTCTGATCAATTAAACTAATCAGGGATTTCGTCATTAATGAAAATAAAAATGGAGATAAAGGGTCTCCTTGCCTTAATCCTCGTTCCGATTTAAATTTTCGTAACCTATCTCCATTAAAATTAAGTTGAAAAGTAACCGAAGATAAACAATTCAAGATCCAAGTAATCCATTTATCATTAAAACCTAATTTCTCCAGAACTAATAATAAAAAATCTCAGCGTACCCGATCGTAAGCTTTGGCCATGTCAAGTTTTATTGCCGTCATTGGTTTTGCATTCTTCCGTTTTCTTTTCATATAAAATGAAATTTCTTGTGCTATTAGTATATTATCATGTATTGCTCTATTCTTTATAAACGTGGCCTGAGTTGGTGATACAATAGTATTCATAAATTCCTGCAACCTGTTGGCTAAAATCTTTACAATTATTTTATATCCAAAGTTAACACACGATATCGGTCGATAATCTGCACTACCTTCTTGTGTCTCCCCTTTCGGGATGAGAGTAATCAAAGTTTCATTTAACGTTTCGAGAGAAATATTATTTAAAAAGAACCATTAAGTAAACGTCATCTTGTATAATCTGCCAATATTCCTGATAAAACTTACCATTGAGCCCATCCGGTCCCGGTGCTTTTGACGGTGACATATCAAACACTCCCTTTCGAACTTCTTCTAAGGTTGGTTGTTGTGTTAATTTTTCATTCATTTCATCTGTTACCTTTCTTTGGATTGATATTGTTGCCTCCTCCATGTCTTCTTTATTTTTCTCTTTAAACATCTCCAAATAATAATTTTGAAAACTATTTCTCACATCTGATACCTCTTCTTTCCAGATTCCTTCATTGTCCTTAATACGCCATATCCTATTTATATGTCGCCTTTTGATAGTAGCTACGTAGAAAAAATTTGTATTCTTATCCCCATACTTTATCCAATTTTGTCTCGCTCTATCGTACTAATATTTCTCTTCCTCTTCATATGTTTTCTTAATTTCTTCCTTTATTATGACTTGTTCTTCTATTGAATCAGTTGTAGCTCCTCATTTCTCCAAATCCATTAGCCTTTTTGTCAATTCCTTTATTTTGTTTGCGTCATTCTGGAATGTTCGTTTACTCCATCCTTTAAGTGCAGTAATGGTGTTATCTTTTTTTTTTCACAAAGAAAGGTAATGATTCCTCTTCTCCTGGGTCTCCCCATGTTGTTCTAATAACTTCCTTGTATTCCTCATGCCCTGTCCATAGTGTTTCAAATTTTAACCATCTCTGGCATGTATTCGTTGATCGGTCATGTTGCAAAATTAGCGGGCAACGATCAGAACCAATTGCTGGTGGAATGTACACTTGCGCATTTACATATCTGCTTATCCAATCACAAGAAGCAAATGCACATTCAAGTTTGACCTTGACGAGTTTGTCAGCTCTACGGTTATACCAAGTAAAATAACAACAATCCGATTGAATTTCACCTACATTATAAAAGAATTGAATTCCTGAATATGTTTATTATCGGGAGGAGTATTACTTTATTTCTCACAGATTTGTAAAATGTCATTAAAATCGCCTATAAGTACCCATGGCTTGTTATTATTATGATTCCAAATTGTAATTTCATCCCAAATTTTAAGTCTTTGTTCTAATTTAGTATGAGCATCAACAGACCATATAATAGGGAAAATAAGCATCGTTAAGATATAAGATTACAAAAAACTAGCTAGACATAATAACTTCTAACTTGATGTCCGCTTGCCAAAGTACCAAAATACCGCCCGGAATGATAAGCATTACCAACTGGATCCCTAATATAATTATTATCATATCTTAAGTTATTTAAAACATCGTAGCATCCACCTCGCATACCATAGTCTCCAAAAACACGTGATTCCTGGTTTAAACCTGTTAATAACAGACTTACTACTAGACATTGTCAAGAACGCCCATATTCCTTGACAGTTCCAAACTAGCATACTCATTGAACGTCTTCGGACGTCTTGGGGACAGTCTAAATATCCTTTTTAAAATTAATCTTAATTTCCTTACCCTTGTTAACCTTCCATTTTTTAACAATCCATTGCCTTTTATTTTTTATACTTAAAATCTATATTGTCCTATTTTGCCTAATATTAGTCCCCCATAGTAGATAAAGGCATAGTAGATAAAGGCAGGAAATATCAACTGGGTAATTGGCTAATCGAAACATGTAAAAAATATGTGAAAAATGTATGGAATCAAAATGAATTTATCGCGTACTTTCTCCTAACTATCTGGAATATATGGAAGGCTAAGATGAAGGGTTTTCATGAAAACACACCATGGGTAATTAAAGATATTCTCTACAAGATTCACTCTAGTATGAAAGATCTTTTTGGACCTAGGAGCGATGAAGGGGGAGAAAAGGTTAAAAGTGATGAAAAGGAAAAAGAGGTTAATGGAGTTAACATAGAAGATAATCTGGTACTGAGGGATGATTCAGAATATATTTTCATGAGCGATGCGTCTTTTAAAAAAGAGTATGAACCTTCAGGTATAACTTCAATAGAAATTAATAAAGAAGGTAGAGTTACCCACAAGATTGTTTCTAGATCCATTGTCAAAAATTCTGTCGAAAGGGAATGTTGGGCGGTCCTTTTGGCTATGAGAAAGGCCGCAATTTGCAATCTTCGGAGTGTTTCTTTTTACTCAGATAACCTTGAACTAGTTCAAGTTATCTCTAGATACACAGGTCTTCGATGACAAATTTATCCGTTCTTTGCCAAAATGAAAAACTGGCTTTTGAAGTTCCTTGCTTGGAGGGTTAACTTCGTAAATAGGAATCTTAATAGTGTTGTGGATCTACTGGCTAAGTGTGCAAGACGAAATATCGACCCTTCAGCTTGGAAGGATATCTCTTTTAAGTGAATTTTATATCTTCCTTAAATCTCGATATAAACAGTTGTGATAATATATTTACTATGTTTTCGGAAAAAAAAAAAAAGTCCCCCATAGTATAATCACCCTTCTCCATACTCATGTGGCCCAACCACGGCTGAATAATGTGGCCCAACCCCAATTGCATAATTTCCTCAAATTAAAAATTATGACTGCATTATTTAAAGATTAAAAAAATTTCCCCAGCACAGGCCCACATTTTTCTCCTTCCTGTCATCGTTTTCCAAACTATTACCCATTTTCCCTATCCTTTTCGTCATACATGTAAACTGTCTTCCATACATAAAACGATTCAAATCAACCTTCCCTGTCAAACTCCTCGCCAGTCCTTCCTTATTTATCATACCCCTATTTGTACTAAAACTAGTTTTGTGAATCTCACTAGGGATGAGCATTGACCGAGTTAACCCGGTCATAAAAAAGGAAGCCGAGTTAACCCGATTCAAATCTCAATAGTAATATATGTTTGGATCTTTTACCTTGCAGAATTATCTATTAAATGCTTCGGTACCTTGAATAGAGCGATTCAGAAACAACTGTGAATGTTTGACTATCTTTAGTAATGTTTATACTAATTTTGCTTAATTTGATTATATTACAAAAGCATGACTTTTAAAACTTAAAACTTGGTAGATAAAGCCTGTTTCAGATCATGATACTTTTTTTTGTCTAATGGATAATGATACTGAAGGAAGACAGAAGACTCAAAAGTGGAATTTGATAAATTCAATTTGTTGAATGCTTATATATATGTTGAAACAACCGGTAATAATTTGATCTCATTATATTGTTTTATCTTTTAAATTTCATGATAAAATTGTAACTTATATGTATAGTTTATTAGCAGTACAGAATTGAACAGATACTTCATATGAAATAAGTTTTTCTTCACTCTGTTACAGGTTTATGAAAGCTAAAATGATGCATTATTTTTAGCTTTCAAAAATGATTCATTATCTTATTCTTGATTTGGTGATTTGAATTGTGCTAATGAAGAGATACATATTTGTGATCTCACTGTAAGTAAAATTTGTATTTTTCCGAGATCATTATATTCAGCTCTGAATTTAGGCCTCTGATCTTCAGTCAAAATACCAAGTTATGTTATTCCTTAGTTATGCGTTTAGAATGTCTATGAAAGCTTAACATGTTGATGCTAAGATGAACAAGTTGATTAAGGATATGGAACTCCATTTGAAGTCAAGACCAGGTTCTGATTGATCAAAGGACCAACGCCTTCTGTAATATTTTGTGACATTCTGTAATATTTTGTGACTTCACTGTAATATGTATTTACCTTATTTTTGGTACTTAAAATATCATTCTGTAACATAAATGTTATTTTTTATCTTTTAAGTGTAGTTTTAGTTACAAAATGTTTATAAAAAATATATATTCTTAATACAAATAAACCCGAATCAACCCGGTGTGTAACCCGGTGATTTGAACCCGAACGGGTTTAGTAGAAAAAAACAGGGTTGGAGGTAACAATTTAGGGTTGGCAAAAGGCTAAACCCGGGATATGCTCTACCCTACAGTTATTACACATACACTCCAAAGTCAACTTTTGACCTGGTAAGTAAAGTTGGCTCGAGCGACTACTTGATTAGCTCAAATGTGGCCGGCCTTGATCCGCTACCACAAAAACATTTCCAGCAATCGCCTCATCCGTCTCAATCAATACTCTATTATTCGTTACATTCCGCAAAGCATGTCTAGGGAATAAAGTACCATTAGTCCTTAAAGTATACTGTACATTCATAATCAAATCAGGAAACACAAGAATTCGACTCAAATCCACTACCCATATAGTCCCGTTCCCTTCCACATTCCCCTTTGCAACAGTTGCCTTTAAATTCATATCCTTTACATTATTCCGATCGACAACAACTTGATCGATTCTACTAAACGCCTTTGTTCCTTGATCTAACTGAACAATATCAACCCCTTTGTTAGACCCAGTAAACATGTTATCAACAATATTTACTCCATTCATGAGACCATTTACCGATTTAAGAAGAATATAAGCATCACCAAGGAATAAACAATTAGATATGTGAAGTTGAACCGGATCTTCCGCAACTATGCCGGTAAAGTCTAGGTAGGAATTCACTATCCGTGTTTGTGTCAATCCGGGTAATCTTAAATAAATTCCGATACCACCAAAATAGGTAGCTTTATTATAACAATGTACCCCGGAAATCATATTAGCTTGTCCCGTTACCATTATTCCAATTGCAGCTGAGAAAATTACTACATCCGTGACCGCATTATCGTTACCCATTAGGTTTATCGCTGTACCCGAAAAATCCCTTTCATTGGGATCACTACCCGCTGTTATATGTTGGCCTAGGAATGAATTTCTTATATATGTTTCATGACCCGCTTGGGCTATAATACCTGTTAAGGTAAAAATATAACACATATAAAATTTTAAATCCTAGTCAAAGAGAACACTAGAGAATTATAAATAAATACATTACCGTCTGTAGTGAAGTGAGTAATATAACAATTATCAATGTTAGTTCTGAGTGAATTCACAACCTTGATGCCTCCACCTCTGTAATTCGAGTCCAGGAGAAGATTTCTAAACGTTATGAATTCGTAGTTATATGATGATCCTTCGATAGGTGGAGTAGATAAATCTAGAAGATATCCATCCAAGGGAAAGTCATTTGAAGCCTTTAATGTTCCTCCGTGTATCTGTTTTTTTTTTTAACATGGTACATTAAATTATTTTGCATAATATAGGAACACAATGTGTAATTAACCACTTACCATGAGGTTACCTCGGCCAGATACGGGAAACTTTAATGGACGGCTAATTAAAAAACTGCCGCCTTGAAGATGAATTTGAGCACCACCAAGATTGACAATTCCATCGATTAAAGACCCATCACTTGGACCATTTAGAGCATCTGTTATTGTTCTAAGAATAGCTTCTGTACTGTCAGTTTTCCCGCTCGGGTCTGCACCATAAGATGTCACATGGTATACTCGTGGATTTGATGTAACCTATAATAATAATATTACAATTGTCATAACCAGTTTTTCCTTTTTGAAATGTATAAAAATAGTAATTCTTACTGGTGGCACAGGGGCAGGAGCAGGGGCAGGGGCAGGGGCAGGTAGAACAAGTGAATCCTTAATTGCTTGTATTTTCTGGATATGGTAATTATGCCACCGAGACATTTGATCTTCTTTCTCTCCACACACGCCAATGCGAAAACTAACACTAACTAAAATTGCTAAAATAATCATCAATGACAACAGTATAACTCCTCTAGCGATTTTCATATCTATTTCTCTTTTTTCCTCTTCACTTTATGATCATGAAAGCAATTTATACATACATATATATATACATGCAATGTTGAAGGGTTTGAAAAAAATGGTTAAATGTTATAAGATATTAGATCATACAAGTATCACCTATATTGAGAAACGAGGCCCCCTTTTGATGTTTGTTTTGTTTTTGTATTACGTTGTATTTAAAGAAAAGTTGTTACCAACTTCATACTTTTCTGTTTATATTATGAGAATATATATAATTTGGGTAAGATTTAATCTTTTAATTCATAGTTACTGAGAAGTGCACTCTAAGCCTTACCAACTTCGTACTTTACACTACTTTTTGGATTGATCATGACATAAATGATTAAAGGCTAATGAGGTATGTCAATTATCATTCCTCATAATCTTCACAATTTTAGCTGCATACCCATTTCACCATAACCGAATCAAACCTCAAGTAATTCCAAACTTTGTGGAATCAAAACTTCATATAATCCCAACACACCCTACTTCAAACTTACCAAGATTAGCTTACTTAATCTCAGGCTCAAGTGGTGATGGATTAAGCTTAAAAAGAGCATTAAAAGCATTATACCATCCAATGAATCAATCAAAGAATGGTGGATAGTAATGCTCCATTTGCGAGAAAATTTGGTAAAGATGAAGCTGTTCTTGATAAAATTGATTCTGAATTGTTAGGGAGAAAAGAAGATGGATTTGTTACAGGGAGTTGGAATTTAAATGATAGTGTAATTGGGAATATTAGTACGTTGAAACCAAGAATGGGTGCTAAAAGAATTGAAATTCTTATTAATGGTTTGTTATCTGATAAAGATTTTGATTCAAATCATTGTGTTTGATAAGGTGGAAATGAAGTGAGGAAATTACATTCTAAAGCCTACTTTTCAAGAACTTTATATTATACATCCTAGTTAGGAAAAGTTATTTTTTAATGCCATTTTCTAACTTTCTGGTTAGGTTCTTGTCTTTTTTACCCTTTCCCCGTTATGGGTACGGACCCGTGACGTTTTCCACAGCAGTTTTTAACTTGCATATTTTAGTAATTCAACTCCCATACAGGTACAGACCCGTCTTGTTTATTACTCGATGGGGCTGCACCCATATTCTATTTAACCAAACAAAAAGATTGCTTATTGCTCGATGGGGCTGCACCCATACTCTATTTAACCAAACAAAAAGACATCACACATTTACCATGGACTGCACCCATAATGACTCTCAACATAAATTTAGCCAAAGTAACACAATTACCATGAATCAAGCATTCACTGCATTTATCAAATTAATTTACAAACAACTCATTGTTTACCAACAATCAACTGGATTAATCATTCACTGCATTTTACCAAATTATGAACAAGATTGAATCAGCTAGCATTAATCAGTACATGAATCAGTAAACAAAAACCCAAATCAGTAAACAAAAAATTCTCAGCCAACAAAACAACAAAACAAGAACAAGAACCAAGTTTTTTAACACAAATATCATCACGGATTGCTGGACCCATAACGGGCTGTACAGAGGTGGTAATGGGCTGTACAGAGGTGAATCACTGCCGATGGGGGGAAGCGATTTGCAAACTCAACTGAAACACGGTCTGGACCCATTAAAGGATTTGGGTTCATGGTCTGGACCCATTAAAGGATTGGGGTTCATGTTCTGGACCCATTAAGGAATTGGCCTTCAATGGGCTGGACCTTCAATCTGAAACACGGTTCTTTGCCCACTGCTCACCACCGAAACCACCGGAAATCACCTCTTGGGCTTCAATGGGCTGGACACATCCGCTGCACCCATAATGTTTTTGCTGCTGCACACGGTTCTTGATGATGATGATGCTGGTGGTGGGATTGATGATGCTGGTGGTGGGATTGATGATGATGGTGGATCGGTTACTGAATAATTAGATTGATGATGATGGTGATTACTGGGTTCGAATGATGATGATGGTGGTGGGATTGATGTCGATGGCGGTGGTTACTGGGTTCGAATGATGATGATGGTGGTGGTGGGATTGATGTTGATGGTGGTGGTTCGGTTACTGGATTGATGTCGATGGTGGTGGGATTGATGTCGATGGCGGTGGTTGGTTCGATGGCGGTGGATTGGGCAGATGGGGGGCGGATTCGATGGTGGTGGGTTCATGGGTGGGTCTGATTGTTGGGGGGGCTGGTGGGTTGTTTGGTTGGGGTTGGGTGGATCTGATTGTAGGGGGTGGTGGAATCGGTGGTGGTGGTGCCGGTTGCTCAATATCAAGAGAAGAGAAAGGGGAGCTCGACGGGAGGGGGAGGGGGAGGGGGAGGTGGGTTGGGTTGATGAGAGAGAAAAGGAGGATTGGGGATTCATTCTTGAAGTTCTATTCATTCTTTCAGCTACACCATTTTGTTGTGGTGTTTTTCTAACAGTTCTATGTCTTAATATGCCTCGCAATTTACAAAAATTATCAAATTCTTCATTACAAAATTCAAGGCCATTATCAGTTCTAAAAGTTTTAACATGCTTTCCAGTTTGGTTTTCATACAAGATAAGCCAATCTTTTATTGTTTCAAAAGTATCACTTTTATTTTTCAACAAAAAAGTCCAAACACGCCTAGAATAATCATCTACAAGGGACAAGAAGTATTTTCTACCCCCATGTGTTTCATACTTATCAGGACCCCACAAATCAGCATGTATATATTCAAGTATTGATTTAGACATATGAACACCCACATTAAATTTCATTCTATGTTGCTTAGCTAACACACAAGGCTCGCAAAATGAGAGATTAGTGATAGTATCCTTACCAAACATTCCATCCTTACTTAGTACATTCAAGCCTAGTTGGCTCATATGGCCAAGTCTTAAATGCCACTTAACAGTAGCTGCATTATCAAGGTTAGTACTAACAAAATTCATATCATTTTCAATACACATACCATCAAGAATGTATAGGCCAGATATTTTCTTTCCACATAGAACAAGTTTATCATTTTTAAACACATTTATAACACCATTTGAAACTTTATAAACACAACCCAAGTCATCTAAAACACCTAAAGAGATAAGGTTTCTTTTTAGATCAGGAATCCATCTAACATCAGTAAGGGTCACATTTTTACCATTATTAAGTCTCAAATTTATTTTACCAATACCAGCTACCTGACATGTATTATTATTACCCATATACACAGTTTCAACATTAGTTTCAATCAAATCCACAAACCAATCTTTATTAGGACTCATGTGAAATGTACAACCAGAATCTAAAATCCAATTAGACTTACAAGCAATGTCTGAAACATTAAGGACCTCACAAGTATCATCAATCTTATGGGGCATACATGCAATATTGGTTTCAATATTATTATTGTTATTCTTGTTCTTAAGCGCATAACAATTTTTCTTAATATGGCCTGGTTTACCACAATGATAACATTTACGAGTTTCCTTATTCTTATTTCCCTTATATTTTTTCTTGTTCTTATTGTTCTTAACATACTCATGGTTATCAGTCTTATGATTCACAAACAAATTATTTCCAATACGTTTAATATTCTTTAACTCAAGTTCCCTAGTTTTCAGAGAGGCAACAATTTGATCAAATGTAGGAATAGCAGTAGAATATTGAAACGCATCTTTAACAACTTGATAAGAGTCAGGAATAGCATTCAAAAGGATCATGCATTTAGAGGTCTCATCTAAAGCCATATCAGAACCTTTAAGGACAAGATTAAGTTTTAAAAACTCATCAACATTTTCATCAATTGTTTTAGAAAAATCCATTTTATACGAAAACAAATTTCCTTTCAAGAAAGCAAGATTAGGAGCAGATTGAGAAGAGTACAGAGATTCAAGCTTACCCCATAAGTCAAGTGCAGTATCTGCTCCATCTACTTTTCGTATAACATTATCAGATAGGTTTAGGAATAGGAGATTATAAGCTTCTTCTCTTATTTTGTTTGTTCTTTTCAAAGATTCTTCGGACCATTTTTCAAGATCAGGCTCGAGAGCATTTATGACCTTGTTATGTGAAAGTAATACTCGCATTATCTTCTTCCATACACTGAAATCGCCTTTTCCATCAAATACAGATATTTCAAGCCGTGTTGTTGCCATTCCTTAACTTCTGTATTTAAGAAACAAATAGAAACAACACATGCAACACACTATTAGGGTTAATTAAAACCGAAAAACCCTAGGAAAAATTATTCAATGATTTTAAGTTTTCGGAAAACCCTAAAGATTTTAGATCTGTGAGTTACAATACAAGATTAAGAAATTGTATTGTTGAGAAAAGATTTTCAGAAAATTTAACACGCCAAAACACAGATCTGTAAAGATTAGTAACAAATCTTTTCTTAAAACGTTTTTAAAGATCAACCGAACAAAGCTCTGATACCACTGTTGTAAAATCACTTAGTAAAACGTAATGAATCTTTGGCGAAAATAGATCAAATGGATCTATGGTTGAAAACACAAATCAAACCCAGAAAAAGATAAATGCAGAAATTAAAGAACACAAGGATATATCGTGGTTCAGCAATATGCCTACATCCACGTTGAAGCCACCCTCAGATGATGCTTCGCTTACTATATGAACACGGTTACAACTTCAGATTACAAGGTTTACAAGAATAGAACACCACAAGAGTTTCAGCGTGAAACCCTAAGATCAATCGAGAACAGCTACTCAATCTACAAGTATTACACTTGATTACAACTACTCTAATTATCAATCTTATATGATAGATTGATAATGTTTACAAAACCCTAACAATATCTGAAGAACAAGAGAGAGAAGAGAGCGAAGAGTCAAAGACGAGAGGGTGAGATTATGACCAAGTCTGAAGACTTGGGTCTTTTATATGACCCATCAAGGGTTTTAATCTGAGCCGTCCAAAGTGGTATTTGATCAACGCGTGAGATTAAGTCTCATAAGTAAGGCGGTGCACGTTATAACCCGATAAGTAGCCCATATCACTTGCTGAAGTGTATAGCCACATAAGATGCCAACTGGATCATTTGACCAAACATTTTGACTTTACCAAATATCAACAGGTTTTTTTACCCCTCTTGTTGCTTCGCCTTTTTTCTAAAATGTTTGGATATTCTTTTGAGAAACTCTACATCAAATACAGAAATATATATATATACTAAGCTTTGTCACGACCATTTGAGGCCGAGACACGACCTTAGAGTTAGAAACATCTACTAAGCTCTATATTGGTTCTTTGATGATGGTTTACGGGATCTGAATTTGAAAGGTAAAGATACATGGAATTGTAATAATAAAAAAGTTTGATATTAATAAAAACATAATGAGGGTGCATAAGGTATATTGGATCATTAATTTTGATTAGGTGATATATTGGGTCATTAATTTTGATTGGATTATTGGTTAGAGGATGTTTTGGTTCATCGTCTTATTTATTATACAAAAGAAAATATAGATGAACATAAAATAAATCAAAACTCAATAAGATAAATTTTAAAGGCTAGAGAGAAATTGAAATGAAGATTTAAAAATTTGAGTTGGATCGTAAGCTAGCAATATATGTTTTGTTATGAAAACTTTTTTAAAAAAAAAAAAAAAATCAGAGATACCCATGGACACTCCTCCCCCCTTTCCCCCTCTATATCTTGCATGTGGATCCTCCTTTGTTGTGATAGAACTTCAATTAAAACAAATTTAAATCCTCTATTTTCTCTAAAATACATGGTTGTACCACAAGATTTTGAGGAACCTTTTCTTTCTTGACAAATTGTTAAAAACCCATAAATTTATGTCAGAATGATGAATCTGTTAGTGAACATGAACTACAATATACAATTCGAAAAAAAAAACTACAATATACAATGAATAAGATAAATATGAAAGTCGAGTTTCTTTAGGTGATATAAATGTAAAATTCTCACACTGTAACACTTTACATTAGATAGATGAAAGATTACAAGAACACCTTTGTCACAATCAAAATTTGGAACATGTTTGGAAGACCATCTTAAACTACCTGATCTTTCCACCCAGGACTATATAATTTTGTCATTACACTCGAGAGTATAATGTATCTAATATTTTTACAAGTTTGGAGGTCAAAACGGATGAAGATGACCATTGGTATTCACTATTCATGGAGAATTACAACATCAAACTGATTAACCTCAAGTTGGTTGAGATCCTACGCATGCTCAATTATATATATATATATATATATATATATATATATATTTCATTCATAGTAGTGTAGACATTTTTTTAGAAGTACATACTCTTTGCAGTTTGGATAATATTATAGATATATTTTGTAGTAGCATTAACTCTCATTTTAATTATGTAGAACAATGTAAAACAAGAATTAATGAAGTAAAAATGAGTTTTATTTCTTTAAATACTCTTTGCTCTTCTATCTTAAAATTTTATCTTTGTCTCTAATCTTCTTTGTAATTATAAAGTTTTCTTGTTTGTTGAAGGGAGAAATCTGTCTTCCTCTTCTTTCCTTCTCTCTTGTTTCCTCACTGACAAGGGATCTGTTTTTTGTGACAATTGATTAGTTAAAAACTTGAACAAGAATTGTAATAAGGAATTGAAGGATACTACACAATGCAGTTATTCTTTGGATTGAATTTGAGTTGATATGTGGGTTGTTCAAAGAAGTCAGGGTAGTTTTATATCCCAAGTTAATGTTGGTTAAGTTTATAAACTATGTAAACTAAATTTCTTCAGGTTTATATATATATATATATATATATATATATATATATATAGGGTGATTTACTCATGAAGTCCACAGACTATTGTCAGTTGCCCATCAGGTCCAACCCACCCCAAAAGTCGAAATCGCCATTCTGCTCCATTAATATCTTTTGACTTACCAAAACTAATTTCCTAATTATATGCAACCAATCAATTAATATAAAAAAAGGAAATAATTGCCAAATATATTAAATTAAAACACAAAATAAAACAAATAAACTAATAGAAAATCACTTATTATATATCTTTAATAAATTAAAGCCAAATACATTAAATTAAAGCACAAAATAACACCAGTATTTACAACCCATCGATATTAACTAGCACACCATCGATATCCCACACATAACCCGTCTGTTTTTCATACAGTCCAAAACACTAGTATTTACAACCCATCGATATTAACTAGCACACCATCGATATTCCACACGTAACCCATCAGAAATGTGCAGTGTGTCCACACGTAACCCATCAGTACAAACCACCGATACTAACTAACACACCGCTGATATTCCACGCGTAACCTATCAGAAATGTGCAGTGTTTTCAACCCCACCAACAACACTTCTCCACCACCAACAAACCACCACCACCACCTCGCACCACCCCACCAACAACACTTCTCCACCATACAAAGTCTCGGATGCTGCATTATTTCGTGACACCCCCACCTGCTCTCTGCCATCTCTTACCTCCGTAGAGCTGCTACAGCAAGGGTTCCTGGTAGAGCTGTGATGAACAGACCTGGCGAAGCAGCGGATCAAGAGCTTGGAGACGCT
The DNA here is from genome assembly GCA_029959085.1 of Nemophila menziesii. NCBI lineage: Eukaryota > Viridiplantae > Streptophyta > Magnoliopsida > Boraginales > Hydrophyllaceae > Nemophila > Nemophila menziesii. The sequence goes on along the minus strand of JARWIR010000010.1, from coordinate 18,785,256 downwards.
GCAACGCAAACACCTGGAGGAGTAGCCGAGCTTGAGGGAGCTGGAGCAGCTGTTCGGGAGGAGCTGGAGAAGCGGATCGTGAGGAAGGTGGAATGGAACGGGAAGCAGCACATCACTGGCGTGGCGGAGATGAGCAAAAAAATCAGAAAAATAATGGAACATACCTTACTGTCAAAAATGGAAGAACGATGATGGTGTATTGTTGGAGAAGATATCGGTGGTCTTGCTTGTAGAATGATTTTGTTAAAAGGTATAACAAATTTACTATAATAAAAGCATGATTCATGGGATTTAAGATATCAGCTATTAAAAGGGAATCAGTTACTAGCTAAAAATAAGGGATAGCTTGATATTGATATATTCTAATGAGGGGTAGTGATGGTATATAAAATCTAACGCAGGACTCTATAGGGGGGGAAATGAGGGGTGGGACTTGATAGGGGTGGGATATTGGGTTCTAGGACTATATAGGTTAATATCTCACACACACACACACACACACACATATATATATATATATATATATATATATATATATATATATATATATATATATATATATATATATATATATTCCATTCGTAGTAGTTTAGAAATTTTTTAGAAGTACATACTTTTTTCAGTTTGTATAATATTATAGATATATTTTGTAGTAGCATTAACTCTCATTTTAATTATGTAGAACAATGTAAAACAAGAATTAATGAAGTAAAAATGGACTTTATTTCTTAAAAAACTCTTCGCTCTTCTATCTTAAAATTTTATCTTTGTCTCTTATCTTCTTTGTAATTAAAGTTTTCTTGTTTGTTGAAGAGAGAACTCTTTCTTCCTCTTATGTTCTTCTCTCTCGATTCCTCACTGACAGGGGATCTGTTTTTTGTAACAATTGATTAGTTAAAAAATTGAATAAGAATTGTAATTAGGAATCGAAGGATACTACACAATGCATTTATTCTTTGGAATGAATTTGAGTTGATACGTGGGTTGTTCAAAGAAATTCAGGTAGTTTTGTATCTCAGGTTAATGTTGGTTAATCAATGTGCCAAGTGTCCTAAAGAGTATTGAGTTATACATAGTTGTATTCTCTGCGTCAGCAAACAATTAAAGTTAAAGTTTCATCAGATTGGTTGGAAGAGTCTGGGTTGTACTTATGACCATGATTGCTTTTCCTATGAGAGTCAAGTTCTCGCCAGTTCTTTGATTAATCCCTTGGTGAAATGGGAATATCCATTTGCTAGAAATTTTGTGTGTTTAGTTTAGTCTAAGGATCATCAATCAGGTTTGAAGAATTAAAGGGGGTTTACAACTTTTTACTGAAATTTTGATTTCTTGTCGTCTCTGAAGCGTGTGATATAAAATCAACACTAGAGAGGGTGACTCCCCGCAAGTGTACAAATCGTTGACAAGTAATAAAGATGTGTTACAAGGGTTTATCGCCTCCACAGGGACTATCAAAGTTACAATAATGTGTTTCACAAGAGTAAAATAATGTATAGACGTAAGTTAAATGACAATAATATAAATAATATTTGTTCTTTTTGTTTAAAGGACTAAATTTGCAGATAAGATAAATAATTAACTAAAGACAAATAATTAAAATGCTAAAATACAAGAAGGGATGATAAGTATGCTTAATTCTTACAGGTTAACCTCCTAATTAACTATTTAATTGTTATTTGATATAAGGGCAAATTTGGTGTTTCACATTAACCAAAACTCAAAAGTCTCTTTAACTCCCTCCCGGGTAGCTTAGATATCAATCCTCCTTCACTAGAGGCCCCTCCCCGGTGACCCTAATATGTTTTTGGATGATTAAAGTTTTAACTCTATTGACTATCTAGCTAAAAAAACCTCATGGTTCACTACCGCACACTAGATGCTTATATATTAATTATGAAATCTAACCCCTCATCCTAGGTGTTAACCAAAAGTTTAATACTATCCAACACGTGATTAAGGCATGAATAGGAGATAAGAAATTTATATAATCAATGGAAATTAATGCTCAATTCATTTCAATAATGAACTATCCCAAATACAAATAACATATAAAATAATCAATTAGGGTTCATATCCATTGCAAGCCTCAAGCATAAGAGGTTTATCTCATAAAGGTAAACTGGAAATTAGTGAAAATTAATACCAAAATCATGTTTAAAATGTAAAACAAATAAAATTAGCCTAAAGAACTAAGGAATTCGAATATGAGATGGTGGAGAATGGTAGAATTGGATGGAAACCCTCCTCCTCTTCTTCTCTTCCTTCTCCGAAACGAATTTCTCATCCCTTTGCTGGATATTTGATGTCTAATGATGGATATTGACTTAGGAGATAATAGCATATGAGAAACTATAGAAGAGTTTTTGCCTATTCAGAATATTTTAAGAAGGCCACTTTACTCTTTAGCTTGAATGATTAAGGAGTAGGCATTAGTGACAAAATAAAACAGACTAGGGAGAGGGGGGGTCTCCTTGACGAAGTCCTCTAGATGGTATAGATATAGGGTAAGAAACCCCATTCACTGGGACTTCACATGTGACATTTCTCACACAGATCATAATCCACTTAACAAAATTATCATGACAACCAATTTTGAGGAGTAGAGCTTCAAGAAGATCCCATTTCACTCTCTCATAGGCCTTCGAAATGTGTGCATAATAGAAGTATGGTAAAGTTTTGATTCCCTTCTATTTTAAAGGTGGTGTAACACCTCATTAGCTAAAATAATGTTGTCGTGAATAGACTGTCATGTGATGAACGCAAAATGTGCTTCATGTACACAATTATTCATTAAAGGTTTTAGCCGAGCAGAAATATTCCCGGCTATAACCTTATATATGAAGTTACCAACACTTATATGTCTTAGTTGTCCCACATTTTTTTGGGTTTTTTGTTTAGGAATGAAAGTAATAATTGTGTGATTTAGAGAGCTGAGATCTCTATTGTTCATAAAGAGGTCTTAAATAACCATAAGAACTTTAAATTTATCATATCCTAATTTGTTCTATATAAAAAACTCGCAAAGACATCTAGAGAGGGGCTTTATGTGGGTTTATCCTCCAAACTGCAATTTTTACTTAGTCCATGGTTACAAGTTTAATGAGATCCAAATCCATTTTCCCTTTAACTTTGAGAGGGACAAAACTAAGGATATTAGAAAAGTCCTATCTATGACTGGTGAGAATATGTTAGAAAAAAGATCAACAATTTATGACCTAATTTCTTCAAGGTTATCAGACCAATTTATATATGACAATTTAAGCCTAAGTATATTGTTATGAACACGTCTGTCTTCGGTTACTGCTTGAAAATATGTTGTATTATGATCCCCTAGTTTAAGCCAGTTATTTCAGGTTCTCTGGTCGCAATAGGTCTCTTCCTTAAGGCAAAAATCCTCTAGTGTTTTTTGAGTAGAAAGCGCATTCATCCCAGTTTTCCTAAGAGCAAGGAAGATTAGAGAATTTTTTAAAATATCCATAATCTTAGAGATATGGATTTTTGTATAAAGAGTTATCTACGGGTCTAAGAAGAGAAAGAGATTTTGTAAGGTTTTTCAATTTATACCCAGATCTAACAATACCTCACCCTACGATTCTAGAACTTCTTTGAGGGGATTCCAGATAGGTTATTAGATTCTACGAAGTTGTTAATTAAATTCATATAATAACCACTAGTTGTGTCGTTTCCTACTTTTTCCAAGGATGCAGCACGGGATAGAATCTAGAGGTTTACATTTTGTTAATTTTTGATGAAATTTCATTTGTCCCCGTCTATTTGGGACCATAGACAAAATAAATCTGGACCAGCCCGATAACAAAAATTAAACTTGTGCAATTAATAATATTTTTTTGAGGTAGACATGACATTCATGTTATTTTTTTTCATAAACGGGGCTAGTCCTAGCGATTTACAAGATGGATTATTATACGAAGAGTAATGATATTTGTCACCCTTTTTCGGTTCACCCTTATATCACCTCATATATGGAGGTTTTAAACCCCAATCAGATTGTTTCTCTTTCCTAATTACTTTTTTTCTCTCTCTTTGATTTAATACCACATAAGGTGACACATAAGCGGTGATACAAGGGTGAACTAAAAGGGGGTGGCAAATATCATTAATCTTATACGAATTAATATCATATTCAGTCTAATAACTAACGATAATAAGATATTATAATTTTGTTTCGTCTTGGAAAGAAAGATTACCTAGGGAATCCACGATTCTAGCTTGCATGAAGGTATTATCGACCCCTTGAAAGTTCCATCTTGTTGTAGTCATTGCCCCTGTGGGATCGATCGTTCAGGGACAATTTTGCAAACCACATATGTACTTAATCCCATCTCGAAATCAGGCTCCCTTACCTTAATATCAAACTTGATGTCACTCATATACTTGATAATAGTATCTTTTCTTTTTTTATTTTGCATGAGCCGAATATTTTTTTTCTCAACAAACCATTATATTTAGGACCAACCAATCATAAACGTTTACAACCTTTGAGAAACTACAAAACAGCTCAAAGAAACCTATCAGCTATTACATAGTTATAATAAACTTTAAAAACATCATTGAGTTTCCAACTAACTTCTATACTATCTCTTCCCTTCTTCACTTTGAACTTTCTACAATTGTGTGATTTAATAAACAAGAAACTCTGAATATTATGCATCACTTCTTCCTCATTCTTGACTCTGTCATTATGCATAATCGCATTCTTATTACAAAACATTGTATATATAAAGGTAGTAATCTATCCTCCATATATAAAACTTAAAAATTTATCTTCTGCTTGAATCAAGACAAAATCCCAAAATTCCTCCCAAATTTTACACCCAGGGAAAATCCCACCACTCAATTCCACACACCTTATAATAATTCTCTTAGCAAAGGAGCATTCAAAAAGGGTATAATCCCTGGTTTCAATAGCATTATGACAGATCATACATGTACTATCATTACAAATACCCCACTCTACCATTCTAGACTTTGTAGGCAGCCTATCAAGACAGGCTAACCATGTTATGAAGCAACATTTAGGCACATTCATGTTAAACCACACCAATTTTGTACATTCTAGGATCATACCTCTGCCCTGTGCTTCTTTTAAAGTTTTTCTAAATGAAATTTTTTCATTTACACTAGCAGACCAGTGTATAATATCCTCTCCATTAGTAAGTTGTGGCATCATATCTGACAAACCACTCAAAACCGCAGGAAAGTGCCACCTACCTCTTACATGGTAGCTTTACACAATTCTATTCCTCCATAATTGATCATGCATACAATCTCTCATAAGGCTCTCACTTACATTTTTCCCCTCTATGAATCTATCCCAAAATACAAAAGTTGAGGCTCCATCTCTCACTGTATAACTGACAAATTGATAGGCTAATTCACGCAATTTCAAAATTGTCTTCCATATCCAAGAGAAATCTTGTTTTATATTAATTCCCCATACACATGCTCCCGTAAAGATGTTAGCATAAGCCTAGGTACTAAGCGAATTATCCCTTTTCCTCTATACCCTCCAAAATATACTAAGCAAACTTACCTTATTCAAGCTTTCCAAATTAGGTATACTAAGTCCCCTTTCAACCTTACTCCTACAAACCATACTCCAAGCCACCTTTTTCCCCTTAGCTCTCTCTAGGTTACCCCTTGACAAGAAGCTTGATAATTTTTTTATCTATCTTGTAAATTACATTTTTTGGTAACAAAAACACCCCTACTCCAATACAAAACTCTGCTCACCAAAACTGTCCTAATTATCAGCTCTAGCCTCTTATTACTCCAAATATTTATACTCTCACATATCTTGTCCACTAGCTTATTTGCATCCTTCATACACAACTTTGAAGCTCTCAATGGAACCCCCAAATACTTTACTGGTAAAAAACCCTCTCAAGCCTATGGTTTGAAATGGGGCTTTAAAAAATCATCTAGTGAAACAAGTTAAAAGAGGACTGAGGTGGGGAAACGGTCAACTCATTTATAATATCGAGTGTCAATCTAGTTTAACAATTTTTCTTGATGAAGATGAGTGAATAGTTTTCTCTATTTCTCAATTCAATTGAACGTAGTAAATTTTCCTTAGTAATGTAAATAATGTTAGTCAACTCCGGATGAGTCAACTCAAGATTTTGAATAGGAAAAAGAGAGGTGTTGTTGTCCAACCTCCTTGAGTTGATTAGGAATGGCGGCAATGCCTCGTCAATAATTCCCAGAGCAAATGGATCATGCTTGCTTAAAGTATCCATACCTACTGATTCATGGGGAGAGAAATCATATGGGTTTGACATCTTTTTTTTATAAGCCGAGGACTACTTTTATCAATATCTTTTAGAACCTCAATGCAAAATTTTGGTTCATAAAGACCACGATTTTCTTTTATCGTTAGAGGCCTTACATTAGAATTATGTTGGGCCCCTGCAAAATTGTTGTAGTTACCTGAGTTGCAATATTTTCCATTATCATTAACCTCTGGACAAGGGCGTGTCTTCTCTATAGCTATGAGTAGTCTATTTCTTTGACTCCTCTGTCGGTTACTCGAAGGTTTATTTGCTACTAGACTGTCCCATAAGCTTCATCAATCTGAGCAACATGTGCATTATTCATAGTACCGATGTAGTTTCTTTTACTCAAACGAACGAATGCTTTGTTATCAAAGACCTTTATCTAGTGTCCAGAGCGTATAATTAATGGAGTTTGCTACTACACTTACCAGTAACGTGAGTAATTAGGAGGCCACACTTATAAAATAAGTCATATGATTTTTTGTATAAGCTAACTCAGGATGATTCATTCTCTACCAAATTATATTTATTTATAAATCTGTCACCACAGTATAATGTAAGTACGCTAAAACATTTTGAAGGGCCAACTATGATTGGCTAAAGATTGTGGAAGTTTGACAAAATTTACTAGGAAATGTATTGTGCTCTTAGCCTCTTACAGACAAATCCAAATAGTGTGTAAAACATTCATCTTCGATGTTAATTTATTTTATTACAAAATCTTAAGGCACAATCAGAATCACACATATATAATTGAGCATGCGTAGGATCTCAACCAACTTGAGGTTAATCAGTTTGATGTTGTAATTCTCCATGAATAGTGAATACCAATGGTCATCTTCATCCATTTTGACCTCCAAACTTGTAAAAATATTAGATACATTATACTCTCGAGTGTAATGACAAAATTATATAGTCCTGGTTGGAAAGATCAGGTAGTTTAAGATGGTCTTCCAAACATGTTCCAAATTTTGATTGTGACAAAGGTGTTCTTGTAATCTTTCATCTATCTAATGTAAAGTGTTACAGTGTGAGAATTTTACATTTATATCACCTAAAGAAACTCGACTTTCATATTTATCTTATTCATTATATATTGTAGTTCTTTTTTTTTTTTCGAATTGTATATTGTAGTTCATCTTCACTAACAGATTTATCATTCTGACATAAATTAATGGGTTTTTAACAATTTGTCAAGAAAGAAAAGGTTCCTCAAAATCTTGTGGTACAACCATGTATTTTAGAGAAAATAGAGGATTTAAATTTGTTTTAATTGAAGTTCTATCACAACAAAGGAGGATCCACATGCAAGATATAGAGGGGGAAAGGGGGGAGGAGTGTCCATGGGTATCTCTGATTTTTTTTTTTTTTTAAAAAAATTTTTATAACAAAACATATATTGCTAGCTTGCGATCCAACTCAAATTTTTAAATCTTTATTTCAATTTCCCTCTAGCCTTTAAAATTTATCTTATTGAGTTTTGATTTATTTTATGTTCATATATATTTTCTTTTGTATAATAAATAAGACAATGAACCAAAACATCCTCTAACCAATAATCCAATCAAAATTAATGACCCAATATATCACCTAACCAAAATTAATGATCCAATATACCTTATGCACCCTCATTATGTTTTTATTAATATCAAACTTTTTCATTATTACAATTCCATGTATCTTTATACCTTTCCTTTCCACCCTTTCAGTTTTACCTTTCAAATTCAAATCTTGTAAACCATCATCAAAGAACCAATATAGAGCTTAGTAGATGTTTCTAACTCTAAGGTCGTGTCTCTGCCTCAAATGGTCGTGACAAAGCTTAGTATATATATATTTCTGTATTTGATGTAGAGTTTCTCAAAAGAATATCCGAACATTTTAGAAAAAAGGAGAAGCAACAACAGGGGTAAAAAAACCCTAATGAACCCTAGTCACATGGGTAATGAAAAATCCAGGATATAGGTGGATTTTAGGCCTAATTTGTAGTAGGTATAGAAAAGGAAAAACACCCTAGTAGATTCACACATTGTGTTCGACAAAATTCCTGTAAGAAGTATACTGTAAAAGGTTAGCCTTACATCCTTTTAATCTTGTTTTAATATTTTCCAAACCGTGTATTAAATATCCCGGAAATAGTGCATTACACTTGTCATATCTTGTACTTATATAGATACATATTTTCCATGAATTAACAATGTTTTCCAAGGTATTCTTATTAAACCGGATCGGCGTACCAGCGCCTGGACCGGCATACTGGTGGAAAGAGTCGTTACCCAATGGTCACAAGCCACGTTGGATTCTGTCGTTGGACTAGAAGACAAATTGGACCGGCAGTACCGGCTTGAGGACCAGCCTACCGCCCAGAGATAGAATGTTACCTATAAAAGGGAGCTTATTGTCATGCAATTGGCTACCTCTTTCCAACACAATTATTACAACTTTATAAACATCCATTAGAGGTCTCGAGCTATCAAAGTTTATCAATTCAAGCTTGATCATTAAACTTGTCATATCCACTCAATCAAGGAGTTAATCCAAGAAGCATTTAAAGTCAAATTTACTGAAGAGGAGTTTTGAAGCTTAAAGTTATATCTACTCTTTAGGGGTTATTAGCCAAGTTATTTCAACCAATCAAACACTTGTTTTTATCCTTTTAGATCAAGTCTTTGTAATAGATAAATTAAGAGAGATTGTGATTATAGGGAGTATGCTCAGTTCCCTTGTGTTGCAATAGCACAAGAGTTTACTTTGTGGTATCAAAGTGGTTGTAAGGGTATTGTGTTCTCACACCGGTTAAGAGAGACACGGAAGTTTAGTTAAGAAGCTTTAAAATCCTAAGGTGGCCACCTTAGGTAGTGGAATAGGGATAACTGAACCACTATACATCGTTGTGTACTTTCTAACACTTATCTCTTTACTTATCCTATATAGATTGCTTGTCTTTTCATTTATATCAAACCTAGTTATACCATTGCATAATCCCGTAAGAGTTTATTATATACTGAATTAAAAGTTTTTCTTTAAACTTATAACTGTCCAAATTTTTTTTAGTTAGACATTAATCTTACCCCCCTCTAGGACTTTCAATTGGTATCAGAGCATAACTCTACGTGAATGGCTTAATCGTTAATTGAGTAAACGACATGAAATTTAATCTTTTGGAAGAGTCGTCTTCTACACGACCTCCACTTTTTGTAGACACTTATTATTCCCTTGGAGAGTAAAATTGGAGGAATTTATAAAAGTTGAAGATTCTGATATCTGAAGAATAGTTATGGAAGGTCCGTTCGCCATACAAATAGAAAATTAATGAAGTGGGCGTTCTTGTGTTAACTCAAGAAGAAAAGGATTACGATGAACTTACTGACGAAGATAAAGCCAAACTCGCCCAAAACGCAAAACCCATGTATAACTTGTTTTGTGGAATATCTGAAAACATGTGTACAAGGATGTTTTTCTCAGAAAAACAAATTTAGGATCGTGTGGAATACTTATATGGGATTGTCGATATTGATAAAGAAGAAAGCCATGGTGATTCAAAATCAGACCATGAGGTAGTAATCAATCCTAACTCCTTATATTTTTCATTTGATTATAATGATGATATGTATACCGCATCCCTTCTCGATATTCTCGATTTTCAATTCAACTCAAATTATTTTTTATGAGAAGAGTTAAAAATTGAGCAAAAGAGATGTATAAATTGTTGTCCTACTTTAGATGATATTTTGGGAAACAATGAAAAATCTTGTTTTAAAAGTATTTTCTCTTTTGATGAAAACCAAAATCTCTTGAAAGAAAATACCTTAGTTTTTAAAGAGGTATATGATACTTGTTCTATCATTTTAAACTCTTAAAATATCATCCCTATCAAAATTTTACTCCCTTTAATGAAAATAGGGTTCTTAAAAGAAAATTATCTTGGAGTGAAGATTTGGTAAAACAAAAGAACGAGAAATACTTGTGTTTAATATTCTCTCGTCATTTTCCTTGTCACTAAAAGAGTGTTTGTGACTATTGTAGAAAAGTCGGTCATCGTGTCTAAACTTGTTTTCATCATAAACAACTTGAGTTCGGTTCATTAATACCTTTGTGGCAAAAACCTACGTGGATTGTAAAAAGTACTAATCATTCCCTCGGATCCACTCCACCTTGGAAACCTTAGACATTTTCTATGTGATTATAGGTGATAAGCTTCAAGGAATCAAATGATCTTTTAAAGAACGCTTGAATCACGTAAAAGGAAAAAACAGTGTTTTCTTTCCTTATCTTGTTTTTGCATAATTTGGCGTTCTTACTTGTTTCCCCTTATGTGTTTGTGTTCTTATCTTTTCCCTACTTTTAGTGGTTAAATTTTTTTAGTCCTTATATGGGTCTTTGTGTCTTTTTTAGAAAGTGTGAGGAGTTTTTTGAAAATTATCTGTTTTCTCTTTTTTGATCTCTCCACTTTATATTTTTTCAAGAAAAAAATTACTTTTGGGGTTTAAGAACATTCTCAACTTATTAGGGAGTGTTTGGGTTGGTTTTGAGAACTTTTGAAAAAAAATCAAACAATTGCTTTTTTAGTCCCCAAGCCGAGAGCTGAGCGGCATGCCGACGCGCTAATTTTTTTCTAGGATTTTACTGACTGGCATACTGGCCATATGAGCGGCATACCGGTCACGTGTTCTGAATCGCCAAAAGTCTGATTTTTTCAGCTTTATAACTCTTCTCTTTTCAAAACCCTATTCACTAAAATCTCTTGGTTTCTCTCTGTATAAACGCCCACACTCATCCTCTCTCTAGATTCATCTCCTATCCTCCCTAAACCCATCTCCATCACTCTATCTTTCTCTCACCAATGCCTTCAAGGAAAGAAGGAGCTTTATCCTCCAAGAAAAAGAAGACTGGAAGCTCTTCGAGTGGACTATTCCTCCTCATGGTACCAAGCCTTTCGATGTCAAACCGGGTAGAAAAATCGATTCATCCGCCTTTCCTAATGGTACAAGCTTTTATACCCTCCTTGATTTTCAAAGTTTAATCACTTTTTATCTATTGATTGGATTTTTAATATACTTGTGTTGTTAATTTCTTCAAATATTTTGCTGATCGGATATGTAAGGTTTGTGTTAGGGGTGTGCACGGGCCCAAAACCCGCGGGTTTTGAAAAGGTTCAATCCAGGCCCGTCTAGGAGCAAACCTATCTTTGTAAAGGCCATATCTAGCAAAATTGTAGAGGGTTTTAACCGACTGGCTTTAGACGGGCTCTTGTCGTGCCTGTATTTAAATACTTATTTTATCTATACATTTGTTATTAATTAAATTTAGTTTTGTATTAATTGATATTTTTATACTATATTATTATTCTCTAATTTTATTTTATCAAATCATGACACACAACACATATATTTTGAATACATTTATATAAATTATTACTCCCTCCGTCCATCAATGTTTGTCATAATTTTTTAAATTAGATGTACATAAAAGATTATCCATTTAAGATACCAAGGAACTTTTTTATCTTTTCTACCAATCTGATCCTTATTTAATTTTTACAAGCTTATCATCATTAAAAATTCATCTACTTAGTTGGTTGAGGGTAGTTTAGTAAAAATAGAAGGCCTTAATTGTTTTTCTTAATTAGTGTGAAAAAAAGCATGACAAACATTGATGGACGGAGGAAGTAGTGGTTTGAAGATAATAAAGAATAAATATTCATATTTATCGAAAGTAATTCATAATACATTTTCTTTTATTATATTACTGATGTCTCCTTATTTGTGATAGATTTATGTTAAGATGAGACATCATTTTTAGTGTTTTAGAAGTCAATAATGTCGATTTTCTTGAGTTTTAGTGCACTTTCCTATTTTGAGTCTTGATTTGTAGAATTATTATTTTTAGAGCATATTGGGTTTAATTGTTTATTTAGTGTGTAGCTTTGGTGGTCCTTTGTGTGTTCTAAATAAATGCAAATAATAATCGAACCACAACCGCAAGTGTACGGTTGTCCCAAGTATTATAACTGATAAATCAGATTCGTTCCAAGGACGGAATGGTTGATCACAATGTCTAGCAAATAGTGATTGATGCACTAATGAAAATAAAAGATAATAATATGTTTGTTTGGTTTTTGTTATTAAAGCTAATGAATGAAAGACAAATATTAAAATGCAAATAAAAGCTAAGACGCAAGTAAAGTGATGTAAAACGCAATATGAGAAGTAGCACTTGAGAACGCAAGGATCCTCCCTATCCTATTTCTTAACTTATGTTGTTTAAGGGCTAAATTAGTCAATTACAATGGTCGGGATTCTAATTTCCTTATACCCCCGTCAGGGTGGACTATAAGGCGATCCTAAAGTGTCACTAGTCCCGTCAGGGTAAATATGATCCACCGTTGGATGATTAAGTTTTATTACCTCATTGGCCCTAGGATTAGCTAAGCTCGTCAGAATCATTAACTTCTATCCTAGATTGAATAAATGGTTCCGTATTTAAACCCTCCGTCAGGATGATCCAATTGCCACTAATTGGAATAGCCTAAATACTATTACCTGTTCCTAGTTCATGACGCTAAAAACAGTAAATATTCATAATTTATCGAAAAGAGTAAAAGCCCTAATTTAGTTTAATTCAATAAAAACCCAAACAACATTTGTTAATAAATAAGATTGGGATTCACCCTTATTTGTTCTCAAGCACTATAGAAAACTTAGCTCATATTAAAATGAAATACGAAATTAAAAATAAAGGAATTCATATTGTTTACAGAATTAAAAAAGATAAAAGAACCTAATTTCCGGAATCGGAATGACTACGAACGGAGATATAGACCCTCTCCAGCTCTTGTAGCTTCTTCTCCTTCCTTCAGTTGCTTCTCTCTGGTGTTTTTAATCTTGCAGAATGTGAATTGTCTTGAAAATAGAAGTCAAAGGCTGGTTTTATAGGTGGAAATTCGGATTAGGGCTTGGACCTAAGAATAAAACATTAATTAAATGTCCAAGCCCAAATTCTAAGCCCAAAATCCCGTAACTGCTGATACACCTTCACTAAAACGGCTTTTCCCGATGCGTTATGACTCCGATTGACCTCATTTCAGTTGCTAAAGTTCCGTAACTCGATAGGGAGCGTTTTCTCTTCAAAGGTCAACGGCTAAATCATCGCTTAAGCACCTCGAAATCAGCAATCTATGGCTTGGAAAATGGATTTTCAGCTCAAAAAAATAATATCTTCGGGATTTCTTTTCAAATCTTGACTCTATCTTTTGATCTTTGACTTTCTCCTCGGATTCCTCTTCTAGCGAACATCTAAAACCTGTAAAATCTTCACTAAAAATACCAATATTACGCGCAAAAGCTTAATAAATCAAAAATGCTAGAAATAAAAGAGGAAAATCATATTATTGCATATTTAGTCTAAAAGTCTATCAAATTGATTAAATAAACACCAAAAATGATGTCTCCTAAGGGTCGAAAATAAGAACATTTAAGGAGACATCAAGCTTTAAAGATAATTATGGAGCTTAATTAGAGTCCAAGTTAAAGACAACAACTTATGGAAAGAGATTTGCATGGTAATTGGAGATAAGGAAATAAAAGCTAAAAAGATGGAAAAGGAAAAGCTGCCTAAATCTGGGATTCTGCATACACGTCCAAAGATGTGGGTTTTTACCTAAGAAATAGGCCGAATTTGGAGATTTCCTTCCTCAAGGTCAAGATAATTTTGTTGCGATTCTTTTGGTATCTTATGGAGAAAAATCCGACCAATAACGAAGAAGATATGCTCAAAACGGTGCAGCAGTGTTTATCTTTATTTCCATACAAAATTGAGTTGGGCTAGAAGTCCAATACCTTAACTCTTCCTCAAGAAAACTAATTAGGTCTTCTAAACACCTATAAATACACCCTTATATCACTTGTAAATCACCCTTGCCTCATAGTAATTAGTTCTTAAGGTTTTATTCTTCCAGTTTATTGTAGAGAGCAAGATGATGTCTTTTGTAATTTCTTTTAGTTTATTTCCTTCAGGTATGAACTAAACCTCCCATAGCTTGGATTTTGCATATGTATAATCTATGAATTCTAATTCTTCTATCTAAGTTTCTTTGGGATTATATTTTTTAATCTGATATTAGCTACTTACTTTATATTTGTTTATGTGTTTTGATTTAATGTCTTTCCTAGAACTGATCACTTTAGGATTGTTTAAATAGTAGTTAGATGGTCTCCTTGACATGGTGTTTAACTATTGAACCACCACATAATGTCTAGTGTCCATAGTATTTCTGACAAAACATGCTTCTAACTAGATAGTCATTAGGGTTTGTTTTAACCACCATATCACCAATTGATTGTAGTGTGCTGGATAGGGCCTTAGTGGCGTTTGATAACCCTATTTGAGTCCCCGTCTTGGTTGTGCCGTAGCCCCCTTAGTCGCTCTCAAGGTCTAAGGTATGGGAATTTAGAATCCTGACTAAGTATACCAAGAGCTAATATTCTCCCTTATGAACTAGATTTATAGATAGAATTAGAAGGATTAGTGCATACTAGCAAAACCTAAGTTATATCTCTCATCTTATATTCTTAATCTTTTACTTTATTGTCTTTATTTTCCCAGTTTTAATTAGTTTAATTCTTGAATCTTGAATTTACTTCCTTTAATTTCCTGTTTTCTAATTATTTACTTTTACTCGTAATTTCTACTCACGCGATTAACACACTTAAGTCCCTGAGAACGAACTCTACTTATCATTAAAACTTGCATACGTCCTGTAATACTTGCAGTACTGTGCTTGTCTAGGGTGAGAGTGCGTAGTTTCTTGACTTATTTTAATCTTATTTTTATCACACCCTAGGCACCACCAATTACCGAATAGACAATCACTTTAAAATAATATTATTTATTATATAAAAATTATATTAGTTAAAATTTGATATTAATATAGCATTATATTCAAGTATAGTTAAAATTCATATTAGTGTGCAACACTTAAACACAAAAGAATATTATTGTTTACAGAATTTTTATTTAAAGAAAAATGATTTGAAAAAATTCAAGAAATTCCTTTAAATAATCAAAGAATTATATAAGATAACTTAAAGATTATATTTATACATAATATATATCATAAAAGTAAAAATATTATATGAATAACAAGCTGAAATGAATCAGATCAAGTTTTGCCAACATCAAAATTTAAGGCCCAGTATAGACCCAAGAGCCGCGGAAGCATATGTGGATGTGAATTCAATGCAAGGATCTAAAACAGAATTTCAGAAAATGTTACACATAATTTTAGTATTTTATTTTTTGAAATTAAATATTATTTTGTTGAATATGTGTTATTAATAAATTTATAAAGCTTTTAATTATTGTTTTAATTAATTGTTTTGATAGTAAATAGGCCTAATTTATTATAAAATATAAAAACAATTTAGAAGATTGTCACTTTAAAAAATCAATATACTTTTTTTATTATTTATACCATTTTTACCATTAATTAAATTTTATATATTCCCAATAAATATTCAAATTATTAAAACTTTATGGAAAATATTTTAATAATCACATGGATAATATGATATTTCTTAGTCTGTATGTAAAAACAAGTGTGATACCCTTTTGAAGACAAATGGAGTAATATTTATGATAAAGTTGAGAAGAGGTGGAAATCGAAAGGTACAGATCACAAAAGGGTCTTTCAAAAAATATCCGATTTTTTGGAATAAATTTTTTCTATTTCATTTCCGATTCGAAATTTCGAATCTGGAAAAAAAATCCGAATTCGGAATTTCAAATTTATTGGAAATTGGAAATTGGAAATTTTAACACTTTTGGTAAATTCGGAACTTCTAATTCAGAAATTATAAAATTTTGAATTGAAAATTAATTTTTTTACACCAACTGAATATTTAGTGTAAAACAATTCAAAAAATACAGTTTGAAGAGATTTTCTTTTTGTTTTTTGTTCCAATGCTAGTTTTTTTTTGTCAACTGCTTTAATATATAGTAGCATAATAAACGTTAAATACTACAATAGTTATCCGATATCGCATAATTGCTTATTAAGTAATATAAGTTGAGCTAATTGGGAAGGAGGAGAAGTCCTCCAGCCACCAAACAATTTGCCAACAAGCTTTTGTTTGGCGACCTAATAAGCTATTCTATTATCTTTGCGACTAACAAAGGAAAATAACAGATTACAAATCTCCGCAGTACCATAAAATCGACTTAAAAATATTACAACACTCAAGAATATTACAAGGGTCCTAGTAGCTAAGGGTTTAACTATCACTTCACAATCACATTCGATAATAGTTGAATTGGTAGGAAAACCTTTTGTTATCCTGCATCCTGACAAAATACCTTGAGCTTCTGCTTCAACCAAAATTCTTGCCTCAATATCTTTTGCATCAGCCTCAATCAAGTTGACAAAAGAATCTCTAACTATATAAGATACATCACAACCAGATAAAGTAAAACTAGCATTCGGTAATTATTTTAATAATATTAGTAGGGGTAGAAACCATTTACTAAATTTACCAGTATTTTTAGTACTAAGGTTTTTATCATTTCTTTCAATTTAAGCCGATGAGTTCGGACTAGAATCCTTCAACTCGTATATCATTTTACCATAATTTGGATTTTTATTCACATCTTTATATTCCCAAGAAGAGTAAGATAGTTTACACACGAAAATAGGATCAGGTTTAAACCCATTGAATACAAAGTTATTTCTACTAGCTTTCCGAATTTGCCAACAAATAGTACTTAAAAGTGCAGCAAATTGTATATCTTGACCATGAGTAGCATTTAGAGAGGCAACCGTTTGTAAAAACCAGTCATCAATCCTTGTGTTTTAGGCAGTGTTCTAAAATAAGGCCGCCTAGGCGCTCCACCTAGGCGTTCTAAAGTGCGACCTGTCTAGAATTTCTCTTGAAGGTGGCTCGAAGGTTCGTCTACGCAACATTTAATTAATAAACTACCCAATCAGATTAATGAGTCGCCCAACCCGAATAATACCTAGAATTCTAACCCATAAATAACGAATTTAATCTAATCCAACCCTACACATAAGCAAAATATAAAGAAAAACTACTTAGGTTAGAGTTTGAACGCGCGGAAAAAAGAAAAAAGTAGGATTTTTTTAAATTTCAAGACTAGATTTCTTGAATTGGTCATTTTTTAGGTTAATAATAATAGATTATTATTATTTTCTAGTAAATTGTATGTTATTTGTGTTAAATTGAATTACTATAAGTATATCAAGATGTAAATATTATTCAAATCAATATATTAGTAATATATATTTAATATAAATAATATTGAAACTGCCTAGGGCACATCCGCCTAAATTCCGGTTAATGGTCTGCTTAGCATCTAGGCGCTCAATCAACCGTCCTAGTACCGCCTACCATCTTTTAGAACATGGTTTTAGGTATTATCATGTTTCATTGTTTTTTTTTTCAAACATAAAAAGAAATATTTTATTGTTTTTAACGTTACTTTTTGTATGATCAACACCAGAATCACACGTTGGTCCAGGACTTTGGTAGACTTGGTACCGGTTAAATGTAATACGTAAATATATTATTGTATCCGGCTAACCAAAAAAAAAGTTGTATACTTTCTTTTTTATCTTAAAATCTATTATTTATTTTATATTTGGAATATAAAATCGGAGAAAAAAATCAAATACAAATCATAAAGAAAAAAATCGAAGCAAAATACCTAAATTTCAAAATTTTATATGCAATTCCAATCCAAGATGCGATTTTTTTGGGAAAAGTCAAAAATCAAAATTTCGAAATATTAATCTATTCTGAAATCGGATATTGATTTCCACCCTTAAGAATATTGGATGATTGGGTTAATAGTTATAACAAAAGATAAGTTATTTTATATAATATTGAGATTTATAATGTAATTAATTTAAAAAACTAACATATGGGCTTTTTTAACATAATATAAAGTAGAGCTGACGTTCGCATATAAGAACCCATTGGGAAATAATATGGGGGTAATATTGCATTGGGGTGGTGTAGTGAGTGAAGCTGCCAAGTGTGGTGTCATTCGTCACAAATCTTGATTTTGTCTAAACATAAGTGGAATCTGGAAAGATAACAATGTAGAAGCTAGATATAACCAAGGGCGTCCAGGCAATATTAGCCTCTGAAATCCTTCATACTAAGGCAAAAACGTTGAAATTATTCACGCCTTCATTTGCATTGTTTTTTATTTGAACAAGAAAAAAAATTTGCATTGTTTATCTCTTAACAGACATTTTAGTTGATTAATGTAATATTCTATGTTCTACTCAATGAAAATGATAAAATTTAATAACAACTAGCAAAAAAGTTCAGGAGCAAATTGATATATATGTAGAAAAAGTATAGAACAAGTTGAGACATTTTCATGTTACTTTCGCTTGGATAATGAGATCGGGAATGAAATTTGGAAGCAGACATCACGCCTCAGTCCATCCATCCGGTGTCGAATGTTGATGTCCCATGAATAACCATCAGTTCCTCCTTGGATACAACTTTTCCGGTAAAGAGACGATGGCCTAACATAACGGTGTTAGGATATTTCAAGGTAACAAAAGTTGCAAAATCTTTCATGTTAGCAGCAAGGTGATAAATTTTGAAGTAAAGAAATATGCTCGAAATAGCTATTATTGGTTGTTTTTCTTAAGCTGTTTAGAGAACAAGAGGAAGATGAGTTTATATAGGATTCAACAACCATTCAAAAGGTCTCACTTATTTTACAGTATCCGACTGACTATATTCCAATTCCATCATTATGTAACGCTTCGCTTACACAGTAAAGTGTGTGACCTTTTCAACTGCCTAACAATAAATCAAACTCAATTATTATTCATTACAATTATAAGAGTATATTACGTCAAAGTTTATATGTTCACCTTTTTAATAAATATCATGTAGAAATTTTTTTCAAAATGCTCCTTTTTATATCAATATTTAATTTATCTTTCATTTTTATTAATTATATATATTAGTATATTATAGTGACAAATATAATATTAGAAAAAAGTTGAAAAGGTAATATTTTTATGAAAAACTAATAATATTAAATACTTTTTTCATTCAATTTTATTTTATTTGTCCAATTTTATAAAAAAGTTATCCATTATTTAATATTATTTTTATCTTTCATATCAAATGACTTTTTAGAGTAATAATATGGATAATTTAATTTTATAAAACAAATGTTAGTAAAACTAAGAGTTTCCTTATTGATAATTTTAGCCATTAATTTTAGACCTTCAGGTTGAGAATAAAAAAATAAAAAATTGATTCACATAAAGTGTGCCTCTTTAGTTTTTCCATTCTCACACTCCTCGTATAAAACTCCATAAATGCAGCAAATACAAAAATGCTAATAAATTTTTAGAGCAAGACCTTGTACTACAGACAAATGTGTAATAAAGACACTTCATCATCATCATAAACAACTTTATCATCAAATATGTCAAAGAATATATTTTTATGATGTAATTTTTAAAGATAGATATTTATAAAAAGTTATCCATTTAAAGATATTGAAAAAAATTATATTTTTTATTAATTCCATTTTTATTTAATATTCAAACACTTATCTTTTATTATTTTCATTTACTTAATTGATTAAGAATAGTTTAGTAAAAATAGAAAAAAATAATTATTTTTTTAATCAGTATGGAAAAAAAATATAACAAATATTGATAGACAGATAAAGTAGATTGTAATCTGAACAAAAGAAAAGTAAATCAAAGTAGGAACATCAGTTTAATCGTCATCAAGCACAATTTAATCACTTTGATCCTCCAAAAATATAATAAAATAATTTCATCATTAGATAGAGTAAATATCTTGTTTACCTCTTAGAGTTTGGTCGTCATGACAGTTTATCCCTACTATATTTTTTGGTACTTAAGGGGCATCCATTACCAAAAAATATATCTTGTTTACCTAAATTGGCGCTTCTTGGTAGATTTCTTTATAAATCTGCGCTTCTTGATAGATAGGTTGTGGTGGATAGTAAGATTGAGGTCGAGGTTGATAATAAGTCTCTTGATTTCCGACCCAATTTTGATTTTGTGGGGACTGATAATTAGCGTAACTTCCTTGAGGATGATAATAACCATTAGAATAATGGTTTCTTTGATGAGGTACGAAGGAAATCGAAGCTAGATTATTCATAAAATTCTCCCATGAATGGTTTCTTGGTCCACAACCTGGACATGAAGGTAAAGTATGTACTAGATTTACCTGACCTATTGTTCGCGCTTGTTCTCGTAATTTCTTGAGTTGTTGGTTTAACTCTTTGAGCCTTAGAGATTCTAAGGTCTCTTCTTGTCTTTCTGATTCAATCAGCCAACTTCTCTCAGTCTCAAGAACTTTCTCCATGATAGTTTCAGCTTCTTCAGGATCTAATAACACAAAACCTTTATCTCCTAACAAATCTGCTCTTCTTCTGGACTCGTTATTGAGTCCTCCATTGAACATGGTTAATGAATATTCTGGCGATGATACATGGAATGGACATCTCGCCTTCTTCTCGTTAAAATGTAACCATGCTTCACCAACACTCTCTCCGTCTTCCTACATAAATTGTTCAAGCTCCAACATATCTTTTAATCGTCTACTAACCGGATAAAATCGGTCTAGGAATTTGGATTGAAGCTTGTCCCAATCTGGAATAACATCAGGGTGTTGGGTATCGTACCAATCGCTTGCACTTGCGGTCAAAAAGAACTGGAACATAATGTAATAAATCTGCTCATTTGTAACGCCTCTTGTGATATAAGCGTCACAAATCTGCATAAATTTCTGAACATACCGGACCAGATCTTGTTGTGCAGCACCGCTAAATTGTCCATGACTCGCAAATTGCGCTATCATGCCTGGATCTGGTCTAAATTTAAAGGCTTGGATTTCTGGAGTGCGGATTCCTCGTGGTTGCACTCTGAATATGATGGGAAGATCAAGTCTCCTCGGGCTTTCCATCTGAAAAATCTGTAAAACAAACTAAAAAGAAAGGCGTAAAATAGAACTAACTAAAATAAAAGCACTAAATAAATGCACAAGGACTAACGATGTAGTCCCCGGCAGCGAGGCCAAAAACTTGGTGTCGCCTAAGGTGTGATAAAATAATGAATAAAATAAGTGCAAATAAACACCCTAGGCTAAGCACGGTTTTGCAAGTATACAGGACGTATGCAAGTTTTAATGATAAATAGAATTCGTTCCTCAGAAACTATGAAAGTGAACTTATGCAATTTATCTAGTGCAGATATGAAAGCTAGAATTAAATGTACGCGAAAAAATAAAGACAAAGAGATTTTTATTTGGTTTTCAAATAAGAGAAATAAACTAATAATTTAAAATACAGAAAAGTAAATAAAAGAAAAGGAGAGATAGTATGATAGTTAGCTCGAGATATTAGCAAGTAATCCCCACTAGTCTTGTTTATTCTAACATGTAAGGGAACCACGAGGCAGTTTAAACCTACGGTTATCAAGCGCTACCAAAGCTCTAAGCAAAACAATTCCTTCAATTGGTGATATGGTGGTTAAAACATACCCTAATGACTATCTAGTTAGGATCGATGTTGTTAGGACCAATACCAGACACTAGACGTTATGTGGTGTTTCAATAGTTAAACACCCCTTTCTGGGCGACCATCTAACTACTATTAAGGTAATCCTATACGTAGGCATCCACAAGGAAAACAGTCATTAAATCAAAACACATAAACAAAGAATAAAACATGAATTCAAATTAAATACGATAGTATCCCAAATCGGATAGAATGAACTAGGGTTCATACATATATTTTAAATCTCAAGATAAAATTATTTAATTCATACTATAGAAAGAAAAGAAAACAATTACAGATTTGAGGGTTGAAGATGACATAATATGGTGTTCAGCTCCTTGCAGACTTCTCTTCTTGTGTTGTAAGCTTCTCCCTGGCTTAAGGGCTAGCCAAGGATGTGTTTCTTCTGATAAGAGGGTGTATTTATAGGGTATAGGAAACTCTAAAACGTTTCTTGGAGTAGGAGATAGGTATATGACTCCTAGCCCAACTCAAATCCGTAACCCTAAAATATAGAAAAGGTAAGATTCTGGTGCTGTTTTGTTTTGGTCGTAACTTCTTCAATACTTATCCGTTTGACGCGTTCCAATAGGCGAAACTGATTGTCTCGGAAAGCTCTATAACTTTTATTCAGACCATTCTTCCAAATTCCTAGCCAATCTTGAGTTATGATCACTTTTATGTTCGTAATTCTGATTTATTTGACAACTTTATCTTTTCCTTTTTCATATTTCTTTCCTTTATCTCCAATTTCCATGTTTATCCTCTTTCCCTTATCTCTTAGAATTAACTTATCATCTAATTAATTACCATATATCTTTAAAGCTTCACAATTAACAAACAATTAAACCAAATATGCTCTAAAAAACTAAGACACGAAATAGGAAAGTGTACTAAATCATGAGAAAATCGACCTATAACCTAATAAATACACCTTAAATGATGTCTCCAACTAATATTAAATCATCACAAATGGGGAGACATCAGGAACCAGACATATAAAAGACCGCCAACCGAACTTCTTCCTAATCCGAAATTTTCGTCAGGAAATAATTTGTATCTTCATCCACTACATGGCATATGTAAAGCAACATCCTCAATACCTGAAACCGTATTTTCTTTAAAAAGATCAGTAAAATAATTTTGAATTATGTCTTTAATCTCCTTGGTGTCCTCACACCATTCTCCTCTATCATTTTTTAAACATGAAATTCGATTGTTATTTCTTCTCATGGTAGTTTTGGCAAAAAATTATTTGTATTCTTGTCTCCTTTCTTAATATATAAATCCCGAGCCCTGTCGGCCCAAAAAGCTTCTTATGCTCCCAAAGTCTATCTAACTCTTGTTTAATTTCTGATTCAATTTTTATATTTTCATCAGTAGGCTCCTCGTTTTGAATTCTCTCGAGTATTTTCCGGTACCTTTTGGTCATCTTCTTGCTATTACAGAATGTTGCTCGGCTCCAGCCCGTTAAAGGAGGACACATAGCATCATTTTATTAACAAAATCCTGAATATTTGAAATATACCTAGTCTCATTCCAAGCCTTATCAACAACTTCTCTACATTGTATGCTATCAAGCCAGCGAGATTCAAAGATGAAATATTTTTTGTTACCAATATATGTGGTGTCTCTTTGGATGATAAATGGTGAATCGTCCGACCCAATCGCCGGTGGAACTTTACTAATGGTTTGTGGAAAATTATTATACCATATATCAGAGGCCAAAGCTCTATCTAATCTCTCTTTAACATTTTCTTCGCCCTTCCTTTTATTTGTCCAAGTAAAATTACACCCTTTATAGGGGGTATCTATGAAGTTGTTATAATTGATAAATTCGTTTAAGCGTATCATTCGATCAAGATTTGGAGCGATTTTACCTTGCTTCTCCGAAGACTTTGCGATCTCATTAAAATCTCCCGCGATTAGTATTGGCTCTTTGATTTTGAGTTTCCATTTGGATATATTATCAAAGATGAGTTCCCTTTCTTTCTGATCATTTGGTGCGTGAATAACAACTAAATTCCACGACAAAGAATCAGGTTCGGGTATAAGACAAATAGTGTAATACAAACACGAGAAAGTAATACTAATATTAAAGTTGTTTTTCCAAGCAATTATAATCCCCCCAAACCTAGACGCTCTTCCCCCGGGGTTGATTACAAACTTATTATCAAAATATTTAAGAAAGCAACAAGATTGGATATCACTAGATTTAACCCGAGACTCCAACAAGCAAATAAGAGAAATCTCAAACTTCGAGATAAGGGCGCGAATCATCTTTTTTGTCGAGGTCGCCTAGCACCTTGACAATTCCATATTAGCATATTATCTATAAGCTCCGACCGCTTTCATCCCTGGCTGGCCGCTACCCTCAATTTTAAATGGGTCCAGGGTCTCCTCCACAGGTTCGACCTGAGTACTAACGTCACCCTTTGTATCAGACTCAGAAGCATCGTCACTCCTCAAATGTCCATCACAGGCTGGAACGCTACAATAATCATAAGCTCAATTCTCCATTTCGCTATCAAAAGTTTCATTAGGACCACACACCTTAAGATATCCATCTTCCATAAAATGAACTCTAATCTCTCCATAACTCACATACAACTCCTCCAAGAAATTTTTTTCTTCCAAAATTATTTTTCCGAGATTACTAACACCATTGAGGCAAAAAAAATTTCCAAAATTTGCAAATTCGCCTGATATAACTTGTGCGCAAAATAAAAGTCTTCCATTAAGATATTGGAAATCTTGGAAAAAAGAATGAGCCAATATGAGAAAGGTAAAATAGCCGCTAGTACAATAGACAAGCAGAAAGAATTTTCCAAAAGGAATCTGAAAAAACCATCTACTAGAATTCTAGAAGTAATACACGCTAAATCATTTACCCATCCAGAGATAAAAAAATATTTGAACAAAAAAAAATCCAGAGATAAAATAAATCAATCCATTAAAATCAGAATTATAAGTAATAAAAATCATAATCTGGGTTATCCCAAAATGAAGAGGATCAGCTTTAAAGCCCAAGTGGTTAACATAGGCCCAAAGCGAAAGTTGGGCCTGTTATTGGATAACACAGGCACATAACTAAAATGTAAAAAGTAGTTGGGTTGAACTTATGTTTAGTATCTGTGATTTCATCGTAATAAATTAGACTCCCAAATTGTCTGAATGATAAACGTTAGAAGTCCATAAGCAAATATTAAACTCTTAATAGTCGTTTCTGTGATCTCCTTCATGAGCTGATTTTTTTTCCAAGAACTGAACTTCTACAAAATATCAAAATAATACCCACAAGATCCAATACAACACTCTGTATACAAATTGCAGAAAATCCGTTGATGAGATCCATTAATGGAGCAGCAGTTAAACAACAAAATGCAGGGTATAACATCAACATCATAATTATAAATCGTTAATAGTCGACACATGCAGTACAAGTAAGGCAAAGAAGCTAATATAGTAGAATTAAATTAATGAGGTATAAAAGAAGTGGAGTTTAAATAAAAAATTTGGAATCAAAATAACACAACTAAAAAACATAGAGGTAAATATTCTGCAATATTTTTTTTAACGTCAGCCAAAAAGAAAAATCTTATGGCTACTGACATGCAAACTTGGTTAGCACGTTACAAATTAAACCCCTCCCTTCTGTTCAAAAAAAGCAAGCAAGTTGCTATCAACTTCACAAAACAAACACTACAAAACTTACATAGTTACATTATCATTTCCCAGAGTTGATATCATTTCCCTTTATTAGAAACTCACAACAACCTCATTTGACCATGACCATCTTCCTCAACCACCTGAAAAACACAGTCGCTCTCCATATCAATCGTCCTCCACCGCACCCTTTACCCCATCACCCCAAATCTCCCACATTCTACTTTCCTTGTGTACGTAAAAGTCTTTCCGTTAGCACAGCACCGAGGTCTCCACCGTCAAAAAATTGTCCCACAGCGACTCCGTCGAGCAGAACCGCCTGATCCAGCACCGTGTCCTCTGATTTCCACCACTACGGTTCCAACTTTTAGCAAATCACACCCCCTCCGCTACCTAGTCCTCAATACTATATGATTCATCCCTTCTAAACCCACCCAGTAACTGATTCTCTTGTACCCCTTTCCCTTCAAACAAAATACCAAAATCTTACCTTTTACTGTTATGACAACATTAGTCAATTTGTTCATTCTTTTTCTTTGTCTTGTTTTCCAAACCCCGACTTTAGCAATAAAAAAGGTACGTGTTGTAAATAGTTGTTCCATATTATATATTTTGTGAAAAAATACATTTGTCAAGCAAAAGCTTTAAGTTTTTGCACGATACTTAGAACTTTAATGGTATGACAGTGTTATATAGTATATATGGGAGCACATTCACATGGTCCTCGAGCAAGTACGGCAGATCTTCATCGAGTTAGAGACTTTCACCATGAGTTTCTCGGTTCATTCTTGGGAAGGTTCGTACTAATTATAAGTTATGCTTTTGAGTTAATAGCACTGTAAGATGGTGTATTAGGTAAAACAATTAAAAATATTCCCGTGTCTCCATCTAGCTACAAAAGGGTTTTTTCTAGTTATTGCTTGAAATATGTTACTTTTGGTAGCTAAAATTGGTGAAGTATGTAGTTATGACAAGGCCAAGGATGCAATAATTCACTACTATGAACATGACATAAACGGTTTTGCTGCAAATCTTGAAGAGGATGTAGCAGCAGAGATTGCAAGTAAGATAAATTTTGAACTATTATAGTTAAATTTGTAATACTAAAAAGCAGAAAGGTTAATACTATGCCTTAAATACAGAGCATCCAAATGTGGTGTCTGTATTTCTTAACAAAGAAAGAAAACTACAAACAACTCATTCATGGGCGTTCATGAGTCTGGAAAATGATGATGGTGTTATCGAATCTACTTCAATATGGGACAAGGCTAGATTTGGTGAAGATATCATTATAGCCAATTTGGATACAGGTGAGTAAACTATCTTGATCCACGTTTGAGACAAAAGCAAAAAAAAAGTTGTTTTTATTCATTGAATTTCTTGGTTTCTATTTGGAGTACTTTACTAGGTGTTTGGCCCGAGTCGAAGAGCTTTAATGACGAAGGGTTAGGTCCAATTCCATCAAAGTGGAAAGGAAGTTGTCCTAAATCATTCCCTTGCAATAGGTACATTTGTTTTTAAAAATTATACTTGAGATCTTTAACTTAATTCTTGTGGCATCTATTATATATGCAGGAAGCTTATTGGAGCTAGAAACTTTAGTGAAGGTGATCCACGTGATTATGAAGGACATGGATCGCACACATTATCCACAGCTGGTGGTAGTTTTGTCAGAGGAGTAAACATGTACGGTTTAGGCAACGGAAGTGCAAAAGGTGGTTCACCAAAAGCTCGAGTGGCATCTTACAAAGTATGTTCACCAACTTGCTTTGACGCAAATATCATGAAAGGCTTTGATATGGCAATACATGATGGTGTCGATGTGCTCTCAGTATCATTGGGCCTCGATCGAAACGATAAAATTTCTCCTTTTAATTCCATTTCAATCGGGTCATTCCATGCTGTAAAAAATGGGATAGTTGTAGTATGCTCGGCTGGAAATAATGGACCAGATGCTGCTACTGTGGTTAATATAGAACCCTGGGTTATTACTGTTGGAGCATCTACAATGGATCGTGAATTTCATGCTTACGTCGAATTGAGTAATGGAATCCGCCTCAAGGTTGGTTACTTAAGTATATATTAAATTAACCAGTTGTTTCCTTTTCTGAGAGGTACAAAAAAACTAAAAAAGTATATATTTAATTATTTATTGCTCAGGGAACGAGTCTTTCCAAGACATTGTTGCCAGAGACACAACTATATCCACTCGTTACTGGTGAATGTGTAGAAGGAAAATTGGATCCGGATGAAGTCAAGGGTAAAATTTTGGTTTGTCTTGGAGACTATGAGATGGGATTAGAAAGCGGAGAACAAGCTGCTTTGGCTGGTGCAATAGGCATGATTTTCTGCAATGATCTACACAGTGGCAATAACATCAAGGTTGATCCACTTATTATTCCAGCAGTACATCTCAATTTCATCGATGGTCAAGTGGTGTTTGACTACATTAACTTTACCAAGTATATCTCTTCCCTCCCTAGATCGATCTAATCTATTTTGGTTATCTTTGTAACTTTTGATATACTTGACAGAAACCCCAAGGGATATATTACCGCTTCAGAGATGGTTCTTCATACAAATCATGCTCCATCCGTTGCATCTTTCTCTTCACGGGGTCCAAACACCATTATGCCCGAGATTCTCAAGGTACAGCTACATTTGTCCTTCTTTTTGTTTTGACAAGTAACTAATCTTGGTTGGTTTCTTCAGCCGGATATAATTGCACCAGGAGTTGATATAATAGCTGCTTGGACTGAAGCAAGTAGTAATCCCGATTACTCCGATACTCAAATTACGCCCTTCACTATGGTGTCTGGGACTTCAATGTCGTGTCCTCATGTTTCCGGTGTGGTCGGTCTACTCAAGAGCATTCACCCTGATTGGAGTCCAGCAGCTATCAGATCAGCAATTATGACCACAGCGTATACAATAAACAACAAGAATAACTCAATAATGCTCGATGGTGAATCTTACTCCAAAGCGACACCATTCGATTACGGAGCTGGACATATTCAACCCAATAGTGCAATGGACCCTGGCCTAGTATATGACTTAAACGTCAATGACTACTTCAACATTCTTTGCACCTTTGGTTATGATATTAATCGCTTCTCCAACACGTCTTATAAATGCCCAACCATAAACAGTTCCCATCTATTGGACTTTAACTACCCTTCAATCACCATACCAAAGCTAAACGGCTCGGTTACCCTTTCAAGGACTGTAAAGAATGTTGGTACTCCTGGTACCTATACTGCTCGTATTCTCCAACCTTGGGGTGTTAACATTTCCGTTGAGCCGAGTGTGCTTCACTTTCAGACACTTGGAGAAGAAAAGACATTTAAGTTATCTATACAAGCACAAAAGAGATCAAAAGATGAATATGTTTTCGGAGAGTTGGTATGGTCAGACGGTCAACATTACGTTAGGAGTCCAATAGTAGTTGCTTCTTCCACTACACAACTAGGATTTTTTACACCAAAACTAGTCTTCTTCTTTTGGTTAATATTTTTTTACTTTTGTTTTTTTGATTCACTTGTATATATTCTTTAAATGATGAACATAATGAGCTTTTAGTTTCGTTTTTTTTGTTGTTTCCGGGGTAACCACAAAAGTCACTGGTGTGTGTATAAACTTGTGTCTGAGTATTAAGGCACTTGATATTTGCAATGCTACCTGTGATGGGATTGAGAAGAATTTGGAAATTGTCCCTTCGTCTCTTCATTCACGACAAAAGATGACAGATGGTCAATTCCGTTGGAATTGAGTTGGACTAAATATGTATGGAGTAAATACAATTTGCCCAGATGTGGTTTCATTTCTTGGCTTTGTTATATGGATAGACTTCCTACATAATCTAGAATGCAAAGTTGGGGTATCATCAGCAATAATTTGTGTGAATTATGTTACAATCAAATTGAAGACAGGGATCATCTCTTTGTCCTCTACTTTTTCACAAGAAGAATCTTCAACAATTGCTGGAGTAAATATAATAATTCATGCCTCTCATATCAGTAGCTGGATTGATGTTAATGAAGTGTATCTCAATCAATGTTCTAGTCCTATGCGCAGTGCAATTATTGGCAGTTGGTTCACTGCTTTTATATACTATGTGGAATGAAAGGAACAATAGAATTCATGACACAAGAACATGTACTAAAGAGCAAATAATGAGCATAATTCAAACTTTGGTACAACTTAGGATTAATGGCTGCAGAAAGTTTAAAAGTACTAATGAGAACACATATTTAGCTGATATGTGAAAGTTACTTGATCTATTTAAAATGTAATGAGTTGTAATAGTTCAACAGTTAGAGTATAGCTTCCTTATTAGGTTGTTTTTACTCTTTTATAGACTAATTAGACTTCATGTGTCTATTAGTCCCTGAACTATGTAATGTTTTTAAGGTTGGAGCTATAAAATCTATCACCTTATCAAAAAAAAGGTCAAATTCCGTTGAGCAGATAGCTTTAAATAATGAACTTGGACGAAAAGGATACCAGGTTGGTCTTTCTTTTCATGACGTGAAGAAGTATTGTTCTTCCGTTCATGTGATGAGTTTTTCAATGATCTACGTGATGTAGATCATTATCAAGAAGAGTTGTAAGAATAAATAGAGACCTTTTTGCTAGTTTTTTTGCTAGTTTCTAATAAAAAACTATTCTGTATGCCCTTTTTGATTTACTGAGTTGCAGAAAATAACAATATATCCTTATTTACTCTTTCATCTAACCTTATGAATCCATACATTAGTTAGACCTAAATCACTAATTTGCGCTTTAAAAAAAAAGAAATCATCTACTATTGTTTTTTAGAACGCCAAGATTCAGCTTCAGGAAAATCGAGCTGCACCGAAAGTCCACTCAACCTCCATAATCGAGGTTCGCGTGTGGGCTTGTGCGAGTGTCGTAATTGCTCAACCCACCTCACCTAAAATCTAACCACCTCTTATTCGATCAACGTGAAGTTTTTAATTGGATCAGATTCTTAATTGAATGGTTGTGTAATGCCATCTTTTTTCAGCCTCTTGGCCTCATGGGAATCAACTTCCCCAGAATGTAAGATTATATAATAATTATATATTTTCTCTTTATAACTCGTATATGTTGTTGACTATTGGAATTAAAACTTATTAATCATGCAGATCGAATGTGGAACTTATCAAGCGGATTTATGAGGCAAATAATTTTCGGGTAGAAGCAGAATCCACAGTAAGACTGGTAAATAGTGAGTATTTGATTCATCTTTTTAATTTTTTTTCATTTATTCTAACCAAAATATTAGGCTAAAAATCAACGTTTTGCATTTTGACAGGAATTCTTGTATTTAGAGGGTAT
This sequence comes from Nemophila menziesii, assembly GCA_029959085.1. NCBI lineage: Eukaryota > Viridiplantae > Streptophyta > Magnoliopsida > Boraginales > Hydrophyllaceae > Nemophila > Nemophila menziesii. The sequence continues at coordinate 18,754,366 of JARWIR010000010.1, read as the reverse complement.
TAAATCATACTCCTCAATGGTTTGGTTACAAACCATATAATCTTATCTTGAACCCACTTTTGACAGGGACAAATTCACGGCATTCTTTCCATATTTCCAGCTCTAGTGAAGATGATTAATCAATTTAGTTCACACATTGTTGTATTCTTTTTTTTATATTTTTTGGATTTGCTCATCTCTTTTCTATTCTATTCCATCAAATTAAGATGTATGATATAAAAGTAAACCAAGAACCCAACGTTATTTGCTTGTTACATTTTGATTAAGGATTATAATTTATTGAGTCTTTTAGTTAACTATTTTCTTCATATTGTGTTGATTTCTTCAATCACGTTGTTCAAATGAATTGAAAATAGTAATATATGATGCAGAGTGGAGATAAAATAATGTTGAAATTGTAAATGTGATGCAAATATGAGAAAATTTTGGAGATGAAGAAAGGAGAAACAAGAAATGACTTAAAATACCCTTATAGAATTGTACCAAAAAAAACAGAGACATTATTATCTACACCATAGTATACACATAGATCTAAACAAACATAAGATAGCTTGTCGAAAATAAAATAACTCCCCGTCAAATCACTTAACACCGGTCCTTGTCACATGCAAGAATCATATGCAGCGGCCCATGAGATCTGTGTGCGGTCTGCCCCATATGGAGCTTTCCCACCTGTGATCAGCCCTCCGGATGGAGCAATGCTGACTAAGATCAACCCCTAATGGAGCTATACGACACATCATGATGACTCGATTGGCTGGTCCCTCCTGAATTGTTGCACGAGAGCCTGTCATCATCTCCTAAATCATATTATGTATTACACTCGATTACTTCTTATAAACTTTCTAATGGACTAGATCCAGATAATATATAGCACCCTACCTAGTCACATATATTATACTTGTATTCTAACTCTACACAAGGTCTGTTTTATCAATTAGTATCGGATGAATAAATATGAATAACATTATAAAGAGAGGAAGTAAATACTACCCCCCAAATATGTGGAGTGTTATATTAAATAACCACCAGTTGTACAAGAGAAAATGGTTTCTGGAAAAACAAATGAAAAGAAAAATGTTTTGGAAAGAAACTAACTATTACAAAAATCGAAATGCGATTACAACAATCGAATAACAATTACACGGAAATACGATTACAAAAATCGGAATCAAAACGTTACACGGAAATAACAAAAACGATACACTTACACGGAAAGAAAAAACACACAATCGTCACCGTTGTTAAAAAGATATTCCGGCGTGACCGGTATCTCTAACAGAACTACTACGAAGGTAGGGAAAAATATAGAGAGAGGTGGTGAGGCAGAGAGTTTTTTCTTTTGAGTGTTCGTAGCTTTAGAGAGTGGAATGAGAGCACTATATATAGTGGTGAGGAGTGGAATACCCAAGTCAGAAACGTCCATTAAATCCCATGATTCCCTCCCGGAATTGATTTGACGTTTTTGATTGCCTTGTAACCCCCACAACTTTGTAACTGATCCGTTTTGACTTTCCTATTCTCAATTCCCACGTTTTTATTTGACTAAGTAACAGCAGCTGGATATTCTTTCCCTTTAACGCGTGCGAGATTGGTGGAGGTTTGTCTTTTACGTTTGAGTTGGAGTGGTCAACTACTACTATAAGAGCTGGTACAAAATCCATTTCATTTTTCATTTTTTGACTCCCCAAACTCCCCACGACCCACGACCCACGACCCACGCCTTACGCCGTCGCCGTCGCCGGTGCCGGGCCGGGTCGGGCGGGTGGGTGGTGGTGGTGGTGCGCGCGTGTGGGCTAGATCATTGCCTTGCCATGTACATGGTTATTGGCTATTTGAACTTAGTTAAAATCACTAAGTATAAAAATGGTTATCTTTCCTTATATCCCACCGATGTGGGAAATGTAAAAAACCATTTTGACATATCAAATGGTTCATTGGAGAAAGTATATCTCCAACAATCCCCCACACATTTGAATGTCAACAAAAGGTTTTGTGGGAAGGTTCCAGAAAGAAGAATAGGTGAATTGTACTTAAGTGTCAATATCTTGCGATTTGAATTGACACGTAGTGAAGTGAGGCAACCACCGAATTCCGTTTAAGTGAACTTACTCTTGAACTTTAACGGTTATCGATCGAGACCCTCACAGCACATACTCTACCTGATTCAAGGTTATGGTCCCCTCTAATATCACCTTTTGGTTCATCAAGTCCTTCTCTAAGGACCACCCTTTAAGGGCTATGAACTTGGTGGATTTATTCATTTGAGAGTGGTGCAAGGACGTCTCCTCAACACTCTACCATGAACATTTGGGTTTCAATGTTACCCTTGAATTCATCAAGTCCTTCTCAAAAGAACCACCACAAAGGCTATGAATTCAATGTGAGTTCAACACTCGGTACGTCTTTTTCATCAGGTCCTTCTCAAAAGAACCACCACAAGTGGCTATGCACAAGACGATTTAGGTTTGAGCCTTAGGGATGGGGAAATCACATTGACTCATTAGTCACATGTTCCCATTTAATGGGTTTTAGACCCATCCCCCTCGACGTCTCCAGGACTAGTCTCCTGGTCAAGCCTTTGGTGAACGGATCAGCTAGATTCTCTTCTGATCGTACAAATTCCAAGGCTATCACACCATTCTTCAGTAATTGTCTTACTGATCCATGTCTGATGCGAATATGTCTCTTTTTCCCATTATAGGCGCTATTATGAGCGACTCCAATGGCTGCTTGTGAATCACAGTGGATACATACAGGTGTGGCACTTCCTTCCCAAAGTGGCACATCCGATAAGAGACTTCTCAACCACTCAGCTTCTTGCCCAGCTAACTCTAGTGCTATGAACTCAGACTCCATGGTGGAGCGTGCTATACAAGTCTGTTTGGAAGACTTCCACGATACAGCACCTCCCCCTAAGGAGAACACATAACCACTGGTGGAGTTTACTTCGTCATTGTCAGAGATCCAGTTTGCATCACAAAAACCCTCAAGGACAGCAGGGAATTTGTTATAGTGCAAGCCTAGATCGATGGTACCCCTCAAGTATTTCAATAGACGGCGAAGTGCAACCCAGTGGTCACTACTCGGGTTATGAGTATAGCGACTAAGTATACTCACGGCATAGGCAATATCGGGTCGAGTATAGTTCATTAAGAACATTACACTTCCTATGATTTTAGCATATTCATTTTGGGATACAGCATCCCCAACATGTTTGGATAAGTTGATGCTAGAATCATAAGGAGTATTTACAGGCATTACCTCAAAGGAATTGAACTTCTTCAGCATCCTTTCTACGTAATGAGACTGATTCAGGGTAATACCATTACTGCTTCTAATGATTTTTACCCCAAGTATTACATCAGCTTCTCCCATATCTTTCATGTCGAATCTGGAAGACAAGAAGCGTTTAGTCTCATTTATAATATGAATAGTAGTACCAAAGATGAGCATGTCATCTACATAAAGGCAGATGATAACACACTCTGAATTTGTTACCTTGGAGTAAACACATGAGTCAGAAGTGTTAGCTATAAACCCATATGAAATGAGAGTACTATCTAGTTTTTCATACCATTTTTTCGGTGCCTGTTTCAAACCATACAAGGATTTTTTCAACTTACACACTTTGTCCCCTTGACCAGGGACCACACACCCTCCAGGTTGAGCCATGTAGATCTCTTCATCTAGATCTCCGTTCAAGAACGCGGTTTTGACATCCATTTGATGTATTACAATTTCGTGAATGACGGCTAAAGCAATAAGGGTTCTTATCGTGGCAATTTTGGTCACTGGGGAATAGGTGTCAAAGTAATCTTGACCTTTCTTTTGGGTGAAGCCCTTAATAACAAGTCTGGCTTTGAATTTTTCTATTGAGCCATCGGGTCTCAATTTTTTCTTAAAAATCCATTTGCTACTAATCTCTTTGCTACCCCTAGGTAGGTCGGTTAATTCCCATGTATGGTTACTTTTAATTGACTCAAGTTCACTATTAATAGCCTCGTTCCAAAAACTAGCATCTATAGATTTTAAAGCATCATCATAAGTTTTTGGGTCATCCTCCATAAGGAAGCAATTGACTACCTGTTCGTCTAATAGATCAATGTGAGAGCCTTCTGTTATAAAGGCTGTTATAAAGTCAGGGCCGAAGCTAGACTCGATCCTGCGCCTCTTACTTCTCCTAGGTTCTTCCTCGGGAATACTACTAGGCTCCATGGAAGTGGAGGGGTTAGGAAAAACATCACAAAGAGGTACCACATCATTAGTAGATAAATTATCAACAGGTAAAGAAGTATTGACAGTATTTAAATCTTTCAAAGGGAAAACATGTTCAAAGAACTCAGCGTCTCTAGATTCACAAATAGAGTTATCTTCTAATGACAAGAATTTGTAAGCCGCACTATTCTGAGCGTACCCTATGAAAATTGAGTCAACGGTTTTGGGACCAACGGTGACAGTTTTAAAATCAGGTAGTTTGACTTTGGCTAGGCACCCCCACACTTTTAAAAATTTCAGGTTTGGTGGAAAACCCTTCCACATTTCATACGGGGTCTTTTCTAGGGATTTATGTGGTACCCTATTAAGTACATAACAGGCTGACAAGACAGCTTCCCCCCACATGTTGTTTGGTAAACCCGAACTTATTAACATGGCATTCATAGTCTCTTTAAGGGACCTATTCTTTCTTTCTGCTATGCCGTTTTGTTGGGGTGTATAAAGGGCACTTAGTTCGTGGATAATTCCATTTGTTTCACAAAACTCTTTAAGGGAATTAGAACTATACTCGCCTCCTCTATCGGACCTAAGTCGTTTGATTTTACAGTCTAGTTGGTTTTCAACTTCGGCTTTATATTTTAAAAACGCATTTTCCGCCTCATCTTTAGTTTTAAGAAGATATACTTTAGTAAACCTAGAGTAGTCATCTACGAAGGTTATGTAGTAAAGTTTTCCTCCTCTACTAGCGGAGTTTTTAAAATCAGCTAAGTCCGAATGAACTAATTCAAGTAATTTGGTTTGTCTCGTGGTAATGGATTTAAAAGGTTTTTTCGCAAGTTTGGACTCTACACATATTTGACATTTTTCAAAGTCATCCACGTTGTTAACGGGTATTAGTCCAAGATTTTTAAGCCTTTTAATAGACGCAACATTTAAATGGCCTAATCTACCGTGCCACGTTTGAACGGATTCAACAATATAAGCGGAATTAGATGCATTCTCATTAAGGGTTACAGTGTTTAAAACAAACAAGCCATTATTAAGGTACCCTTTCCCCACGAATTCGTTATTTTTGGTGATAATGACTTTACCCCCCTCGAAGACAAGTTTGAGACTAACTTTATTAAGGAGAGCCCCGGAAACTAAGTTCCTACGGAGAGAGGGGACGAATAGAACATCATTAAGTTCAAGAGTCTTACCAGAGGTGAGTTTGAGGGGAACTTGACCTTTCCCAAGAACAGCAGCGGTGGAAGAGTCACCTAAGTACACACACTCACCATCAGTTGCTTTTTCGAATTTCTCGAACAAGGCTTTGTTTGCGCAGAAATGGCGAGAAGCTCCAGTGTCAAGGATCCACTCGCTCTTATTCTCTACCAAGTTTACCTCAACCATTACCGCAGCGATTATTTCTTCGGTCTCAGTCAGATTCGCGGTGGCTTTGGGACCCTGGCCAGCTCTCTGGGGACATTCGAAAGCTTTGTGCCCTTCTTTGCCACAACAGTAACAGGCCCCTTTAGTTTTTTGAATCTTACCAGAGATCTTGAACCCTCCACCTTGTTTGTTGGTGTTGCCGCGATTCTTATTTCCCCCAGACTTAGATTTGTTGGACCCTTGTTGCTTTCCCTTCCCTTTGAACCTATCTTTGTTACCTTGGCCAGAACCTTTGACTAGATTAGCTTTGGAGGAATGAGAAGGGAAAGAAATTGACTTATCCTTTAATCTATTCGCTTCTTCGACTTGGATGTGGCTGATGAGCTCTTGGAGGGTCATTTCTTTCTTTTTGTGCTTGAGGTGGTTGCGGTATTCACTCCAAGATGGGGGAAATTTCTCAAGCAAAATGTTGGCTTGAAGAATTTCACACATCTTCATGCCTTCGGCGATTACCTCCGCGCATAGGTTCTCGTACACGTGAAGTTGTTCAGTCATGGGTTTCTAATCCGTAAGTCTAAAGTTATACCAATTCCCAGTCACGTACTTTTTCTTACCCGAATCATCAGCCCCATATTTCTTCTCGAGAGTTTCCCATATGACCTTTGCCGATTTCTCTTTGGCAAGGAGGTCAAAGATGGGATTAGTAACGTTGTTCAGCATCCAGCCCCGAGCCATGGTGTTAGCTCTTTTGAACCTAGATTCGAGGGCAGCATGCCTAGCTAGCTCTTGTTCAGTATGAGCTCCAATCTCCAAAAGTGGAGGAGCCTCGACTATAGCAAAGTCAAGTTCATACTGTTCAAGGCATATCATTAATTTTTGCACCCAACGCTTATAGTTAGAACCATTAAGGGGTTCCAACTTGTTTGCGTCGAGAAGAGGCTTAGTGTTCAAAGAAGAACCAACAGCCGAAATAGGAAGAGCCATTTTCAAAAATAACCGGTGGAAAAGAAAATGAATATCTTTTTAAATTGTTATATTAAATAACCACCAGTTGTACAAGAGAAAATGGTTTCCGGAAAAACAAATGAAAAGAAAAATGTTTTGGAAAGAAACTAACTATTACAAAAATCGAAATGCGATTACAACAATCGAATAACAATTACACGGAAATACGATTACAAAAATCGGAATCAAAACGTTACACGGAAATAACAAAAACGATACACTTACACGGAAAGAAAAAACACACAATCGTCACCGTTGTTAAAAAGATATTCCGGCGTGACCGGTATCTCTAACAGAACTACTACGAAGGTAGGGAAAAATATAGAGAGAGGTGGTGAGGCAGAGAGTTTTTTCTTTTGAGTGTTCGTAGCTTTAGAGAGTGGAATGAGAGCACTATATATAGTGGTGAGGAGTGGAATACCCAAGTCAGAAACGTCCATTAAATCCCATGATTCCCTCCCGGAATTGATTTGACGTTTTTGATTGCCTTGTAACCCCCACAACTTTGTAACTGATCCGTTTTGACTTTCCTATTCTCAATTCCCACGTTTTTATTTGACTAAGTAACAGCAGCTGGATATTCTTTCCCTTTAACGCGTGCGAGATTGGTGGAGGTTTGTCTTTTACGTTTGAGTTGGAGTGGTCAACTACTACTATAAGAGCTGGTACAAAATCCATTTCATTTTTCATTTTTTGACTCCCCAAACTCCCCAAACTCCCCAAACTCCCCACGACCCACGACCCACGACCCACGCCCCACGACCCACGCCTTACGCCGTCGCCGTCGCCGGTGCCGGGCCGGGTCGGGCGGGTGGGTGGTGGTGGTGGTGCGCGCGTGTGGGCTAGATCATTGCCTTGCCATGTACATGGTTATTGGCTATTTGAACTTAGTTAAAATCACTAAGTATAAAAATGGTTATCTTTCCTTATATCCCACCGATGTGGGAAATGTAAAAAACCATTTTGACATATCACATGGTTCATTGGAGAAAGTATATCTCCAACATGGAGGACTTGGGTGTTTTGGTGAGCGGCATAGAAAGAGAATGTTAAGAAATTAAACCCGAACTGTATTATTCCTCACACAAAATAAAAGAGATTAGGAGAAGAAGGATGAATAATTTTCGAACCCCAATGCTACATTCTGAATTGGAATCACCATTAAAAAGTAAATGGAATAAAGCTTCTTTACCTTTTCCGATTTGACACTTAAATCATTGAGATCCGATGAGTTAAGAGGTAGGGCGTGATAGCAACTGCTGATCTTGGAGAATTCACTACTTCAAGAGGTCGGATTATGGATGCTAATTGACATAGATCAGGGGTCGCCGAGGGAAAAGTGAAATTTACCTTAAAAGTTGTTTTTTACATTTTAACACTGTGTTTTTGGAGAATTTTACTTCTTGTTGATCGGAGTGATAACAATAGTTATGGATGCTTCAGAGTAGCAGCAGAGGAGAAAGTCGGGTTCTTCAAGAGGGGGTAGAATATTACTCTTTTTCAATTATTCCAATTTCTTTTAATTTTTTCTTTATATACTAAATTGGGCTACCTCACCTTTTAAAAAGAGATGTCACCCATAGTTACATAATAAGGGCGGTTGGGCGACCACAACAAATAGCGAGAGCATAACTCATAAGCCCCATTACGGGAGTTCATAAAGCCACCGCCCTCAACGCCGTCCGCGCCGCCGCCGTTGGTGTGTCTTCTTCCGGCCGCTTCAAGGATCCTACTCAAGCCATCTTCTATTATACCTAAAATTTAAGGTTAGCATGAATCATAAGTTAGCTCATTGGTAAAATGATATATTTTCTTTGAGATCGATAGTTGGCCTAGTGGTTAGGTTACTCCGCAGAGACCAAGAGGTCCTGGGATCGAATCTCATTGGAGTCATTTACTCCGAGTCCAAAGTGGCTCTCTCCTTTATTCAAAAAAAAAAATTAAGGTTAGGGTTTTTCAAATTCTTTTTTTAAATTTCGATTTACCATTGATTTATGAATGCATGTTTTAGTTATATTGTATTAATTTCGTGTTATATAATATTAGAGTAATCTATTGGAATAATTTCATAATTTTATGTAATTGCACAATTGGTCTTTTTTAATTTTGATAATTGCAATATTGGTCCTTTAAAGTAATTTTAATTGTAATTTTTAATAGTATATAATTGGAATGTCAAAAGGAGATAGGATTTTCGTTGATTGTACAACTAGGGTCTTGAATTTTAGGTAATTGCACAATTGATCCTTTATTTTTTATAATTGCAAAAGTAGTCCTTTCTATTGTATATAATTGAAGTTTAAGGAAGTCTGGTTTTTAGTTAATTGTACAATTAGGTTCTTGAATTTTAGTTACTTGTACAACTGGTCCTTTTAATTTTTGATAATTGAACTATTGGTCCTTTTATTTATTTATCGGTTCTTATATCTTACTAGTATATAATGGCATCTTCAGGATGCCAATTATGCAGAATTGGGATACACTTATGGAATTTATTTTAACTCAAGCTAGTGATAAATTCTTAAATACGATATACTCAGGTTGGTTTAAATCATTCACTTACTATATTTGGAATAACATAAATGCTCACTTACATGGTGGTAAAGTGAGTACTGGGGAGGAAATTAGTCACAAAATTCAATATTACCTCTATGTAAAGACTGTGGAAAGGAAAATATTCAAATGTAAGGGGAATCGGTTGAAAATAGCAGAGAATTGGGAGCTCAAGGACATCTTCAAGGGTTAAATAATGTGTAAATGGTAGTTAAGGTGGTTTTTTGTCATGTAATAGTTAGTTTCTATATTTCTATTACTATGAGGCTCTTTGAGTGCTCTATAATGTATGAACTAATGTTTGAGCTATAAAATTGTTTAGTTGATCGAAAAAAAAGTGGTCGATAAAGGTTTTGACCTCTAACGACTAAAAATGCGGCGGTTGTTTTATGTTTATCCAAATCTAATGGCTAGTTGTGATCGAATACGTTCTAACGGACATTTCAAACGATAGTTAGAAACGTGAATAGTAGTAATGCTAGTAATAGTTTTTAATATTCTGATAAAAATGAAAAAAAAATAGTAAAAAGTTGGGTATTTTTTTTTTTTTATAAAATAAAATTTTGATTTGAAAATTGTTCAAAGAATTACAAAGAAATACATATTTGTACAAAAAAATAAAAAAATTATATGCATAATAATTATATGGCTAAAACTGTCTTTACACATTAGTGGTAGCAGCTTGTCTGGTTCCCGGAATATGGGGTATCGAAAAAGAAGTTGTCAACTAATTAAGAGTAATGATATATATCATCCAAAATCATACTATTCAAATACCACTCAATGACGTGACGTGAATTGGTTGGTAATAAATCGTTAATTAGATAAAAAAAAGTAGATTAACTATTTATAACCAACCCACGCCACATCATTAGGTGGTATTTGGGTAGTATGGTTTTGGATAGTATATATCATTACTCATTAATTAAATAGATGTATTTCTTAACATAATATGTTTTGTATATTAGTATCAATCATATAGCTTTGTTATAAACTTAGATTAGAATTGTGTCAATATCTTAAGCTGCAATTTTTAGCACTTAAAAGGTATATGCTCATATGTCCGTTAATTATTGTATACTTTTGTTTTTTTAATATTAGATTTTTTTTTTTTTTTTTTTTTTGGACGGAATATTAGAGTTTTATTTGCTTAACATATGTCAAATATGGAAAGCGATGGATCTGAAATGATGATGATACCTGATGATATAATTGCTGATATTTTGAGCCGGTTGAAAGTAAAAAGTGTACTTTTTACTAAGTTGCAGATGTGTGTGCAAGTCATGGAATATTATTACTGAAAGCATGAGAAGAATAAATGTTCCCAAATTGTTATTTAATATAGTGGGGAAGTACATATATCAAATGGTGAAGAATTTAATTTCATAAATTGTTGCAATGGTGATGGGATGACGTGGGCCTGGTGATGGGATGACGTGGGCCTGGGGCGTGGACTCATGGGGAAGTTGGGAGTTGGGAAGTTTGGAGTTTGGAGTTTGGGGGTTGGGGTGTTAAAAAATAAAAAATGAAAAAAGTTTACTGAAGTAATTCTGGTGAAATAAGACTAGGTCTTATAGTAGTCGGTGGCAAGTCAAAACCTTTCAGTCAGAAGACAAACGTCCACTAATTACGTACCAGAAGACAAGCGTCCACCAATTACGCACCAGTGAACTGTTACAAAATTTGGTCAACACGGGAATGAATCTAGTCAGGCTTGTGACCAGGTTCACTGCTAGAAATTAAAACGTGTTGCATATGTCTTAATAAAAAACCGTCAGCAATCAATTTGAGCTTTAATTGTGACGTTTCTGAAAGGCTTGCTCCTCGCCTAAACTCCTGTAGATAGAACTCTTCTCCACCTTGTTTTACTCACGAAACACACCAGAAAAGAAACATTCTACCTCTCTTCTCTCTAAAAGCTATAGTCGTTAGAATTTCCGTTATAGATAACTGGTACTCCGGAATATCTTTTTAACACCATATTATTGTGTAATCGTTGTAGTTCTTTTCTGTTTTTCTGTGTAATTGTTTCTTTTGTAATCGTACTTCCATTTCTGTAATAGTTAGTTTACTTTGATTGAAGTATTATTTTTCTTGAAATTCAATTTCTTCTGTTTTGAAAACCGGTGACTTTCAATTTTACTCACAGTTTTCACTTATTATGCTGCTCATAAATGATCAAATAATCAAGAGATAAGATCCTTAAAACAATCATCGTTACCATGGTTTCAAGGTCTCGAGAAAGTCGTGGTGGTCTATATTTTGTTTGTGGCTGGTGATTGTTCCAACAGATCGACAGCAGAAATTGATTTTTTTTTATTTTAACGATTTAAAATTAAATAAAAAATAAAATGACATTACTATCAAGAAACTAAGAAAGGATCCACCTAAGTATTAAAGTAAAAAATTAAATAAAATGTAAAAGGATTTAACTAGTAATTAATTATACCTCCATAGCAACAGTATTGCAAATTAACTTATGCAGAGTAGTAAATGCTAATTTTTGACACCTGGTAATATCTTCTCTGTTATGACAAATATATATCAATCTTGTTGGTCATAAATATTTTAGATAACTTTTTGTGTCAATCTAAAATTTCCATAAATTATATCATATTACAAAATCAAATTTTACAATGAGTTGGAAACTAAGCAAGCCAAGAACCTTTAACAAATAAAACAGAGATCGTGATAAATAGCAAAAAAAAACTAACATATTTGATTTAGGATTATTGCAACATTGGCCCACGTGTTATGTGAAATAGAAAATATACCCCCATGTTTAAGAGATAACTTATATACCTTTGTGAAATTTCAAAACATATTACCTTTGGTCCTTGGAGTAAGGAGGGGGAAATTTACAATGGTAGTATAGGACATCTTCTGAAACACATGGGTATATTCAACTATAATGCATAACACATAGACCGATGGTGCAATCTACTAATTAAATTTTATTCTCAATATCTAGCTTAGACATGATAAATTGATAAGCTTCACCTGCTCCTCCTAGAGTAAATCGTATCAAAAGTGCTATTCAAAGAGACTTAGACAAAATTATTACAACTCATTAACTCGTGAAAAAAGAAAAGTAATCAATCTTTCCGTACTAGTAAACAATAAAAAATTTGAACCAAACTTGCTAAAAGACTATGTATTGCGACACATAAAAAGTATTACATCTACTGAAAAACAGGCCCACACATCTCCTTTAGTATGTTCTTGTTTAGTTTTTTTTCAAAGCCACCTCATCTTTTGCAGATAAAGACACCTAATACATAAATATCATGAGCATACATTGTGCCAAACATATAAAAAAAACATAATCTATAGTAAAGAATGACACCTTTATATTGAATACTATTTATTTTCTGAATTCATAGCTGAACTTGTTGTACCGCCAACTGCAATACCGATCTGAACCAATATATTACCACAAAAAGGATTGAGCTAAATATTTTATTATTAATTAATAACCTTGCAATAAATTAATTAAATATTTAATAATTATAATAAATCATCATAATAGTTATAATTATACCATATAAAAACTATCTTTGATGAAAGGTGGTACAGTCTACTCGCTAGTCTCCTGCGGTATCAATTTTTTATAAAAAAATATTAGAGATAAAATCAATAAACAAAATTCCGCAAATTAACTGAATAGTAAAAGTGAGACTACCATCTCCTTCGAGAGAGGGCCAGCACCAGTACGAACAATAAATACTCCTAGGATTTTAATTTGGGGGTAAAAGGAAAATTATCCAAAAGTTTTGCGAGTTTTACCTTATTGGGTTCTTCGTCAAGTCGGGTTGGAAACACCCATGTAACATGCCCTTTCCCTGATCCATATAATATAAATATCTATAACTCTTGATTTCATATATAAGAACAAATGTAGATTAAATCAATCAAAAAAATATTCAAAACTCGGCACTCATAGTGTCCATAGAAATGGAGAGCATAGTAGCAGTAACTCCACCAGTGATAGCAAATGAATTGTTTTTTTTTTTTGCATTAATCTTTAGACGGAATATTGGAATTTGAGAACACATGCATATACCGTTTCATCAACTCAAATGCCATTATTATTGACGATGCGCGAATCCTCAACCGGTCTTACACCCGATTCAGGCTCCCACCTTCTTCATACTACTCTCGCTTCTTCAACCAAATTCAAAACCCTAAGTCCTCCACAAATCCCAAAAAACGACAATTCAAATCTTAAACTTTGAACGAACGTGAATTAATTGATGAATGCCGCCACCAGGTACTCTCACATTATTAACTTTCTTTTGGAGAAGAGTTTATTTTATTTAATCATTAACCCTTTTATTTATTTCATGCTCAAGTAAATTAATAATTGATAAGTTTTATTTTTTATCAAAGGAGGTGAGACCTATACTATTGAAAATGCATGAGGAGTTGCTTCAAGCTAAGGAACTCCTAGAAGCTACAAAAAGAATTGCTCACATGAATATTTACTTTACTGCAAACAATTCCACAAACGCTCCTTTTCTTTAGACCATCTCAGCAAATTTTTTTGTCGATCTGAATATTAGTAGTTAAACTTTCATCTGATTCCTTTGCTACCAGACTGGAGGGTGATCTGCAGATGCTGATTCCTCCAAGCAGCCTGTTGCCTCGCATTCCGCGCAGCTTTGTCAACCCAGCCATTAAGACGTATAGAGATATGCATAAAGGACACATTCCCGTGTTCTTTAGCATTCTTCTGAATACGCTTAATGTATGGTTTGACTCTCCACCACGCTGCTAGCAATGAGTGAATACCTTGAACAAAATCAAGGTTGTCCGTACAAATGAGTGTCCGTCTGCCCGAATCTCGCCTAGCTAATTCTGTAGCCTCCAGTACTGCTATCACCTCACCTTCGGCTGCCGAATCTGCGCCCACTGTCTTAGTAAAAACTTGACGTGTCTGAGTCGCACAGTCTCTTCGAACGATCCCAATCCCACTTTGTTCCGCTCGGGATGTGAAAGAGGCGTCACACGTAAAAATGAGTTGCATCTACGGTGGGATTTGCGGGTCCTGATAACTAGTTGTGGGTCTATTCTCAAGTTCTTCTTTGGTGGTCGTATTTCCAGTCCATTCCTGGCCAAATAAATCTGTCATAGTGATATTAGTAGCAATGATAACCGAAATAACGTTGAGGGAAGTATTCTCATGTACACTTTTTATTTTATGTTTCTAAATATTCCAACAGATAACTAAAAGATATGCCACATCTATTCTTTTGTCCCATACGTTATTGCCGAATGTATCAAACATCATATTTAACCAATCTCCCAAGGTCGGTGGGTCTTCTTCTATGATTCTGAGCTAGAGTGCTGACCCCGCCCAGACCTGTCTGCTAAAAGCACATGTTAATAATAAAAGAGTAATCGTTTCCGTTTGATCTAGACACCATTGGCAGCAGTTGGTATCATAACGGTTGATGACTTCCCATTTGTGATGATTTAATATTAGTTGGAGACATCATTTTAGGTGTTTTAGGAAGTCTAATACTCGATTTTTATATATATTAGTGTATTGTCTTATTTGTTGTCTTGATTTGATGATTTATTATTTTTAGAGCACATTGGGTTTAATTTATTTATTTAGTGTGAAGCTTTAAAGATATATGGAAATTAATTAGATACCAAATCAATTCCAAGAGATAAAGGAAAGAAGATATGGATAGAAATTAGAGATAAAGGAAGAAAAAGACAAGTATGGAAAGATAAAGTTGCCAAATAAATCTAAGTTCCAACAGCTACGTCCATTAAAGTGATCATAACTAAAGATCGGTTGGGAATTTGGAAGAATGGTCTGAAGAAAAGTTGTATAACTTTCTGAGACGATCAGTTTTGATATAAAGAAAGCGTCGATCAGAGCTGTATTGAATAAGTTACGGCCAAAAGAAAACAACAACAGTTAATTACCTTTTCTATATTTTAGAGTTACGAATTAGAGTTGGACTAGAAGTCCAATTACTTGTCTTCCCCTCCAAGAAAACGTGTTAGGGCTTTCTAGACCCCTATAAATACACCCTTTAACCTTTGTAAACTTATCCTTGCCTCCCACAACTAGTTCTTAAGTTTTATTTATCATTAGAGTATTCAAGAGAGTAAGATGACAATCATGTATCTTTATTTTAGTTTATTTCCTTTAGGTATGAACTAATTTTCCCATAGCTTGGGTTTTGCATATGTATAATCTATGGATTCTATTTTCTTCTATCTATGTTTCTTAGGGAGAATTGTTTTAAATTGGTTCTAGCTGCTTAACCATATATTTGTTTTATGTGCTTTGATTTATTGTCTGTCTTTAACCTGGTCAATTTAGGCTGTGCTAATAGTAGTTAGATGGTCACCAGGAAGAGGTGTCTAATTATTGAAACACCACATAAACGTCTAGTATGCGGTAGTGATCCTGACAAGCTTGCCTAGTCTATAGGGTTTGATTTAATCACCGATCATCATTAAAAGGGCAATCTCATTTAGGAACTTAGTGACATAGGAACACCCTATTTAAGTCCCCTCGTGATTGTGAGTCGCCACCCTAGTCCACCCTGACGAGGGTAGAGAGGAATTTAGAATCTTGTCTACTTATCTAAGAGCTATTATCACCCATATAAACAGATAGAAGATTTAGAAGGATTAGTGCATACAAGCAAAACCTGAGTCATATTCTCTCATATTTATTTTATTGTCTTTTATTTTATTTAGTTAATCATTAATCTTCCCATCATATTTATTTACTTTTCTTGTCTTTTAATTAATTAATTGCTACTCTGATTTAATTACCCATCTGTTAACACATTCAAGTCCATGAGGAACGGATCTTCTTATCATTAAAACTTGCATACGTCCTGCAATACTTGCATACCGTGCTAGTCTAGGGTGATTAGTGCATTGTTTTCCGTATTTATTTATCATATTTTTATCACACCCTAGGCGACACAAAAAGTGCTTGTAAGAAAGGTTCTCTTTAGTAGGTAAAATGTTTCGACAAGCTTTCCAATTGAAACACCTGACCTTATTAGGCACGTTGAAATTCCAAATGACGTGCCATAAGGTGGATTGATGAAGTTGAGCCTGTGTTGACGATTCTTGAACTGTTTGCTAAGTGCTTCTGTGTAAGGACTTTATATCCTGATTTTGTTGTGTATTCACATGTTCTCGTAAATGGCCAATGAAATGTATCCTGGTCCTCTCTGTTTAATATGGAAACTCTAGCTATTTCCCCGTCCACTGCGGTTGGTAGGATTGTGTCAATTACCTCCCAGTCCCATTCGTCTGTCTGAGTTTTCATAAGTTGATCCACCGTTTTTATTTGTACCCTGTTCGGCCTATCCTTAATCCTAACTGAAGGAAGCCACTTGTGCTCCCAGATCTTTGTGGATTCCCCGTTTGCGATTTGAATTATACACTGTTCCATCAGTAGGTACCGTCCTTCCAAAATGCTAGCCCAAGACCATGATCTGCTCTATCGTAATTTAACTTCTAAGAAATCTTTATGCGGAAAATAAACCCCTTTCAATAATCGCGCTGCCATCGTCTTTGGATGTTATAGAATACGTCATGCCTGTTTATCCAGTAGTGCCACATTTTCCCATTTCAAATCTCTGAATTCCGATCCCCTTATATTCTTAGTTGCTGACATTTTTTCCCAATCTAACCAGTGGATCTTCCTTTTACCCTTTGAATTAGAACTAGAACCTTTGTTATTTGATTTCTTCTTGATTAAATCCAATCCCTTGCTCTTCTTCACCTCCCTCTTGTTAGCTAAAATTGTTTTTCTATTAGTCATCCTCAATTAACCCCCAACTCAAAGCTTTAGCAACCCTTGAAATTTGAACTTGTGAATTATTGGTTGAACAAGCTTGATTTGGCTTAGGAAATATGAATGGATGATGAATCTCTATGTGGGTGGGGTGGATTTGTAATGGGTTGTCTTGGATTTAAGAAATTGTAGGATGAATTGTGAAAATTTTGGCTCTTGATTCTTCAATTTAATGGTTTTGGTGAGGATTGGGTGTTTAATTTTCTCTTGTAATGATGTGGAGAGAAGATTTTATGTGTTTTTCTTGATGATTGGGTAGTGTTTTGATGATTGGTGAAGGTTTTTATGAGCTTTAATGGAGTTGGGAGAGTTTTGGAGAAGAGAAAGAGGCTTGAGGTTTATAAAATTCGGAATAATGGCTTCATACCTCTTTTATATACTTAAATCCCGTTTCTTTCTCTCTCCAGCGACGCTCTGCGGACCATGGCTGCGGACTAGGGGTGTACCGCAGGGGTACACCGCAGCTTTTGTTGCTCAAAATTTTCGTCTCGGCCAAATACACGTGGTACCTACCCCGTGGCACGGGTTTTGGGCTCGCGGACCATGGCGTGGTATAGGGGTGGTGTGGCCTAAGGTGTGATAAAAAGATGTATAAAATAAGTGCAAATACACACCCTAAACTAACACTGTACTGCAAGTATTACAGGACGTATGCAAGTTTTAATGATAAGAAGATTCGTTCCTCAGGGACTAACGAAAGTTAGAGAGAACTTATGCAAATTATCAAATGCAGATATTAAGGATAGATAATAATACGCAAGTAGAAAGAAGAGAAAGATAGATATTTATTTGGTTTTTAATAAGAAAACTAAACTACTGAATTAAAGACAGAAAATAAATAACAGAAAAGTAAAGAAGATAGTATGAACGATATAACTTAGGTTTTACTAGTATGCACTAATCCTTCTAATTCTATCTATTAAATCTAATTCATAAGGGAGAATATTAGCTCTTGGTATACTTAGTCAGGATTCTAAATTCCACTACCTTAGACCTTGAGAGCGACTAAGGGGGCAACGGCACAACCAAGAAGTGATTTAAAATAGGGTTATCAAACGCCACTAAGGCCCTAAGCAAATACTGCAATCTTGGTGATATGGTGGTTAAAACAAACCTTAATGACTATCTAGTTAGAAGTATGTTTTGTCAGAACTGCTATCGACACTAGACGTTATGTGGTGGTGCAATAGTTAAACACCCTTACAAGGTGACCATCTAACTACTATTAAGGTAATCCTATACTCGTGCACTAGCAAGGAAAACAATCATTAAATCAAAACACATAATCAAATATAAAGGTAAGTAGCTAATATCAGATTAAAACATATACTTCCCAAAGAACTTAGATAGAAGAATTAGAATTCATAGTTTATACATTATGCAAAACCTAAGCTAATAGAATTAGTTCATACAAAGAAAAGAAGAAGAAAGAATTACAAAATAAGAGGTTGAAGGAGACATAGTTGTTGCACAGCTCCCTCCAGACTTCTTCTCTTGTGTTGCAGCTTCCTCTTGGCCTTAGGGTCTGGCCAAGGATGATTTAAGAGTGTTAAGAGGCTGTATTTATAGGTTAGAGGTTGACCTAATTCGTTTCTTGGAGATAACTTCAAGTAATGGGCTCCTGGCCCAACCCAAATTCGTAAGATAAACACTGCTGCGTTGTTTTGGTCATAACTTCTTTGTTATTGGTCGGATTTTGCTCCACAAGATACCAAAAGAATCGCAACAGAATTATCGAGGACCTTTAGAAGGAAATTACCAAATTCGGCCTATTTCTTAGGTAAAAACACCAATCTTTAGACGTGTTCTGCAGAATCCTAGATTTAGGCAGCTTTTCCTTTTCCTAATTGAACTCAGTTTCCTTCTATCTCCAATTTCCATGCATATCTCTTTCCATAAGTTGTAATCTTTGACTTGGACTCTAATTAATCTCCATAATTATCTTTAAAGCTTCACACTAAATAAACAATTAAACCCAATATGCTCTAAAAATAATAATTCTACAAATCAAGACCCAAAATAGGAAAGTGCACTAAATTAAGCTAAAATCAACCTATAAACTAATAAATAAGCCTAAAATGATGTCTCAAGAGTGTATTTTACTATCACAAATGAGGAGACATCAAGACCCCCAACTCAAAGTTGTATCGTCCCGATACAATAAAGTAAAGAACAGTAGGGTAAACAAGAAGAAGAAGTAGGAGGAGAATAAGAACAGAACACAATGAATGATCCTCGAGCAAAATATCTAAAAAGTCTCATGTAGTAATGCTTAAGAAATAATGCACAAATATGCTTAATATACATGTAATCAACAATCCATAAACTCAAGTTAAGATTAATTTCGCAATGCCAGAAGGAGAGGATGATAACTTAGTTCAGGTTAATGGCTATAGGTTGTTCATAGGTCCCATATACAGCATCCAATGGTCCACTTACCTACTACCTAATAACTCAATTGTTTCTCCACCTAGTAGTTAGAAATCCTAAGGTCTTGGTTATAACTTGGCTTAAGGACGGGTGTGGTATATTTGGATAATGAAAAGTGAGCTTTTGGCTCTCTCCTCACTAGCCATCAACGACTCGCCCTAGAGCTTGAGTTTTCACTCGAAGATGTTCTCACTCAACCCAATTTATTGATGCTTTTGATTTGCATCCCCAATTAATCCCAATTAGAACCTTTGATGATTTAAAATCCACTTTGCCGATCCGAATATATATTCTTTTCATATCATTTTTTTTGTATAGCTATGATTCTCTTTTGATGTTGAGTTATCACACTATTTCTTTTTCATATATATATATTCTTTCTTTTTAATGCCCTTGTTGGCAAATTTAGCTCGTAGCTTCTTTTCCATTCACTATTACCCCGGCAAAGGGTTACAATAATAACAATTCATCATCAATAAAATCACAAAGATAATTCCAAATCCCAATGTTTCCGAATGATGAAACCCACCACCCCAAACTCAAGCTCTAAAACGAGTTGTCTCAGGTTTTGCGATTCGAGTGCGGGTCATATAGATAAGTCCTAAAAACTAGGGTAAGGATTATAATGTGTTTCAATAAAGGCTTTAGAAAGGCTCAGAGGGGCTAAGACGGATAAATACAAATAATCAAATAAAAGGGTGAGAAAGTATAAAGGCTTCAAGTGTTTTAATCATGAAAGAACTGCCTTATTCATTTTTCTAACTACCGGATTTTGTTACTTTTTCATTACTAGTTCATAGACAAGTGGGTTTTCAACTAATTTTAAACCTCACGTTCTACACACCAAATAACTATTCCTAAGTTTCAACATACTTCTTAGCATTGCTCATTAACTTTTCTATCTTTTATTTCCTGTTTTCATGCATGCATCTAAACAAATTTGTTGCATCTTTCAAAAACATACTACCTACTATCATTGACCTAATAAAATCATGCTCACATAGGTACATTCAAAGACATTCTATGCCTAATTCAACCCAAAAATTTTAAATTTTATGAAAAAACAAAAAGGAAGATGAGGACAACGAATCCCCACCCCCAACTCAAAAATGAGCCGTGTCCCCACAACTCGAAAAAGACTCAAGAAAGAATAAAATTTAAAATTAGCATACATATTGCACATAAAGGAATGGTAGGGAAGAAAGAAAACATACTCTTCGAGGCTTTTACCTCGCCTAGACGATACTCGGATTAAATCTAATGTATCTTCTTCACCCATCTTCTTACTCGCTTTTCGTTCAAGACACGTGATCATAATAGGATATTGCATTTAAATAACGTCATGGGAGAGATCGAAAATTCGTATCACCTCCTCATAGATCAACTGTGCCACATCTTCTTCTTCTCCTCACAAAATACAATTCACAAACAACCCAAGCATTCCAAATCTCCATGAACCTTCATGTATTCACCTTCAACTTCTTCTTCAAATACTTTCTCATAAGAAAAAGGTAGTTCCTTTAATTGTTGCTTCGGAGAAGCTATCAGGGCCCTTGAAGCTTTCTCTTTTTCTCTTGGGTATAAGGTCTTTGATCTAGAGAGGTTGTGTTGTCTTCTTCACTAAAGATAGAACCTTATTGCTCATTGAATCAACACAGCATGCTAACCTCTCTTCTCTTGACTTGTTTTACCCTTTGAATTGGAACTAGGACTTTTATTACTTGATTTCTTCTCAATTAAATCCAATACCTTGATTTCTTCATCTCCCATACAGTAGATAATGTTCATGTTCTCTTAATCACCTCAATTGACCCCCAACTCAAAGCTTTAACCACTCTTGAAATTTGAAACTCTTGATTATTGGTTGTACAAGCTTAATTTGGGTTAGGAAAGGTGATTTGATGATGATTCTCTATGTGGGTCAGATGGATTCTTCATGGATTGGCTTGGATTTAAGAAATTGTAGGATGAATTTTTGAAATTTAAGCTTTTGATTCTTGGATTCAAGGTGTTTTGGGATGATATAGGTGGTTGAATCTTCCTTGTAATGATGTGGAGAATGAATTGGATGTGTTTTCATGGTGATTGGGTAGTGTTTTGATGATTGGTGAAGGTTTTTATGAGCTCTAATGGAGTTGGGAGAGTTTTGGGGAAGAAGGAGAAGCTTAAGGATTAAAAAATTCGTAATAGAGCAACCTCCTCACCCTTATAACCTAAAAAACGCGTTTTTTCTCTCTCTCTCCAGCAGTTCCGGGCGGTATACCGGCCGTGGGGCCCGGTATACCGGAGTTCTGGCTTCGAAATTTTTCACTTTCTGCATAAAACCCACGGTGGCAACCCGTGGTACGGGTTTTGACCTTGCGGTGCACCGCGGCTGAGGTCCGGTGTACCGTACGTGGCAAAAACCTCCCCATCAACTAGATCTTGAAAAGTTATGCACTTTAGGCTCAAAAATCACCTGATTCCGATACCCGAGCGCAAAGATATGACTTGCCGAAGTTTTCTCAGATTGTGTCAATTTTTTTTTTTTTTTTTCGACACAGCGAGTGTGGGCGGTATACCGCGCAAAGGGTCCGGTATACCGCCACATCTGATGCTCACAAAATTTTTGCTCACTGACCTAAACCCGTGGTAGGACCCCGTGGTACGGGTTTTTGGCTCGCGGACTAGGGTGCGGTGTACCGCAGGGTAGTCCGTGGATTTTTTCTTGTTTCTGGATCAAACCCGCGGTGGCAACCCGTGGTACGGGTTTTGACCTCGCGGACCATCCGTGCGGACCATGGGGTAGTCCGCGGGGTACATTCTTGCGCTCCAAAAATTTCCTCGCGTTCCCTAACTCGATTTCTCCAATTCCTACACACCAAAAACACTAATACCTTCCTCAAATATGCAATATCAACTAAAATTAACTAAACTAAATATAAATTAAAAAACCAAAAACGTAAAACATAAAAGAAATTACGGGTTGTCTCCCGTACAGCACTTTTGTTTAACGTCTTTCCAAGTTAGACGTGTTACCTTGATTAAGGATGACGAAATTTCCACCCTTTGCCTTTAATTCCCACGAACTTTTCAGCTCGATTCTTAATAATCATGGATGGTGCCATCCAAGATTTCGTGGGAATAGGTGGTAACTCAATTCCAAGTGTAGCATTACACTCCTCTAGTAATCCATTCATCTCTTTAACTTCGAATCTTCGTTTGTTAGAAAGAATGTCCTTCATGAATTGACCGTATTTTGACATTCTTGTGAGAGCTTCTACAAACGGGCTGCTGTTCTTTAATTTGTTCATCATGTCAACGAACTTCTTGAATTCCAGGTCATTGTCCTTTCTGACATGTGAAGGGAATGGTGGAGGAGGACATGTATTGGTTACCACTGGGCTCTCTTTTTTCTCTGGTGTCTTCTCTTGGACACGTTCTTGTTCAACTACCTCTTCGACCTTATCTTCTGTTGCTTCTTCCCTCCTCTGATCTGGAATAGGGACTGATTCTGGTTCTGGTCTTGGTGGAGATAGTTGTTTTCCACTTCCTAATTCAACTGCATGACAAACTTTGTTTTCTGGAGCAGTAGTATCACTTCGGAGTTGCCTTTCTGCAAGGATTTGAGTTTTTTCCACCATTTGTGACACTGACTGCATAAGCTTATCAAGTGCATCGTCTGAGTCTTGGATTCTTTGCTGGCTAATCTCCACTTTTTCAATTAGGTTCATCATCTTAGCCATGGTTGAATTCAAACTCGACGGTTGTTCTTGTACCGTTTGCTGCATTGAATAAGGATGTGGTTCTTGATAAGCTTTATTATAAATTGGCGCTTCTTGATAGATATGTTGTGGAGGATAGTAAGATTGTGGTCGTGGTTGATAATACTCATCATAATAATGATTATTATGATTATGATTCTGTTGATCTCCGACCCCATTGTAACTCTGTGGGGGTTGATAGTCAGCGTCATTTCCTTGAGATTGATAATAACCATCATAATAATGGTCTCTTTGATAAGGCATGAAGGAAATTGAGGCTGGATTGTTCATGCAATGTCCCCACGAGTGATCTCTTGCTCCACAACTAGGACATGAAGGTGATGTATGTACTAGATTCCTCTGAGCTAGTTTTCGTAATTCCTCAAGTTGTTGGGTTAACTCCTTGAGCTTTAGAGATTCCATCATGAATAAGCTTCTTTAGGATCTAATAACACGAAACCTTTATCTCCTAATAAATCCGCTTTCGCCTAAAAAAAATCTGTAAAGACAAAAACTAAAAAGAAAAGCGTAAAATAGAACTAACTAAAATAAAAGCACAAGATAATTGCACAAGGACTAACGATGTAGTCCCCGGCAGCGGCGCCAAAAACTTGGTGTGGCCTAAGGTGTGATAAAAAGATGTATAAAATAAGTGCAAATACACACCCTAAACTAACACTGTACTGCAAGTATTACAGGACGTATGCAAGTTTTAATGATAAGAAGATTCGTTCCTCAGGGACTAACGAAAGTTAGAGAGAACTTATGCAAATTATCAAATGCAGATATTAAGGATATATAATAATACGCAAGTAGAAAGAAGAGAAAGATAGATATTTATTTGGTTTTTAATAAGAAAACTAAACTACTGAATTAAAGACAGAAAATAAATAACAGAAAAGTAAAGAAGATAGTATGAACGATATAACTTAGGTTTTACTAGTATGCACTAATCCTTCTAATTCTATCTATTAAATCTAATTCATAAGGGAGAATATTAGCTCTTGGTATACTTAGTCAGGATTCTAAACTCCACTACCTTAGACCTTGAGAGCGACTAAGGGGGCAACGGCACAACCAAGAAGTGATTTAAAATAGGGTTATCAAACGCCACTAAGGCCCTAAGCAAATACTGCAATCTTGGTGATATGGTGGTTAAAACAAACCTTAATGACTATCTAGTTAGAAGTATGTTTTGTCAGAACTGCTATCGACACTAGACGTTATGTGGTGGTTCAATAGTTAAACACCCTTACAAGGTGACCATCTAACTACTATTAAGGTAATCCTATACTCGTGCACTAGCAAGGAAAACAATCATTAAATCAAAACACATAATCAAATATAAAGGTAAGTAGCTAATATCAGATTAAAACATATAATTCCCAAAGAACTTAGATAGAAGAATTAGAATTCATAGTTTATACATTATGCAAAACCTAAGCTAATAGAATTAGTTCATACAAAGAAAAGAAGAAGAAAGAATTACAAAATAAGAGGTTGAAGGAGACATAGTTGTTGCACAACTCCCTCCAGACTTCTTCTCTTGTATTGCAGCTTCCTCTTGGCCTTAGGGTCTGGCCAAGGATGATTTAAGAGTGTTAAGAGGCTGTATTTATAGGTTAGAGGTTGACCTAATTCGTTTCTTGGAGATAACTTCAAGTAATGGGCTCCTGGCCCAACCCAAATTCGTAAGATAAACACTGCTGCGTTGTTTTGGTCATAACTTCTTTGTTATTGGTCGGATTTTGCTCCACAAGATACCAAAAGAATCGCAACAGAATTATCTAGGACCTTTAGAAGGAAATTACCAAATTCGGCCTATTTCTTAGGTAAAAACCCCAATCTTTAGACGTGTTCTGCAGAATCCTAGATTTAGGCAGCTTTTCCTTTTCCTAATTGAACTCAGTTTCCTTCTATCTCCAATTTCCATGCATATCTCTTTCCATAAGTTGTAATCTTTGACTTGGACTCTAATTAATCTCCATAATTATCTTTAAAGCTTCACACTAAATAAACAATTAAACCCAATATGCTCTAAAAATAATAATTCTACAAATCAAGACCCAAAATAGGAAAGTGCACTAAATTAAGCTAAAATCAACCTATAAACTAATAAATAAGCCTAAAATGATGTCTCAAGAGTGTATTTTACTATCACAAATGAGGAGACATCAAGGGGGTACACCGCAGGGGTGTACCGCGGATTCTGTAGCATCCTTCGGTAAAATACCCGTTATAGCACCCCGTGGCACGTGTTAGGCATGCGGTGTAGGGGTGCGGTGCAGGGGGGTAGTCCGCACGGGTCAATTTTCGTCTCGATATAAAACCCGCGGCTCCAACCCGTGGTACGGGTTTTTGTCTCTGCGGTATACCGCGGTTGAGGTTCGGTACACCGCACCGATGGTGTATCCCTTCCGAAAAATCTTGTTTCTTCCCTAACTCGTTTTCTCCAATTCCTAGACACCAAAAACACTAATACCTTTCTCAAATATGCAATATCAACTAAAAATAACTAAACTAAACATAAAAAAACGTAAAAGACATAAAAACTAAAAAATTACGGGTTGTCTCCCGTACAACACTTTTATTTAACGTCTTTCAAAGTTAGACGTGTTACCTCTATCAAGATTTGCGAATATAGCCTCCCCAACAACGAGTGAGGCTATGAACGTCAACTAATCTGCGCTTGATCCCAGTTTTGGGTCGAATTTCTATCACCTTGGCTGAAACAACCTTAGTGACAATGAATGGTCCCATCCACGAGTCTTTGAAACTTCGTGGCATATTCTCGCGTTTGTGAGCTTTCCATAGAACTTCATGGCCAACCCCAAACTCAATGTTTGGCTCAGTATCCACAGGTTTTAAGTGGATCTTCTCAGGAGGGACTTTGTGATGTGAAAGACTGTGGATGACAGGAACGGTGGGATCTAACTTCCTTGGTTTCTTACCCAAAACATAGAAGGTCACAGATACATTCTTTGCGTGAAGGGTGATGGTCCCTTCTTAGAAGTTGATTACACTTTGACTTGTGGCCATGAAAGGCCGTCCAAGTATGATTGGAACCTGCTTATCTGCATCAAACTCAAGTATAACAAAGTCAGTAGGGATGGCGATATTACCTGCACGGACTAAGACGTCCTCCACTGTTCCCCACGTCCTTTTAACTGAGTTGTCAGCCAACTGCAACTTCACTGGAGTTTTCTCTGATTTCTGAAGTCCAAGTCTCTCGAACACGGACTTAGGCATAAGGTTCACACCAGAACCCACATCGTACATAGCTTTCACCTTGAGCATACCATTAATTTGAATAGGAAGGTTGAAACTTCCCGGATCTTTAAGCTTTGTTGGTAGCTCTCGTTCACTTCGTCTTGAAACCCTCAGGTTCTCTCTTGGGATCTCTACACTCGCCTCTTTCTCAGGAATAACTTGCGTAAAAACTTGTTGCGGTGTAAGTCCTCTCTTTGCAATCTCAAGCATTTGTGCGTTGATATTCTCAGGTTTGTACGCCTCTACAAATGTCTTGAGTACAGTGTCATCCTTAGGATTTGTATCAGGAATAGTTGATGACACTGGTTGAACAACAGGTGGCGATTCCACCTTCTCTTCTTCTTTCTCTTCATGCACAGCAGGTGCAACTTCATCTTCAACTTTCGAATTTAGCTCAGCTTGATAATTCATAACCGATCGAATTTCCTCTTGCATCTTCCTCAGTAGCTCTATAAATTCGGCTTTCTCTTGATCGTCCTCCACATAAACCTCAGAACAGTCAGATTCCACGGGGCTAGACTTGGTTGGTTCTTCTTCGGTACTCGGAACTTCCACGGCACTACCGGCAGCATGTGGTACTTCCTCTTATTTTTCTTTAATTTAAAGGCAAATAGCCTTGCAAGCTTCGAACTCAACATTGTTTTCACCTCCTTCGATTGCCTTTACTTCCTTCTGTTCCATTAAATTTGTTAAAACTTTGTTTAACTGTTCTACTTGAGTACCTAAAATCTGAAGTACGGCATCTTGTCCTCAGACTTTCTCTTCCTGAACGTTCATTCTAGTGGTCAAACGATGCAAGTCTTGCATTACTTGCTGATTGTCCATAGATCCTTCTTGAGGATACTGAGGTAAAGCTTTCTAATCTAACGAATCGGTATAGGCATCTTGAACAGGTTGTTGAGGGGGAGCAGGTCTATTCTGATATTGGTTTTGGTATTGACCTCTTGGTTGGAAAGAGTTGTTCTGGGGACGCGGTTGATAATGACCAGGATTAGCGGCCCCTTGTGGATTTGAATACTGCATACCCGGATGGTTTCGGTTACCCCATTGATAACCTCCGCGGTTGGATATGAAGTACACAGATTGTGGATTTGATTCGCACTCTTCCAATGTATGATTATTAACCACACATTGTTGACAACCTTGTGCTTCTTGTACTACGTTTGCAGCGGCTAAATTCTTTTGCATCTCTAACTTCAGCTCTTTGATTTGATTTTCTAAGGCGGATATTTGAGCTGAGTTTGCAGTTTCTGCATCTAAACGAAGCGTTCCTCGAGTCTTTGCTACAAAAGCTCGCGTTGAAGGCCAACTTCTTTCTTGTTCCATAATATTCTCTAAAACCTCAGAAGCTTCATTATGGTTCATGGACACAAAATTACCCTTTCCAATGTTATCCACCTTCTCTCTACCTTTATCATTAAGACCTTAATAGAATATAGCAAGTTGTAGAGCAGGGGTATAACCATGGAGAGGACATCTAGCTAATTTATGTTGAAACCTTGTCCATGATTCTCCTACTGTTTCTCCATCTTCTTGACAAAATCTTGCAAGCTCGGTTTGATCTTTAAGTCTCATGCTCTTCGGATAAAAACGGTTAAAGAACGCGGTTTGAAGTTCTGTCCAAGAATTAATTTTTCCATGTGGTTGTTTTTCTAGCCAATCGCTAGCTCTACCGGTCAAGAAGAACGAAAACATATGACAATACAGTTGCTCGCGTGTAATGCCAGGAGTAATGTAGGCATCACAAATCTGCATGAACTTATAAATCGATCTTACCGGATCTTGAATTGATGTACCATTGTAGAGTCCAAAACTTTGAAATTGACTAAGCATACCCGGATCGGGTCTAAATTTGATATTCTGGATCTCTGGAGGTCGATAACCTATTGGTTGAACATAGAACGGCACATGGAGGCCAGGAAGGTCTTGTTCAACTCGATTATGTTGATTAACGTTATTCTGCCCATTACCTCCTCCTAACGGATGTTGTTGTCCTTGTATACCAGGAGGATCCTGTTGGATCCTAGGTGGATGTTGCTGTATTCCACCAGGTGGTGGTGGTGGTGGACCTCTCGGATTTACTCCAAGTTGGTCATCAAGTGGTGGATCTTGATGGGCTGCCATTACTCTTCTCAAGGATCTTTCCTCACGAACACGTTTATTATAAGATCTGAAGTTCCTCTCAGGCTCCGGTAACGGAGGCCAAGAATTAAACACTGTGAACCCTGAAAAAGACTAAAGCAAACCACAAGCGTAAATCCGGAAAAATAAAAACTAAATACTGAAAAATAAAAACTAATTAAAAACTACTACTCGAAATAGATAACCCACACGCTAACGAGACACAAGTCCCCGGCAGCGGCGCCAAAAACTTGGTGTCGCCTAGGGTGTGATAAAAATATGATAAAATAAAGTCTAGAAAACTACGCACTCTCACCCTAGACAGGCACAGTACTGCAAGTATTACAGGACGTATGCAAGTTTTAGTTAGTAAGTTGAGTTCGTTCTCAGGGACTTAAGTGTGTTATACGAATAGGTAGCAATAACGAGTAAGCAATAATTAATTAAAAGACAGAAAACAAAAGCAAATAGATTTCGAAATTACTAATTAAAACTAGGAAAATAAAGACAATAAAATAAATAACTAAGAATATGAGATGAGAAATATAGCTCAGGTTTTGCTAGTATGCACTAATCCTTCTAATTCTATCTATTAGATCTAGTTTGTAAGGGAGAATATTAGCTCTTGGTATACTTAGTCAGGATTCTAAATTCCCATACCTTAGACCTTGAGAGCGACTAAGAGGGCTACGGCACAACCAAGACGTGGTTTAGAATAGGGTTATCAAGCGCTACCAAGGCCCTAAGCAAACACATCAATCAATTGGTGATATGGTGATTAAAACAAACCCTAATGACTATCTAGTTAGAATCATGTTTTGTCAGAACTAATATCGACACTAGATGTTATGTGGTGTTTCAATAATTAGACACCCAGCTAAGGTGATCATCTAACTACTATTAAGGTAATCCTAAACTTTGCGCACCGCAAGGAAAACAATCATTAAATCAAAACACATAATCAAATATAAAGGTAAGTAGCTAATATCAGATTAAAACATATAATTCCCAAAGAAACTTAGATAGCTGAATAATTCATAGATTATACATGATGCAAAACCCAAGCTATGCGGAGTTTAGTTCATACCTGATGGAAATAAACTAAAAGATATTACAAAAGACATCATCTTGCTCTCTACAATAAACTGGAAGAATAATATCTTAAGAACTAATTACTATGAGGCAATGATGATTTTTGTATTTATAGGTGTTTAGAAGACCTAATTCGTTTTCTTGAGGAAGAGATAAAGTATTGGACTCCTAGCCCAACTCAAATTCGTATGGAAATAAAGATAAACACTGCTGGACCGTTTTGAGCATATCTTCTTCGTTATTGGTCGGTTTTTGCTCCATAAGATACCAAAAGAATCCTCACAGAATTATCTACGTCCCTATAAATGGAAATTACCAAAATCGGCTTCCTTGTAGGAGTAATCGCCACTTCTTTAGGCGTGTGCTGCAGAATCTCAGATTTAGGCAGTTTTTCCTTTTCCATATTTTTAGCCTTTGTTTCCTTATCTCCAATTACCATGCTAATCTCTTTCCATATGTTGTAGTCTTTGACTTGGACTCTAATTAATCTCCATAATTATCTTTAAAGCAACACACTAAATAAACAATTAAACCCAATATGCTCTAAAAATATTATTTCACTAAATCAAGACTCAAAATAGGAAAGTGCACTATTTCTCAAGAAAATCGATTAGAAAGACTTCTAAATCACTAAAAATGATGTCTCATCCTAACATAAATCTATCACAAATGAGGAGACATCAGTGATCCATCCCTGAGCTTTATGAAAGACTTTATCTGCTATCAACTGAAGTGTCTCGATCTTTGACCTTTTATGACAAAATGGTATACCCAAATACTTTCCCAGGTCAGTCATTTCTCTAATATTTAGCGAGTCTGAAACTTGTCAACGTATCGTCTTCGAGGTTTGTTTACTGAAACAGATAACTGATTTGGTAAAGTTAACTTTTTGTCCCAAAGCTCTGTAGTAAGTGTCAATGCATTCTTGGAATTCTTCAACCTTCTGTCCTTCCAGCGAGAGGAAAAACAAGGAGTCATCATAAAAAAGAAGATGAGAAATAACTGGACAATTACGAGTAATATGTATACCTTTGATTTTTCCTGTTTCAACCTTGTTATTGATAAGCATAATTAATGATTCAGTGAGCAAGGAAAACAATAGTGTTGATAGGGGGTCCCCTTGCCGCAACCCCTTCCCTGGCTTGAAGGCCGGTTGACGTTCCGCATTTATATTAATTTGAAAAGTTATCGTTGTTAAGCAATTTCATATCCAATTTACCCAAGTCGGGTTGAAACCCAAATGTTCTAATAGAAAACGCAAGAAATCCCACCTGACATGGTCGTATGCTTTAGCCATATCCAGCTTTATTGCCGCAAAGTGTTCCTCTTTCTTCAATTTTCGTTTCATAAAGAAATAAACCTCCTGTGCAATTATAATATTATCATGTATTGCTCGACCTTTGATAAAAGTTGCTTGTGTAGGTGATGTTATCTCATTCATAATGGCTTGTAACCTGTTCGCCAAAATTTTAGATATACTTTTGTAAACAAAGTTAACACATGAAATCGGTCTATAGTCGTCAACGCCCGTTTGAGAGTCTCCTTTTAGAATAAGAGTGATTAGTGTCTCGTTAAAAACAGTCAATAGTGTATTATATGTAAAAAATCAACCACCATCTGGAAAACGTCTTCCCCAATGATGGCCTAGTATTCTTGAAAGAATTTCTCGTTAAGTCCATCTGACCCTGGCGCCTTCCCCGGGCTCATGTCAAACAACGCATCTTTGACCTCTTGTTTATCTGGAGTGGCTATAAGTTTAGCGTTCATCTCATTTGAAAACAATTAAAAAATGCAGTATAACACCAAATTGCTAAAATACAATAAACAACACGACCGACTGTAGTTATAATTAAATCAGATAAATTCTGAAAATTTGTAAAAGTGATTAGATTAGGTAAAACTAATTCAATTTTGTAGAGTTTCAATGGTAAAAATTTGTAAAAGTGATTAGATTAGGTAAAAAGGATTAAATTTTGTAGAGTTTCAATGGTAAAAATTAAGTTTTTTTACCTTATTTGGGCTCTTCGATCGATGGCGTAGCCAAGCCGGATTGGTGGTGGACAATGGTGGCTGCGGGTTTCTTGTGCAGTAGAGCGGCTTGTTGGGAAAATAAGTGTGAAGTGGTTCCTTTATGTGAATAGACGAGTTTAGGTTTTAGAGTTTTACTGGTTATCTGATCACAGTAAAAGAGATTTTATAGTTTCAATGGTAAAAAATAATTTTTTACCTTAATTTGGGTTCTTCGATTGTTGAAGCCGTAGGCAAGTCGGGTTGTTGATGGTCGAGAATGGTCCCTGAGTGCCGATGGTTTTCTTCTGCAGGAGAGCAGCTTGGTGGTAAGGCAGAAGAGCAGCTTAGTGGTAGGAAGACGATTTTGAAAGAAATGAGAAGGTAAAGAAATGAGTTTTAATTTATATGATTAGTCAAAATTTAAAGAGTTGAGTTTTAGGCTATATGATTCGTCATAATTTAAATTATGAGAAGGTAAAGCAGCTAAGGCTAAATCCAACAGGTTCCTAATTGTTTACAATCGGGAGTCAAACCTCTACCCTATTTTAAATTTTAACTCCTTAGAACAATTTTGTTTCAACAGTTTCTCAATTTCAGTTTTCTAATTCTAACAATTATATTTTAATTTTATTCTAATTTTATCTAAAGAAATTTAAATAATTATTTTTTTTGCTAAAAATTAATTTACAATTTTTTACTATAAAATTTAAATTTTTTAGATATATTTAGTTTTCATAAATAATTCACAAATTTAGTTATTAATTTGGTAGTTAGTATTTTGTTAACCATATGGAGTTAAAGTTTATAAAAAATTGGAAATCCAATTTATTATTTTTTATCTTTAATTGTAGCTTTAAGGTATAATTGGGCATCCATTATAGTTAGCTAGCCTAAACCGAAGAATTTTGAGTTAAATAGAAAAAGACGAAAAATAGAAAATATTAGTTAAATTGTATTATGTAGTATTTACTAGGAGTAACCTAGGTAATTTATTCGTCAAAGCCCACCCAGCCATAGTGAGATCCGCCACTGACTGTGCCGTTGATTTTAGATTCTAACAACCCAAAAGAAAAAGAAAAGATCCCCAAACAACTTAACTGCTACCCTGATTTCAAAAACAAAAAGAATAAAAGAAACCGAAAAATTAGGATTGAAGATGAAAGTGAGTAGTTCATTAATTGGGTGGAATCTGATTTGCTGTACATTGTCTCGTTCTTACTTCAACAAAAATGGTAACCCTTTAACCCAATTGTGTTATAATTACTTTTCATCTTATACATATGATTTTGAAAAAGATATCAATAATGTTGAAGATGCTCGTTTTGCACTGTATCGAATGGTTCAAATGCGACCTAAGCCTTCTATTAGAGGCTTTAATAAGCTATTAGTCGTCATTGTAAAGATGAAACAACACTCTGCCGCTATTTCTCTATTCAAAGAAATGTGCATGTTAGGTGTTCCAATAAATGATTATACGATGACTATAGCTATAAATTGTTACTGCTATTTGAAAAAAAGCAATATGGGTTTTGCGGTATTAGGTTGTCTCTTCAAAGGTGGTCATGTTCCTGATGTCGTTACGTATACCACCCTGATAAAGGGTCTATTTAGCGAAGATAGAGGAGATGAAGCTGTAGAGTTGTTTAATAGGTTACAGAGGGAAAATCTTTGTGAGCCGTGTGATGAAGTTACTTTTGG
Organism: Nemophila menziesii; assembly: GCA_029959085.1. Lineage (NCBI taxonomy): Eukaryota > Viridiplantae > Streptophyta > Magnoliopsida > Boraginales > Hydrophyllaceae > Nemophila > Nemophila menziesii. The sequence continues at coordinate 18,721,012 of JARWIR010000010.1, read as the reverse complement.
GGTTGTGCTAAATGGGCTTTGTAAACATGGACATACACTCAATGGATGCAACTACTTATAAAAATTATGTATCTACATCCTAAGTTTCTTCATATGATTCTAACAGATGTAAACTATTAAAAAATCAACAGTCTCTTCATATGGATATACCAATCTGGTCAAAGAAAGATTTCTATATATTCACTTTAGTTGATTAATTATTGTTGTGAATTAGTTATTTCACAGGTTATGCCTGTTGAACTTTTAATTCTTTTTGTATGAAAATGAGATATATGTCAACACCTTCCTTCTTCTTCATGCCTAAAACAAAATCCATTTGTTTTCTCGAAGCTCAGTTCATGACAATCTTTATAAAAGATTATGTATTCTCCCCTCCCTAATTTAAGCTTTACTTTAAAATATGTATAAGGTTTAACTTTTGTTGTTGCTCAGAGCTTTCATGCTTCAGAAGATAAATTTTGAATATATTATTATTATTATTATTATTATTATATATATTCCATCGTTCAATGAAAGCTCTAAACAATATAGAAAATGGTAACATATGGTAGAGAATGATTGTATACTTAGTGCACAACACAGTTTTATTTGTTCAGAACTTTCTTAGAGATAATGTACACGAGTATAGTTTCAGCAGGTTTACAAAATAAAAGAGTGCAACTGGTGAAGAAGACAGAGATTATGAAAAAATTGCATCATAAGGTCAAGGCCTGATATGCAAAAAAGCAATATAAGTCTCTATATTTTGCGAAATTGCACTGAAACTCCTTATATTATGCAAATATTGCACTATAAGGCCCTGATTACGCATTAAATTTACTATAAATCCATATATTATGCAAAAATTGCACCTTAACTTCCTGTATTATGCAAAATTGAACTATAGATATCTAAATTAACCACAATTATCCAAAATTACAAAACTAAACAAAATGGGTGGCGGTAAGAAGGGGAGGGGTCACACAAATATTCATACATACACAAGCATAAATGGGGGCAATATTCGACAATAGTGAAACATAGCAAGGGGCTCGTGAATCAAAAAGAAAGAATTTGAATTACCCATGCAAGATTTTATAAGGTTGCTGCTATAGATGTAATAGAGGATCTGTAAAGAATGCAACTTAAAATGGATAGCCAAAAATTGATCACAATACTTAGAGTAGGTATATATATTATCAACCATGAAGGTGGTTGGTAAATGATTATTTTTTTATTATTTGTTTAAATTAAATCCTTTACCAATTTTTCATCGTATTTTCTTTTACTTTTTTTTGAAAGACTAAAATACTGATCACAGATGAGATCAGTAATGTAGTCCATGTTAAAGGCTATAGTAATCACAGGTTACTATTGTTAGATTTTTGGTCGTTAAAGAAGTGAGTAGTAGTGATTTCCTAAATTAATTTTTTTATACAGAATAGAAAAGCCGATCCTTTAATCACCTGAAGGTATTAAATTTTGAATCAATGATAATGCTCGAAGAAAATAATTTAAAATCATTTTTCCACGTTTTCTTTTTATGTTCATCAACGTTGAAAATTAGTCATTTTATTTTTCAGGTAGTATAGAAGACGAACCCCAAATTAAATTCTCGTATACATTAACTTTATTGCGTACATAACTAAAAACAATCATCAATCCGTTACACATAATTATATTCCACAAGAATCATCACATTTAAAAGAGAACAAAGCATTTGATTTATTTCATTTCCTTTCTTACTCAAATTATTACCTACAAAAAATTCCTCAACAATCCCATTCACCTCTATAACACTACACCCAGGAATCTTCTTCATTCCCATCTCCTCAATCATTCTTCTAACACTCTTAGCTTCATTTTCCCAACCCGCTTCTTTATACATATTATACGAAATTACATACATACCATAATCAATTACTCCCATTTTCACTAACTTCTTCCATAATCTATCTCCTATTTCAACATTTCCATAGTTTCTACAAGCATTTAATAATGCCCCATAAACATTAGCATCTCCTTTATTAATCCCACCTAGTTTATCCTTAACAAACTTTTCAGCCTCCTCTAATTTTCCACCTCTAGCTAAAAGATCTATAACACACGCGTAATGTTCAAGCCTCGGTTTAACTCCGTAATTATTACTCATGCTATTGAATAGTAAAACTCCCGTGTCAATTAAATTCGCGTGCGTACACGCAGTTAAAATAGAAACAAATGTTATTTCATTCGGTTTTATTCCAGTTAATACCATATTATTAAATAATTCCAATGCTTTTTTTACATCACCTTTTAACGCAACTCCGGATATAATTGCGTTCCATGCTCCAGTGTCTTTAAAAGTAATCTGTTCGAAAACTGATAATGCTAATTCAATACAACCACATTTCGAGTACATATCAACTAAAGCAGTTGAAAGTATTGGATTATTTTCGAATCCGTGTTGTTTAGCATAAGAATGTATCCATATTCCTTGTGATAACCCGCCTATATGAGAACAAGCGGTTAAAACACTTACAAGTATAGATTCGTTAGGTTTTACTCCAATTTCTTCCATTTTTGTATACAATTCAAGGACTTGTTTATATTGATTATCGCGTGAATACCCTGCTATCATTGCGCTCCAAGTGATCACATTCCTTTCGGGCATTTTGTCAAACAGTTCTCTCGCTTTTTCAACTTCCCCTGTTTTTCCATATCCATCAATCATGGTCGTCCATAACACCACATCTCTTACAGACATTTCATCAAACAGTTTACGCGCTTTACCCATATCGAGATTTAATGAATAAAATACAATCAATGCGCTAACAATGAATGGGTCGTGAGAATGGCCTGATTCCACTACATGAGCATGGACTAAAAAACCAATTTTCTCATTTGATATAATTGAACACGCCTTAATTAAAGGGGTAAAAGTATAGTTATTTGGTTGAAGGCTATTGTTTAGCATGTTTTTATAGCATAAAATTGCGGGTAATGGTAAATTTTGTTGTACGTATCCTCTAATCATGGTGTTGTATATGAAGGTAGACTGGTCGTTAAGGTTTTGGAAAATAGTACGAGCATAGTAAAAGAATATGGGGTTTTTTGAAGTGGCGGCGAAGGAGAAGAGTGGGACGACAGGGAGGTCGAGTTTGAGGAGGTGAGCATGGAGCTGTTTGAGATGATTGAGTGTTCTGCATTTTTTTGCAAGATGAGATATTGTTGTAACGTTTGTTTGAATCATTTGAACTTTAGAAACAAAAACATATCATTTAAAGGGATGATTATAGCGGGATATTTGTCATTTGCATAAGACGGATACAATATCCGTGTTCATCAATTAAACTACTATATATTTTGTTCAACACATACAAAAGAAGGTGAGTATGTATTAAAGAAAGAAAGAAATTTCGACCAAAAAAAAATAAAGAATGAAAGAAAGAAAGAAGACGTGAGTATATTTTATTAAAGTAATGATATACACCCTTAGAATCATTATCACTTAAATACTACCTAATGACCTTGACATGAATTTGTTGGTAAAAAATCGTTAATTTATTTATTTTCTTGATCTAATTAACGATTTCTTACCAACCAATTCACATCACGTCATTGTGTGGTATTTGAATAGTAAAATTTTGGATGGTATATATCGTTACTCATTTTATTCAAGATATTTAGGTGTGTATTCAATTAAGAATAAAAAAAATAGATTATAAAAGTTGAAAGGTATTATTTTAGAGGTACTATAAAATATTAGTTTATTCCATTAAAAAACAAAAAACTTTATTAGAATTTTGGTATATTCTAACATAACTCATCCAACTAATGGAAGAATTAGATCAAAGAATAGGATTTCAAAAACATCAGTATATCGATATATTAAATGACAACCCTAAAGGTGGATCCAAGAGCATTTATAGAATGTACTATAGACAACGGCGAGCATGACTTTGGGTTTGGGTAATGGGGATAAAAAAGGGGGATAATGGGTATTTTTAACATTGGCCCAATGTTAACTTGGGCCTACTTTTTAAAAAATTGGACCCGTCCAAATACCACCGGGCCTCTCTTTGGCTTCTTAACACTCGGGTCGACCCGTCCAACCCGACACTGTTCATCGTAAAAAAAAAATATATATATATATAACGTGTAAAATTAAGAAACCCGATTCATTTCTTCCATTCTCAGCTTCTCTTATACGATACTTTATCTCTCTCTTCTTCTGAAACACGAAAAAGGCGAACCCTAAGCCATCAAATCTCTATCTTCTCTGTCAATTACTGTATGCTATATGCCTATATCTTGTACTATATTATTATTCTTCTTATCTTCTCTGCCGATTACACCTTAACCATGGGTCAACATTTATTGAAGCCGCGTTTGGTTGTTGGGTTCGAGAGCTTTCAATTAATGCGGCCTGAAAAACTCCTCTTTGAGGTCTGATGTAGCCGTTTTTAATCATTTCAATAACGTGTTGCCTTATCCTCAATTGATTAGCTATGGGTTTTTGCCTATATATCAGGGGGTTTTCAGATCGAGCAAAGGCACACCATTTCAAAGGTATTTCTAATTTCTCTTCTCAATCTATTTCTATTTCTTTTTCTGTTAATTATTTTCACCGTATTAATTTGTTTCAATTTTTTTAGTGTCACAGATACGAATCAATTTAGGTAAGAAATTAATCAATTGTAGTATTTGTCTTTTCTATAAGTTTTACTGTGTTGTTAATTAGTTTTTTGGTTTTGTTTTTGTTCACAGGGTATACGCATTATATTTTCTAAAGCCTTCTTAAGATTCAGGTAATTTAATTTCTTATGCTTCTTAAATTCTTTCTGTTTTTTCTATTCTTTTCCCTTTTCTGATGTAACTAAATTATTTCTTGTTATTGCATATTGTTCTTTAACATGGTTGAAATAGAAACTATTGCCATTGATGTGGATGATACTAATCAACCCATTGAAGGTACTCAACCCCCTCATCTTTCTCAGGAAAATACCATTGTCCTCCCTAGTAAAAAAAAGAAAATGTGTGACCTCGGCTAATTGTTGGGATCATTTTCATAAAATTTGGGTAAATGGTCTTAGGTATGGTGTTTGTAATTATTGTGAGAAAAGATATGCAGCGAGTTCTGATAACCATGGGATTAATAACCTAAACAAACACATGAACCCTTTACGTGCTAATCGTTGTCCAAAATATCCTTTTAACATTGTTGAAACTGAGTAGTCTACTATAGGTTTTTTCACCAAAGGGGATGGGGTTATTGAATCTTATGTTTTTACACAAGAAAGTGCTAGAAATGCCCTAGTTGAGATGGTAATATTAGATGAAATGTCATTTCGGGTTGTTCAAGGGGTCGGTTTTAAAAATTTCTGTTATCGTATGCAACCACTTTTTAAAATACCATCTAGATGGACTGTTTCACGAGACATTGCAAAAAAATTTACTCAACAAAAATCACTTTTGAAAACTCTCTTGAAGGGGAAAATAATATATCTTACCATTGATACTTGGACTTCTATTCAAAATTTAAACTATATGGTTGTTACTGCACATTTTATTGACGATAATTGGGTTTTAAGAAAACGTATCATTAGTTTTTCTATGATTGAGGATCATAAGGGGGAAACCGTGGGTTTAAAAATTCAGTCAGTTTTACAAGCTTGGGGGATTGATAAAATTCTAACAATTATTGCCGATAACGCGAATTCAAAGAATGTAGCAGTGGATTATATAATCAATAAATCATTGCTTCCCAAACCACCCATTATATGCCAAAACAGATACTTGCACATTAGGTGTTGTTGTCATATCATAAACCTTATAGTCAAATCTGGTTTGAAAACTATTCGTTCTGCCATTGTACGAATTCAAGATGTAGTACGTTATGTTAGATCATCCCCTAGCCGATTTTTATGCTTCAAACGTTATGTTTCTCTAGCTAACATCTCTCCTACGAGTGTTGTTGACTTGATGTTAATACTAGGTGGAACTCAACTTATCTTATGCTAGAGGGAGCCGAAAAATATGAGAAAGCCTTCAACGAAATGTTCAAAGAAAATAAAATGTTCACCAAGTATATAGAAGGTTTAGGCCATGGATTACCAACTGATATTGATTGGGATAATGCTCGTTTCTTGGTAACATATCTTAAACTATTTTATGACGCTACTTTACGCTTCTGTGGTACAAAGTATATAACTTCAAATTTGTACTTTGATGAGATACTTATTTTGTATCGAGGAATGTATAATCTTGACCCGGGGAATAACACGATTTTAGATTTAATGGCTTCGAAAATGAAGGAAAAATTTAACAAGTATTGGGGTGTAAATGCTCAGATGAATATCTTACTCTACATGGTGGCTATACTTGACCCGAGAAAGAAGTTTGCTTATATTAGATATTGGTTAGAATTTATGCATGGTACTATTCAAGTCAGCCCCTTAATTGAGGAAATTATTCATGGATTAAAATCAGTGTTTGAGAGTTATTTTGCTATAGCAAATCCGGTAGTTGTGCGTACTGAACCAGCTACTGCATCAGAATCATCATCTTCCGCAACTAGCGATTCCCGAAAATTCTTTAGAGATCAATTCAAGTTATTTCATGATTCAACCCAAACAAAAAGTGGGAATACTGAGCTTGACAAATACCTTTCGGAAGCTATTGAAGGCGATGATGATGAGCATTTTGATGCACTGGTCTGGTGGAGGGGAAATTCTCAACGTTTTCTTGTTTTATCTTTAATGGCCTGTAACATATTATTTGTTCCTATTTCTACTGTCGCATTTGAATCCTCGTTTAGTACTGGTGAAAAAGTTCTTGATAGTTTCATGAGCTCTTTACACCCAAACACTTTGGAGGCACTAATATGTACACAGAACTGGTTACGTGAGTCATTATCGGTAGAAGCCGCCATGGATAGAGTAGAAGAACTTGCGGCTAAATTTGGTAATTTGAACTCTCTTTTACTTCATTCAAACTTAATATATGGACTATATTGAAATATACTAACATTCTGACTTGTGTATTTTAGGTGCATTTGACATTACACCACCTGAAAATGTTGGATAAAATAGTCAAGTAACAAATTATTTTGGGTAAGCTAAACCCTTACCTTATTATCATTGTGTTTTACATAAACGTGTATTGGTAGCCGCCTTTTGTAGTGAGTTGCCTACGTGTTTAAAACACAATAAGGTGATGAGGTATAGTTGGTTTTCCGGGAATCCCGTGCTATTTTCCAACTATATCTGAGGCCGATGAAAGTGATTAAAACACGAGGCCTATGATGATCTACTCAAGCAGCCTATGATGACACTGTTCTGAGGCTTAAGGTTTAAAGCCTTAATATTTTATGTTCAACTAACTGATATTGATTGGGAATTGTTTAAGTAACCGGAAATTGGAATTCAAGGAAGGAATTTGGAAGAATAGTTGAAACTTTTGATTATGTTGCAATATTTTGGAAGATTATTAGATTGTGTTTTAATATTTTGAATGAAATTGATTTTGTTGTAATATTTTGGAACACTGCAATTTAGTTGTAACATCTATTTTGTGAATTTGAGTAATTTAAGGGAGTAATTTGCAATTTGTAATAGTTAACTTGTGAATCATGTGTGATTTAAGTAATTTAATGGAAAAACTTGAAATTTGTATTAAATTTTTAGCTTTATATTCAAATCAATTGCTAATTATAGGTTTAATTACCATAGGGTAAACCCGGAGTAACCCGTGTTTGGGTAACCTGAGGGTAGTGTAAAATTTAACCCTACCCTTACCCTTGGCCAAACCTAGACCCGGCTAATCTACCCTACCCTTACCCTAGACCCCAACCCGGGGTAAACCCGGCCCGTGCTCAACCCTAATGATGAGTTTCGTCGAAGTAAAATAATTAACACCAGAACTCATAAGTCTCAGTTTGAAGCTAAAACTTTGCCAAGGAAGACTATGCTACACATATCTCTCTTATTCCTAAGTTGGCTAAGCTTACATGGGAGGACCTCCGACCCATATCTTGTAGTAACATCATTTATAATTGTATTATTGAGGTGTTAGCTAATACGCTCAAGCTGACTTTAGATGGCTTGATTGCCAAGAATCAGACTTGGTAGGATAACTAACGGTAATGTGATGGGTTGCCATGACACGTGGAGAGGCTATAATTAAATTAAACCTTCACCCAGGTGTAATTTAAGGATGGATATCCGTACAACTTATGATCATCTGCCTTTTGTTGATGATCCAATGATCTTTTGAAACAGATGTGATAAGGCAGCTTACGAGGTGAATTGTTACGCGTTCTTTCGTTTGGCAGGATTCTATTTGTGTTCCTCGTAGGATTCTTCATGTCTTTTGTATATAAATTATTCCATAATATCAAACTGTTAAATAGTACAAAGATGGTTTACAATTACCTCAATAATATTTTAGACGCTTACATGTCAACAATTCTTATTAGTAGTCTCTAATGTTGGCATCAACTCCTTCCTATATTTTAAGGTTCTGCAATTTGAACAATCTTTTTTCCAACATTTTCACCACGGAAGAGTGCCATAAAAGCAGAAGGTATATTTTCTACACCATATGATATGTCTTCAATAGATTTCATTTTGTTATTACGAAGATATTCAGCCGTCATTTCCATGATTTCAGCAGACAAATGCCCATAATCACTAACCAAAAATCCTTGGATGGTGATACTCTTGTAGATTATAACAGTCATATCAAGTGAAGCTCGTTTTTTACTGTCCGTGTATTCAGAAATTGCTCCACAAACAGCCACTCTACCGAAGGAGTTCATATTAGAAATTGAAGCTTCAAGCATCTCTCCTCCAACATTGTCAAAGTATATGTCAATTCCATCAGGGAAGTATCTGTACAAGTCAATGTTAATTAGTTCATTAATCCTATTTAATTGGTTATTTAAAACTAAAGCTATCATTTTATCTAGGGTCTCTTATGTTTATGTGTCATATAGCTCATATGCGGTAGATGATGTGAAGAAATTCTAACCTTTTGAGAGTGGAGTTTAGATCCGTTACTTCTTTATAATTGAATGCATCATCAAAACCAAGATTTTCCTTCAACAAATCTACCTATGAAAAAAGGTAACAAAAAGAACTTCAAATTCAAGATTAACCTTAACTACAAAACACAACCATGTAATAAGGTTCCTTTGCATCAAAACTTGTAATAACAGTTTTACCTTTTGTCTGGTTCCTGCACAGCCAACAACATAGCATCCCATCAACTTTGCATATTGTCCAACTAAATGTCCAACTGAACCTGAAGCAGCAGATACAAATACTTTCTCCCCTTCTTTTGGTTTACATATCTTAAAGAATCCAGCATAAGCTGTAACACCACTGCTTCCTACAATAAGCAAACAATCCATGTACTGGAGATCAAAGAAAAATCCAAATCATATCATAACGTATCAATTGTTACTGAAAGATCTTATGTTCTCAGACCGCTAATTATGTAAGTAATTGAATTATTAAGACAATTATTTGAATTTTAGCTTTGTATCGAGAGTGAGGTTATAACCCACAACTTGAACAATAATGCTATACTAGAAATTAGGGTGAGTTCGGACTGTAGCTTCCACAAACTCCCATGTAGTATTAGCCGTGCTAATTATAAACTTACCAAAAATGCTAACATAGTGTGATAAAGGGAAATCCTGAAAGTCCAACTTATTAATGAGTTTTGCATCTTTGATAATACTATACTCTCCCCAGTGAAGAAGCCCTGTGACTAGATCATCCTTCTGGAAATCAGCGTGTCCAGAAGCCACAACTCTTCCTACGCCATTAGTTTCAATTGCCTGCTCAAATAAAACAACTTACTGTGAGTATAAACACTGTTATAAAGAAGGGAAAAAATAATTACATTAATTGGTGAATAATGACATCGCCATATGTTCTATTACAGATTTCAACTATACTAAAATAAATCACTAAGTAAATGGACATATAATGATATACACAAGTTACTAACTCCTAAGCTATGTTGTATGGATTCTTCAAAACGGTGACGAATCGCGAATCGGATATGAAAACGGAAGCGATTTTCCTCGAATTTGGGAATCCTTGAGTTAATGAATTCGAAAGTGTTGACCATTTTCGGAAAAGGCGCTTTCAGTGCTAGGATTCTTTTCGGAAGCGTCATTTAATTTTTTTTAAGATCTAATTTATAAATTTATAAAGTTTAAGGGATTATATTGAATATTTAAAAGTTTATATTAACTAAACCTTTATTAAAAATATTATTTACTTTTTCTGAAAACAAAAAAAAACAGAGCAGTGAAAAACCAAGAGTCAGACCCCTTGTTAGCATTCGACAGAAGCTTTACAGTTTACAATAACAAAGAAGACAAAGAAGAAAGTTAGTGAATTACTAACTTAATAATTATATTATTTTATTTAGAACCGCTTTAAAGTTTTGAACTTTGATTACCTTAATTTTGTTTGAATGAAATGATTGGCTTCTTTGATTTGTTCATAAAAAAACTTTATTAATGATAACTAAAGTCTAAAAATCACAGTTTGCACATAGAAATTAATTTAAAGATTTGGTTGCTTTGATTATAATGAATAAAAAGTAATATTTAAAATCTGGTGTAAAGTGTAAATCGTGTAGTATTTTGTATGAAAATTGGAAACTGAATAAGCCTAAGAAAATTGGGTTCTTTGATTGAAGATAGCTAATGTCTATTGAAAACCAAAAACTACAAACTGATTAATCCAAATTCCTAATCATATATTGAAATTAGCAAACATATTATATAAACTCTTCTATAAAAGTCATGTTTTTAATTTTCAGCAATATTTAGACTATAAAAAATTTATACAGTTAAAAAATAATGTTTATTTTTTTACATCTATATTTTATAAAGTAATTAATACAATATAGGAAGTGTTTAACTAAATGTTTGTTTTATTTCAATTGAAGTGTTTTATTTTATAATTTTGCGAATTGTTATTTTATTATTTTCTAGTTTAAAAAAATAATATATATATATATATATAATTAAAATAAAAATTAAATATATCGTCGAATCCCAGAATCGGCTTTTTTTGAGATGCCGAATCTCCGAATCGCATCGCATCGCTTCCCCGCACCCGCACCCGCTCCTGTACAACCTAGCTCCTAAGCTAATTCTTAGGGAATATGCCAGTGTGTATATTTATAGTATCTCATGTTGTAAAAAGTGGAAATCACCGGTTTTAAAACAAACATAAATGGAAAACCAAAGGAAATATTACGGTTAACATAAGTCTAGTCTATTACAGTAATGAAATATTCAATACGAAACACATACGCGAAAACAGAAAGAACAATACACATAAGTGATAGTTGTCAAAAAGATATTCCGACGTACCGGTTATCTCTAACGAGAGAGAGATTACTTTACTACTGAATAGTTTAGAGAGAAGTATTTCTTTGTTCTTTTTATGATTATTTTCGTAGTCTTTAGAAAATAGAGAATGACCTATATTTATAGGTGAGTAGGGAGCTCTTCAGACTCGTCATAATAAATAATATTTATTGGCTCATTATTGCTAACGTTTTGGAGTTACATATATTACCATTCTTTCGAATTCCAGCCAAACCTAGACACTTTGATGACCCTTGATTCATTCCCGAGTTGACCAAGGTCTGTAACAACTGAGTCTTGATTGAGGAATATTCTGGTTTAATGTGTCTTCAATTAGTGAACGTTATGTCTCTTGGCTGGAAGGCTTGAATTGCCAACGAATTGTAAATACTAGCCATTTTCCACCAAAATCATTTCAAAAAACTTGTTTCATTTTTTCATTTTTTCATTTTTTGACTCCCCAAACTCCCCAACTCCCCCATGGCCTACGCCGCGCTGGGCGGGTGGTGGTGGTGGTGGTGCGCGCGTGTGGGGCTTTGCCTTTTCCTCTTTGGCTTTCGTAGCCTTTAGTTCTCTTGGAAGGATTAGATGGATAAGATATTATAAGCTATAATTTTTTCCATCTCTCCTCCTATGTGGGACAATTTCTTCAAAAAAGAATGTCTTTTCCACTTTTTAAAAGAAATAGGAAAGGTCTTAGTTAATACTCTATATTAATCTAAGCATTTTTCAATTCTCCAAAGGAACATGATCGGATTTGTGTTTAAGATTATATTAAACCAATAACATATATCTTAACATAAATTCCAACAATCCCCCACTCAGGGTCTTTTGGAGAGAAGGTGAACAAGTTTCCATATCTGCCAGCATTTGGGTGAATTGTACTTAAGTGGCAATATCTTTCATTTGAATTGACACGTAGTGAAGTGAGGCAACCGCCGAATTCCGTTTAAATGAACTTACTCTTGAACTTAACGGTTTTTTATCGAGACCCTCACAGCACATACTCTACCCTGCTGAAAGTTATGGTTCCCACGAACATCACCCTTCAGTTAATTCATCAAGTCCTTCTAAAAAAGGACCACTACATAATGGCTATGAATTCATTATAAGTTGAACATTCATCCTCGTGTTCTTTCTAGAATGATACGCCTTATGAGTGAGTTCATCAAGTCCTTCTCAATAGAACCACCACGAGTGGCTATGAATTCATTAAGACAATTTATACATTCGTGTCATACCCCATGACTATTGAGTCTATTGTATTCGGTCCAACAGTGACCGTACTTAGAACTCGGGCAACCTTTGCTAAGCACCCCCACATTTGAGTTAGTGGGCTAGAACCGATTATCATAGCCTTTAGCTATGTCATTACCTAGGGGTGCATAAGACACTAAGTTCGTCGATAATTCTGTTAATGTCACAGAGCTATTACAAGGATTCATATCAACATTCATGCCCTAAGTCTTTTGATTTAGAAAACTAGTTGGTTTTCAACATCAGACTTATATTATATAAACACATGTTCCGTTTCACTTTTAGTAAAAGGAGATATACTCTCATAGACCAAGAATAGTCACCTATGAAGGTTATATAGTATGGGTTTTCTCCTTTACTAGCGGAATTTAAAAAACATTTAGGTCTGAATTACTAATTCTAGTAGTTTAGCCATTTGATGGGAGAGAAAGGAAAGATAGTCTAATCTACCATTCCACACATCTAAACATTCAAATAGATAAACAGAATTACAAATGTCCTTATTAGAGGTTACAAGGTTCAACGACACAAACCCCTATTTGAAAAACCCCTTTCCCACAAACTCATCATGTTGGTACTAGTCATGGGTTACCATATTTTAAACAAACAACCCATTATGTAAATACCCTTTTCCCACAAACTCATCATTTTTGGTAATGATTATTTCCCCCCTCGAAATCTAGTTTGAGTCCCACTTTATTAAGAAGAGATCCAGAAACCAAGTTCCTATAGAGCGAGGGTACGAAGACAACATCGTTTAACTCAAAGATCTTGCCAGAAATGAGTTTGAGGGTAACCTGAACTGTAGCAGTGGATGAGTCTCCCAGGTACACGCATTCACCATTGGTTGCTTCCTAGAACTTTTTGAACAGGGCTTTGTTTGCATAAAAGTGTCGTGAGGCTCTAGTGTAAAGGATCCACTCGTTTTTTTTCACCAAGTAAACCTCAACCATTACAGCGACGATTATCTCTTTGGTTTCAGTTAGGTTTGCAGCAGGTTTTGGATCAGGAATAAATCTAAGAGTACATTAAAAAGCTCTATGTCCTTCTTTACCACAACAATAACAAGCACCCTCAGGTTTCTGAATCTTACCAGAAGTTTTAAACCTTTCGTTTTGTTTTTTAGAGTTGTTGTGATTCTTATTCCCACCGAATTTGGAACTGTTAGTGCCTTGCTGTTTTCCATTACCTTCGAACCTGTCCTTGTTACCATGCCCAGATCTTTCAACAAGGTAAGCCTTCTAGGAATGAGGAGGGAAAGAAAGAGACTTATCCTTGAGTCGATTGGCTTCTTCGACTTGCATGTGGCTGATGAGTTCTTGGAGGCTCATTTCCTTCTTTTTGTGTTTGAGGTGCTTACGGTTTTCACTCCATGATGGGGGAAATTTCTCAAGCAAGATGTTGTCTTGGAAAACTTCACACATCTTCATGCCTTCGGCGATTACCTCTGCGCGTAGGTTTTCATACACATGAAGTTGCTCAGCCATTGGTTTCTGATCAGTCAGGGTAAAGTTATACCAATTACCGGTGACGTATTTCTTTTTACCGGATTCATCAGCCCCATACTTCTTCTCAAGAGTTTCCCATATGACCTTTGCCGATTTTTCTTTGGCAAGAAGATCACAAATTGGATTTGATACATTTTTCAACATCCATCCTTGAGCCATGGTATTAGCTCTTTTGAACTTGGCTTTGAGGGCGAGATGTCTAGCCTGTTCTTGTTCAGTAGGAGCTCCATTGTCTAGCATAAGTGGGGGAGCCTCGACTATAGAATATTTGAGATCATACTGTATAAGACAGATCATAATCTTTTGTGCCCAACACTTGTGGTTGGAACCATTAAGGGGCTCATACTTATTCACGTCGGGAAAGGCCTTTGCGTTCAAGGATGAAGCAACTGCTGAAATTGGAAATGTCATTTCTAAAAAAGCTGTGATATAGAATAATATCTTTTTAAATTGTTGAGAAAAGTTGAAATCACCGGTTTTAAAACAAACAGAAATGGAAAACCAAACAAAATATTTCGATTAAAGTAAGTCTAGTTTATTACAATAATAAAATATTCAATACGAAACACTTACACGGAATCAGAAAGAACAATATACGGAAATAATAGTTGTTATAAAGATATACTGGCATACCAGTTATCTCTAACGAGAGAGAGTTTACTTTACTACAGAATAGTTTAGAGAGAAGTATTTCTTTGTTCTTTTTCGATTATTTTCGTAGTCTTTGGCAAATGGAGAATGACCTATATTTATAGTTGAGTAGGGGGCTCTTCAAACTCATCATAATAAATGGTCTTTATTGGCTCATTATTGCCGACGTTTTGGAGTTACATATGTTACTATTCTTTCAAATTCCAGCCATGAACCTGGACGTTATGTCTCTTGGCTGGAAGGTTTGAATTGCCAACGATTCCTATAAGTACTAGCCATTTTCCACCAGAATCATTTTAGAAAACTTGTTTCACTTTTCATTTTCGACTCCCCAAACTCCCCAACTCCCCCACAAGCCCACGGCCCACGCCGCGCCGCGCCGGAACAGGTTGGTGGTGGTGGTGGTGCGCGCGTGTGGGGATTTGCCTTTTCCTCTTTGGCTTTCATTTCCTTTAGTTCTTTTGGAAGGATTAGATGGGTAAAGATATTATAAGCTATTATTTTTTCCATCTCTCCTCATATGTGGGACAATTTCTTCACAATAAATGTCTTTTCCATTTTTCAAAAGGAATACGAAAAGTCTTAGTTAATACTCTATATTAATATAACCATTTTCCAATTCTCCAAAGGAACATGATCGGATTTGTGTTTAAGATTATATTAGACCAATAATATATATCTTAACATAAATTCAAACATCTCAACACTTCCATTCAAATTGAAAGTGAAGTCTTGAATTCCCAACCTGCATATGAGATTAATGATTTGTCCTCATCCTAGAGACTTTGTGACAAAATTTCCTAATCTTGAATCATGATAAGCTTGAATATTCAAAGAAGTATATTAGATGGAAAGAGAATACTTTGGATGGATGTACCCTTAAGTTATTGGAGTACACAGCCATATCATCCAAATTAATGTTTCTCGGAGCATGTATGAACTATCTGAGTGTTTGCACAAAGAAGGCAATATATGGTCATGCGGCCATCAAATATATTAGAAGTAGTTATGTCTGGGTACATTTTGCATGAGCAGTCAATTTCCGCTACAGGCTCCATCGAGTATTTCCCATAAGATGTTCAAACCCTAACTTGTGCCAACACAACACAAAAATGGCCCCCATATGATTGACGATCGAAGTTGTGCCCCATTAAGACGTATTGGCTTACACGTTCATAAAGTTTGTGAGCACATTAAGGATATTCAAGTAGGGTGCAATCAATAAAATACTAGGGTATGTGAGTAACCTATCTCAACTATACTGTAAAATAAACTACCATCAGTTCAGGCTCGTAATGGATGTGTGGTTCTTCTAAATGTTGAAGGGTGACTCATTCAGATGCTTTATTCTCGACGACCATTTTTTCAGTGCATCGTGTCGGTTGTTCTCTTCTCAGAGAACATGAGTGATGGAGAAGGATGTGAAATACCTTGAAAATGAAACTGTCGATCTTTGCTAGATAGATATACATGCCACATTTTTGTCATGAAATCCTTGTTGACTTAGTCAAAAACAAATGAGCCCTGAGAGACGTGGGAGCCATGATACCTGCAATAAGTTTTTCATACACATTGCTATTGTTGGAGGCCTTGAAGTTAAGTCAGGTAAGAGCAAGGTCGACCACATTAACATCATTTCCAGACAATTTCTCAACATCGATCTTCCACATAGTGGCGTCTAGGGGAGTACCTCCTCGTATATAATGGGGGTTAGTGTGATTGCGGATACTTCAACAATTAAAACCAAAAGCGCTTGATATTTGAAGCGGTGTGCAACTCATAGTGAAGATTTGACTACTTAGATCCATATGGAATTTAAGTAATTGATTACAGAATTTGGGCTTGGTTAGTGATAATATATTCTACCAGTTAATTTGTTTTGTATGTTGTCGGAGTAAGATCTCCGTGCTGGACTAAACAAATGGATCAAGTAAATCCTCTTGGACTTGTATGGCTGGTCGGTTGGGGTCTTCCAATCTTGTAAACCCACAACTAAGGGCGAAGAGGGATGTACACTTTCAGTTATACTACTATGCTCAAATCAATATTGTGAGGGTGGAAAAGAAGACTCTAATGATGTAGGAATTTAAAGATGGACAAAAAATAGGAGTAACGTGTGTCTTCTAGAGAGATTTAGAGAATAAAAGTGAGATTCTTAATAGAGATCACTTTGTTTGCTGCTTTAACTATATGCATCACCTAGATATCATTTGTATTGTTTTAGTCTATGATTTGTTTCATTCCAAACATTCCATAAATAAAAAAGAATATATGATGTAACAATATTCTCATTCCAACCCCTCCATGTATGTTTTAACGATTTCAGTATCTAGTCTCCAATTGTATCTTAAATATGATTCTCAATCCAAATTTAAAGTGAAAGATTCTCGACTTTTTCCATGTTGTCCAGACACCAATATCAATTATCATTTTGCACACATTTTCCCCTCAAATTTAATGATGTTGGGATTATATTTTTTTCAACATTTCCAACTAAAGATCCTAATTTTTTATAAAAAAATATGACTTCCAAATTATATTACAGATATTTGTTCCAGTTGATCCTATTATACTAGATGTTTGTGGCTCTCTTGCTAAGAATTCTCGAGAAAGAACCACGACACAAGATTTTGTTGAGTACTTACCTTGTTTTGTGAATGGCCAAATAAACATTTCCGATTCACTGCGTTCAAAAATTGAGTCTTGTTTAATACTATTTGTAGCTAGCCACGACATAATATTATCAATTAGTTATGTATTCCATTCATTATGTGAGAGAATGAAAAACTATTTTTGAGAGAATAAAAACTATTCTAGAGAGAAAAAAAACTATTCTAGATGATATATAGAATATAATATAGACAAAACTTAATACTAAAAGGACTACTACTCTACTTTTTTTTCTTATATTATGATATTTTCTATACTAGAGTAGAACCTTTGTTAGAGATACCGGCACGATCGTAATATTTTTTTAACGCAAAAGTTGTATATTATATTGTCGTTCTTTTCTTGAATTTCCGTGTAAATTTCCTTATTTCCAATTCATTGTAATAATGTAGTGTTACTTTTAATTGAGTATTATTTCATTTACTATTTTTTGGAATTCCATCTCTCTATTTTTAAAACCAGTGATTGTTATTTTTCCAACAGTAGCAAGTTCTGTGAAATTCGTAAGATGCTCGGCATCCAAAATGCAACTTCTTGTCCATATGTCTTCTTCCTTGGAGCCAGTAAAACCACAAAACAACTTTGTAATTTCCTCGGCGTACTAGTGATTGTTAGAGATAGTTAAAGTATATAGAATATTGGAGTGTAATCTTCATTTGATGAGTTTATCAATGAAGATGTCTGAGGTTTTGTGAACCAGCTATTAATTGGATTCTTGTCTATGGGAAACTTTTTTTCCTTTCTTTATCTACTAATTTCTCGATTCAATTGTGATGATGGAAGTGGGTAACTCACGATTCCGAAGTTTGAGTGAAATAGAGTTTCCATATTTTTGCTTGTAATGAAATAGTTGTTCCCTACAAACCTGGTTTCTACCCAACAATTTTGTAGAAGAATACATTCGCTACCAGTAATTTGAAGCCTCTTGATCCTCCCAGATGTTTACAATATTTTAAACTCCCCATCATTTCCTGAATCTTGATTATGGTTGATGCACTCACCAAATCTTCCATAAGATAATTCAAAGCTATGTATCCACCATTGGAATCTTAGCCCAGTCGATATCATGACCATCGTTGATTGTTTTAAAGATTTTTTTTTAAAAAGCAAATCCTAGAAACCTATCTCGACTCTCTAAATGGGATATGAGTATAGTCATAATATTTTGTAGGCACCAAGAATCTCCTTGATTTTCTTTTATTAAGATAACTATACTATAGGTTCCTATTTTAAACAAAAAAATATTTCATTTCTTGATATTTGAGAAAAAAATGAACCATAAGTTTCTAAAAAAAATGCAAAAAATATACTATAACAATTATACCAAATAGTTCTATTATACCAAATAGTTCTATTATACCAAATAGTTCTATTTTACCAAATAATTCTTATTTTATTATAAAAAAACTATATATATCACATATATGAAATAAAAGTCACTAATTAAAAGTAGGGTAAAGCCCACGTGTGGCCCTCTATCTATACCCAAAGTGCACGGGTCGCCCCTGATCTTCAAAATTACCCTTTTACGCCCCTTATCTTCACCTTTTGTGACACCGTTAGCCCTTTTTCCATTTTTCTGTTAGTTGACCGTTAGTCAACGCCACTTGGCGCCACGTCAGTGCCACCTCAGCGCCACCTCACTGCCTCTGTCTTCGTCAGCATCGTCCCTAACTTAAAAAAAACCTTTGAAGGTTTGAATGCTTCAAACCTTCAACAATGGAGGATTCTGAAAAAATCAAAAAAACATTCTACTTCTTTATTATTAATCTAAACACTTAAAACTTGGATTAAGAACCCATTAATCAATTAATACACCATGAGATCAAAACACTTAAGGAAAAAAACGCTTTTAAGCGAACTGGAAGAATTCCGAAACCATATGAGCTTATCTCAAAAAGGCTTACAAGAAACCTACACTGAGCAAGCTTCGAGAGAGAATGAAATTGAAATTATCCAAGAAATCATAACAAAACGTCTTCAAGAAGTAGAGCAAAAGGAGATGGAGTTGAAACTCAAGGAAGAAAATTTGGATCTGATTCAAAAAGAGGTGAAAGTGAGAGAGGAGCGATTGCTTGAGAAGTTGATTGAACAATGTCTCGAGATGTCCAGAAAGAGATCTGAAGGTATGGCAATAATGGTGGATGAAGGAGTTGAGCAGATGAGTTTGAAACGGAAGAGTGTTGATACTTCTTTTGTATATACAATCTGAAGGTGTTGGTTTTTTTATCAGTCCATTTTGTTTTTAATATATCGTATATACCCATGCGTGTGGTGGAGTAAAGAGTCCGACGGAGGACGGTTGCTGAGACACCGGAAAATAACGCGGCGACTCCTTCTTGTTGAATGATCTTTACGCAAACTCCAATGGGTCCGACGCGTGGGATAGGAGTTGTCGGAATTTGGGGTGATATGGTGGTGCGGAGTTTTTGAACGGCGGAGGAGGAGGAGGATTCTCCTTGAAGCATCATGCGAACCTTGATGAGATCAAGTGGATGTGTAGAACAACCTGCAACTATGGAAGCTACACCACCTTCAACAAAGCTTTTCACACCCATATTTATTAATTAGTGTTTTCCTCTTTTCCAATATAACAAAGGATTAACGTAAGAAAATTCAATTCATGTGATTGGAGAGGAGGTGATGAGAATAAAGACGTAAGGCTATAGAGGAGAAGTGTGAGATGTGTCTATGAGACATATGCTAGCCAAAGGAGAGGAACACAAGAATGAATCGTGAAAGGAATTTGTAGGGGTTTTCATTTTTTACAGTAAATATGGAAAATTAGATTTACTACAAATACTTTACGCGTTTATGGGTCCAACTTTATCCTATATGCTACTGAAGGTTTACTACAAATATTTCTGATTTGTTGATTTTTTCGGAATCCTCCATTGTTGAAGGTTTGAAGCATTCAAACCTTCAAACCTTCAAAGGTTCTTTTTTTATTAAGTTAGGAACGATGCTGACGAAGACAGAGGCGGTGAGGTGGCGCTGAGGTGGCACTGACGTGGCGTCAAGTGGCGTTGACTAACAGTCAACTAACTAGAAAATTGGAAAAAGGGCTAACGGTGTCACAAAAGGTGAAGATAAGGGGCGTAAAAGGGTAATTTTGAAGATCAGGGGCGGCCCGTGCACTTTGGGTATAGATAGAGGGCCACACGTGGGCTTTACCCTTAAAAGTAACCCATTGAAAAGTGTATTTGTTAAAAATAACCTCTATAAAAATTATTTATTAAAAACATCGATAAATACCTTTATATAATTCTTTATAATACTCTATTATTTATAATTTAAATTTAGCCACCTAATTACAACCTCCCACCATCACCATAACACCATTACCACCACCACCCATATCACCACCACTCCACCACCACCACCACCAAAAGCAATACCACCACCTCTACCTCCATCATAACAACCACTACCACCACCATTAAACCACCATCGCCACTACCACCACCACCACCACCAACCCCCCCACCACCACATCATAACCACCACAAACACCACCACCAACACTAATACCACCAACACCATCACCATACAACCACCACCACCACCATCACAACACCACTACCACCACCACAATCACCACATCAATCACAACAACCACTAGATTCACCACCACCACCAACGCCTCCACCACAACCATCACCGCCTCCACCACCACTACCGACCTTTTTTTAATTTTTTAGGTACCACCACTTACCACCGTTACACTCACCACAACCACCACCTCTAGCAATTTTTTTTACTGAATTTTTTTAAACAAAATTTGACCACCACCTCCACTACCACCAACTCTGGCCAATTTTTTTAACCAGCATCACTACTGGTCACTCATGTCCCCGTCAACAACCGGTCTAATTTTTTCTCTCATCAAGAATTTCATTGATTTTTTAGAACAAAAATTCATTGCTCGAAACAGTGAATTATATGTTTTTAACAATGAAATCCTTGTTCTGAGAAATGAATTTCTTATTCCGAACAATAAAATTCATGTATGCGGAATAGTTTTGCTATTTCTAAGAATGAATTCCTTCTTTAGAACAATGAATTACTTTTTCGAAACAAAATATTCATATTTGGAACAATGAATTTCATGTTTGTGGAAAAATAGTCTGCTGGGAAAAAAATCCTGAAGTACATGGTTGCGGCAATATTGGTTGGATGTGGTGGTGGCAGAATTTTTAAAAAAAAAAAATCTGGTTGTTGGTGGCGGCGGTAGTGGCCAAAATCTTTTTCAAAATATTATAAAAAAATAAAGGTCGGAGCTGGCGGCGGTAGTTGTCGAACTTTTTTCAAAATGAATTAAAAAAATTGACTGGAGGCGGTGGTCGATTTAAAAAAAACTAGACAGAGTTGGTGGTGGCTGCAGCGGTGGTTGGTGGTGGTGGTGATAACAGCCAGAGCTGGTAGTCTATTATTTGTGTAATATTAAAAAAATTATGTTAAAATAAAATATAATAGTTAAAATAAGGGTAACTTTGGTATCAAAATAAAGATGAGAGATTTCCTATAATTATTTAGTTTAGTAAGGAGATCTTGACTTACTTGATAACTTATACCTGAAACCCATTATTTCATGTATAACTAGAATTCAAGTACTTGATATTGATAATCATGATAGATTGGTTTGGCCACACGCCTATGATGGTAACTATACTACCAAGACATGATATAAAATACTTACGGATGAACAAGTCTATCAGAAACCTCAATCGGCCAACAGCCCGGTAAGGTACAATTTTATTTTATGGAAAATCATTTGGAATTCCAACATTCCAAAAAAAATTCACTTGAAAAACTTGCAATAATACTATACCTACTAAGAATAATTTATACAAACAAAAAAATTTGTATAGATACTTATTATTGCTCAAGGTGATACAATAATACAGAAAGGGTTGAACAACTCCTTTTGAACTGCAATGTAAGTAAAGCCATATGAGCATACTCATCTCTATAATTAAAAATAGATAACAATCTTAAGAAAGATCTTGGAGAATGGATGCTAGAAATAGTTAAAATCTATCCAGAAGAAGGATGGGAAAGCAAGAAAGTTTTGGATTATATTATGATTTGTTTGTGAAATATATGGAAAGAGAGAATGAAAACTTTACATGAGAATTGCTCTGTAGGATAGCTTAATACTCCCTCCGTCCATCAATGTTTGTCATACTTTTTTCACACAAATTAAGAAAAATAATTAATTTTCTCTATTTTTACTAAACTACCCTTAACTAACTAAGTAATGAATTTAATGATAATAAACTTTTAAACATTAAATAAGGATAAAATTGGTAGAAAAGGTAAAAAAAGTTCATTGGTATCTTAAATGGACAACCTTTTGTGGACATCTAATTTTAGAAATTGTGAAAAACATTGATGAATATGGTATAGAATGCAGAAAAGTCAATAACCCAACAAATTTAATACTACAAAGGAATTCATAGGGGAAAATTAATGCTCTCCATTCAGGTTTAGATATATTTTTTTTCTGCGATGCATCTTATAATCAGAATTTTGAACCAATAAGGATCGGAATAATGCAAATACATAAAATCAATAAATGCTACGAAAAGGTTAAAACAACAATTTTCTGTGACTCATGCGTAGAAAGTGAAACTCAGACGATTTTTTTTTAGTTCTACTGAAAATGCAAGGAGTTTTCTAAGGAGAGTAAAACAATCATCTCAGATAACCTTGAAGTGATTCAAGGTATTAGACAAGTGTTAGCCGCGAGTTGAAAAAATCCAACCGATCACTGAGAAGATCAAACATATAGTTGTTGAAGCGGACCCAATCTCGTTCAAGTTTATCCCAAGAAAACTAAACGGACAAGCAGATACCTTGCAAAAAGGATAGGCACGGAGCCACCGATAGAATAATAACAGTATTAACGAACTGGTGGAAGAATTTATAAGTGGCTGAAAATGCTAATTTTGTTTTTTTGTTGTTCCGTCGGGTGCTTCTAGGCACCTTCTTTTGCCAAAATAAAAAGAGTAACAAGATTTTTTAATGAAAATAGATTATTGAAGTTATTTTTCTGTAGATAGTTTTATTAAATAATTTTAAACAAAATTTTTAAAAAATAAATTAAACTTTATAAAATGAGTCTAAAAAATTAGGGGATCAAATTAGTTGGGATTAGTTCAATTGGATATAGTCTTGATTATCCATCTAGGTTGGTTCGAACCGTATCAATGATACCGAGTCCAAAATTTGTTCTCCCATATAAAAAAATAAAAAATGAAGGGATCAAATTTGAATATTTCAAGATCATAATACAAGAGTATCCCGTAAAAAAAAATACAATGAATATAATCTTGAGGATTCTACAAAATAAAGCCTAAATGGCAACTAAAAGTGTTTTTAAAGCCTAGTTACTAAAACCTTCATTATAAGGCCTAGTTACATGTTTGGCTTGGATTTTTTCCAGCTATACCCTTTCAATTTTTTTTTCCAGAAATTCATTTTTATTCTTTATCATCTTTTCTTTAAACGAATGGATCCGTACCCATGGGTACGGACCTATATTAGATGTGTACAGACATATATACTATTGTGTACAAACCTATATATTTTTTAACGTTTTTAAGGTGTTTTTAAGGTGTGTTTGTTCCGATCGTTTTTTTTATATGTTCATTTTCTCAGGCATGTCCAAGTACGTGTACCTAATGGTTCGTACACAAGTCATTCTTTGTCCATATTTATGCTAATGTGTCCATTAATATATTGGAGGGGATGTAATTAGTGTCCATATTTATATGGATTCCTCAAGTTTAGTGTATAATTAGTGTTTAGGTTTCACCTACAAAATTAACAAAACAGATTAGAGAACAGTAAGACACGGTTTAAAAAAAATAAAAATTTATTGGCTGAGCCCATTAGGTCTGGACACATTGTGTCCTGGCCCAACAAGTCTGGACAAAAAATGGAAAACACAAAGAAAGGAAAAAATCAAAAAGGGCTGGACACAAAGCCCAAAATGGCCCAAAAATGTTTTGACACGTTTTAAAAATTAGGAGATACAAAACAAATGTTTGGACACGTTTTAAAAAAAGGAAGATGCAGCCCAAATGGGCTGGACACGTTTTAAAAAAAAAAGTTGATACAGCACGAATGGGCCAGACATACCACACTCACACGGCAAAAGAAAGGAAAAAACCAAAAAGGGCAATGGGCTGGACTTAGGCCCAAAATGGCCCCAAATGGCCCAAAAATGTTTTGAAAAAGGACGGACAAACAAAAAAAAAAGAAAAAAAAGGACTATAACGAATGGCCTGGAACCAGGCCTGGACCCATGGCTGGAACTGTGGCTGGACCTAGGGATAGACCTAGGGCTGGACCTATCTGGTTCGATTGGTGTTTTGTGAACGGAGCATCGGACTTTTGCGGCCTGGATCTGAACGGAGCATTTGAGGAGAAGATTAGAGCGTGGCCCTTCGTGGTGGATCTGAACGGAGCATCGGAGGGGAAGAGAAGAGATGAGCGTGGCCCTTCAGATCTGCAGCGTAGTTTCGGAGGAGAAGAGAGGAAGGGCTGGAGAAAGAAAGGGCTGGACACATGGGCTGGAGAAAGAAAGGGCTGGACACAGAATGGTGGTCTTCGTGGTGGTTGCTCTTCGTGGCTCTTCACAGCAGATCGGAGTGATGGTGGTCTTCAGATCTGCAGCGCAGCTTCGGAGGAGAAGAAATGAGCATGGCTTCGTGGCTTCAGAGGAGAAGATGGCTTCGTGGCTTCGGAGGAGAAGATGGCTTCGTGGCTTCGGAGGAGAAGATGGCTTCGCAGCAGCATCAAGGCTGCGGAAATGGGTTTCTCTTCGCAGAAGCGGCGGGCTTCTCCTCCGGCGTCGTTGATGGTGGTTGGGATGGCTTGGTGTTGCAGTTCGGCCAGTGGTGGTGATGAAGGAGGGCATCGGTGGGAAGGTGGTCTTCGATGGTGGTGGGTGAAGGAAGGAAGAGGGAGGCGTAGGGGCGGTGGGTGGAGGAAGGTTGGTGGTCCAGGGTATAGAGAAGGAAGCTACAGAGAGAGGGGAAAGATTTTTTGGATTCAAAACTTTAATAGGCTTTTTTTTTTTTTTGTTTTCTTCATTGTGTATAAGAAAAGGAATATAAGAGAAGGGGGTATTTTTTGTCTTTCTCCCCTTCTTAGTTAGCTTCTTACGGATGATTATAGGTTAGTTGCTTTTGGGACTTTAATAGAAGAGTGGCATGCCTTTGGGCTTTAAACATTAATTTACCCTATAATCTTTTATAGGGTTAAGATTAATTTTATTTTCAAAGGCCCCTCCCAGCTTTATGCTCCGCCATGTCCACTATTACTCTTATTTATATATCATAAAGTAAGTTAATCTTAAATATATCAGAAACTAATAAAATATGTTCATAACAATCACAATGAAGTACCTGACCGGGAATTATTCCCGCAAAAGCTTTATGCGACACGTTAGACGTTTTCATACGGTTGATTTGATATGGATCAACTGATACGTAAAGATTTTTCACAATGATATCAGTGCACTGCTGCTCAATTTTGAGAGAAATTATTTCAGTTTTCAAACTGAAATCTGTTTCTTGTGGTGCTCCATTGATGTGATTATCCATTGCTATGTGCCTGTTTGTTTTTAAGATAAATTTAACCATAAATCTAACAGATCTATCAACAATAGAAAATCAAAACTAAAATATATATATTATGTACCTATTGATTGCTTCCATTGCAGGATTTTCTTGAAGCATTAAAATATATTTACCGGCAAGAAGAGCAAGACAATATATATAAATAAAAGAACTTAACGAGACTAGAAAACAGAGTTTGGTAGCTAGTGATTAGTGAACGTACCATGCATTTGGTGGAGGATGGGATCTTCTTACGCATATATAGATAGACAAAACTGATTCCGTATGAGATTGTATGAAACCTTTCTTGTGCACAATTTTTATCGTTAAGTACCCACGGCCTTTATTTTTTTCACTATTTTCTTTCAAGTTAGTTATTATTATTATTATGAGACCTTCCCTAGAATTAATACACTAAATGAAAGAACATCTATTTCTAATAACAACTTTTCCGTCGTGAATGATAACGCAGATATGATATGGTTTAGTGACGCATCTTTTAATAAGGAGTGGGAACCGGCAGCTATTGCAGCTATTGGAATTAATACGCAAGGGACAATCACGGAAAGAAAAGCTACGAGATGTAGAGTGAGAAACGTTATTGAGGGAGAAGCATGGGCGATGCTCCTAGCTCTTAGATCAGCGGGGAGAAAGAAAATACAGAGTAGTTCTTTCTACTCTGACAACCTTGAACTCGTTCATGATAATGTATATAAAGATAAGAATTAGTGACTCACATATAAGACAAAACGTAGTGACTCACATATACAAACAAATTCTGTTAGCATCTTTATTCTCTCCATTAGTGTAGTGATAGTACTATATATGAGAGACTCTTGTAAATGCAATTCATTAAGTGAAATACAATATACAATTTTATTATTTTCTTCTCTCATTCAATATGGTATCATAGAGCCAAGGAGAAATTTTCTGCAAAGCTTCGTTTTTTTTTTTTCCTTCACCATTAATGGTGTTTTGAAGCTTTCATCTCCGCTCATTTCGATCCTTATTTACCTTCACTTCCGCTTCATATATCTATATATATATATCTCAATTTCTATATTGTTTTAATGGCTACATCATCAACTACAACTGCTCCGTTGATTACTTCTAGTGCATCTATACCTCCTGGCTTGCTGCTCCTTCGTCAAAACTGGAGCAGTCTTGTTCAGATTAAGCTAGATTCTTCCAACTACGTGTTGTGGAGATCTCAGCTCGAGGCTGTATTAGAAGCTCATGGTTACTTGAATCATGTTACAGGTGTAGATCGACCACCTACTACAACTGATACAACTTTTTCGACATGGTTTCTCGAAGATCAACAATTGAAAGTCTCTTTGCTTTCATCTATGGTTCCTTCTGTTTTAACACAAGTTGTTAAACTCTCTCGTGCTACTGAGGTTTGGGAGAAACTAGAAGAAATCTTTATTTCCCAATGTCGCACTCACATTCATCAATTAAAGATGAAACTATGTAATGTTAAGAAGGGCGATAGGAAAATGTCCGATTATTTAGCTGAAATACAAGATCTATGTGATGGCTTAGAAACTGCATCATCAGCTCTACCCCTTGAGGATATAATCATGTATACATTGAAAGGTTTGCCTCACGAATACAACCAGTTCAAATCAAGTATTCGAATCACTAACGCTCATACCTCAACGCTTAGTTTTCACTCATTGGGAAGTCTATTGATTTCTGAAGAGCTTCATATGTCTATGGCTGATATTTCGGATCAATCTGGAGCTCCACACACTGCTCTATTTACTCCTTCTCAACCAGCCCCTATGGCGTCTCGAGGTCGTGGTTCTTCACCTCGAGGTGGACGTGGTCGAGGTCGAAATCGTGGTGGTTACTCTAATAGTCCATTCAACTCAAATCAGCCTTCAAATAATACAGGTTTTACATCTAATTCTTCTCAATCTCATGTTCCAACCTGTCAAATTTGCACTCGTTTTGGACACTCAGCTATTGATTGCTATTCTCGAGCTGATTTTGTTACCTTCCCATCACCTAAGGCTCAGCAAAGAATGATTTATGCTGCTACTAATGGCCCTCACTCGAGCTATAATACTAATAATAATAATAATAACAATACCAGTGCACAATTGAATCCTACTTATAACTCTTCTTCAGCTGGTTATACTGCTTCATCATCTTCTTATAATCCTGAGCTATGGTATCTAGACTCAGGGGCTAACAGCCATGTAACACCAGATTCCTCAGTTCTTCAACAATCATCCTCTTATCATGGTGGTAACTCAGTAGCTGTGGGTAATGGTCATTCACTAGATATTGCCAATATTGGGAACAGTAAGCTTCTACTCAACACTCACTCTTTTAATTTATCTTCTATTCTTCATGTGCCTAAGATAGCCTCTAATTTATTATCTATCTCTAAATTTACCTCAGATAATAACTGTTATGTTATTTTCTCCTCTAACTCTGTGTCTATACATGACTCTATTTCACACAAATTATTGTTTCAGGGCCCTTGTGAAAGTGGCTTATATCCATTAAAGTTTGGTGGTCATATTCCTTCTTCCAACCCACAGTCTTCAAAGCCATGCTGTCTTTCTTCAACTGTGTCTAATCAAGCTCAATTATGGCATTACAGGCTTGGCCACCCCTCATCTAATATCTCATCTTGTTTGTCCTCTTTATTACATACTAAGTTAAACTTTCATGGTGTACTATGTAATCCATGTGCTACTTCTAAATCTCATAAACTTACTTTTCCCCTATCCATTAATAAATGTGATGTTCCTTTTGCTTTGATTCACACTGATGTTTGGGGACCTTCACCCATTTCATCTTGTTCATCATTCAAATATTATGTTGTTTTTATAGATGATTTCAGTAGATTTACTTGGGTGTATCCATTAGCCTTGAAATCAGATGTCTGTCATACATTCAAAATTTTTTTACAATATGATTCTTACTCAGTTTCATACAAAAATTCAAATGTTAAGGTCTGATAATGGAGGGGAATTCATTGGTTCATCTTTTAAACATTTTCTTCAATCACAAGGAATCATACATCAAACATCATGTCCCCATACCCCAGAACAAAATGGGATTTCTGAAAGAAAACATCGCCATTTAATTGAAACTACAAGGTCTTTACTTGTTCATAGTTTTCTTCCTTACAAATTCTGGCTTGAAGCTCTTTCCTTAAGTGTCTATTTGATCAACATACTCCCTAGTTCAGTCTTAGGTTTCATATCTCCATTCCAACTATTATACAATAAATCTCCTACCTATTCTCACTTAAAAGTGTTTGGGTGTTTGTGCTATCCATGGCTTAAACCATATAGTCCTCACAAACTTGCTCCAAAATCTGAACCTTGTGTTTTTCTAGGATATTGTAATCATTCAAAAGGATACAAATGTTTCTCCTTATCCTCTAAAAAGGTGTTTATCTCTAGGCATGTGGTGTTTAATGAAAATGTCTTTCCTTTTCAGAAATTACAACCATCTACTCTACCTAAAACTGATCATACGTATACACCATTCATTGACTTATTTAATACTTCAATTAATCCTCAGGCTATTTCTAATCCATTTGAGACCTCCATAGTACCATTGTCTGAGTCAACTTCAACCTCAAATATTCCACCACAAAATGATCAAACTCCTCCTGAATTTTCTTCTTCTTCTTCTCCTTCAGCTTCACCTTCTATATCTCAAAATTTGCCTCCTCCAAAACCTAGACATCCTATGGTAACAAGAAGGCAAACCGGGTCTTTAAAACCATCCTACAAGTGTCAGTCATTAACTAAAATTCCTTCTCTTATTGAACCAAACTCTTACAAAGAAGCAGCTCAATACCAATGTTGGCAATTGGCTATGAATGACGAATTTACAGCTCTACAAAAACAACAAACATGGGACCTTGTTCCTCCACCTCATGGCAGGACCCCCATCACTTGTAAATGGATATTTAAAATAAAGAAGAATGCTGATGGTTCAGTGGCACGTTATAAAGCGCGTCTAGTTGCGCGTGGTTTCCTGCAAGAATATGGCTTGGATTACACAGAGACTTTCAGTCCTGTTGTAAAACATCAAACCGTTCGCATTATTATTTCACTTGCCATTTCAAATCAATGGGTTATTCATCAACTTGATGTTTCTAATGCTTTCTTACATGGCAGGCTCGAGGAGGAAGTTTATATGGTTCAACCACAAGGTTACATTGACCCTAAATATCCTAACTATGTTTGCAAACTCAACAGGTCTTTATATGGACTCAAACAAGCTCCTCGTGCTTGGAATAAGCTTTTAACGTCTTTTCTTGAGTCACTTGGTTTTATTCTTTGTCCAGCTGATAATTCTATGTTCACAAGAGGTAAAGCTGATGACCTTACCATAGTTCTGATCTATGTAGATGATATACTAATCACAGGATCAGCTACAAGTGCAATATCTGCGCTAATTTTATCATTAAAGTCTCGTTTTGATATGAAAGAACTTGGTCCTTTGTCACATTTTCTTGGACTTCAAATAACATCAACTTCAGACTCTATTATTGTATCTCAAGAGCATTATGTGTCTACTATTCTTGCTCGTGCTGGTATGAGTGAATGCAAATCTGCAACAACTCCTACTTTAAATAAGTATTCACTGAAGTCTGATTTCTCTTTACAACCGTTTGAAGATCCGTTTTTATTTCGAAGCTTAACAGGTGCTCTTCAATATCTGACAATTACTAGACCAGACATTGCCTTTGCAGTAAATCAAATATGCCAGACAATGCATAAACCAACTAATGGTGACTTTGATGCTCTTAAGAAATTGCTTCGTTATCTTAAAGGTACAAAGCATTATGGCTTACGTTTTACTCCCTCATTACCTGATCTTCATGCTTACTCTGACTCGGATTGGGCAAGCAATGTTATTGATCGACGTTCAACTACTGGGTATTGCATATTTCTTGGCTCGAATTTAATTTCATGGGGCTCTAAGAAACAAAGTACGGTATCTAGATCATCTACTGAAGCAGAATACAGAGCTATGGCATATGTATCTGCTGAACTAAAATGGATATCTTATCTATTACGGAGTCTACATCTTTCAATCTCTTCTCCAAAGATATTTTGTGATAATCAATCAGCAATTGCTCTTGCCACAAACCCAGTCTTTCACACTAGAACAAGACACATCGATGTAGATTTCCATTTCGTACGTGAACAGGTAAAAGCAAAGCTACTGTCACTTTATCATGTGTCTACTCATGATCAACCAGCAGATATCTTAACTAAAGGTTTATCTGCTACTCAATTCAATGCCTTATTGTCCAAGCTTCCTCTTCTTCGAATACTCAGCTTGAGGGGGGATGATAATGTATATAAAGATAAGAATTAGTGACTCACATATAAGACAAAACGTAGTGACTCACATATACAAACAAATTCTGTTAGCATCTTTATTCTCTCCATTAGTGTAGTGATAGTACTATATATGAGAGACTCTTGTAAATGCAATTCATTAAGTGAAATACAATATACAATTTTATTATTTTCTTCTCTCATTCAATAGTTCAAGGAATCAATGGAAAGGGGAAGCTTCATTGGAGCTTAAACCCTATCATTAATGAAATTAAAGGATGGATCAACGAATTCCCGATATGGAAGATTTCATATGTGAATCGACAGCAAAACAGAATCGCAGACGCAATCGCGAAATGCACAAGAAGAAACATCAATATATCGCAATGGAATAACTATTCGGTTTTAGCGTCTACTAATTTCTTTAGTAAACTTTGTAATCTGTAATTTCCGTTTCTTTTGTATGACAAAAAAAAAATATACTAAAGAGATGTAGCTCAATTGTATTTCTGACTTAAAACTATATTCTTAAAGATGTTTAAAGATTTTAAGCTCACTGGTTAGGACCTTAGTCATATAATCTCATAGTGCAAGTTCGAACCAAGTCAATCACTCCGAGTCTAAAGTGGCTCTTCTATGTAAACAAAAAAAAAGAATTAGATCAAAAGATCTAAATACCTATAAACTTTAAAAACTAATGTTCTAATCTGTTTTTTTTTTTTTTTTTACAACATAACTGTTTTATTTATGGATTTTTTCTTTCTGATATTAGACCTTTTCACTCTTAATAAATCAGTCACTACCATTATCTGACGAAACAACCGTTAACTTTTTTGCAATAAAAGTGTCGCCGTTTCCTCTTTCAAGCGCTGCACACGAATTATACATCACGTTGGAACCATATTTCGCTCCCATAACCATCTCCAGTTTGCCATGTTCAAGATCGGAGCAATTTTCTCTTTTCCGCTCAATCTCCACGACGTTTTATTATGCAGATACATTGTTATAGTTATGCCTCCTCTTGGACGAATATATTTAAAGAGTGTTATGGTTGAGATTTTAAGGCTAAAGTATTCACCTTGTGAACATCGGAAGAATAATTGAAACCGGGTTTGGATATTTTCTGTGTACCAAGAAATTGGAGTTGATTAAATAATTGTCTTTAAATAATAGTTTTTTTTCATATTTTTTTCTTTTTTTCTTCCTAATTCTGGATTGTAAATTTCGACTAGCATTGTGGTGAGCCAAAATTCTCATCTTCTGACCCCTAGTAGGTTGTTAGTATTTCTTCTTTGAACCGGTTTTCTTCTTTGACAACTATTAAATTTTCTTATTTCTCGAAATAACTATAATATCTCCTTTTTACCATGTTTTTTTATCAATGGCTAAAAATCCTCTTAGATATAATTTGTGTACCTCACTTAAATAGAGAGGGAAAATCGACTAAAAGTTTCCTAAATGACATATTATTTAAATACATCAGCAGATGATGTCTCTCTTTTTGTGATAGATAAATCCAATCACAAGACATTGTTTTGGGAGTTTATTTGGCCTAAGTGAAGAATTTTACCCTGTTGTCTGCTATATTGCACTTTTACTCCTTGTTTTGGATATATTACTGTTTATAGAGATTTTGCGCCTTAATTGTGTGTTAAGTGTGTACCTTTTAGGTACATGCTTGATACAAGGGTCTACGATGAGGAAAGGAAGTCTAAGAGTCAATAGATACCCCAAGTCAAAGCGAAAATTGAGCTTAGAACCACTTTGGGAAGTTGGAGAGTTTACTAGAGAAATCTTGCACCTTAGTGTTTCAACCACTACGATTTATTGGAAAGAGATATGGACCTGATTCTTTTTTATTTAGAGAGAACTTGAAATTAGGGTCGTTTCGCAATTGACAGAAGTCAATTCAAAGTTAAGATGAACAAGTTATGCTAGTTGCATCCATCGTGGTTCGAACAAGACATCTGGTTAGTAAAACGGGTTGGGCCCCTTTCCAAACCTAATTTAACAAGCCTAAAGGGGGGCAGACGTTTTTAAAAGCTATATAAGATATTTTCTAGCCTCCTTTCATACACGCTTCCTTATCCACACTTATCCATCAGTTCAGTAAAAGGGATATCGCCTGAACAGAAGGAAGAACAAAAATTTGCCTATGCACCCAGTCATTCTACTTCAATCATTCACCGCTTGTCTTCATCACCAAGAGTAACGTATCTTTAATTTTCTCTTTTGAACATGAATATGTTCTTAGTTGTAACTAGTTTAGCTTTCATTAGTTTTTCCATTAGTATGAGCTACATCTTATTTGCTTGATGATGTTATTGTAAGACGTTGTGTTTAGTGTTTTAATTGTGTTATTGAATTTGGGATATTAATATGATATTTAATTGAGTTGAGTTTATTTTATTATTCTATTGTTTATGTATTTTTGTTATAAATACTCATGTGCTCTGGCCAAGTAGAAGGTAGTTGTTGTAACTGAGCTCACACCCGAATGGGAGGCTTTAAGTACAAAACTTGTACATAAGCGCCTAGTTACTTGACTGGATGGTCTTGCACGCTAGGTAGTCAATAGGGACAGATAATTAATTCACCTGAAAACCTCAATCTTGTAAGTTTGAGCTCTAAGATCACCCGGGTGGGGACTTAGAGTGCATTTGAATCTCGGCAAATGTGAACACAACCACTCGCCCTTATCAATAACAAGATTAATTAGCGACACAAACTATTACTAACAATTCCTCATCAACCATCTCCTATAGTTCACCCCTTATTTTACTTTAGTTACTTAGTTGTTTATATCTATTCCTAGTTAATCAGCATCCTTAGCTTAATCTTATTTGCATTTATTTTACCTTTCATTGTCAATAATAATTGAAGACCAAAAAAACATTTTCATCTTACTTGTGTAGGCTAAACCGGCTGGACTCGATTTGATCAAGATTTTACCAAGGGGAACCGCGTTTAGTTAAATCGAATACTTGATAATATGTCTAAAGGTTGGATCAAAATTTTACCAAGGGAACTGCGTAGGTAAAATTGACTAGACTCGGTAACCTGCCTAAAGGTTGGATTGAAATTTTATCAGGATAACCGAGTAGGTTGAACATAATGAACTCAATAACTTCTTTAAAGGTTAGATCGAGGTTTTGTCTGGGAAATCGCATAGCTAAACCAGCTAAACTCGATAACGTATATAAAAGTTGGATCGAGGTTTTATCAGGATAACCGCGTAGGGAACCGACAGAACTCGATAACATGTCTAAAGATTGGATCGAGGTTGCGAAAAATGTCTAAAGATTGTATTGAGGTTTTAGCAAGGTAATGTGCAGGTTGAACTATCTAAACTCGACAACCTGTCTATAGGTTGGATCAAGGGTTTCTTATAGGAACCGTGTAGGTTAAACTGTGTAGTCGCTAACCTGTAAAGATTAGATCGAAGTTTTATCTGTGTAATTGTGTAGGTTGAACTATCTCGATTCGATAACATAGGATCGGGGTTTTCCAGAAACTTGGAGCATATATATGTTGTTTTATTAGACCATCTCCAACAGATGCGCCATTTTTATACTCTATATTTCATTATGCCGTATCAAAATACATCTACTTCATAAATTTGCCGCATCAATTTCCAGTTACTATTTCAGTTACTCTATAATTTTATTTCATATCTACTATTTATTTATAATTTTATTTTTTATTTATTTTTATAAAATAAAATAAAATAATAATAATAGTAATAGTAATAATAAGAGTAAATAACATTTTTGCCCCCTGAGTTTTGACCTGATTGACAGGTTGCCGCCTAATCTTTAAAATGCGACTGATTACCCCATAATTTTTGCTCTTGTGACCCGTTGCCCCCTACTAACGTTTTCCGTCCATTTTTGCCGTTAAGTCTGACGTGGCTTATCCATGTCACCTTTTTTTTAATTCTAATTAATCAATTAATTAAGTTAAACCAAGGGTAAAATAGGTTTTTGATAATAGTTTTAATATTATTAATACAAATAATAAACCCCCCCCCCCCAACCCGCACCCCACCCTCCACCGAAACACCCCTACCCCCTCCCCCTCTCTTACCCTTCTTCTTCTTCCCCATTCTTATTCTTCTTCCCCGACATCTCTGGTTTTCCTAAAAAAAACAAGCAAAACAAATCATCCAAATACAAATCAGGATCAGATAAACAAATCAGAATATACGATGGGTATTATATATCCAGGCCGACCAATAGCAAATGTATGATTCAAAACCTATGGTTATATAAGCATGTCACAAGCTATTTCCTTCCTCGCTGATTTTAAATTGGGTCATTACATGAAGATCCCTCCAAGATCTATGTTTATAGTTCAGGTAAAAATCCATAATCTCTTCTCTCCACTATAACTTCAACATATATTTTAACATCATGGGTATTTTTATTTCCAGTTCATAGGAACAATGATAGCACGAACAATCAAAATTTCAGTAGCATTTTGGCTACTAAACTCTGTAGAAAACATATGCCAAGATGAACTTCTTCCACCCGATAGTCCATGGACATGCCCAGGAGATCGAGTCTTCTTCAATGCATCAATAATATGGGGTTTAGTGGGACCCAAACGAATCTTCAGTTCACTTTGAAACTACAGTGCAATGAACTGGTTCTTCCTTGGAGGAGCAATGGGACCATTATAATACCCATCACATATTCTATAATAATGTTCAATCCTGGTGTCTACAGTTTAAAAGAAAAAGAGAAAAACATTAAATTATGGAATAGCTTCTACAAAATTCATTAAGTTTTAAGGAATATCTGGTTAATAATGTTCATTTGTTTTGCTTGATTTTTTTTCTTTTTTTATAAAAACCAGAGGTGTCGGGGAAGAAGATGAAGAATGGGGAAGAAGAAGGGGAAAAGGGGGGGGAGGGGGGAGGGGTGTCTCGGTGGAGGGATGGGGTGGGGGTTGGGGGGTTGGGGTGGGTTTATTATTTTTATAAATAATATTAAAACTATTATCAAAAACCTATTTTGCCCTTGGTTTAATTTAATTAATTGATTAATTAGAATTAAAAAAAAAGGTGACATGGATAAGCCACGTTAGACTTCACGGCAAAAATGGACGAAAAACGTTAGTAGGGGGCAACGGGTCACAAGAGCAAAAATTAGGGGGTAATCAGTCGCATTTTAAAGATTAGGCGGCAACCTGTCAATTGGGTCAAAACTCAGGGGGCAAAAATGTTATTTACTCGTAATAATAATAATAATATATAAGTCTTGTAATATTTAATTTATTATTATTTAAATAAATTTATTTTTATTTTTATTTCAATAACATAAATAATAATAATTGTATTAATATTATAATATTTAATTTTGGTTTTTTTTTGAATAAAATATTATATTATATATATATGAATTACTTTTATTATATATTTGACTTTATACTGCTTTTTTTTTAAAATTTGATAATTTAAATAAAAATCTATATTCGATATAAAGATAATATATAATATTTATTATTTATAACTTTTTAATAATACAAAAAAAAAAGAAAAAAAAAATTAACTCAATTATAACCTAATTCAATCATTTTTATAATTTTTCAGAATTTTTAAATTATGATCATGGTTCTAAAAGGCGCTAGGCGGTACTAGGGCGGTCGACCAACTTCGAGCGCCTAGATAACTAGGCGGCCTATTAACCGGAATTTAGGCGGTTTTTTTCTAGGCGGTTTTTATATTATTTTATATTAAATATATATTACGAATATATTTATTTGAATAATATTTACATCCTAATATACTTAAGTATATTAATTTATCATAAAAATGACCAATCCAAGAAATCTAGACTTGAAATTTGAAAATTCCCACATTCTTTTTTTACTCGCGCGTTCAAACTCTAACCTAAGTAGTTTTTTCTTTATTATTTATCTTAGGTTTTGGGTTGGAGTATATTGAATTAGTTATTTATGGGCTAGCATGCTAGGTTATATCCGGGTTGGGCAACCCATTTATCTGATTGGATAGTTTATTAATTAGATTATGCGTAGACGAACCTTCGAGCCACCTTCGAAAGAAATTCTAGGCAGATCGCACCTTGGAACGCCTAAGCGGAACGCCTAGTCGACTAGGCGGCTTGTTTTAGAACACTGATTATGATTAATTGATTTAAGTGTATTATATTTTTTTTTTAAAGAAAAGAAAAAGTGTATTATATTTTATTCATAATTCATGAAATGATAAAAAAAAAAATTAAAGGGTAAGAGAAGAGATGCACTGAAGATAGTTCATATGGGAGTGGAAATGCCGTGTCTATTTCGTGGGTCCCATGTGAGCAATTTGCTCCAATAGTGCATTTTTTTTCCAGTAAACCTACATTTGGCGTATTTGCTGGAGATGGTCTTACATATATGTATTTTTAATGTGGTCTTATTTTAAAAGTTGATTTTAGATTCTGATACATTATATATAATAGAATTTATATCTTCATGAATAATATTAAGGATCTTAAATTCTATCAAACATTTCAAGATCTCAAATACTTGCATCAAGTTCTCCCAGATTTAAGCTTGTGCAATTTGAACAATCTTTTTTCCAATATTTTCACCACGGAAGAGCGCCATAAAAGCAGAGGGGATGTTTTCCACACCATGTGATATGTCTTCAATAGATTTGATTTTGTTATTCCGAAGGTATTCAGTTGTCGTTGATATGATTTCAGCAAGCAAATGCCAGTAATCACCAACCAAAAATCCTTGTATGGTGATTCTCTTATAGATTACAGCAATCATATCTGGTGAAGCTCGTTTACTTTTGTCGATGTATTCAGAAATCGCCCCACAAACAGCCACTCTTCCGAATGGTTTCATATTAGAAACTGCAGCTTCTAACATTTCTCCTCCAACATTGTCAAAGTATATGTCAATTCCATCAGGAAAGTATCTGTAAAAGTGTTGATTATTAGTTCATCAATCCTATTAAATTGGTCATATGTTGTAGACGATATGGAGATATTCTAACCTTTTGAGAGTTGAGTCTAGATCAGTTACTTCTTTATAATTGAATGCATCATCAAAACCAAGCGTATTCTTCAACAAGTCTACCTATACATATTTTACAAAAATAATATCAACACAACCATGTAACGTGGTTCCTTTTAGTTTAACATCAACAATCAATAACTGTATTAAACTAAGAGAATTTTCAGAAATTCACCTTTTCTTTGGTTCCTGCACACCCAACAACATAGCATCCCATTAGCTTTGCATATTGTCCAACTAAATGTCCAACTGAACCTGAAGCAGAAGAGACAAACACTTTCTCCCCTTGTTTTGGCTTACACACCTTAAAGAATCCAGCATAAGCTGTAACGCCACTACTTCCTACAATAAGCAAACAGTTCACGCTTCTAATAAAAGGTTGAAGAATATACCAAAAATAATATTGATACATTTAATGTTATTAAATTATCGCAAGCTCTCATATAATAGATGTTAAGAAAATTTAGGGTGAGTAGGGACTATATATAGCCGCCAAAAATTCCCCTGTTGCATTTGCTCGTGTTAGTAAAAGCTTACCAAAAATGCTAATATAGTAAGATAACGGGAAATCTTTAGAGTCCAACTTATTAATGAGATTTGCATCTTTGATAATACTGTACTCCCCCCAATGAAGAAGCCCTGCAACTAAATCATCCTTCTGGAATTTAGTGTGTCCAGAAGCCACAACTCTTCCTACCCCAGGAGCACCAATTGCCTGTTCAAGTTAAACAACTTACTAATCAACATTTTCAGAATACTAAATGTCTTGAAATATTAATATTGTGATGTTAATTGCAAATGTTTAAGTTGATGTTAATTAACAATTTAAGAGAATTAAAATTTCCACTTTTTTTTTTTGAAAAGAAAAATAACAAAATGTGAAACCTATAGTTTAATTTAACTATTCGGTAATCTTTCCAGAAAATGTTCACAATGAAGTACCTGGCCAGGGATAATTCTAGAGATAGCTTTATGCGACACGTTTGATATTTTCATGCGGTTGATTTGATATGGATCAATTGATACGTACAGAAGTTGCACAATGATATCAGTACACAGCGGCTCAATTTTTAGGGAAATGATTTCAGTTTTCAAACTGAAATCTATTTCGTGTGGTGCTCCATTGATGTAATTGTTTATAGTTATATATCTATTGGTTACTTCCATTGCCAGAATTTGTTGCTGGTAATAAGAGGAAGAAGAAATCAAAGAATTGTAGTATGTAATGAGCTTATCCAAAATCTGGTAGCTACTGGACAAAAGTGTTTTAAAGTTTTTATGGTGGTTCCAACTTCCAAGTCTAGAGAGGAGAACAACGCACCGTTCATTTGGAGGACCGTGACATGCATATTATTATGGTGGGGTCTTATTATTATTCTTTCAATTGAGAAATTATTACTACTTATAGTAGTAGAAAATTGTAGAATGACTTTATGCACGCGACGTGTTAAGGGAAACGCCTAAACACATGTGCTCGAAAACGACATCTTTAGTTTAACTTTGGATTATGTTTAGTGAGTAGTATAGACATATCCAAGTAATATTACTAGCAAATTAGTTTGACCATACAAAAATTATTTACTGAAAAAAGTATGTCTTATAATTGTGGAGGTTGACATTTTTTTTTTTTTTATGGGTACATATATTACAAACAGAACCAAGGACCAAAATTAGTCAATGCCCAACTTCGAGAACCTGTCGGTAAAAGCATCTACAAATAAATATCCGTCAATTGCCATGTGTCTGGCTTCTTTTGCTAGTCGATCGGCACTTTCATTAAACATGCGGGGAATGTGCTCGAAGAAAGTTGAGCCTAATTCTTTTAACTAATCAATCTATATAACTATTACACTGAGACTGCGAAAGGATAAATAAAAGTCTTAAAGGATTAAGTATCTTTGGAATTACATCTATTTAAGTAATACATCTATTTAACTATTAATTAAGATTGAAAGAATCAATAAAAATCTATAAAAAATAAGTATTTTTGGAATTAGTAGTAATGCTAGAAGTTTAAAAGGCTTGGAATCTATCAAAAAATAGTTGTATTAATTAATTATTGTGAAAACTTTTAATAAATATTATAAATTAATCAGGGGCGGATTTAGATTTTTGAGTAAAAAAATATTATTGTTATTACAAAAATCCATACCTAATAGATTTTTTATATATCTAACAAAATTATTAAAAAATACCAATTCTTTTTTGCATGACACAAGACTAATTTTGTCCACCTGATATTACTTGAATGGTTACGATGATAAAATAGCCTAACTACTTCATAAAAGGTTAGAGTTTAATAAAAAAATTGCAACATTAATTCGAGTCACATTCATACAAAATGTAATAAGAAGAAGGGTGAAGCCCTCCCGACGCCTTTGATCTTTCGCCAAAGTGCAGAAAACGCCCCTTATCTTTTTTTTTTTCAAAAAGCGTCCTTTAGGAAACTTTTTTTATCACCGTTAGCCCTTTTTTCCATTTTCTGTTAGTTGACCGTTAGTCAATGCCATTTGGCGCCACGTCAGTGCCACGTCACCGACACGTAAGCTCCACCTAAGGATGAGGTTAACACCAATTACACATCATTTTTTTTAAATCATTATATTTTTTGGAAAATCCTTATTCGTCTTCTTCTTCTTAACGTTGAAAAACCCAAATTAAAAGGAGCAAATCTCCAGAGCTTGTGATTCTCCACCATTATCACCTTCCCACGCCAACCTCTCTTTGAACAAGGAACTGCCGCCACTCGTGGTCATCAACCCTTGAAGAACCCGCCGCTCTCTACACAAGTAATTATTATATCCGTTGAAGAAAAGAGCCCCAACCGTGTAGCGATGTTGTCTATTCTTTTTCTTTTTATTTGTTTTGTAATTATTATATCCGTTGGTACTATAATTATGCGTTCGAGAAGAAACGATTTGAGTAAAGAAGTATAGCTACAGCCGTGATGTTTATCTGATTTAAGTAACGATTTGGTACTATAATTAAACGATTTGAGTAACGATTTGGTACTATAATTAAACGTTCAAAATTATCTGATTTGATTTAAGTATAGCTACAGCCGTGATGTTTATTATGTTTTATACAAATTATCTGATTTGATTTAAGTATAGCTACAGCCGTGGGTTTTCAAAGAATATCTTTGACTCTTTTCTTGGAGGAAGGTGGAATTATAAATCCTCAGGATATAATAATTGATGATTAATCTAATGAAGAAGAATCCAAGGAGGAGATGAATCCGGAATCTATAATGGAGGCTGAATTGTACCAAGAAGCTGCTGCTAAAAAAGCTGCTGAAGATGCTTCTAAAGAGTCAGGGGAAGGAAGTAAATCCCAGGATGTTACTATGTCTGAAAATGTTGGACCATCTGAAACTGCTGAGAATAAGACGGTTGATTTGATAGTATGTGATTGATTTTGAAGCTTTTTTTGTATTTGTATTATGAATGTGACTGAAAAGTGGGGATTATATAGGATGATGAGAATGCGTTATTACAACAAGATACTGATATGTTTGAAGCAGCTGCTGATGATCAAGATTTGGCACTTGCGCTTCAATTGTCTGTTCAGGAAGGTTCGAAAAGATCAGTCAAGTGATACAGATATGAGCAAATTATTGGCGGATCAATCATTTGTTTCGTCTATTCTTTCTTCACTTCCAGGAGTTGATCCAAATGATCCTTCGGTGAAAGACTTGCTTGCATCAATGCAAGGTCAATCATCTGAGACACAAAAGAAGGAAGATGAGGACAAGGCAGCACCAAAAGAAGAGGAAAAAAATGATGAGAGATTTGGAGGTGTAATGGTTTGTTGGAGATTTGGTGTGGGGTTGGGAATAGTTAAGATTTATGGTATTGTACTGTAATGTACTATTTGGTTTCATTATAATAGCAAGCAAGCACGCAATCAAATATTACTATTAGTTTGACATTGTTTTAATATGCAATTGACTTTTCTATTAAAAATAATAATAATAATAATAATAATAATAAGTTTTTATAATCCTATAAAAAGATTCTATAGTTAATTCAGCATAAGTAGCTAACATAGTATTTCGACTACCTCAATTGCAAACATTTTCTGTTAAGATGGTCCACTGCAAGTCGATAAAGCTGGCTGCAGATTTTCAAGATCATATAGCAAACGCACAAAATGGCATATAATGTGATTGGACACTAATTGAAGCAAAATGGCACACCCGAATAAAAATTCAAGAAAAGCAACTTAATAAGTAAAAGAAAATAATTTTTTCTCCTTCATGTCTCAGCCACAACAAAATTGCGCTAAGGAAAACATAATCTATGCAATCAACAAAAACATAACAGGGACCAATGGTGCAAGTAAACTACAAAAAAGTTTATCATAAAAAAGGAGAAAAAATACAAAATTATAGTATACACAGAAACAATTTCATAATGCAAGCTTGAACAAAAATAAACAGTCATAGAAGCTGAATAAACATACATAAAGTAATTTCAGATTCAACGAAATTCTGAGCTTTAACAACAAATCTCTATTACAATAAATATTGTCATATATTAATTCGTTCTCTAAAAAAAAT
Source organism: Nemophila menziesii (assembly GCA_029959085.1). Classification (NCBI taxonomy): domain Eukaryota; kingdom Viridiplantae; phylum Streptophyta; class Magnoliopsida; order Boraginales; family Hydrophyllaceae; genus Nemophila; species Nemophila menziesii. Next base: position 18,678,020 of record JARWIR010000010.1, on the reverse strand, counting down.
CAAAAAACAAGATTGCACACTTGCGGATCATCTGCTTAAGCTAAACAAAACTGTAAAATATTGACAAACAGAAATTATTCATCCATATCCATTTTCTGCTTCTTTTCTTCAGGTTCCTCACCCTTCTCCTTCTTCTCTTTCTTCTCCTTTTTAGCTTCTATGCACTCTCTCTTCAATCCTTTTACCATGCTAGGTTATGGCATATCTCCCATCTACATATAAAAATACATACAAACACATCACAATCTCTCTCTAAATACATATATCCATGATACTAAGAAATTAAAATCAAAATATACCTTTTGCTCTGGTACATATAACTTTCCGATTTTGCCTTCAAATATTCTTCTCCTGAAATAACAACATCAACTTAGAATTCATATGTACCAATATTTATTATTATCAGAATGTAAACAAAAAAAGAAAGAAACAAACCTTCTTCTTTGCTGAACCAAGAGTTGTTTTCATAGCTTCTTTCTTCAGCCTTTCATCAGGTTGTCTATGTCTGTGAACTACCAAATCCATAGATAGTCCCACCTCAACTAACTCCATGCGTGGGATTATTGTAACTCAACAATTTAAAAATTTCACCTTAGGTCCATATATATATATGGTTTTAATTGCACTATAGGTCCCTATATTATGCAAAAACAGTTCACTATAAGCCCCTATATATTTTTTGACTTGAATTGCACTATAGATCCCTATATTATGCAAACTTTATGCTACAGACGGATATATTATCCAAATTACCCTATTAGTCCCTATATATATATATATATATTTTGGGATAATAGCACTACAGGTCCCTATATTATGCAAACAATTCATTTAACTTCTTCAATTTCATCCAACGCGTAGTTGTTTGTAGATACATTAGCATAGTTGACTTTGGTAAACTGTACAACCACTGGGTAACGAGTTTTTGGGTCCTGCAAGCAAGTACAAAATCAGACAAGATTATATATGTGAGCTCACATCACGTGTAGTTGTATTCCATATCTTTTACCTGATCAACAGCAACTACTGAACCAACTCCCTTATACCAGTATGACTCCTTCCTCAGGATTTTAACCTGTCGTTACACACAATATGACATCAATTTCTACCTTTCTAAGTGTTAATTAACAATTTTCAGTGTAAACGATATTCGTTTATATAAAAATTTGCATGATGGTGGCATATAAATGTTAATTAATCTATTAACATTTTGAAACAAAACATATTCATTGTCTTCAACTGATTTAACCAAAATTAATAATTTATTAACCTTAGTTCCTCTCTTGGGTCCAATTGGAGGAGGCTTGGCGGCTTTAGGAGCCTCTTCCACAGCCCGAATAAAGAATAGAGAATCGAGTTATCTACAACTTCAAGTGTTAATATATTACTCAAGTGTTAGAGTTAAGGTATATTAATTGCACAATTAGGTCATGTGTTGTCCGAATAACCAAATATACCCAATGTGTTCAGATAAGCCCAGAACTACTCAAGAACGTCACACTATATCCCTGAACTTCTAGATAATTGATAGGGTTCAAATAAGCCCAGAACTACTCAAGAACGTCACACTCCTTTTTCTTCATAGGGTTGTTTATTAATGAAATTAGGTAAAAAATAATTCAAATTTTTACCTTAATTTGGGTCTTCTCCAAGCCGGTTGATGATGGTGGAGAAAGGTCCCGGAGTGGCGGCGGTTTTCTTGTGCAGAGAGCGGCTTGGTGTGGGAAGGTGAGTGTGGCGATTTTTTTGTTTTTCTATTCATTTGGGTCTTCGATTGTTAATGGCGTATCCACGCCGATTGATGATGGTGGCGAAGGAACAAAAATTGCCGGCGGTTTCCTGGTGCAGAGAGTGGCTTGGTGTGAAAGAAGTATGGTTGGAGGAATTTTTTCACTTTTGGTTCTTCGATTGTAAGTAGAAGATGAAGAAAGAGAGATTAAAAAAATTAAAAAACATATAATGACGTGTAAATGACGGTGATGTCATGCCTTGGTGGAGCTTATGTGTTAGTGACCTGGCACTACGTGGCGCCAAATGGCATTGACTAACGGTCAACTAACAGAAAATGGAAAAAATGGCTAACGGTGACAAAAAAAGTTTCCTAAAAGGCGCTTTTTGGAAAAAAAAAGATAAGGGGCGGTTTGGCGAAAGATCAGGGGCGTCACGGAGGCTTCACCCTAAGAAAAATTAAGCATGACCTCTACATTGTTCTAATGTTATTCGCTTATTCTTTTTAGGCCCGGAGCTATTTGTTTTCTTAAACACGATAGCGAATTTCTTATCCTTCCTATCTCTGAAATAGGTGTCCTTTACTCGTCAATTCTTTCTAACTCGTTTATGGGACCACTTTGCTACTTGCTAGATTGAACTTGGTAGATTGAATAAATATTTTACTCATAATGATAAAGCTATACTGCTGTTTTTTATTTGTCAAATCTATATTGCTATTTGATACTTAATTAGATTTCCACTTTGTTAATATAATCTACCACCATTCGTAACCGTGAAACCGATCAACTTAAAAATAGGAATGGATGATTATCTCAAATTTAAAACAAACTCTTTTAATGTTAAGTAGTGCGCTCTTGATTCCATTAAGCCATGCACCCTTTTAATGTTTTCTGTTTTACCACATTTTTGTGTTTGTCTCTTCTCAAATTTACAGAATTTGGTGTATTGATGAGGGCAAATGTGTGATAAAATAATAGATAAATAAAGATAAGAATAAAGAACACACACCCTTGAAAACCATGGAACTCGCTGCAAGTATCACAGACTGTTGCAAGTTTTAATGATAAGTCAAGTTCGTTCGCATGGATTTAATCCGTTAGATCTACTTATGTTTAACAAGCGTAGATGAATTTAGATGTTTAGAATAAGATATAAGATAAGATGACTAATTATTTAACGCGAATAATTAAATAATACAAATAAATAAATATGAATGTAAGTCAAATAAATTAGGATTACTAATATGAGTCTATTACTAAATTATTATTCTAACATGTCACACATTGAGCATTATATATTAACCAGGATTCTAAATAATGATTGATGGTTAAATCAAACCTTTATGGCTATCTAGTTAGACAAAGGATCAAAACTAGACGATTATGTGGTGTTGTCAATAACTAAGAATGATCCTAAGATTGGCCAAATCTAGGGTTGTAACAATAAGTCAAAACACATAATAACGATATACGCCAAGCTCAAATCAATTAAAATAACAAGTAGTATTATGGAATTTAAGACAAAATAATAACCCAACAATTAAAAGTAAAACTTACAGAATAAAAGCTTAGAAATATGGGGAAGCCACAAATCTATAATTAATACCCTAAATATAGAGAAGGTGAGATGTAGAAGAGGAGTTTGTCACTCTCCAACTTCTTGCTTCTTGTCTTCCTCTATAGGCCAGCTTGCTTCTTGGATGAATAACTTGATACTAAGGATGAATAATAAATATAAGAACTAAGCTATTACTTAAAACTAAGAAAATACAAGCAAGGACTAAGCCTATACTTGGAACTGAGTAAGGACATGTTTACAATGGTTTAAGGGTGTATTTATAGGTGTTTAGGAAGACCTAATTCGTTTTCTTGAAGGAGAAGGTAAGTAGTGGACTCCAAGCCCAACTCAAATTCGTAACCCTAACATATTAAATCAGCCCTATTTTTGTTTTGGTCCTAACAACTTCAATACTTATCCATTTTACGCGTATGAGTAGTGGAAAGTCATCGTCTCGGAAAGATCTTTAACTTTGCTCTTGACCGTTCTTCCAAATTCCTCACCAATTTTGAGATATAAGCTGATTTGTGGTCGTGGGTGGTGAAATTCAGATTTATTTGACAGCTTTTCCTTTTTATACTTTAACTTTTGTTTCCTTATTTTCAGTTTCCATGCATATCTTCTTTCCTTATATCTTAGTTTTTTACTTGGATTCTAATTAATCTCCATAATACACTGTAGATTACTCAAATCTGAGCTTGTTTGAGCTATGAAATCCCAGAAATTGTATAAAATACCTTAAATTCACAAAATTAAATGAAAAAAAACATAAGATTAGAATCTTATTCTGTAACTAAACCTCGTCAGAATCGGGAAAAAAAAATGAAAAAAAAGCAAGCAGTCGTGTTTTTTGCAAAATGGAATATTGGTTTCATGGATCTGAGATCATTTTTCTCAGGCTCTTCGATATTTTTTTTTCTAGTTGATATTATAATAGAAGGACGAAAATAAACAGATTGATTGACATGCCAAATCTGGAACGAAAATCAAACCTAAAGAACAACGAAACAAAGTAATTTACTTAAAATATTTAAAGATTATAGTTGCTTACCATTTTCAAGAGTAACTGAAGAAGCTTGAAGCTTTTTGTTGTTTACTAGTTCAAAATAAGAAGGTTGTGAGAGCTGTTTAGAATGAGCCATTTTGAAGGTTGGATTGATAATGGTGGAGGTGGAGTGCGGAAAATAAGAACAAGAAGAAAGATAAAAAAAAAATTAAAAATGATTTTAGAAAAAAAAAAATTAATGACGGGTAAATGGTGTTGACCTAACGCCTACGTGGAGCATACATGGCAGAGAGGTGGCGCATACGTGACGCCGGATGACATTGACTAACGGTCAACTAACTAAAAATAGAAAAAAGGGTTAATTGTGACAATTTTTTTTAATAAAAAACAAAGATAAAAAGCAGATACTGCATTTTGCCCAAACGGTTGTTTTACCCTTTAAAATAACAATAGGATCATTAACCTTCTCCATATGGGCTATATCATCAAAGGAATATGTTCTAAACTTTTCTACTATAGTTAGTGGGCATTCAATTGAACCCAAGTTTTGGCCAAAAAACACTTGAGTTCCACATCTAAGCCTTTAAGTTGGAGTGATTTGACCTCCTTGGATGTGACAAATTGCTTTAATCTAGCGAAAATCTCTTGTCTCACCCAAATCTCCTTCCATTTCCCCTTACAAGTGCAACAGACGCTGCTCTCTTAACTAGGTATTGTTTTTACGACAGGGTTATTATTCGACCAAGCTGAGCAAGCTAGAGCTACTACTTGAGTTGATAACGTGGCCGGGAAAAAATTCAACAGCTGGCCCAAATTTAAATGTCATAAGAAGGTTCTCCAAATCTAGTACTCAAATTTGTTGCCAATTATCTAGGGGTTTGCAGAAATTTACCTTGTGAACAAGTCAAAGACTAGCCATGACATACCCACTCCGATGAATCGTTAGATATATTGGTTGGCCATGGATACTTGACCTTAAATTAGAGAGACTATGAGGTGTGATATATATTAGATTTTTTTGCCAAGAATTTATCTTGATTTAAGTTTGGGAGATATTTAAATAATAATAATAATAATAAAAATAATAATAATAATAATAATAATAATAATAATAATAATAATAATATATAATGATATTGAAGTTCTTCTTGAATTAGATAGTGCGAAGGTGAACTTTGCCGAATCCAATCAATGATTTTTGGTGGCGTTACAATGTATTTGTTCCACATACGTACGGCTTCATACCTTTCTTATATAAATTTATTACATAAATATTAATATCCATCAATAGTCATTCAGTATTCCAACCAAAAACTAAATATCCTTACGATTTAAAAATGTTCTCAATTTTATTTCAGACGATCACAATATATGTCAAGCATTCTTATTAGCAATCTGTGCATCAAGTTCTCCAAGATCTTATTCTTGTGCGATTTGAACAATCTTTTTTCCAATATTTTTACCATGAAAGAGCGCTATAAAAGCTGATGGGATGCTTTCCACACCACGTGATATGTCTTCTATAGATTTCATTCTGTTACTACGAAGGTATTCACTCGTTGTTGATATAATTTCGTGATTCAAATGGTAGTAGTCACCTGCCAAAAATCCTTGTATGGTGATTCTCTTGTAGAGTACAGCAATCATATCAGGTGAAGCTCGTTTTTTACTGTCCGTGTATTCAGAAATCGCTCCACAAATAGCCACTCTTCCGAATGAGTTCATGTTAGCAACTACAGCTTCTAACATCTCTCCTCCAACATTGTCAAAGTATATGTCAATCCCATCAGGAAAGTATCTGTACAAGTCAACATTAATTATTTCATCATGCTATATTGAATTGGTTATCTAAATTAAACTAAATCTATCATTCTATCTTGGTTCATTTATGTTTCTGGCATGTAGGTCATCTGTGGTAGATGATATAGAGATATTATAACCTTTTGAGAGTTGAGTCAAGATCAGTTACTTCTTTATAATTGAATGCATCATCAAACCCAAGCTTTTCCTTCAACAAGTCTACCTATTAAAAGGTAACAAACACAACCATGTAATGCGGTAAGGATTACATTACCAGATAAACTCATTTGATCACTAGTTTAACATCAAATATTGATAATATATAGAATTGAAGAAATCGACCTTTTGTTTGGTTCCTGCACATCCAATAACATAGCATCCCATCAACTTTGCATATTGTCCAACTAAATGTCCAACTGAGCCTGAAGCAGCAGATACAAACACTTTCTCCCCCTCTTTTGGCTTACATATCTTAAAGAATCCAGCATAAGCTGTAACACCACTAAGTCCTACAATAAGTAAATAGTTCATGCTACCTATTAAAGAGTGTACCAATTGTTATTAAATTATCTCACATTCACGGTATCTGTGGAACCCCTAATTATCTACGTAACTAATCATATTATTTAAATGATCAATATAAGATATTGGAGACCACAAAATCCTGTGCTAGCTAGTAAGCTTACCAAAAACGCTAACATAGTAGGATAATGGGAAAATATCCTTGGAGTCCAACTTATGTATGAGATTTGCATCTTTGATAATACTGTACTCTCCCCAATGAAGAAGCCCTGCAACCAAATCATCCTTCTGAAAAGAAGTGTTTCCAGAAGCCACAACTCTTCCTACCCCAGGAGATTCAATTGTCTGCTCAAGTCAAACAACTTACTAATCAACATTCTCATAGAATATAATGGCAAAAATGTCTTGAAAAACTAATGCTACTAAGCACAAAATAAAATTAAGTGCATGTGTTTAAGCTGTGTTAAATTCACAATTAATGAGAATTAAGAATATGTTGAAAAAAGTTATATCACCTAAAAGAATATTATTTCACTCGTAATTCAAACTAATTTGTTAAGCTAATATCACCTAAAAGACACTACAAGAAATAGTATCTTTAGCGGCAAAAAATTTAATACTAAAAATCTTAATTTTGCCGCTAATTTGGTCGTTATTTGTCGCCCCTATAAGTTCGTCGCTAAAGATACCTATTATTTGTTTTGCCACTATTAACTTTATCTTTAGCGGTAAATATTGCCGCTAAAAATATAATTAAAAGCCATTTTGGTTTTTTAAAATATCATTAGAGGCCATTTTAGTTGTTGCCGCAATAGCTTCGTCGCTAATGCTACTATTTCTGGTAGTGAGAACCTCCCCCTTTGATTGTAATTTTACTAACCCTATTCCCGAAGATCAATGGACTAATTCAATATTTAGTCCAAGCTCGAGTTTCTTCTTGAGATCATATTTTATCCTTTATGGCTTCTTTGGTTGAAGTTAATGATCTTCTATCTTCCATTTTTTGACAATTTAGTGAAGTTTTTATCTACCTTATTTGGAAACTACTTGACTTTTTCAGTAAAAGATTAATAAAGCACGCTCTTTTGTTTAATATTTGTAGGGACGTTATGAGTAAAATTGTATACGAAAGAGAACATCTCAAACTAGTATCAATAGGATTATACAGGGGCATATCGGGTGTGGGAGGAAATGAGAATTCACCGGAAACAAAATTTTATTTTGGCAAAAGGTAATCCCCTTGCCGAGAAAACTAGGTGATTTTTAGCTACATTAATTAGTGGGGGTTGCAGATCTATATGCCCCTTTGTGGTCCAGACATATATTATTGATTATGAAATATTTCAGGGAATTATCTAAAAAATAAATTTAAAAAAAAATCTATAATCAAACTATATATTTAAATTGTAACTATTTTAGTTATTACAAAATATGTAAAGAAAATCACAATAATATACCTGGCCAGGGATAATTCCAGGGATAGCTTTATGAGACACACTAGATGTTTTCATGCGGTTGATATTATATGGATCAACTGATACGTACAGAACTTGAACAATGATATCAGTGCACTGCGCCTCAATTTTTAGAGAAATCAATTCAGTTTTCAAACTGAAATCTGTTTCTTCTGGGGTTCCATTGATGTGATTGTTTATTGTTATGTACCTATTGGTTACTTCCATTGCCAAATTTTCTTGAAACACCAAAATATACTTATGGATAACCAAGGAAAAAAGAGCGCCTAAGCCAAAATATAGTAGCGACTTAACGAAAACCCTTAAGAGTTTTTATGGTGGTTTAACTTCTAAATGAAGATTAGTACAACTTAAGTATGAATTTACTGGAGGGTAAGATGATGCGTAATATCATGGTGGGGTCTTCTATACACGGATAGGACGTCGAATTATGAATTTTGTAGAGAGTGGCATGCATATTATCATGGTGGGTCTTACTGAACTATTCATGCAGTAATATTACAAATTTGTGGTAATCTATAACTCATAGCAGGTCTCAGGCTCTAAGTTACTAAGAATTGAGTTTTAGATCCCATAATTTGTCTTTTTAAGATATTCATTGTTGACAATAAATATGTATAATTTTAAAATGGACAATGAGATACTCAAATTTATATGAGCCAATTGTTGATTGATGCCTATTAAAAAACTTATTTAGAAAAAGGTGCCTAGAAAAAAATATTTATTGAAAACAGCCCTCTTATAATTAACAATTAAAAAATAAGAAAAAAACTAATAAACACGCGCGCGCGTCCGTGAATTTTTTTTAAAATCGTCATAACTAATTCAAAAAAAATCAAAAAAATCAAAAAAAATTATATTTGGATAAATCAAATTAATATTTACGTCTATGATTTTTTTCGGAATTTTCTGAATTTTTTGATTTTTTTTGATTTTTTTTGATTTTTTTAATTTTTTTTTTCGCAGACACGAAATTCCATGTTTAAAACATGGAATTTCATGTTTGAAACATGGAATTCCATGTTTATTTCACGGTTTAAAACATGGAATTCCATGTTTAAAACATGGAATTCCGTGTCTGCGAAAAAAAAATTAAAAAAATTCGAAAAAATTAAAAAAATTCAAAAAAAATCAAAAAAATTCATAGACGTAAATATTAATTAGATTTATTCAAAAATATTTTTTTTTAATTTTTTGATTTTTTTTGAATTAGTTATGACGATTTTAAAAAAATTTCACGGACGCGCGCATGTGATGGAATTAATAAAGGTATAGAAAATATAAAGGGGATGTTTTCTATAAATAATTATTTCATTAGGCATTTTTTTATAAATAAGATTATTGAAGGCATAAAAAAACAATTAGAGAGTTTAAGGAGGATGTTTTCAACAATAACCCCAATTTATATTTGTTTTCACTTTTAACACCTGGTTAATAGACGTTGGTGACTGATATGGCATATCATTTCTTGATTTAAAAAGTTTTTTTAATTTCTTTTTTATTGAAATTATAAGTGCTTGGAAGTGTCTTTTTGGTAAAATACTTAAAAGTGCTTATAACATTTTAAGATTTTTTTTTTCTTGAAAAGTACTTTATGAGAAGCACAAATTGATGCTTCTTGAAAAAAACACTTAAAATAATATTAGATTTCAATATTATTTTAATAATTTTTTTTTTAAATTTGAACTTTTATTCTAAAAACATTTTTTACTCTAGAATAAGCACTTCCAAACAAGTAAATCTAACTTTATATTATTAAAAAGAATTACTAATACCCCATAATTTACTAAAATCCACAACACCCCAACCCTCAACCCCACCCCCACTCTCTCCATTTTCCTACTTCTCCGATACGCCTCCTCTATTCTCAAAAATTTGGTCATTTTTTTCACATTCATATTCTCTATTTAATCTTCAATTTTAATTTTAAAAAAGATAAAAAAAAATTCCTTCTCTGATCTCTTCTTCTTCGACCCTTCTAGATTCAAAATTCCTTAGCCATTGATAATAATTCTTAGCAAGGATAACTAATTGCTAAAAAAGCACAAGAACTCGCACATCATCAACAAATTCTTATCTCCACTATTAATCAAGTTTAGGTGTGTAATATAAATCATAAAACTCAAACTCATCTCCATAAAAGCTACAAATTCACTGTCCAATTCTTTTTTTCTTTTCCTTAGTATCTATATACACTAATATTATGTATATCATAAAAACTCAAACTCGGTCTGTTATAATGACGAAGAGCAGGACATAAGCATCTAAATTAAATGAGATTCATAATGTTTGAGCTGATAATGAGAATATGACTTACAATATCAAACTGAAATAACCTCCATGAGAAAGTGAATGAGAAACTCATCTCCTCCACATCATCCTCCTTGCTTAGTATGGCAATTGTTTTTAATTTTTCAACAAGAATACACCAAAAACATTGATGGTCTTAAGTGTATACCAAATTGAGGTACTCTTTCTTTCTGAAACTAAGAATAAATCTGATGTCCTTGAGAAATTGAGTCCTAGACAGAATTTGACCTTAGCAGCCTTTATTGATCCTGTGGGTATTTCTGGAGGTTTAGTTGTTTATGTGAAAGACTTGAATCTTTTTAAACTTATAAATTCTAGCAAGAATTTAATTCATTGTGCATACGAGGATCCTAAAACTGGTCTGATTTTTATCACCTTTGTTTATGGTCCTACAGCTGATGGAGAGAAAATGGGATTGTTAAATGAAATTTCTAAATTAAACAATTTACAAAATTGTTGGTGCATTCTGGGATTTTTTAATCTTATAAGATTTCCTTCTAAAAAATTGGGTGGCAAAATTGATAGCTTGAAAAGGAAAAATATAGGGTTATTTAATGACTCTATTAACAAAAATGATTTGATTGAATTACAATCAAAAGGTTGTAATTTCCCTTGGTCTAATAAGAGAAATGACAACTTTTTGATTAAACAAGTTCTTGATAGAATTTTGGTCAATAATATTTGGAATGATTATTTTCCTAATGCATGGAGCACTCTTTTACCACCTATGAGTTCTGACCATACTCATGTTATTCTCAACTTTGGCATTTCTGAACTTAAACTCAAAAAAAAAATTACTTGAGAAAGGGTGGCTTTTTTATACTTCCTGTTGTAAACTCATCTTGAATAAATGGCAGGACAAAAATCTTGATTATTGCAGAGGTATTCAGAGGTTTGGTATTAAACTTAAAAGAGTAAAAAGAAGTGTATCTCTTTGGGCAAGGCAAAGAATATTAAATAACAGGATTCTTATCTCTAAAACTCTTGATAAAATGGAGAAGTTATTTAATGCTCCTTATTCGGTAGAGAATAAAGAGGCATTTGAGAATTTAGGATCTGATCTTGCATTATATTGGAAAAAAGAAGAAATGTATTGGGCTCTGAGATCCAAAAATACATGGTTAAAGTTAGGTGATAAATATACTAGATATTATCATGCTATTACCAAGGTTAAAAGAGTCAAAAATAAAATTTGTAGACTTAAAAAAACTGATGGTAATTGGATTGAGACTCATTCTGAAATTGTGGAGGAGATTACATCTTATTATAATAGAGTGTACATTTCTGTGGGCCCTAGAAACTATGATCCTATTCTAAAATGTGTGAAAAAAGTCGTTACACAAGAAATGAATAGTGATTTGATTAAACCAGTGAATGAGAAGGAGCTTAGAAAAGTTGTATGGTCTCTAGGTGGAGATAAATCCCCTGGACCAGATGGTTTTGGTGGTTTCTTCTTCAAAAAATTTCTGGAATGAAATAAAATTGGATCTTATTAAGTTGGTGTCTGGTTTTATTATGCGAAATTCTTCTTTGGCAGAGATTAATAGCACTATTATTGCTTTAATTTCAAAATTTACTAACCCTGATATGATTTCTTCTTTCATGCCAATAAGTTGTGCAAACTTTATTTACAAAGTTATATCAAAGATACTTGCTAACAGGTTACAACCTTGGCTCTGTGATATTATCTCTGAAACTCAAACTGCTTTTATTCCTGGCAGGTCAATTTTTGAGAATATAATTATAGCCCAGGAGGCTAGTCATTATTTGAAAAATAAAATAACTTCAAAAAATACAATAATGCCATTAAGGCAGATATGAGTAAGGCTTATGAAAACATTGAATAGGATTACTTATCAGATCTTCTAAAAACTATGGGTTTTCATGATAGATGGATTGGATGGATACAAAACTGTATCTCTACTATTACATATAAAATTCAAATCAATTGGATTTTATATAATATTAATAGTCCAAATAAAGGACTAAGACAGGGAGACCCCTTGTCACCTTATCTTTTTTGTTTGGTTACACAAGCATTAACATCTCTTATTGATCATTTTGTTCATACATGACTGCTCAAAGGTCTTAAAATTGCGAGAGGTGCTCCAATGATTACTAATATCCTCTTTGCAGATGATAGTCTTTTTTTCTTAGAAGCTGATGATAATAATCTTGATATTTTTCTCACTATTATGAATTGGTATTCTTTGGGGTCAGGTCAAATTATTAACCTAAACAAAAGTGGTATTCTGTTTAGCAAAAATACTCCAATTGAGGAGAGGAATAAATTTTCAACTTAACTCAGAATGAGAAGGTTAGATGATCTTGGTAAATACCTTGGTATCCCTTCCAGCTGGGGTAAGTATAAGGTTAAAGCTTTAGAATGATTAGTTGAAATGGTGTTTAAAAAAATGGATAATTGGGAGACTAAAATTCTTTCTAAAAGTGGTAAAGAAATTCTGATAAAATCTATCATTGAAGATATTCCAAACTTTATTATGTCTGTATTTTTAATCCCTAAAAAGGTTACTTCTCATCTAAATTCAGAAAACATAAATTAAACAGAATTAAGTTCAACACATATAGCGATTCTCAAGTACTAAAGGAATTAGTTCATAACGGAATGGAAAACTAAAACTAAATAAATAAAAGACATAGTTTCGAATTACAGAAAGAAAATAAAGAACCTAAAGGGTAAGATGACTGATGATGGAAGAACAAAACTCCTCCTGCACTAGCTTCTCCTTGCCTTCTTACTCTGACTTGAAAACCTTAAGCCTCTTGTGTATTTCTTTAAAGTGTGTGAAAAGAGGAGGATAAGGGGTGTATTTATAGGTGTTAGGGAACCCTAGGTCGAATTTACTTGGAGTGGAAGACAAGTTAAGAACTCTCAAATTCGTAGCCCTAAATTCTAGGAAAGGTAAGATATTGCTGCTGATTTGATTTGGTCATATCTCATTCAATACTTATCCGTTTGAGGAGTTCCAATATACGAAACCGCTTGTCTCGGAAAGAGATTTCTATTGGTGCAGACCACTCGTCCAGATTCCTAGCCAATCTTAAGTTATGGACTCATCTTTGAAACGTGGCTGAAATTTCAGATTCATAAGGCAGCTTTATCTTTTCCTTCTTTGCATATATCCTTCCTAAATCTTCTTATTTCCATGTAAATCTTCTTTCCTTTACTTCTTTATCTTAACTTGGTCTCTGAGTAATTACCATATATCTTTTAAAGCTTCACAATAAATAAATAATTAAACCGCATATGCTTAAAAAGAATAAATTAACAATTCAAGAAATAGAAATAGGAAAGCACACTCTAAAAATAGAAACTCGAGTAAAAATATTTCATAACAATCTAAAATACACTAAGACTTTATTCTCACTTTTCCTCCTTGGATTGGTCTTTCATGAAATTCAAGAACCTATTAACTTTGCACTAAAAATAGTCGAATTTACGCACAAAAACTTAGAATCTGCAAATAGTTAATTTCCAAGGGGAAAAAGTGTAATATGATCAAATAAGCATAAAAGTCTATCAAATAAGTCATTTATTCACCTAAAAGGATGTCTCCAAAGGGCTAATAATTAGAACAAATAGGGAGACATCAAAATGGAATCTTACTTGTTGTAAATTATATCTCGTTGATTAATTTGTACTGAAATGATTTGTCATAAAATTTCTCCAGATTCATATACTTACACTATATTACTTGATTCATATTATAAGAAAGGATTAATAAATAATGCTCTAAAATTATTTACTGATATGAAGGATTAATAGATAATGCTCTAAAATTATTCAATTGTTTTGGCAAAATACTCCGTAAAAAATCTCGGGAACTTATTGATTTTTTTTCATACTCAGTAAAATTACTGAGCATGCTTAGTAAAGTTACTGAGTTTTCGAGCATGCTCAGTAAAGTTACTGAGCAAACGAGCATGCTTAGTAAAGTCACTCAACAAAAAAATTCAAATACTCAGCAACTTTTTTCGACACTCAGAATTTTTTTCGATACTCAGCAACTTTTTTCATGCTCAGTAGCTAATGCTCAGTAACTTTTTTTCATGCTCAGTACCCCAGGCTCAGAACTTTTTTTCAGGCTTAGTATCTTTTTTCCAGGCTCAAAACTTTTTCCGGCGGTGGTCGGTGGTGATCGGTGGTTGTGGTCGGAGTTGGAAATTATTGATTGTTAATGAAAAAGGAGAGAGAAAAAATGATAAAGAAAAAGAGAGATTAATGGTAATGGAGGTGAGAGTAATGGTAAGGGAGAAAAGAAAAGAATCTATTTAAATAATTATTTTGTAGCACTACAATAATTTCTAAGACCCATGGATAATTGACCTTTATGCAAAAGGTGTGGGTTTTTTTAAAAATAAAAATTGCACTTTCATATTTTTGTGATCTTGATTTCAAAGTTGAAAAATAAAATAAAATCAGCATGGCTAATCATTTGCGATTAATATATTTGGGTTATAGTTCCCATCCCTTCCCCATTCCCCCTCTCTCTCAGACACGCTTCCCCATAAAACCCAATACCACCGTAAAAACGCCATAAACCACCACCGAGCTCTTTTTCAGGCCACTACACTAGGTATGATCTCGATTCACATCTCCTTTCTCCTTCTCTCCACCTCTTTCAAAAGTTTAACCACAATATACTATAACAACGGACCCATCTTTTCCCTAAACATCTCATTCGATTTCTCACTCCGATTACTCTGAAAATTCTGTCCTTTAATCCTTATTTTAGTACGCATTTACTCTTCCTTGTCTTTATTGTCTTTATCACACTTCACATTAGCAATCGATCAACATAAAAAATTACTCCTCTTACACACAAACAAACATTCCTTCATTTACACCATCTGCAAAATATGGAGTTCTATGCTACAAAACAGAACAAAAACACGGATGAATCAAAGATCCTCAAACCTAACTATAACTCCATTTACGCCCAAATCGAAGAACCAAAACTTCTAGCCAAAATCATCTCAGATGCACCAGTTAGCTTTAATCTTCTGAGGAAAACCATGGATAAATCATGGGGTTTAAAAGGAGCTATCAGTACTGAAAAAAGGGGTTTCAACTCCTGTTTCATTAAGTGTGAAGAGCAAGAAGACTATGAATTTTTTTTTGGAGAAAAGGCCATGGAACCTCGCCGGAAAACACGTTCTCATCCAAAAATGGAACCCATCGGAAATGGTGCAAGAAAGTGACATTCGAACTACTATGTTTTGGGTCCAGATCCATGGGTTACCAGGCTTATTCATCACAGAAGAAAATGCTGCAAAAATTGCTACAACACTTGGTAGAGTTGAGAAGATAAACCTTCCAGCTATTGAAACATTCAAACAAGTCAACTATATCCGAGCTAGAGTCCATTGGGATATTTTTCAACCAATAACACCGAGCTTCTCACTCTCAGTCAATGAAAAACAAAGTGTCAAGGGAACAATCAAATATGAACGACTTGGAGAATTTTGCTTTGTGTGTGGTCTCATTGATCATCTCGAAAAGGATTGCCACTCAAAGAAAAAACTCAAAAAGAAGTTAGGATCGTGGGTTCATGGAGCTGATCCAAATGAAGGAAAAAACGAAGAAGGAAAGAAAAATGAGAGCTTCGTTTTCATGGCCATCAAGAATGAAGATGCTGAAAATACCGAGTTGATCAAAACACCAAAAGCAACTCAGTGTACTGAATCAAGCGAGTTGGAAAAAGGTGATTTGACCATTCTGACCACCCACGTTTTAGTAGAAAGTAAGACAGCTACTTTATGTCAAAAGGACAAAGTGGACTTTTTACAAGCGAATAACCGGGAAACCAACATCTTTGCACATCTAATGTCAAATCCAATAGAAAAAGAAATGGCGTGTGATACACCAACTCCTATGGGACCCACAACTGAGTCAGCACAAGCTACTAATGCCTCTAATATTTCATTTGGGTCCTTTGAAAAACCGGAAATTGAACAGCTGCTATCAAACTCCCCCAAAATAAACCCTAACCACAACACAAATACAAAACAAAACAACCAACACACTTCTAATCACCACACATCTGAAGCTCCACGCAAACTTAAATATGATGATTAGGATATAGAAATGGAGGCTGAAAAAGCGTATACAAGGTCTGTCGAATACAAGGCAAATGGAAACAGGAAGAGAGATGAAACTATGGAGGAAAGAAAAGAAAAATCCAAACAAGAAAAGCTATGGATGGTGAGAACAAATCTTCAAGAAACTAACAATGAGATGGTAGCTGAAGAGTCTTGCGGGGTTGAACCAAATCAACCCCACCATGAATCATGATACATCTGAGCTGGAACTGTCAAGGAGTGGGAAATGAATTGACAGTTTTAGCACTAAGAAATGTTGTTGTTCAGCATAGGCCCGAGGTAATTTTTCTAACTGAAACAAAAAACTCTTCTGAAACTATTGCTAATCTTGCTCGCACCTTAAATTACGAGATTAAACTTGTAGTTGACCCAGTAGGTATTAAGGGGGGATTGGCTTTACTCACAAAAAATAATAACATTATAGAAATTTTGGCTTACACAAAAGATATAATACACTGTAAAAATATCTCTGAAAATGGTAGCATATTCTGTACAACTTATGTTCATATACCATGTTATGAAAAGGAAATGGAAAAAGCTATACAAGAATTAAAAAGTTTTAAAAGATTCCACCCTAATCTCACTTGGAATATAATAGGAGATTTCAATATGTATAGACAGACTTCTGAAAAATTGGGAGGAAAAGACTATAATAAAAAAAATATGGAAAGATACAATTAACTATATAATAAGCTGAATATGAGGGACATTAGTAGTCAGGGGTGCACTTACACCTGGAATAATAGAAGAAATGGTGGTAAAATCATTAAAGAATATATTGATAGGTGATGTAGTAATAATCAATGGAATTCTTTATTCCCTGAAGCTTGGGTGGATGTTCCACCTCCCTTAGGCTCAAACCACTCTATGTTAATCCTACATATGGAAAAAGAACAAAAACCAAATGAAAAAAGATTTTTCTTTGATAAAACATGGCATGAAGATGTTACTTGTAATAATATTATAGGTAATACATGGTCTGCTCTAAAAAATAAAACAGGAAAGGGTATTACAAAATATGGAAAAAAGATCAGTAAGCTCACAGGTGAGCTTACTAAGTGGGGAAGAAAAAGAAATATAGAAAACAAAAAACAAAGAATCAAAGACTTCAAAACTCTTGAAGCAATTATAAACAATAATAACCACCAGGATTGGAAAAAATACAATGAAGTGGTGGAAAATATTGGAAAACTGAGGAATCCTATTGGGCCCAAAAATCTAGACTCACCTGGCTAAAATTAGGTGATAAAAACACGGCATACGTTCATGCTATAACAAAACAAAGGAGGTCACAAAATAAAATAAAGAAAATACAAAGAATGGATGGAGAATGGCTTGAAAATCCTGAACAAATAAAGGAGGAAATTAAAAACTACTATAACAATATTTTTACTACAGTAGGATATAGACATGTTGAATCAGTGATTGAAGTAATAAAACCTTGTGTTACTAATGATATGAACACTGAACTTACAAAACCTGTACATATAAATGAAGTAAAAGAGGCACTTTGGAGCCTGGGACCTGATAAAGCCCCAGGGCCTGATGGGTACCCTGGACATTTAGAAAAAATTGGGAGTTGATAAAATATGATATACTTAGAGTAGTATCTCATTTTCTATGGAATAATGAAGGTTTATATTCTATAAATCAAACTTATATGACCTTGATTCCAAAAGGAATCAATCCTATAAATGTGGAACATTACAGGCCCATAAGTTGCTCTAATACTATATATAAAATAATTGCTAAAATACTCGTTCATAGATTGAAAAAATATATGCACCTACTTGTGGACGATACCCAATCTGCCTTCATACCAGGTAGATCCATTACTGAGAATATTCTACTGGCACATGAAATGTGTCACTTTTACTAAAGACCATTATATTGCAATAAAAGCAGATATTGCAAAAGCTTATGAAAGTGTAGAATGAGATTTTCTACAAAAAATGTTAATAAAAACGGGCTTTAAAGAAATTTGGGTTAGATGGATAATGGAAACTATTACCTCTGTATCCTATTCTGTGCTCATAAATGGAGTACCTTTACCCCTTAATAAACCAACTAAAGGATTGAGGCAGGGGGATCCTTTATCCCCTTACCTATTCTGCATTATAACTCAATATTAACTGCTTTAATAAATAATAAAATGGATAAAAAATTACTGCAAGGAGTAAAAATTACAAAAAAGGCCCTTAATATTAGCCATATACTTTTTGCCGACGACAACTTATTCTTTTTAAAAGCTGAGAAACAAGAATTAGATACCTTTTGTGATATTATGAACCAATATAGTATAGCCACAGGACAAACTATGAACCTAAATAAAAGTGGAGCTATGTTTGGAATAAATACACCTAAGGACCTAATACATCAACTACTAAACACTTTGAGAATAAATAAACTTAGTAACTTGGGAAAATATTTAGGTCTACCCACAGATTGGGGTAGAGCAAAAGTAAAAGCTCTTAACTGGATGATAGAAAGAATAGAAAATAAAATGGAAACATGGAGTACAAAGTTTTTATCTGAAGGTGGGCGAGAAATCCTTATAAAATCTATTATTAATGCTATACCCTCATATACTATGGCAGCTTTTCATATACCTAAAACAACTTGTGATAAGATAAACTCCTTAATAGCTAAATTTTGGTGGAATAGACAAGGAAAAAACAAAATACATTGGGTAAAATGGGTTGAGATGATCATTAATAAAAAAGAAGGGGGTATGGGATTTAGGGATATGCAAGCCATGAATATTGCATTACTTGCTATGAGTGCTTGGAGAATCCTAAAAAAATCCCAACTCCCTTCTCGCAAAATTGTATAAAGGTGTGTATCATAAAAATTTCACCTTTCATGAGGCACAATTAGGCTACCATCCCTCATGGGGATGGAGAGGAGCATCTTACATGGTAGAGATAGCTTCAAAAATGAAATAAAATGGAATATAGGGGATGGAAAAACTGTAAACATTTGGAAAGATAAGTGGGCCCCAACAAAAAATTGTATACAAAATGTACACAATATACAAAAAATGCGTGTTTATGATTTAATGTATGAAAATACGAACATTTGGGATGAAAATAAAATAAATGATAGCTGTACTGATGAAGATAAAGAAATCATACTCAACATAATGTTACCTATTACTATACATCAGGATGAACCATATTGGCCTCATTCTACTGATGGTAATGTTACTTCAAAAGGAATGTACCACTTCCTTAAAGAACAAGATATTAAAAATAGTAAGAATATAAATGAAAAGTTACCATCTGGTTCCTATCAAAAACCAAAAAAACTGTGGGATATTATATGGAGCCTAAACATACCAAAAAAGATAAAAAACTTTTTATGGAAAGCTTGTAAAAAAGGTTTACCAACTGAAACTAATAAAGTAAGGAGGCACTGTAGTAAAAATCCAATATGTGGGGTGTGTAACACTGAATTTGAAACCACAGAACATGTCCTCCTAGAATGTTCACGGGCAAGAGCTACTTGGCTTAACTCAACTATGCAACTCTTGACTAAAGTGAAGGTACATCTAGATTTGAAAGTTGGTTCTTTAATATGAGCCAAATACCTGATAAGTCAATGAGAGGGCTAGTTGAAAGAATTTCCTTCCTAAATTGGTTTATATGGAAAGCGCGAAATAATTACCTCTTTAATGGGGTTAAACCAGACCCTATCTATAATAATAAACAAGCTAAAGAAGCCTATGATGAGTATACAAAAGCTAATATATCTAAGGCAAAAAACCAAGAAAGTTCACAAGTAAATACAAATCATACAACACATGAAACAATAAACAAGGCACACACAGGTATAAATGCTCAACATAAAGATAAGATTAATAGTCATAAAGATAAACTCTTTGATAACATTACAAAACCTACTCTAATTGTTAACACTGATGCTTCATTTGGTAATAATCTAAAAGCAGCAGCGACATGTATTGTTAGAGATGAACAAGGGGTCTTTGTACATGGAGCAGCATGGACTTTTGGAAGTAACAACGCTGAAGAAGCGGAAGCTATTGGGATTCGCAACTCAATTCTTACGGCGAGGATGTATCAAGATCATGATATAAGGCTCGCAAATGATTGTAAAAATGTAATTGATCAACTTCAACATAAGAAAGAGTTGTGTAACCAAATGACTTCAATTTTTATTCATGATTGTAATAGTCTAGCTAGTAAACAGTTTAAATTCTTCCATGTGGGGAGAAAAAACAATTCCATAGTAGATTGGGCTGCAAAGCAAATGCTAAAAGGCAATTTGCTTGGCAATTGGGCTTCACAACCCTCTCCCCAACTTGCTAACCTTATTCAAACTAATGCTTCTTCCAAGGATTTGGTTAGATAGGTCTTTTGTAACCGTGATTATGTTTCTTTTTAATATATTATGCATTTCGATAAAAATAAAATAAAATACTTGGGTTGAAAAAAAAAAAAATTGGGCAAACTATCCTTGAATATGTACTAATGGTAAACTTAATATTATTTTTTAAGAAGTACTAATATGTACAACTTGGAGCTTAAACAATTCTTTCTTACTGAAACCTTTCAATTCTTCTTTGGGGCTTTTCCCGCCTAGGGTTTTAAGTAAGCACTACTTCTTCTTCTTCCCTTTACATTCACCAAATACCAAGTAGAGGAAGAAGAATTGAAGAAATGGTTACGCCTAAGCAGCTTCTTTCCATAGTTGAATCGTCACTTTTGACCTCCACTCCTCCCTCACCGTCCGACCGGGTTGAGCTCCTCCACGCCGTCCGCCGCTCCCTCACCGCTCTTCAAAACCTCCTCTCCTATCCGGTATCACCTACACTTCTCTACTTCTCCACTTCTTCTCTCTCTATCTATACATTCATATGTTAATTAGGAAGCTTGAAAAGCAAGCACACCAACATTTTTGTTTTGGGTTTGATTTTGTCAAGTAACTGCTCTTTAAGTTGAGTTTTAGCACATATCAACATTTTACTCCCTCAATTTATAACCAATTTTATTTGCGTTTACTTATGAACAATGGGCAGATTTTAGAATTTCATGCTATTTGACTTAGTATCTTACACTTATCTCTTTCTTATGTTCATAATTATAATTGTGTGGCTTTTTTATAAAGATATTGATTAAATTGGTAGAGACAAAGTATTTACCATTTTATTTCTGTATATTATGCAGCCACCTAAACCATCAGATAGAGCTCAAATCCAATCAAAGGAAGTGAGACTCGCAGATTCTGGACCAATCTCACTTGATGATCAAGATATTCAAATCGTTAGTTTCCCCTTTTTACCCCTTTAAATTACATTTTCATCATATAATTGCTTCTTCTATTCATGATTTATTAACTTCTATAACATCGAAATTTTAGATACTGAAATTAAGCGATGATCTTCATCTTAATGAGATAGACTGTGCGAGATTACTTATTTCAGCTAATCAAGAGGTAGGTACTAAAAGCCTTAAACTATTAGTTTTTGTTACAATGGTTATTTTTTTACCTCTGAATCTTTTTCACAGTGGGGCCTATCTGGAAGGGAACCTTTAGAAATCTTGCGCCTTACAGCTGGACTTTGGTATACAGAACGAAGGGACTTAATAACTGCACTTTACACACTATTAAGGGTAAGTTTAATAACAAAATTTCAGTTAAAATTCTTTATATTTCTATAAACTATTCTGAGTTAATTTTTTTAACAGGCTATTGTACTTGATCAAGGGCTTGACACTGATCTTGTGACTGAGTTACAAAGATATTTAGAAGATCTTATTAAGGGTGGACTTAGACAGCGTTTAACTTCCCTCATAAAGGTTATTTCGGTCATTATTGTATGTTTCTTATCTGTTTTCTTAATTTTTTTTAATTTTTATTCAGGAATTGAATCGTGAAGAACCAGCTGGTTTAGGTGGGCCCACTTCAGAGGGTTATATTCTTGATTCTAGGGGCGCTTTAGTAGAACGTAGAGCTGTAGTCTCTAGGGAAAGGCTTATTCTTGGTCATTGCCTTGTTTTATCTGTTCTAGTTGTGAGAACAAGTAAGTTGAAATTACATTTATTTGAGTTATTATATTAAATGTAACTTGAAATTATTAAATTAATCTAAGTTTTGCGATAATATGAAAATAATCTCATTTTGAACTCTTTTTGCAGGTCCTAAGGATGTAAAAGATATTTTTCATGCTTTTAAAGATAGCACAAAGGAGTTTAGTGGTACTAATGACACAATAAAGCACCAGGTATTCCTCTTAGCTATTATTGTACTTTTCAAAATATAAAGGACTTGATGTGTTAATAATTTATATGCTCTTTTTTCCTCTGCAGATTATATATACTCTTCTATTCTCCATAGTGATAGCTTTAATCTCAGACGCATTAAGTGCAGTACCTGATAAGGATTCTGTTTTATCTCGTGATGTTTCATTTAGGCGTGAATTTCAAGAAATTGTAAGCTAAATATGATCTTTTTAATGTTCTTGACTTATAAAAGTTTCTGATTTCTTTTTTTTTTTAAATTTTAGGTGATGATTATTGGAAATGATCCTATTACTGAGGGGTTTATGGATTGTGTAAGGCTTGCATGGGTTGTACATTTAATGTTAATACAAGATGGAATTGATCCAAAAGAGACCTCATCAACTAATGATATGCGAAATATGTATTCATGCTTAGAGATTATTTTCTCTAACAATGTTTTTCAGTTTTGGCTTAATAAAATTCTTCGTACAGCAGCTTATCAGGTAGTTTATATACATTAAAGCCTAAAAATCTTGCTTTTTGAAGGTGAAAATTATCGTATATGAGCAAGAGAAAAAGCTTTGAACCCTTTTTTATCTGTTATTGTTAAATTTTTTGAGTTTGTGTACAGCTTTTTGAGTTTTTCTTGTTATATTATTGCAGAATGATGATGAAGATATGATGTATATGTATAATGCTTATTTACATAAGTTGGTTACATGCTTTTTGTCACATCCACTTGCTAGAGATAAGGTCAGTTGAGTTAATTATATAAACTTTCTACTAAATATAGGTTGCACCATACACACATACACACTCATACACACACATACACACACATACACATACACACAATATCTATATAATAAGGAGCTAGGGAGAGATAAAGAGTGGGTTCGATTTAACGGTGGCTTAAAATATCTTAATACACTTTTTCACACACTATCACCCTTTTCACCCATTTCCACACATTTTTTCACACTTCCTCACACCCTTATACCCATTTTCACACATTTTTTCACACTTTCTCACACACTATCACAGTTTTTCACAGACTACTATCACCCATTTTCACACTTTTTCTTACTTATTCACATACTATCACTATTTTCACACTTTTTCCTACTTCTTCACACATTATAACCCATTTCAACACAATTTCACACTTTTTCATGCAGTATCACCCATTTTCACACTTTTGCACACACACTATCACCTATGTTCACATTTTTTCACACATTATGGCACTTTTTCACATACTCTGATTTATTCAAGATAAAAGAGCAAATTCTGCTCAATTGCCTTCAGGCACGAGCCAAATCCTTAGTGTGTGTATGTGTGTATATATATATATATATATATGTATATGCTTGTGGTTATGTTACATATATGCTTCATTTTACATTACCAAACAGGTAAAAGAATCAAAAGAAAAGGCAATGACAGCACTTAGTCCTTACAAAACATCTTCTTCACATGATCATATGTTAGATGATAATATGCAGCTTTCTCAACAATCTCCAGAAAAACCTCATGCTTTTGTCTCTTTGTTAGAGTTTGTTAGTGAAATTTATCAGGTTAGTCCTTTATATATTTAATATTTTACCTCCAAGGGTCATAAAACAATATGTGAAGGGCTAATTATGCTTTATACTCTGCATAACCTTTTAATGCTATGTTTTAACAGAAAGAACCAGAGCTTTTACCTGGAAATGATGTGTTATGGACATTTGTTAACTTTGCTGGTGAAGATCATACAAATTTCCAAACACTTGTGGCATTTTTGAAGTTTCTCAGTACATTAGTATGTGAAATCTTTCCTTGTCTTGTAATTTTTTGATGCAATAAATTGTTTGACATTTATACCCTTCAACCAGGCTTGTAGTTCTGAAGGTGCTTCAAAAGTATTTGAATTACTATATGGAAAAACGTTTCGTTCTATTGGATGGAGTACTTTATTCGAATGTTTATCAATTTATGAAGAGAAATTCAAGCAATCTCTTCAAAGCCCTGGGGCTATTTTACCAGATATTCAAGAAGGAGATGCACAAGCTTTAGTCGCATATTTAAATGTCCTACAAAAGGTAAAAATTTTACAGTGTTAAAATTTATCAAAAATATGTAAATCTTTTATCTTTGTTTTGTTACAGGTCATGGAAAATGGAAATCCAATTGAAAGAAAAGACTGGTTTCCTGATATAGAGCCATTGTTTAAGCTTCTTAGCTATGAAAATGTGCCTCCTTATCTCAAGGTTGGGTATTTCTTTATAAATAATTCTCATGTGGGTCCCACTTATTGATGGTTCTCTGCATTTTATTATAGGGTGCTTTACGTAATGCTATAGCTACTTTTGTTCAAGTTTCGCCAGTTTTAAAAGATACAATTTGGAGTTTCTTAGAGCAGTATGATTTACCAGTAGTAGTTGCAAATAACACACAATCCATAACTACACAGGTTAAGTTTTTAAATTTCTGTAAAATTTGAAATTAAAATTAAAATTAAATTAAAATGATTTTTTTTTAGGTGTATGATATGAGATATGAATTAAATGAAATAGAAGCAAGAAGAGAGCAATATCCGTCGACTATATCATTCATTAATCTGTTAAATGCTCTTCTTACTAATGAAAGGGATGTAAGCGATAGAGGACGCAGGTATAATTGGGGGCTTTTTTGTACTTTTTGAAACTTTGTTTTCTATTTTCTTTTAATACTGAGCTATATATTGTTGCAGATTCATTGGTATATTCAGATTTATATATGATCAAGTCTTTGGACCTTTCCCTCAACGTGCCTATGCAGATCCTTGTGAAAAGTGGCAGTTAGTTGTTGCTTGTCTTACACATTTTCACATGTATGTCTTGTGTGTGTATTTTTTTTCGAGTTAATTGCATTATTAGTCCCTGTGGTCCAAAGATTCCACGAAAGGTCCCTATGGTTGATATTTATTAGCACAACAGATCCTTCTAACAAGTTAACGGAAGGACCTCTCGAGAATAGGGACTTTGGAAATCACAAGGACTAACATTGCAATTAACCCTTTTTATTTTCTTAGATAATAGTTTTTTCAACTCTTTTGAGCTCTACAATAACGTGGGAGCCTCAAAGAAAAGGAGTTTTTACAAAATACAAGGAGTAAAATGCAAAAAATATCTCTTTCATGTGCAGGATACTGAGTATGTATAATCTTAATGAAGAAGATGCTGAAAGTGTGTCGGATCAATCTCACTCTTCATCTATGAGACAATCTGCTCCTATTCAGATGCAGCTTCCTATTATAGAGTTAATGAAAGTATGTTCTTCCTTGAAAAATTTGGTTATTTACACCATTAGTCCCTGTGGTTTGAAAATGCCATGAAAAGTCCCTATGGTCAATATGAATGAGCACCACAGGTCCTTCTAACAAGTTAACACAAGGACCAGTGATGCTTATAACTATTGACCATAGAGACCTCTCGTAGCATTTTTAGAGCACAAGGACTATATGACTCCTATTTCGGAGACCTCAGGGACTAACTGTGCAATTTTGAATAATTTCTGTTTAAACATGTGGTTTTATGATGGTTTTTAATACGTGTTTTGCAGGATTTCATGAGTGGTAAAGCTCTGTTTAGGAATATCATGAGTATTCTTTCACCTGGGGTAAATTACACAATAGAGGAAAGATCAAATCAAATTTACGGAAAACTACTCGAAAAAGCAGTCCACCTTTCTTTAGAAATTATAATTCTTGTTTTCGAGAAAGATTTAATTGTATCCGATTTTTGGCGCCCTATATATCAGGTACTTAGCTCAAACCCTATCAATTTAATACTTGATATTATTATTTTGACCTATATTTGATTTAATGGTGCAGCCTTTAGATGTTGTGCTTTCTCAAGATCATAATCATATAGTAGCATTATTGGAGTATGTTCGATATGACTTTGAACCACAAATTCAACAGTGTTCCATCAAGATTATGAGTATTCTAAGGTATGTTTTTTATCTTCTTTTGCTTTTTTCTTATATCATATACGATAATTTTATGAGCTTATAATGATATGATGATGTGGCAGTTCTCGAATGGTGGGTCTCGTTCAGTTACTATTGAAATTCAATGCTGCAGCTACTTTAGTTGAGGATTATGCTTCATGCTTAGAGCTTCGATCTGAGGAATCTCAGTTTATTGAGGATAGTAGTAAAGATCCAGGTGTTCTTATAATGCAAGTGAGTTACTAATTTATAATTTAATCTCTGTGCAAATTTTCTTTTTAGTCCTCCAACTATATGCCATTCCTTGAAATGGTCCTTGAACTTCTAAAGTTACAATAATTTCTCTGAAAAAAGTCACAATAATTTGGTGGGCTTATATGTGTACTTTTAATACTTGCAGCTACTCATTGATAATATTAATAGGCCAGCCCCAAATATTGCACATCTTTTACTCAAGTTTGATCTTGATAGCCCTGTTGAGAGAACATTGCTTCAACCAAAATTTCATTTCAGGTTCTATTTATATATCCTAATTATGTAATTTATTACTTATTAAAAAAATGTAGAGAATAATAACATATGCTTTTGTATCTAAAACAGTTGTTTGAAGGTCATTCTTGATATCCTGGAAAACATTTCAAAACCTGATGTAAACGCATTGCTTCATGAATTTGGTTTTCAGGTTAGTACATCCTTATTTAATACAAATCAATTACATTAATTGATTTCTGATCCATTATTATTTTCAAAAAATGCAGCTATTTTATGAGTTATGTGTTGATCCCCTTACATGTGGTCCCACCATGGATTTACTGAGCACAAAAAAGTATCAGTTCTTTGTTAAGGTATATATGTATACATATTGGATATAGTAATTTAATTTTATTCAAAAACTATATCTTATAATCAATTTGATTAATTGTCTTAACAGCATCTTGATTTAGTTGGTGTTACACCACTTCCTAAGAGAAACGGAACTCAAGGGTTAAGAATTAGCTCCCTTCATCAGGTATGTTATGACTCAGTCACTTCTTTTTTTTTGTTTTTTCTTTTTGGTTGTTTCTTAGGTGTAATTTTCACATGATATAGGACCTTTAGTGCAATTTTCACATACTATAGGACCTTTATTATTTTAGTCTTTCATTGATTTTGTTGTTTGTGATAAAATATAGATTATTTAGCATAATATAGGACTTGTAGTGAAATAAACTAAAAATATTTAGTAAGATACATATAGTGTAATTTTTTTGCTTCGTATAGGCGATTATTGCGTACCCTAACTTTTTAAATTTATCTTCTTAAGCTTTGATTGGTTTTGTTGTTTGTATGACAAAATATGGGTTATTACGCATAATAGAGGACTTATAGTGTAATAAAATATACATCCTATGTTATGGTGAAATTGCATTGTAGGTCCCTATATTATAATAAAATTTCACTGAAGGCCCTAAGTATGATTAAATTGCACTCTAGGTCCCTGCATTTTGGAGAAATCGCTCTTAAGGTCTCTACATTTTGGTGAAATTGCACTTTAGGTCCCTATATGTTCTAACATTGCAATCTGTCCCTATGTTATGCCAACCTTGCACTCAAGGTCGCTATATTATGCCAAAATTGCAATGTAGGTCCCTAAAGTATAATAAAAATTGCACGAGAGGCCCTATATTGTTGTTAAATTGCACTGCAGGTCACCTTACTAGATTAATCAAGGTCCCTATATTTTGCCAATATTGCATTGCAGGTCCCTATATTAATGCTAAAATTGCACTTAAGGTCCCTATATTATGGTAAAAAATTGCATTGTAGGTCACCAAATTATAATCAAAATTGAACTAAATGGCCTATATTATGATTAAATTGCACTGTAGGTCTCCTTATTAGTCTAATTTTGCACTTAAGGTCCCTATATGATGTTAAAATTGCAATGAAGGTCCCATATTAAGCTAAAAATTGCAGTTTTGATCCCTATACTATTTTATGATAAAGTTGCTTATTTTTTTTCTCTTGTCTTGTCCAGAGATCATGGTTGTTAAAGCTTTTAGCTGTGGAATTACATGCAGCCGATATGACTAGTCCTAGTCATAGAGAAACGTGTAAAAGTATACTTTCTCAATTATTTGGGCAAAATGTTGTTGAATACGGAGCTGATCGTAGTATATCTTATAGTCCTGAAACTGCTCCAGCCACAATTGTTTGTAAAACTAAGGTAATAATACAATCTTCTGTTCTTGCATTTACTCACACACATGATATTTAACATGATTTATAATCTTGTCAAGTGAGAATTTATGTATAATTTTGTCTTTAAGCAAGGGACCCATGTTTTTGTTGAGTTAATTGCACTATAGGTTCTTATATTTTGCAAAAGATGCACTGTTGGTCCCTATATTATGCAAAATAAGTTCTGATTTTTAATTAATTGCACAATAGGTCCCTTATATTATGCAAAATGATATATATTCAACAAAGGTAAAGACCTTAGGGTTATTTTTGAATTCAGTACACTATTAAGTCCCTATATTATACAAAATAAACTATATTTTATTATAGAAAAAGCAAAATAGTTTGTTTTAGTGTAACTGTTGATTTTTTGTAAGTATCAAGGCTTATAGTGCAATTCTTTCATAATATAGGGACCTATAGTGCAATATTTGCACAATGTAGGGACCTAAAATGCAATTAACTGTTTGCATTATTTGGTGAGCTTCTGATGTAGTCACGCCCTTACACCCCGAACTCATAAGAAATATAGGGACCTATGGTGCAATTTTTTTCTTCCGAAAATAATGCATTGTCGAATCTCCTGCAGATGCTAGAATTGCTTGATGTTGTTCAGTTCAAACCTGCTGACACTGTTCAGACAGCTTCTCAGGTTGTATCTAGTATGAAATATGGGTTTCTGGTAAGTTTTAACATATACTTCAAATGTATTTAAATTTTAATTCTTATTTTACTTTTTAAGTTAATTTTCATGTGTTTTTTATAGGCTGAAGATATACTTAGTAATCCATCCACTTCTTCAAAGGGTGGAATTTATAGTTTCTCGGAACGTGGTGACCGTTTGATTGATCTTTCTGCTTTACGTGACAAATTATGGCAGGTTTGTGTGTTTTTCTTTTTTCCTTTTTTTAATTTTTTTTAATTCAAGGCTTTGATTATTGTGTTGTCTCTTTCTCAGAAGTACAACTTATATAATCCTCAGCTTAGTGCATTTGGTAGTGAAGTTGAATTAAATGAAGTAAAGGAGACAGTTCAACATTTGATAAGATGGGCATGGAAATATAACAAGAATCTTGAAGAACAAGCTGCTCAACTTAATATGTTAACAGGCTGGTCCCACATGGCTGAGGTTAGTTAACATTTGTTTAATATTGTCCCTCTTGATGAAATTAAGGTTATTTATTACTTTTCTACCCCAGGTTTGTGCATCAAGAAGAATTTCATCTCTAGAGAACCACTCCGAATTACTATTTCAGTATGTTACTGTTTAATCTTTACTAACTTAGAGTAAATTTCCTTTTTGGTCCTCAAACTTGTAAAGTTACCCAAACAATTCTCAAACTTTGTTTTTTTACCCGCCTATCAAGTTCCATCCATTTTCACTGTTAAGTCTGTGTGGCAATGGGTATTTTTGTTACCCAAATAGTCCTCAAACTTGTAAAATTTCCCAAAATGGTCCCTGAACTATCCGCCTTTTACAGATTATGGTCCTTGAACATCTTTACCATGTGGCACTTAATGCTGAGACTAACCAGGGGACAAAAATGAAGTTAGAGGGGACCATTGGGGTAAACTTTAGAAGTTTGAGGACCATGTGAGAGATTGTCCTATAAGATCAAAAAGGAAATTTGCTCACTTACTT
This sequence comes from Nemophila menziesii, assembly GCA_029959085.1. Taxonomy (NCBI): domain Eukaryota; kingdom Viridiplantae; phylum Streptophyta; class Magnoliopsida; order Boraginales; family Hydrophyllaceae; genus Nemophila; species Nemophila menziesii. The sequence goes on along the minus strand of JARWIR010000010.1, from coordinate 18,647,417 downwards.
ATTATCAATACAGTGGGGCTTTATTATTTTGTACTTGAGAGTAAATTTTGTTTTTGGTCCTCGAACTTCCAAAGTTACCCAAACAATCATTAAACTTTGTCCACACATCAAATTCCATCGATTTGTTACGCAGATAGTCCTCAAAGTTGTAAAATTCCCCAAAATGGTCCTTGAACTATCAACTTTTACTGATTTTGGTCCTTGAACATCTATGCCACTTGGCACTTAATGCTGAGGCTAACCAGGGACAAAAATGAAGTTTGAGGACCATTCGGGCAACTTTGAAAGTTCAAGGACCATTCGGATAATTGTCCTATAGTTGGAGGACCAAAAAGGAGATTTACCCACTCTCTTATCAATACAGTTTGGCCTAATTTTCTTGATTCTTGAAACAGGTTACTTGATGCTTCTCTGAATGCCTCTGGATCACCTGATTGTTCATTAAAAATGGCACTAATATTTACGCAGGTTTGATTCATTCATCTACTTTTAATAAATACACAGTAATGGCATCATTGTAAATAATTCGTTAAATTAATTAATACAGGTGGCACTCACATGTATGTCTAAACTAAGAGATGAACGATTCCTTTACCCTAGTGGGTTAAGTTCCGACACAATAAGTTGTCTCGATATTATAATGACTAGACAATTATCTAATGGGGCATGTCATACTATATTGTTCAAACTTGTCTGGGCAATTCTTAGACAAGAATCATCAGAAGCTTTAAGGAGACGGTAATAATAATGATTAATTAATAGTTTTTTAATTTTTATTTATTTTTTCTAATATTTTTGTCTTGTGGATTTAGGCAATATGCATTGCTTCTCAGCTATTTTCAATATTGTCAACATGTGATTGATCCAGATGTTCCTACAACTGTTATGCAATTTTTATCAAGTGATGGGGAAGAAACTGAAGATCTTCAAAAGGTTTGTTTTTTTTATTTTTTTATTTTAAATTTTACTGTTTACTATGTTTTTACTAAACAAAGTTTTTGTACACAGATTGATAAGGATCAGGCTGAGCTGGCACTTGCTAACTTTTCCATTTTAAGGAAGGAAGCACAATCTATCCTAGATGTGGTGTGTGCTTGACTATTTCTTTTCTTTTATTTTTTAGGTCAATTATATAATTTTGCTTTTTTTTTTTAAATTTTTTTTTTCATATTAGGTGACAAAAGATGCAAGACAAGCTAGTGAATCTGGAAAAACTATGGCATTTTATGTTGTTGATGCTCTAATTTGTATTGACCATGAAAAGTATTTCTTGAACCAACTTCAAAGTAGAGGCTTCTTGAAATCTCTCTTGATGGGTATTAGTAATTTTTCTTTTCAGGTATATATATTTTCTTTAACTTAATTTAAACCCGGAAAAAAAAAACTTAATTCAAAATTGTTATTCAGGATGGGGGTATTTCATTAGAGTCAATGCAGAGAGTGTGTACACTTGAAGCTGAGCTGGCACTACTTTTGAGAATAAGCCATAAATATGGGAAAGCAGGTGCACAAGTTCTTTTCTCAATGGGTGCTTTAGAGCATATTGGTTCGTGCAAGGCAGTAAACTGGAAAGTTCAGGTAAAATCAATCAATCAATCTCTAGTGGGGTCCACATGGTAAAATATAATTTAAATATATATTTTTTGTTCGAATTTAGGGAACATTCCGAGGTAGTGGTGCTAAATTTGGAAGGGATAATAATAAGTCTGTAGATTTGGATATCACACGGATGATTATAGCTCCAGCTTTGAGATTAGTGCTATCTTTGACTTCATTAGTTGATACCTCTGAATTTTCCGAGGTTTGTTAAATAATTTTCTTTTAATTTAATTTTAGTTACGTATTTTCTCATGATTCTTTATCATTAAACAGGTGAAGAATAAAATAGTACGTGAAGTGATGGGATTTATTGAAGGGCATCAGTTTATATTAGATCAAATTCTTCAAGTGGATCTTTCTAATTCTAATGAATTAACAATGGAACTAGTAAATATTGTGGTGGCCATACTTAGCAAGGTAAATTTTAAAAAAATAAATAAAGAATAATATAGTATTTTTTATGATTATTGAATAAAGAAAGTGTGAATTTTGTGTAGGTTTGGCCATATGAAGAGAGTGATAAATATGGTTTTATTCAAGGGCTTTTTGGGATGATGCATTTTCTATTCTCACGCGATGGAGACTTTCTTGGTTCAACTCAATCAATGCGCTTTCTTAAGGTACATTATTTGCACCATTAGTCCCTGTGCTCTAAAAATGTAACAAAAGGTCCTTTTGTGGTATTGATAAATATGTTATTATTTTTCTCCAGATCCAAAGGAAAGCTGAATTGAACACATCTCGCCTTTGTTTTAGCCTTAGCTCATATCTATACTTTTTAGTGACAAAAAAGTCCCTAAGAATGCAGGTGAATAAATGCTCAAAGTTATTAGTTTTTTTTTTCTTTTAAAATAAATAAATAAATTATGTTGTAACATTTATTCCAGGTTTCGGACAGATCTATGGACTTTGATACTTCTGCTGGACATTTAAAACAGCCTACTTTGAGTTTACTTGGTTTTTACCTTAACTCTTTGGCTAATACAGTAGAAAGATCTGTGGAGGAGAAATATATGCTTCTCAATAAGGTAAAAGAAAAAGCTTTATTAATTAAATAATTAATTAATTTATTTATTTGCATATGAAATGTACAAGTTATTAAGTAATACGTTGATAATAATCTAGATTCAAGACATTAATGAACTTTCGAGACAAGAAGTTGATGAGATTATTAGTATGTGTTCTCGACAAGACAATGTTTCACCATCTGAAAATATACACAAAAGGTATTTATTTAATTTGACATAGTAAGTAAACACACATGTATTAAAGGGTAAAAACGTAATTTATTGTAGGAGATACATTGCAATGGTGGAAATGTGTGAGATAGTTGGTGATCAAAATCGTTTAATAACGTTATTACTTGTAATAGCTGAAAATGTGATGAATGTGATCCTTGTACATTTTCAAGATAGGTATGTATTGACTAATTTGCCCTTTTAATTTATTATTATATAATTTGTCTTACTTATGGATCTTGTTTGTTTATATGGTTTAAGCCATGCTATAAAAGGAAATACCAAGTCTGAGAAAGAGGATTTGAGTTTGCTTTGTGGGAAGTTAGTAGCAACTTTAGAAAGACTCGAATTGTTAAATGAGGTAATTAATATATGTGAAAGTTAATTTGAGAGTTTATTTGATGATTTTTATTAATGTTTTATGTTTGTATTTACAGGATAGAACGGGTCAAAGTTTGAAGGTTTTTCGTAGGCTTGTGACTTCTCTTAAAGAAATGTCATTCCAAAAACTAGCTATTTGAGCCTGGAAGACCTTAGTTTTATTGTTTTTCAAAAGTTTTGTTAGTTAATTTGGTTATGTAAATGTTGTAATGCATAATTTATGTAATGAGTTATTTTACTTGAAACAATGAATAAAATGGCCTAAATTTTTGAGTACTATTAAGCATTATTACAATTAGCTGTTACTTGATTGATGTTAGTGTCATGTTTTTCATGAATATTCCCGAGCATGATACTGATTCGTTTACAGCTTACTGTGAAATTAATTTGCATGGGCCATTAAAATGATAAGATTTACAAGAAAAGTTATAATGACTTGAAAAGTACTTGAAACATTACATGCAGTCTTCCATGCTTTAAAACATGCTTACAACATCATTGTAACAAAGTTACAATCAGCCTGTTTTAGATGGTGGAATAAAATCATGCGAAATTCTTTAGACATATGTAAGATAATCTAACGTTGGAACTATCTGTTTTGCCATCGTTTTTAGTTCCATAGTCAATCACATTGAAACTAGTCGCTTCTATATTAGCTTGTGAGAACCTGCAATCCCCAAACAAATCAAGCTGAGGAGAAACATAAAGAAAGTACTATCGTTCTAAAAAAATCATTAAAAGGACAAAGTTACATTGCTTGCATTTATAATTTACGTAGAAGTTTTTAGTTTATAAAGAGTCTAATTTATACCACATAGTAGAAAATATGGTAAATGCCCAAAAGACACCTGCCACCTTACACATGAAATAACCAAAACGCGCACCACAGGGCTGTAAACGAACCGAGTCGAGCCGAATACTAGATCTGCAAGCTTGTTTGATAAGATTTACGAGTTGAGCAGAGTCGAGCCGAGCTCAAATTTTAAGGCTTGATAACATATCGAACGAGTTTTTTTCGAGTCGATCTCGAGTTATTAACGAATAATTTTTTTTTATAGTTTTAACAATATATTTATTGATAACTAAACTATGAATTTACAGATTATAAATTTTTAACGAGTTAACGAACGAGCTCGAACAAACGCGTTTTTTAACGAACGAGTTCGAACGAACTCTTTTTTCCCGTTTGTATAAACAAACGAGTTCAAATGAGCTTTTTACCGAGCCGAGCTCGAGCGGCTCGCGAGCGGCTTGGTTCGTTTACAGCCCTAGCGCACCACCATCACCATTTCCGTCTGACCTGGCGACATTGTGGGAAGTTTAAAATAAAATCTTATTTTGAAACTGGTATGTATACACACTTCATTACATATGTTTAAAATACCATTAGAAGAAGAAAGCACTTCACATCATATGTTTGAAATGCCATTAGAAGAAGAAAACATGTGAAACTTGATTGCTTCCATCTCCAACGTTCATAACTCCCATGATAAAGACTCAACTGTTACAAAAGTAACAATGTTTAGTGAACCTATTTATGACAGACAATTATTTTGGATATATTTTATAACCTCCCCTACTATATAAAGAGTAGGTAGAGTCATTTGAAAAAACCACAACCAGAATTACAACACACCAGAAAAGCACCCTTTCTCTCTATATCTAAAGTTGTTTTTTAGCGTAGACTAGAGTAGTAATAGTAGTCGTTTAAGGATATCGGTAATTCCAGAAGATCTTTTTTAACAAAGTGGTCTATTACTCATCTTCAAGTATTTTCTTGTAAGTTTTGTAATTTAAATTACGTGTAACCTTGTCATAAGTTGACTCTCGTTTTGAAATATATTAATTGCGATCACCATTTTACGGCTAGTCTATTTTTCACCAACAATTTTTTTTTAATTAAATCACTGGTAGAAAACGACTTCTTAATTCCTCGCTAATGCTTCATCATTGAATGCAAAAGAACTTCCCGACATGACTAAGTTAGAGCCTCTTAATGGTTACAGCTAAAAACATAGGGCAAAAAAACTTCTGATATGTATTGAGCAATTTGGTCTAGAATATGTTGTGGGGAGCTTCCCTTATTGATAATGGGCAACAACCAAAGAACAACTAACTAGGGATCACTCTCTTGAAGTCAAGCAAGAAAGCTAATCAATGGATAAAGGATGAATCTTGAACAATATGACGAATTTGATCATTGATCTATTCACTAAAGAGAAGTCCGAAAAGATTATTTGGGAGACACTTCAAAAGAAGTATGGAGCCGATGATTCCATCAAGAAGCAATACGTGAGCGGTAATTGGTACAACTTTAAACTCACATACCAGATACCGATCACGGAGAAAATGCATGAGTACGGTAACCTATGCGCCAAGGTCATTTCCGAAGGTATGAAAATATTGAGGTTTTTAAATTTAACATTCTTCTTGAAGAATTTCCATTTTCTCGGAGCAAATACTGGAATCATCTAAAGCACAAGAAGAAGGTAATGACCCTTCAAGTGTTGATTAGTCACATGCAAGTCGAAGAAGCATATCGACTAGATGATAAGTCTTTGTTGTTCAATACTTATTCGTCGAAGGCTAACCTTGTTGGAAGTTCTATCCATGCGAATAAAGACAAGTCCAAGGGCAAGGGGAAAACAACAGTGGTCAAACAAGAACAAAATTGGTGGCAACAAGAATAAATTCCACTTCAACAAACAAGGATGAAGTTTCAAGGCTAAGAGTAAGATTCAAAAACCCAAAGGCTCGTGATATGATGTCTCCTCATTTGTGATAATATAATATAATTCTGAGACATCATTTTAGGCTTGTGTATTAGTTTATAGGTTGATTTTAGCTTAGTTTAGTGCACTTTCCTATTTTGAAGTCTTGATTTAGTAACATAATATTTTTAGAGCATATTGGGTTTAATTGTTTATTTAGTGTGAAGCTTTAAAGATAATTATGGAGATTAATTAGAGTCCAAGTCAAAGACTACAAGATATGGAAAGAGATTTGCATGGTAATTGGAGACAAGGAAACAAAAGCTAAAAAGATGGAAAAGAAAAAGCTGCCTAAATCTGGGATTCTGCATACATGTCTAAAGATATGCGTTTTTACCTAAGAAATAGGCCGATTTTGGTAATTTACTTCTTTAGGGTCAAGATAATTCTGTTGCGATTCTTTTGGTATCTTATGGAGCTCAAACCGACCAATAACGAAGAAGATATGCTCAAAACGGTCCAGTAGTGTTTATCTTTATTTCCATACGAATTTGAGTTGGACTAGGAGTCCATTACTTTCCTTCTCCTTCAAGAAAACGAATTAGGTATTCCTATACCCTATAAATACAGTCTCTTAACACTCTAAAATCATCCTTGGCCAGACCCTAAGGCCAAGAGGAAGCTGCAACACAAGAGAAGAAGTCTGGAAGTAGCTGTGCAACAACTATGTCTCCTTCAACCTCTTATTTTGTAATTCTTTTCTCTTCTCTTCTTAGTATGAATTAATTCCTTTTAGTTTGAGTGTTTAGCATATATGTATGAACCCTAGTTTTGAGTTGACATCTATCTAATTTGGGAACTTATTGTTTTTAATCGAATTATAGTTTTTATTCTCTGTTTATGTGTTTGGATTTATATTCCGTGTTCTTGTGGAAGTGCACCCATATAGAATTACCATCTAGTAGTTAGGTCACCTTTGACAACGATGTTTAATTACATGTTTAGCACGTAACGTCTAGTATTAGGTCTGATTTGACAACCCAACCTAGCTAGATAATCACTATGGTTTAGTCCTTGTGACTATTGGCCAGTTACAGGAAAAGTTTGCTTAGGAAGCCTTATTGACACAGGTAAATCCTATTTTAAACTACCGATAGCGAATTGGGACCGATTAGGGAAATACTACATAATTTACCCTTACATGTTTAGAACGGCAAAACTAGTGGGGATTGCATGTTAATAACTCAAGCTAACTTTCATACTATCTTCTTTACTTTTATTTAGTTTCTGTCTTTAGTTTATTAGTTTAGTTTTATTATTTAAAAACCAAATAAAAATCTATTATCCTTTTCTTTCTTTGCGTATCATCTTTCTATCTTTTATATCTGCACTTGATAATTTGCATAAGTTCTCTCTAACTTTCGTCAGTCCCTGAGGAACGAATCTTCTTATCATTAAAACTTGCATACGTCCTGTAATACTTGCAGTACCGTGTTAGTTTAGGGTGTTTATTTGCACTTATTTTATAGATCTTTTTATCACACCTTAGGCCACACCAAGTTTTTGGCGCCGCTGCCGGGGACTACATCGTTAGTCCTTGTGCAATTATCTTGTGCTTTTATTTTAGTTAGTTCTATTTTACGCTTTTCTTTTTAGTTTTTGTTTTACAGATTTTTTTTAGACGAAAGCAGATTTATTAGGAGATAAAGGTTTCGTGTTATTAGATCCTGAAGAAGCTAATATATGATGGAAGCTCTAAAGCTCAAGGAGTTAACCCAACAACTTGAGGAATTACGAGAACAATCGCGAAAACTAGCTCAGAGGAATCTAGTACATACCTCACCTTCATGTCCTAGTTGTGGAGCAAGAGATCACTCGTGGGAATATTGCATGAACAATCCAGCCTCAATTTCCTTCATGCCTTATCAAAGAGACCATTATCATGATGGTTATTATCAATCCCAAGGAAATTACGCTGAGTATCAACCCCCACAGAGTTACAATTGGGTCGGAGATCAACAGACGTATTATCATAATAACCATTATTATGATGATTATTATCAACCACGACCACAATCTTACTATCCTCCACAACCTATCTATCAAGAAGAGCCGATTTATAATGAAGCTTATCAAGAACCACCTCCTTATTCAATGCAGCAAACCATACAAGAACAACCTCCGAGTTTGAATTCAAGCATGGCTAAGATAATGAACCTAATCGAAAAGATGGAGAGTCGCCAGCAAGAATCCCAAGACTCACAGAGTGCGCTTATGAAGAAGGTGCAGACAGTGTCACAAATGGTGGAAAAAACTAAAATCCTTGCAGAAAGGCAACTCCGAAGTGATACTAGTGCTCCAGAAAACAAAGTTTGTCATGCAGTTGAATTAGGAAGTGGAAAACAACTACCTCCACCAAGACCAGAACCAGAACCAATCCCTATTCCAGAAACGGGGGGAGAAAAAACAACAAAAGATAAGGTCGAAGAGGTAGTTTGATGTCTCCCTAATTGTTCTTATTTTAGACCCTTAGGAGACATCATTTTTGGTGTTTATTTAATTAATTCGATAGACTTTTGAATGAAATATGCAATAATTCGGATTTCCCTTTTTATTTCTAGCATTTTTGAATTATTAAACTTTTGCGCGTAATATTGGTATTTTTAGTGTAAAGTTTACAGGTTTTTAGATGTTAGCTAGGAAAGGAATCCGAAGATAAAGTCAAAGATCAAAAGATAGAGTCAAGACTTGAAGAGAAATCCCGAAGATTTTATTTTAGAGCTAAAAATCCATTTTCCAGGCCCTTGATTGCTGTTTTCGAGGTACTTAAGAGCTGATTGAGCCGCTGACCTTTGAAGAGAAAACATTCCTTATCGAAGTACGGAACTTTAGCAACTGGAATGAGGTCAATCGGAGTTGTAACGCATCGGGAAAAGCAGTTTTAGTGAAGGCCTGTCATCAGTTACGGGATTTTGGGCTTAGAAAGTGGGCTTGGACATTTAATTAGGCTTTTATTTTCTGGTCCAAGCCCTAGTCCGAATTTTTAACTATAAAAGGAGGTCTGGACTCTTATTTTAAAAATAATTCACTTTCCACAAGATTAAAAACACCAGAGAAGCTACAGCAGGAAGAAGGGAGAAGCTACAAGAGCTGGAGTGGGTCTATAGCTCCGTTCGTAGTCATTCTTATTCCGAAAATTAGGTTTTTCTTTTATTTTAATTTTGTACGAACATGAATTCCATTTCTTTTTATTTAGTTTTTAATTTTAATATGAGCTAAATTTCCATTAGTGCTTGAGAACAAAACAATGGGTGAATCTTGATTTTATTATTATAACGAATGTTGAATTTGGGTTTTTATTGAATTAAATTAAATTAGGGCTTTTACTCTTTTCGACAATTTGTGAATGTTTACTGATTTTAGAGTCGCGAACTAAAATTAGGTATTAGTATCTAAGCTATTCCATATATGTGGCGTATGGATCATCCTGACGGGGGGTTTAGGTACAGAAATAATTGTTCAATCTAGGATAAAAACTATTGATTCTGACGAACTTAGTTAATCCTAGGGCCAATGTGGTAATAAATCTTAATCATCCAACGGTGGATCATATTTACCCTGACGGGACTAGTGACACTTTAGGATCGCCTTATAGTCCACCCTGACGGGGGTATAAGGATATTAGAATCCCGACCATTGTAATTGACTGATTTAGCCCTTAAACAACATAAGTTAGAAAGTAAAATTAGGAGGATCCTTGCGTTCTCAAGTACTACATCTCATATTGCGTTTTCACTTATTTTACTTGCGTCTTAGCTTCTACTTGCATTTAATTATTTGTCTTTCATTTATTTAGAATTAATAAACAAAACCAAACAAACAATTTATTGTCTTTTATTTTCATAAGTGCATAAATCACTACTTGCTAAACATTGTGATCAACCATCCGTCCTTGGAACGAATCTGTATTATCATACATACTACTTGGGACAACCGTACACTTGCGGTTGTGGTTCGATTATTATTTGCATTTATTTAGAACACACAAAGGACCACCAAGTTTTTGGCGCCGCTGCCGGGGACGGTAGCGTGTGACCACGGTGTTTATCCTTTAGTGATAAGTGCATTTATTTTATTTTATCAGTTTTACGCTTTTTGTTTGTTAGCTTTTTCAGGTTTTTAGGTTTGGTGTATGCGAAGAAGGCTATTCAAGGATCTAGAGCCAACACCTCCGATCCTTAGTAATCCAGAATCGTTGATCAGACTTGCGAACAGAAGAAGAAGAGAACGAGAAGCTTTAGAAGTAGAAGAATTAAGTAACAGAATGGAGAATATCATTATTCAAGGTCAACAGAATGGACAAGGCCAGTTAGATGCAAATGGCCAACCTTTAGCTCCAGGCGTTATTCCACAAGTTCAACCACAAAATCCTAATCCTCCAGTCCAGATAGTGATGAATCATGATCCGTGGTTTACTAATGGTCCTCCAGAAGTTCCATTCCGTGCTCCAGCTATAGGAGTAGGTGCTCCAGATATTAATGTTCCGCGTTTCCGCCCAGATTCGGGTATGTTAGCTCAGTTCCAGAATTTTGGTAATTTTCGTGGTAGACCATCAGAAGATCCTCTTAGGGCAGTACAGAAATTCAAACAGATATGTGATTCTTATATCACACAAGGTGTTTCGAGAGAACAGATGTATTTTGCTGCTTTTAAGTTCTTTGTTACTGAGGGAGCAAGTGAATGGCACGATACGCAAGATCCGACGAAGATAACAAATTGGGATCAATTAGAAGCCGCATTTTTCGACAGGTATTATCCGAGCAATATGAGGTTAGATGCTGAATTGGAGTTGACTAATTTTCGTCAAGAATACGATGAGACTGTGGGTAAGAGTTGGACTAGATTTCAGATGTGTTTACGTAGAGTTCCAAATCATGGTTTTTCAGAATTACAGCAGTTAAAGATTTTTTATAGAGGCCTTGATGGAACTTCGAGAGAAAAGTTAGATACGTTATGTGGTGCAGGGTTCCTTCAAGTTCAACCAGCTCATGCCAAAATTATTTTAGAACGAACAGTTAAGAACGAAGTTGGTTGGAAATCAGTGAGAACACCAGTTAAGGGAGTGAATAATGTTGACATAGAAGAGAAATTTGCTACCTTTGAAACGAAGATTCAAAACACTTTGGAACAACAATTAAAGCAGCTTACTTTAGCTGTAAAAGAAGGATTTTCGGGTAAGAAAGTAGCTGTGCAAGCTGCACAAGAGGTTTATATGTGTTCCGTTTGTAGAGTTGATGATCATGATGAAGAGAATTGTCCGAATAATCAAGAATCAGTGATGTTTATGTCCAACAGAGGTAATTTTAATTCGAGTGGTAATGGATATCAACCTAACAGAAACCATCCTGGGTTTCAATATTCGAATCCTAATGGGGCAGCCAATCCTACATATGCGTATCAGCCGCGTCGCCAAGGTAATAACTATAATCCTAGACCACAAAACAATTATCAAGGAGGACAGAATCAGAACACTTATGTACCAAGACAAGTTCCTCAGAATACTTACGATGAAACGCTAAACCAGAAAGCTTTACCTGCCCATCCACAAGAAGGGGTACTCACCCTTCAGAAAACTGTTGAAAATTTGATTGCTTTACAAGCACAAGCGATGGAACGTCAGAACGCAGCAATAGAACGTCAGAACGCTGCAATAGAAAGACAAAATGCAGCTGAAGCAAATATGAAGATGTTCCAGAATCAGTTGAGTCAAATCAGTAAACAGCTCAATCAACGTCCACAAGGACAACTTCCAAGCGATACAGAAAATCCAACACAACGTGAAGATTGCAAGGCTGTTACATTAAGAAGTGGTAAGAACCTCCTTCCACCTCCTTTTCCCGTTATGAAAGAGAAAGAAGTTCCAAGAAAAGAAAAGGAAGTGGGTGAGAAAGAGAAAGAGAATGAGAAAGATAGTGAGGTTGAAGAAATAGAAAGACCAAGAGAAATCCCGAAAAAGAGAGATGAAATTGTGAGCAATCGCCCTCCACCACCGTTTCCATCACGAGTTCAGAAAAAGGGTGATATGGGTGATTTTCAGAAATTCTTCAATAGAGTGAGGGGTTTGAGTATTAATATTCCGTTACTTGAGGCAATTCGAGATATTCCTAAGTATACGAAGTTTTTGAAGAGGGCCCTCACTAATAAAAGGCCCTACTGTGATAATGAGATGATTGGCCTTCCTGAAGAGTGTAGTGCGATTTGCCAGAGCAAATTACCTCCGAAGTTAGTTGATCCGGGGAGTTTCACGATTCCCATATCAATTGGAGAAGAATGGAAAGGAAAGGCGTTATGTGACTTGGGGGCAAGCATCAACTTGATGCCCAAGTCAGTCTTTGATAAGCTTAAAATTGGAAACGCAAGACCTACCTCTATGGTCTTGCAAATGGCGGACAGGTCTCTTGCTCATCCTGAAGGCCGTATTGAGGATGTCCTTGTTAAGGCAGGTACACTTATATTTCCTGTTGATTTCGTAATTCTTGAATACAATGCAGATAGAAATGTCCCCATTATTTTGGGTAGACCCTTCCTAGCTACAGGAAGGACATTGATCGATGTAGAGAATGGCGAATTGACAATGAGGATCCAAGATGAGGAAGTGAAATTCAATGTATTTCGAGCCATGAAATTCCCAGATTCTCAGGAAGATTGCTTCAGAATGGATGTAGTAGAGCAAGCATCGCAAGAGGTATTTAATTGTTTAAATTTTGATGATATCTTGCAGGCTGCTTTGACATTAGATTCACCTGAGATGATGGAGGAGCTTACAGAAACAGTGGCAGCTCTCAATTCTGAAAATCCAAAATATAGGCGTCTGGCCTATGAACCTGTGAGAGAACCGGGGGAGATTATTCCTAAAAAGAAACCTTCAATTGAATCTCCTCCGGAGCTGGAAGAAAAACCATTGCCAGCACACTTGAGGTATGCTTATTTGGGTACTAATGAAACTCTACCTGTTATTGTTTCAGCCAATTTAACAGGTCCTCAAGAAGATAAACTGTTGCGTGTGTTAAGAGCCAACAAAGAAGCAATAGGTTGGACAATTGCTGATATCAAAGGCATTAGTCCATCCTATTGTCAACACAAAATCATACTAGAAGATGTTAATGCACGCTCAGTTGAAGGTCAGAGAAGATTAATGCCAGCCATGAAGGATGTGGTGAAGAAGGAGGTGATTAAGCTTTTAGATGCGGGGATTATTTATCCCATTTCGAGTAGTGAATGGGTGAGCCCAGTTCAGTGTGTACCGAAGAAAGGAGGAATTACAACAGTTCTTAATGATAAAAATGAAGCGATTCCTTCAAGGACGGTAGTTGGATGGAGAGTTTGTATGGATTACAGAAAGCTGAATAAGGCCACCAGAAAAGATCATTTCCCTTTGCCCTTCATTGATCAAATGTTAGATAAATTAGCCGGAAGAGAGTACTATTGCTTCTTGGATGGTTACTCCGGGTACAATCAGATTTACGTGGCTCCAGAAGATCAACATAAAACTACCTTTACATGCCCATTTGGTACTTTTGCATATCGCAGAATGCCATTTGGGTTGTGTAATGCTCCCGCTACTTTTCAAAGGTGTATGATGGCTATCTTCTGGGACATGATAGATAATTTCCTTGAAGTGTTTATGGACGATTTCTCCGTGTTTGGTGATGATTTTGATATATGTTTAGATAACTTGGAGAAAGTGTTAGTGAGATGCAAGGAAACAGATTTGGTGCTCAACTGGGAGAAGTGTCATTTCATGGTTCGCGAAGGTATTGTTCTGGGTCACAAAGTTTCGAGTGCTGGTTTAGAGGTTGATAGAGCAAAGATAGAGGTAATTAAAACTCTTCCCCCTCCTGTTTCTGTTAAAGGGGTAAGGAGTTTTCTTGGCCATGCTGGCTTTTATAGGCGTTTTATTAAGGATTTTTCTAAGATTGCTAAACCATTATGCAACTTACTCGAAAAGGATTGCAAATTCCTTTTTGATGAAGCTTGTTTAACGGCCTTCAAAGCAATCAAAGAAAAGCTTATTTCTGCTCCTATAGTGTTACCTCCAGATTGGAATTTACCGTTTGAGGTTATGTGTGATGCGAGTGATTTGTGTATGGGAGCTGTATTAGGACAAAGAAAAGAGAAGGTTTTTCATTCGATTTACTATGCTAGTAAAACTTTTAGTGGTGCTCAGATTAATTACACAGTTACAGAAAAAGAGTTGCTAGCAGTTGTCTATTCGTTTGATAAATTTCGCTCTTATCTTCTTGGAGCAAAAGTTATTGTTTATACAGATCATTCCGCGATCAGATTTCTTATGGAGAAGAAAGATGCGAAACCAAGGTTAATCAGATGGGTGTTATTGCTTCAAGAGTTCGATTTAGAGATCAAAGATAGAAAGGGTTGTGAGAATCAGGTTGCAGATCATCTATCGCGCTTAGAGGGTTCAGAGATGAATAGTGGTACTGAAGCAGTTAGAGAAGAGTTTCCCGATGAGAGTTTATTCGTTGTTCGAGATTATGAGGCTCCGTGGTATGCAGATATTGCGAATTTAGTGGTGAGTGGTGTTTTTCCTGAAGGTTCTACTTATCAAGAAAGAAAAAGGTTAGCTCATCGTGCTAGACAGTTCTTTTGGGAGGATCCGTTCCTCTATAAAGTTTGTGCTGACCAAATGATACGAAGATGTGTAGCAAGGGAAGAGACTCAAGCCATTATAGCTGGATGCCACGATTCATTATATGGAGGACATTTCAAAGGAGACAGAACTGCTGCAAAAGTGTTTCAATCAGGTTTTTACTGGCCTTCTCTTATAAAAGATTGTCATGAATATGTTAAGAAATGTACGAGATGCCAGTTTACCGGAAACATATCTAAGAGGGATGAGATGCCGCGTAATAATGTGTTAGAGGTTGAGATATTCGATGTGTGGGGCATAGACTTTATGGGTCCTTTCGTTCCTTCAAATGGTAACCTCTTTATCTTATTAGCTGTTGATTATGTGTCTAAGTGGGTAGAAGCGGTGGCTTTACCTACTAATGATTCACGAGTGGTGATCAAGTTCTTGAAATCACATATTTTCACTAGACATGGTACACCTAGAGTGATTATTAGCGATGGAGGATCTCATTTCGTTAATAAATATCTGAAGACCGTTCTAGAGAAATATGGAGTTAGACACCGTGTATCTACTGCATACCATCCACAATCCAATGGTCAAGCTGAAGTTTCGAACCGTGAAGTCAAGTCAATCCTAGAGAAAACCGTTGGTCCTACAAGAAAAGATTGGTCAATGAAATTAGATGATGCGTTGTGGGCCTATCGTACTGCGTTTAAGACTCCAGTTGGTGCATCCCCCTATCGTATGGTGTATGGTAAGGCTTGTCACTTACCTTTAGAGCTTGAAATGGGTGCCTATTGGGCAATTGCGCAGTTGAACTTAGATCCTATCTTAGCCGGAAAGAATCGTATGATGAAGCTTAATGAACTTGACGAATTCCGATTGCATGCTTATGAAAATGCTAAACTTTACAAAGAAAATACAAAGAAATGGCATGACAATCGGATTCGTCCAAAGAACTTTGAAGTGGGGCAAAAAGTATTAAAGTATAATTCAAAGTTCAGCAATTTTCCGGGTAAGTTAAGATCTAAGTGGTCAGGTCCATACATAGTGACCAAAGTTACACCTCATGGGGCGATAGAAATAGAACATCCGCTCGAGAACCGTACCTTTATGGTTAACGGTCACAGATTAAAGATATACCATGGAGGTGAAGATACCAATCGCTCGGAAGATCCACATCCCGGGGAGGTCATGTACCTCCGCGAGAATCCTTAGTAGCGTGAGGTAACCCGTCGAGCTTAACGACGTTAAACAAAAGCCAATTACTTGTATATTAGCTGAGTTTTTCTATTTTTGCAATTTAGATTAGTTTGATTTTCGTAATTTTATTGTTTTTATTAAGAAATGAGGAAGGGTAGTTGTTTTTGATGATTTCAGGGGTAAAAAGGACTTGAGTTTGGGGTCGATTTGGCGAAAACAGAAGAAAAAGAGGTTGGATGTCCAGGAGAAACCGGGAACCCGCATTCCACAGAACCGGGTACCCGGTTTTGGTGCTGTAATTTCTGAAATTCCCTGACCCAGCGTCTTGGTGGCTTGCGTTTTCGTGCGTTTTGATTCGCGCCATCGACACAAATCCGGGTACCCGCATTTGGCAGAACCGGGTACCCGGTTTCGGAGCTGCTGTTGGTGAAATTTTCTGGTCCAGCGTTTCAGGGTGCTGCGTTTTGGCGCGTTTTCATTCGCGCCATCGAGAAAATCCGGGAACCCGCATTCCACAGAACCGGGTACCCGGTTTCGGCGAAGAAAATCCCTGACCCCGCGTCTTGGGATCCAGCGTTTTGGTGCGTTTTAAAAAAAAAAAAAAAAAAAAAAAAAAAAAAAAAAAAAAAAAAAAAAAAAAAAAAAAAAAAAAAAAAAAAAAAAAAAAAAAAAAAAAAAAAAGTCCACAATTATTTTTCCGCGCCGTCACAGCGACGCGGAACCGGGGACCCGGTTTTCCAAATCCGGGAACCCGGTTTGAAAGCTGTGAGAGGCGGTTTTGGGTATTTTAACCTAGTTTTCTTAGCCTCTTTTGCAAGTTTTTACCTAAAACGCACCAATAGCCTCCCCACCTCCGAAATTCATCTACCAAAACACTATATATCATCAAATCCTACCCTCTTTCACCACAAAAACATAAGATCAACTCACCTCCTCTCCAAAATAACATCAAATCCTTAGTTTTCCCAAGATTCGTCTTCACCCAATTCCTTAAATTAAACCCAATTCTTTCTTCTCCCATACAAATTAACCAAGACCCATCTCATATTTCACCTAGTTCTTAAATTCTTCAAACCTCAAAACATCAAAATTCTAAACTTTTCCCTAAGTTTTTCATTATTTGAAGTTTTGAGTTTGGGGTGAAAAGAGATGACTAACAGAACCGGTGATTTCCGAAGAACTGCTCCTAGAAGAAAGACCACCATTGGTGGTTCACAAGATCAAGCTATTGAGATTCCTGATTCGCGTCCTAAACGAAAAATTGACGAAGTTAAGCTTGGTTCTAACAGAAAAGAAATCACAGGTCTAAAGAGAAGATTGATTGATGAGATTGAAAGTGAGAAGGAACCAGAAGAGGAATTTGCGAAGAACATTGAGAAAGAAACTGAACAAGAGATTCCGGAAGCACCCGTTACGAAACTTCCGCGTATGAAGATGTGGGCCCACAAGCCTAAGAGGGTTTACACTTGTTGGAATACTCAGGTTCGTGAAAGAATTGAATTTTTGAAATTTGGTGAGGAGACGAATTTTCCTAAGGGTATTATGAGTAGTGATTACAAGGAATATGCTGTGACATGTGCTAAGTTTGGTTGGAAAGAGTTACAAGAAAGGAAGCTTGAGTTTATTCCTACTTTTGTGCGAGAATTTTACGAAGGTTTAGCTACCTCACATGATGCCATTGATATCCGCAAAACGGTAGTTCCTTTCTCTATTGAACGTATTCGGAAATCATTGAAACTACCCAACTTTTCTGGAACATGCCCCTTCCAAGAAACTCTTAATGACCCTTCTTTTGATTTTGAATCCCTTTGGGGGACCGTGCTTGTTAATGGGACTAGCCCAATTCCTGAAGGTGAAAGGTATCCTGGACAGTTTTACAGCAGTAGTTTAACACCTCGTGCGAAGGTTTGGTCTCGTTTCATAATACCCACTTTCTTTGGTATTAAACACACTTCCGAGTTGAAGAAAGAGCACATATTTGTTATTAAGTGTATTTTGGAGGAGAAACCATTTGATGTTGCTAAGATCATTTATGATACAATCATGGAGTTCGCGAAATCACCAATGAAACAACAAAATCTGAAGTTTCCTTGTACTATTACTCAGTTGTGTTTAGACGCAAAGATTCCTCGTAAGGACGCAGATATTGACATTGTTTCAGTTGGTGTGAGTATAGCTTTGAGCACAATCAAGAACATCCATGAAGAAGCAACACGAGCTACAAGAAGTCCAAGAACTCCTCAATCAAAGAAAGCGAAAACTGTACCTGAGTTGGAAGCGAAGATTCAGGTGTTGGAAGAGAATCAGGAGAGGATGATTGCTACCTTGGGAAACGTTACAAAAGAATTGGACCTACTTCGAAATTTAATCCTAGGCGTAAATACACTTCAAAACGCGATTTATGATGCTGTTACGCGAGATAAAGGTCCAGAACGCAACACCGATAACCAGCCTCGCGCTGGTTAAGATACGTTTTCTAAACTTTCCTCTTAGTATATATTAGTTTAAATGCTTTATTGAGTCTTTTCGAGTCGTGGGGACACGACTCATTTTTGAGTTTGGGGTGGGGTTCGTTGCCTCATCCCAATTTTTATGTGTTATTTGCTTTATTTGCTTTCAATAAAAGAATTTTCGGAGTTGCGTTTGACTGTAGAAATTTTTAAATATCCCTTTAAGCATACTTTTGATAAATCTATGATAGTAAATAGTGGACTTTAGGGATTGATATAAAACGCACTTACAATTGCATGCGAACATAGGTAATTGATAGGAAAAATTAATTAACAATGCAAATGAAGTAAGCTTGTACTCAAGGAATATGTTTGGTGTGTAGAACGTGAAATCCTAATTAGTAGAGAACCCACCTAGATATGAACTAAAGACAAGCTATGTACTTAGGAAAATGATAGGGGCAGTTCTTTATTAGCCATTTGTGCCTTTTTAGCCTTCTATCCCTTGTATTAATTATTATCCGTCTTAGCCCACTTTGAGCCTGTAGCCTTTTCTTTGTAGCCACGATATAAGCCATTATCCCTTAGATTATTAGGCATGACCATATGACCCGCACTTGAATCACAATCCTGAGACATGTCTCGAGCTTGAGTTTGGGGTGGTGGGACCACATATGGGGAATTAAATGGGTAGGGATCGATGTGTTTTGTATTGTAACACAATTGCAGATGATATATACTTGTAACCCTTTGCCGGGAATGAAGAAAAATGAAAAAAGAAAGAAAAAATGAAAATTTTTGAAAAATCATACAGTAGGATCCGGGAACCCGGATTCATCAAAACCGGGAACCCGGTTTGCTTCTGTACAAAAAAAAAAAAAAAGAGAAAAGAAGAGAAAAAGAAAAATATGAATGAATAAAACATCCGGCAAAGTGGAATTGTCTGAAAATCATCTTGTTAATAGTGGGTAGACATGGGACGCTAAATTGTTGCGTATATGGGTGAGTGAGAACATCTTTTTGAGCGTTAACTCAAGCTCGAGGACACTGTTGATGGTAAGTGAGGAGAGAGCCAAAAGCTCACTTCAAATTTACCAAATATACATCCATACCCGTCCTTAAGCCAATATTATAACCGTAAAGACCTCGTGATTCCTAAGTGCATAGTGAATTTATTATTCTGTTGATAGGGAATACACTAGGTGGAGCGTTCAAAGCGAGGTAGGATTAATGACCATCCTATAGCCATCATACAGAGATGAGTACAAGTGTAACCTTCAAGCATTGCGACTTTAATTTTATGATTGAGATTATTTATGTTTGATGTTGCATGATTAGTGTATGTAGATGTTAATTTTTAAAGTTTGCTATATGAGATTTATCTTAGGAATTGCTTTAGGGTTTATTTGCTAGCTTCTATGTGTTTATACGTTTGCTTCTACCCCTCGTTTTATTTTGTTTTGCTTTGTCGGGACGACAAAGGTTTGAGTTGGGGGTCTTGATGTCTCCCTAATTGTTCTTATTTTAGACCCTTAGGAGACATCATTTTTGGTGTTTATTTAATTAATTCGATAGACTTTTGAATGAAATATGCAATAATTCGGATTTCCCTTTTTATTTCTAGCATTTTTGAATTATTAAACTTTTGCGCGTAATATTGGTATTTTTAGTGTAAAGTTTACAGGTTTTTAGATGTTAGCTAGGAAAGGAATCCGAAGATAAAGTCAAAGATCAAAAGATAGAGTCAAGACTTGAAGAGAAATCCCGAAGATTTTATTTTAGAGCTAAAAATCCATTTTCCAGGCCCTTGATTGCTGTTTTCGAGGTACTTAAGAGCTGATTGAGCCGCTGACCTTTGAAGAGAAAACATTCCTTATCGAAGTACGGAACTTTAGCAACTGGAATGAGGTCAATCGGAGTTGTAACGCATCGGGAAAAGCAGTTTTAGTGAAGGCCTGTCATCAGTTACGGGATTTTGGGCTTAGAAAGTGGGCTTGGACATTTAATTAGGCTTTTATTTTCTGGTCCAAGCCCTAGTCCGAATTTTTAACTATAAAAGGAGGTCTGGACTCTTATTTTAAAAATAATTCACTTTCCACAAGATTAAAAACACCAGAGAAGCTACAGCAGGAAGAAGGGAGAAGCTACAAGAGCTGGAGTGGGTCTATAGCTCCGTTCGTAGTCATTCTTATTCCGAAAATTAGGTTTTTCTTTTATTTTAATTTTGTACGAACATGAATTCCATTTCTTTTTATTTAGTTTTTAATTTTAATATGAGCTAAATTTCCATTAGTGCTTGAGAACAAAACAATGGGTGAATCTTGATTTTATTATTATAACGAATGTTGAATTTGGGTTTTTATTGAATTAAATTAAATTAGGGCTTTTACTCTTTTCGACAATTTGTGAATGTTTACTGATTTTAGAGTCGCGAACTAAAATTAGGTATTAGTATCTAAGCTATTCCATATATGTGGCGTATGGATCATCCTGACGGGGGGTTTAGGTACAGAAATAATTGTTCAATCTAGGATAAAAACTATTGATTCTGACGAACTTAGTTAATCCTAGGGCCAATGTGGTAATAAATCTTAATCATCCAACGGTGGATCATATTTACTCTGACGGGACTAGTGACACTTTAGGATCGCCTTATAGTCCACCCTGACGGGGGTATAAGGATATTAGAATCCCGACCATTGTAATTGACTGATTTAGCCCTTAAACAACATAAGTTAGAAAGTAAAATTAGGAGGATCCTTGCGTTCTCAAGTACTACATCTCATATTGCGTTTTCACTTATTTTACTTGCGTCTTAGCTTCTACTTGCATTTAATTATTTGTCTTTCATTTATTTAGAATTAATAAACAAAACCAAACAAACAATTTATTGTCTTTTATTTTCATAAGTGCATAAATCACTACTTGCTAAACATTGTGATCAACCATCCGTCCTTGGAACGAATCTGTATTATCATACATACTACTTGGGACAACCGTACACTTGCGGTTGTGGTTCGATTATTATTTGCATTTATTTAGAACACACAAAGGACCACCATAGTTGAACAAAAAAATGTCCAAGAGAAGACACCAGAAAAGAAAGAGAGCCCAGTGGTAACCAACACATGCCCTCCTCCACCATTCCTTTCACTTGTCAGAAAGGACAATGACCTGTAATTCAAGAAGTTCGTTGACATGGTGAACAAGCTAAAGATCAGCATCCCGTTTGTAGAAGCTCTCACAAGAATGTCAAAATACGGTCAATTCATGAAGGACATTCTTTCTAACAAACGAAGATTCGAGATGAATGGATTGCCAGAGGAGTGTAATGCTACAAATGAAATCGAGTTACCACCAGAAACACCCCTTCCCACGACAACTTGGATGGCACCATCCATGATTATTAAGAATCGAGCTGAAAAGTTCGTGGGAATTGAAGGCAAAGGGTGGAAATTTCGTCATCCTTAATCGAGGTAACACGTCTAACTTTAAAAGACGTTAAACAAAAGTGCTATACGGGAGACAACCCGAAATTTCTTTTATGTTTTTACGTTTCCAGTTTTTTAATTTGTGTTTAGTTTAGTCAAATTTAGTTGATATTGCATATTTGAGGAAGGTATTAGTGTTTTTGATGACTAGGTATTGGAGAAATCGAGTTAGGGAAGGCGAACAAATTTTTTCGAAAAAACTAAAGCAGGGGTGCGGTATATTGGACCTCAGCCACGGTATACCGCAGGTCAAAACCCGTACCACGGGTGGAGTCACGGGTCGTGTCCAGAAACCGAGAAATATTTCCCCGCAGACTACCCCATGCACCGTGCCCTAGTCCGCAGGTCAACACGTGCCACGGGGTAGGTGCCACGGGTATTTTGACGTAGGAGCCACGGACTACCCCCGCGGTACACCGCGACATGGTCCGCAGAGCAAAAACACGTGCCACGGGGTTGTACCACGGGTATTATCCAGTGGGTAAAAATTCGACCATCAGATGCTACGGTGTACCCCGCGGTACACCTCATGGTCCGCAGCATGGTCCGCACGAGCCGCCAGAGAGAGAAAAGAAAGGGTTTCAAGTGTATAAAGGAGGTATTAAGCTTTTTATTCCGAATTTATTAAACCTAAAGCCTCTTTCTCCTCTCCAAAACTCTCCCAACTCCATTGAAGCTCATCAAAACCTTCACCAATCATCAAAACACTACCCAATCACCATGAAAACACATCCAATTCATTCTCCACATCATTACAAAGAAGATTCAACCACCCATATCATACCAAAGCACCTTAAATCCAAGAATCAAAAGCTTAAATTTCTGAAATTCATCCTACAATTTCTTAAATCCATACCAATCCATGAAGTATCCATCTTACCCACATAGAGAATCATCATCCAATCATCTCTCCTAACCCGATAAAGCTTGTACAACCAATAATCAAGAGTTTCAAATTTCAAGAGTGGTTAAAGCTTTGAGTTGGGGGTCAATTGGGATGGTTAAGAGAACATGAACATTATCTACTGAAAGGGAGATGAAGAAATCAAGGTATTGGATTTAATTGAGAAGAAATCAAGTGAGAAAAGTCCTAGTTCCAATTCAAAGGGTAAAACAAGTCAAGAAAAGAGAGGTTAGCTAGCTGTGTTGATTCAATGAGCAAAAAAGGTTCTAACTTTAAGAAGACAACACAACCTCTATAGATCGAGACTTTACACCCAAAGAAAAAGAGAAAGCTTCAAGGGCCCTGATAGCTTCTCCGAGGAAACAATTAAAGGAACTACCTTTTTCTTATAAGAAAGTATTTGAAGAAGAAGTTGAAGGAGAATACAAGAAGATTTATGGAGATTTGGAATGCTTGGGTTGTTTGTGAATTGTATTTTGTGAGGAGAAGAGGAAGATGTGGCACAGTTGATCTATGAGGAGGTGATACGGATATTCGATCTCTCCCATGTCGTTATTTAATGCAATATTCTATTATGATCACGTGTCCTGAACGAAAAGCGAATAAGAAGTTGGGTGAAGAAGATACATTAGATTTAATCCTTGTATCGATAAGGCGAGGTAATAGCCTCGAAGAGTATGTTTTCTTTCTTCCCTACCATTTCTTTATGTGCAATATTTATACTAATTTTAAATTTTATTTTTCTTGAGTCCTTTTTGAGTCGTGGGGACACGGCTCATTTTTGAGTTGGGGGTGGGGATTCGTTGTCCTCATCTTCCTTTTTGTTTTTACATAAAATTTAAAATTTTTTGGGTTGAATTAGGCATAGAATATCTTTGAATGTACCTATTGAGCATGATTTAATTAAGTTAATGATAGTAGGTAGTATGTTTTTGAAAAATGTCACAAATATGTTTAGATGAATGTATGAAAACAGGAAATAAAAGATAGAAAAGTTAATTAGCAATGCTATGAAGTCACGTTGAAACTTAGGAATAGTTATTTGGTGTGTAGAACGTGAGGTTTGAAATTAGTTGAAAACCCACTTAGCTATGAACTATTAGTGAAAAAGTAACAAAATCCGGTAGTTAGAAAAATGAATAAGGCAGTTCTTTCATGATTAAAACACTTGAAGCCTTTTATACTTTCTCATCCTTTTATTTGATTATTGTTATTATCCGTCTTAGCCCCTCTGAGCCTTTCTAAAGCCTTTATTGAAACACATTATAATCCATACCCTAGTTTTTAGGACTTATCTATATGACCCGCACTCGAATCGCAAAACCTGAGACAAACTCGTTTTAGAGCTTGAGTTTGG
The DNA here is from genome assembly GCA_029959085.1 of Nemophila menziesii. NCBI lineage: Eukaryota > Viridiplantae > Streptophyta > Magnoliopsida > Boraginales > Hydrophyllaceae > Nemophila > Nemophila menziesii. The sequence goes on along the minus strand of JARWIR010000010.1, from coordinate 18,623,433 downwards.
GGTGGTGGGTTTCATAATTAGGGAATTTTGGAATTATCTTTGTGATTTTATTGATGATGAAATTGTTATTATTGTAACCCTTTGCCGGGGTAATAGTGAATGGAAAAGAAGCTACGAGCTAAATTTGCCAACAAGGGCATAAAAAGAAAGAATATATATATGAAAAAAATAGTGTGATATCTCAACATCAAAAGAGAATCATAGCTATACAAAAGGTTGATGTGAAAAGAAAATATATATTCGGACCGGAAAAGTGGATTTTATATCATCAAAGGTTTTAATTGGGATTATTGGGGATGCACATCAAAAGCATTAATAAATTGGGTTGAGTGAGAACATCTTCGAGTGAAAACTCAAGCTCTAGGACGATTCGTTGATGGCTAGTGAGGAGAGAGCCAAAAGCTCACTTTTCATTATCCAAATATATCATACCGTCCCTAAGCCAAGTTATAACCCAAGACCTTAGGATTTTTAGCTGCTTGGTGGAGAAACAATTGAGCTATTAGGTAGTAGGTAAGTGGACCATTGGATGTTATTTAGGACCTATGAACAACCTATAGCCATTAACATGAACTAAGTTATCATCCTCTCCTTCTGGCATTGCGAAATTAATCTTAAATTTATGGATTGTTGATTACATGTATATTAAGCATATTTGTGCATTATTTCTTGAACATTACTACATGAGACTTTTTAGATATTTTGCTCTAGGATCATTCATTGTGTTCTGTCTTATTCTCCTCCTACTTCTTCTTCTTCTTCTTCTACCCTACTGTTCTTTACTTTTATTGTATCGGGACGATACAACTTTGAGTTGGGGGTCTTGATGTCTCCTCATTTGTGATAATATAATATAATTCTGAGACATCATTTTAGGCTTGTTTATTAGTTTATAGGTTGATTTTAGCTTAGTTTAGTGCACTTTCCTATTTTGAAGTCTTGATTTAGTAACATAATATTTTTAGAGCATATTGGGTTTAATTGTTTATTTAGTGTGAAGCTTTAAAGATAATTATGGAGATTAATTAGATTCCAAGTCAAAGACTACAAGATATGGAAAGAGATTTGCATGGTAATTGGAGATAAGGAAACAAAAGCTAAAAAGATGGAAAAGGAAAAGCTGCCTAAATCTGGGATTCTGCATACACGTCTAAAGATATGCGTTTTTACCTAAGAAATAGTCCGATTTTGGTAATTTCCTTCTTTAGGGTCAAGATAATTCTGTTGCGATTCTTTTGGTATCTTATGGAGCTCAAACCGACCAATAACGAAGAAGATATGCTCAAAACGGTCCAGCAGTGTTTATCTTTATTTCCATACGAATTTGAGTTGGACTAGGAGTCCATTACTTTCCTTCTCCTTCAAGAGAACGAATTAGGTCTTCCTATACCCTATAAATACAGCCTCTTAACACTCTAAAATCATCCTTTGCCAGACCCTAAGGCCAAGAGGAAGCTGCAACACAAGAGAAGAAGTCTGGAAGGAGCTGTGCAACAACTATGTCTCCTTCAACCTCTTATTTTGTAATTCTTTTCTCTTCTCTTCTTAGTATGAATTAATTCCTTTTAGTTTGAGTGTTTAGCATATATGTATGAACCCTAGTTTTGAGTTGACATCTATCTAATTTGGGAACTTAACGTTTTAAATCGAATTATAGTTTTTATTCTCTGCTTATGTGTTTGGATTTATATTCCGTGTTCTTGTGGAAGTGCACCCATATAGAATTACCATCTAGTAGTTAGGTCACCATTGACAACGGTGTTTAATTACATGTTTAACACATAACGTCTAGTATTAGGTCTGATCTGACAACCCAACCTAGCTAGATAATCACTATGGTTTAGTCCTTGTGACTATTGGCCAGTTACAGGAAAAGTTTGCTTAGGAAGCCTTATTGACACAGGTAAATCCTATTTTAAACTACCGATAGCGAATTGGGACCGATTAGGGAAATACTACATAATTTACCCTTACATGTTTAGAACGGCAAAACTAGTGGGGATTGCATGCTAATAACTCAAGCTAACTTTCATACTATCTTCTTTACTTTTATTTAGTTTCTGTCTTTAGTTTATTAGTTTAGTTTTATTATTTAAAAACCAAATAAAAATCTATTTTCCTTTTCTTTCTTTGCGTAACATCTTTCTATCTTTTATATCTGCACTTGATAATTTGCATAAGTTCTCTCTAACTTTCGTCAGTCCCTGAGGAACGAATCTTCTTATCATTAAAACTTGCATACGTCCTGTAATACTTGCAGTACTGTGTTAGTTTAGGGTGTTTATTTGCACTTATTTTATAGATATTTTTATCACACCTTAGGCCACACCATGATACTTCTGTGGAAAAGAAGGACACAAGACCTACCAGTGTGACCAAATGAAGGATCAAACTCTAAAACCTGGCGCCAACCTGAATAAGAACGATGAGATAATTGTCGTAATGATGTTTGAGGCGAATCTGCGAGAGAAAAAGAGTGATTGGATCCTCGACGTTGGAGACTCCAAACGCTTCTGTTCCAACAAGAATATGTTCAAAAAGTTTGAGGAACTGGCTGACGAAAAAATACTTCTACATGGGGAATTCAACCACTATCGCCTTCCTTGGGAAAGGACAAGTTCCTCTCAAGTTCACTTCAGTAAAAATCTAGAATTAGATGATGTTCTCTTAGTCCCCTCGCTCCGTAAGAACTTAGTTTTCGGAGCTCTTCTTCATAAAGTGGGACTCAAACTAATTTTCGAGGGTGTAAAATTAGTTATTACCAAAAACAATGATTTTATTGGGAAAATATATTTTAATGGAGTTTTATTTGTATTGAACACCATAACTATGAATGAGAATGCATCTACTTCTGCTTACATCGTTGAATAGATAAGCGCCATGGTAGATTAGGGCATCTTTATGACTCATATGTTAAAAGGTTAAAAGCACTTGGAATAAAACCTCTTTACAATATTGATGCTTTTTTAATTTTCAAAGATGTGTAGAGTCCAAACATGCTAAATAATCATTTAAATCCGAGACCACTAGAAAGACTAAACTGGTAGAATAACTGTATTCCGACTTAGCTGATTATAAAAACACATCTAGTAGATGAAAGAAGTTATACTATATAACCTTTGTAGATGACTACTCTAGGTTCACAAAAGTATACCACTCAAAATATAAGGATGAAGCGGAACAATCTTTTTTAAAATATAAGGTTGAGGTTATAGATCAACTTGATTGGAAAATCAAGAAGTTTAGGTCCGATATGGGTGGTAAATACAATTCTAAATCTCTTAAATATTTTTTTGAAATTAATGGAATAATACATGAAGTTAGTGCCCCATTCACACCCCAAAAAAATGGTATATCAGAAAGGTATAATAGAACCCTTAAAGAAATGATGAACGCTATAGTTTAGGTTTACCAAACAACATGTTAGGGGAAGATGCATTTTCTGCATGTTATGTGCTTAATAGTGTATACCATAAAACATTAGACAAGACCCCTTATGAGTTATGGAAGAGTTTTCCACCTAACCTGAAATCTTTACAAGTGTAGGGGGCCTGGCTAGGGCAGGACTACCAGTCTTCAAGAAAGTCACAGTTGGACCCAAGACCAAATATTCAATTTCATATGATATGATCTGAATAGAACTGCATATAGATTCTCGTCGCTAGATGATAATTCTATTTGTAAATCTAGAGATGATGAATTATTTGAAAACATATTTCCTTAGAAAATTATAAATGGTGTTAATTCTTCTTTACATGTTAATATCTTTTATGCTAATACTGATGTGCCTTTAAATGATACTAAACCCGACCCTTTAACTTCTATAATACCTAGTAGTATTTTCGAGGAAGAACCTAGGAGATGTAAGAGGTGTATGATTGAGTCAAGTTTTGGACTTGATCTTATCACTGCTTTTATGATTATGGGTTGTCATAGATAGGGCTGCAAATGAATCGATACTCTCGCCAAGGGCTCGAGTTTGAGTTTGCTAAAGGTTTATTTGAGTTCGGCTCGTTAGTTAAACAAACCAAGCTCAAGCTTTAAATTCAGGCTCGTTTACTAAACGAGACAAACTCAAACATGTATATGATCGACTGGTTAAGCTCGTAAACAGTTTGATAAGAGTTCTTTATGAGCTCGTTAATAGGCTTGGTAGATATATATTTAATCAAAAATTATCAATATATATATACTCAAAACTACATTAAAAATTTGTATATCTAATTAATTAGTACTAAAATATTTTATATCTAGTAAATATATTTTTTTTCTTCAAGTCAAATTATTTAATGTGTTGTATATTAGTTTTACTTAACTTCATTTTAAATCACAAAAAATCCCAAATATATATATATATATATATATATATATATATATATATATATATATATATATATATATATATATATCATAGAAAAATAAACGAGACTTATATGAGTCTTAAATGAACCAATCCGAGCCAAACTCAAGCTTGGAAAAAATAAGTTTGCTAAGGGTTTGTTTGAGTTTGGTTTGTTAGTTAACAAACTGGTGTCGCCTAAGGTGTGATAAAATAATGATATAAATAAGTGCAAATAAACACCCTAAGCTGAGCACGGTTCTGCAAGTATACAGATCATATGCAAGTTTTAATGAATAAGTAAAATTTGTTCCTCAGGGACTACGAAAGTTAAGAAGAACTTATGCAAATTATCGAGTGCAGATATGAGAGCTAGAGATAATAATACGCAAGTAGAAAGAAAAGAAAGATAGATTTTTATTTGGTTTTTGAATAATAAAACTAAACCAATAAATTAAAGACAAAAAATTAAATATGCTAAGAAAAGAAGATAGTATGATAGTTTAGCCTGAGTAATTAGCAAGTAATCCTCACTAGTTTTGCCGTTCTAAGCATGTAAGGGATGAATCATGTAGTATTTCACTAGTTTGGTTTCAATTGCGCTAGGTAGTTTTAAATAGGGTTTACCTATGTCAATAAGAACCTAAGCAAACTTTTCCTGCAATTGATTAAATAGCAATACACTAAACCATTGACTATCTAGTTAGGCTGAATTGTCAGATCAAACCTTATTCTAGACGTTATGTGCTAATCTATAGTTAAATATACCGTTGTCAATGGTTATCTAACTACTATGATGATAATCCTATACGTTTGCAATTGTAAAGAACACATAATATAAGTCCAACACATAAACAGAGAAATCAAAACATAAATTCAATCAATTTAGATAGATGCCAACCTAAACTAGGGTTCATACGTATATGCTAACACTCAAGCTAAATTTATTAAATTCATACTAAGAAAAGAAAAGAAAAGAATTACAGAATTAAAGGTTGAAGGTGACATGATTGATGCACATCTCCTTCCAAAATTCTCTTCTTGTTGTAAGCTTCTTCCTGACCTAAGGGTTTGGCCAAGGATGATTTTCTAATGTTAAGAGGCTGTATTTATAGTGTATAGGAAGACCTAATTCGTTTTCTTGAAGGAGAAGGTAAATATTGGACTCCTAGCTCAACTCAAATTCGTAGCACAAAAATATGGAATCAACCCCGTTTTTGTTTTGGTCCTAACAGCTTCAATACTTATCCGTTTGACGCATATGAGTAGTCGAAATCATCGTCTCAGAAAGATATTTAACTTTTCTCTTGAACGTTTCGCCAGATTCCTCACCGATTTTGAGATATAAGCTGATTTGTGCTCGTAGGTGCTGGAATTCAGATTTATGGCAGCTTTTCCTTTTCCATAATTTTAGCTTTTACTTCCTTATCTTCAATTTCCATGTTTATCCTCTTTCCTTTAGCTCTTAGACTTTGACTTGGACTCTAATTAATTACCATATATCTTTAAAGCTTCACACTAAATAAATAATTAAACCCAATATGCTCTAAAAATAATAAATAATCAATTCAAGACACAAAATAGGAAAGTGTACTAAATCATGTGAAAATCGATTTATAAACTAATAAATACAACCAAAATGATGTCTCCAACTACTAATAAATCATCACAAATGGGGAGACATCAAGACCCCCAACTCAAAGTTGTATCGTCCCGATACAATAAAAATAAAGAATAGTAGGGTAGTCAAATAAACAAGAAGAAAAAGTAGGAGGAGAATAAGAATAGAACACAATGAATGATCCTAGAGCATAGTACCTAAAAAGCCTCATGTAGTAATGCTCAAGAAATAATGCACACGTATGCTTAATATACATAATCAACAATCCATGGATTCAAGTCCAGATTAATTTCGCAATGCCAACAGGAGAGGTTGATGACTTAGTTCATGCTAATGGCTATAGGTTGTTCACAGGTCCTAATATAGCATTCAATGGTCCACTTACCTACTACCTAATAGCTCAATTGTTTCTCCACCAAGCAGTTAGAAATCCTAAGGTCTTTGGTTATAACGTGGCTTAGGGACGGTGTGATATATTTGGATAATGAAAAGTGAGCTTTTGACTCTCTCCTCACTAGACATCAACGAATCGCCCTAGAGTTTGAGTTTTCACTCGAAGATGTTCTCACTCAACCCAATTTTTTATGCTTTTGATGTGCACCCCAATAATCCCAAATAAAACCTTTCATGATGATATACAAATTCCACTTTGCCGGTCCGAATATATTCTTTTCATATCAATTTTTTCTTTTGTATAGCTATGACTCTCTTTTTAATGTTGAGATATCACGCTATTTTTTCTCATATGTTATGCCTTTTCATAGCTATTAGCTCGTAGCTTCTTTTTCATTCACTATTACCTCGACAAAGGGTTACAATATTAACTTTTTCATCATCAATAAAATCACAATTACAATTCCCAAACCCAATGTTCCCAATGATGAAACCCACCACCCCAAACTCAAGCTCTAAAAACGATTTGTTTCAGGTTTTGCGATTCGAGTCCGGGTCATATAGATGATTCCTACAAACTAAGGGTATGGATTATAATGTGTTTCAATAAAAGGCTTTAGAAAGGCTCAGAGGGGCTAAGACGGATAAATAATAACAATAATCAATTAAAAGGGTGAGAAGGTATAAAAGGCTTCAAGTGGCTTCAATATGAAAGAACTGCCTTATTCATTTTTCTAACTACCGGATTTTGTTACTTTTTCACTAATAGTTCATAGACAAGCAGGTTTTCAACTAATTTCAAACCTCACGTTCTACACACCAAATAACTCTCCCTAAGTTTCAACGTAACTTCTTAGCATTGCTCATTAACTTTCCTATCTTTTATTTCCTGTTTTCATACATGCATGCTAAACATATTTGTAACATCTTTAAAAAACATACTATTTACTATCATTAACTTAATTATATCATGCTCAATAGGTACATTCAACATATTCTATGCCTATTTCAACCAAATTTTTTTTAATTTTATGAAAAAAAACAAAAAAGAAGATGAGGACAACGAATCCCCACCCCAACTCAAAAATGAGTCGTGTCCCCATGACTCGAAAAAGACTCAAGAAAGATAAAATTTAAAATTAGCATACATATTGCACATAAAGAAATGGTAGGGAAGAAAGAAAACATACTCTTCGAGGCTATTACCTCTCCTTATCGACGTTCCAAGTGTTTCTTCTTCACCCAAAATTATATTCGTTTTTCCGATCAAGACACGTGATCATAGTAGGATATTGCATATTAAATAACGACATGGGAGATACCGAAAATCGCATCACCTCCTCATATATCAAATATGCCACATCCTCTTCTTCTCCTCTCAAAATACAATTTACAAAGATAGTGTTTTTAGAACGCCTTACCATGAACGTAGACCAACCCAATCTTTCCAAATCTTCATGAATCTTCTTGTATTCTCCTTTACCAACTTCTTTTTCAAATACTTTCTCATAAGCAAAAGGTAGTTCCTTTAATTGTTTCTTTGGAGAAGCTATCATTTCCATTGAAGCTTTCTATTTTCTTCGGGTGTAGGGTCTTTGATTTGTAGAGGCCGTGTTGTCTTCTTCACTAAAGTTGGAACCTTTTTACCCGTTGAATCAAACACAGCTAGCTGACCTCTCTTCTCTTGACCTGTTTTACCCTTTGTATGGAACTAAAACTTTTCTTACTTGATTTCTTCTCAATAAAATCCAATACCTTGCTTTTCTTCATCTCCCTTGCAGTAGATAATGTTTATGTTCTCTTTATCATCTCAATTGACCCCCAACTCAAAGCTTTAACCACTCTTGAAATTTGAAACTCTTGATTATTGGTTGAACAAGCTTTATTTGGGTTAGGAAAGGTTGGTGTTTTAATGATGATTCTCTATATGGGTAAGATGGATTCTTCATGGATTGGTATGGATTTAAGAAATTGTAGGATGAATTTCTGAAATTTAAGCTTTTGATTCTTGGATTCAATGTGTTTTGGTATGATATGGGTGGTTGAATCATCTTTATAATGATGTGGAGAGAAGTTTTGATGTGTTTTTATGGTGATTGGGTAGTGTTTTTATGATTAGGCAAGGTTTGATGAAGCTTTAATGGAGTTGGGAGAGGTTTGGGGAAGAAGGAGAAGCTTAAGGATTGAAAAATTCGTAATAGAGCAACCTCCTCTCCCTTATAACCTGAAAAACGCGATTTTTTCTCTCCAGCAGGTGTGGGCGGCATACCGGCCATAGGGCATGGTATACCGGAGCTATTGTTCTTCCAAGTTGAGTTACGGCAAAATACCCGAGTCGTAACACGTGGGTACCCCTTTTTGCTCTGGGCGGCATACCTGAGGTATAGCCCGGTATACCGGAGCTGTCCTCCTACGATTTTGTACCTCTCGGAATAGAACACGTGATGACACCCCGTGGGCTCGGGTTCTGACCTGCAGTATACCACCGGTGGGGCCCGGTATACCGGTGGTGTCATCTGATTTTTCCAGAAAATCTCGTTTTCCTCCCAAATTCGATTTCTATAGCACCTAAACATCAAAAACACGAATACCTTTCTCAAATATGCAATATCAACTAAAAGTAACTAAACTAAACATAAATTAAAAACATAAAAACATAAAAAAAACTATGAGTTGTCTCCCGTATAGCAATTTTATTTGACGTCTTTTAAAGTTAGACTTACCTCGATTACGAATGACGAAATTTCCACCCTTTGCCTCTAATTCCCAGGAACTTCTCAGCTCTATTCTTTATAATCATGGATGGTACCATCCAAGAGTTCGTGGTTGTGGGTGTTTCTGGTGGTAACTTGATAGCATTACACTCCTCTGGTCCACTCATATCCTCAGTTTCGAATCTTCGTTTGTTAGAAAGAATGTCCTTCATGAATTTTCGATATTCTGGCATTATATTAAGAGCTTCTACAAATGGTATGTTAATCTTTATCTTGTTCACCATGTCAAGGAACTTCTGGAAATCTTTTTCGTTGTTCTGATTTCTGACACGTGACGGGAATGGTGGAGGAGGACGTGTGTTGGTTGCCACTGGGCTAAAAAAATAATAGGCACAGAACCAACATCCAATCACATGGATGCAGTAATGTAATGACTATCATGGCAGATTTTACTAAGATTGAAAATGGATAAATCTATTTTTCTTTTTCTTAGTTTGGTTTGCTTATCCGCCGAAAAATAAAAATAAAAATAATATCCATCATATGGGAGTACGACATAATTAATAAATATATTTCTCCATTTTCTTACTGTATTAGTTTTAGTTGATCTTGCAATTTTGTGAATATCCTATTAAGATTATTGGACCAAAAATATAATTTTAGAAGTGAGCCTAAAAGTTTTTCTTCTAAAAATCGGGGCTTATATTTAGTGTTTGGATTTTGTATTATGTTTTATATTGTAGAGATATTTTTTTATCATCATTTGAGATTTATGTTTACATATTTTTCAGGTATTGTGTTTGTGGGCTTTGTAGCCCCTCATATGTTATCAAAAGATATAAATAGATAATATTGAACGTTGCTCATTTTACAAGAGGCCAATTCTTTTGGCATTTAACTATAACGAACAATTGTTGTAAAAAAATAAAAAACATTAGTTTTGTTTGGAATATTTTTGACGAAAAAAATTGTTTACGAATTTTTTTATTTAATACATATGAGAGCTATTTTTGACTAGGAATCATTTTTACTCCAGACGATCCCAAGACCTTTCGGTCTATGCGAAGTATTCTAACCACTAGACAAACTATAGATCTTATTGGGGATTTGTTTATGAAGTTTTATAAATAATTTAATCATTTGGTTAGAATATTTTAAACAAAAAAAATCACCATAGCATTTTATAGATGATCAAATATTAAAATACCTTCAAATTACGAAAATTACATAAAACAAAAAGTAAATAACAATAAACATGAATCACCAACTTAGTGCGTATCGACTCACTAAGTAAGAATCACAAAGTATAACCAGCGGCACCGCTATCGGGGCGTACTTAGTGATTTCATTGAGTATCGAATTATTTCTCTAAGTACACAAAAAATTCTCTGAGTATCAGAAAAGTTCTTTAAGTGTACTCAACAAAAACATTGAATGCTCAGCAAAATATACCGAATGCACAACAAAAAGTACTGAGTGTTCAACAAACAATTGGCAAGAGGTGATTCACTCTTAACCGTCTTTTGCAAACAGATTGCCTGATAGTGTAGCCAAGAACGCTAGATAATGTGGTGACCTTTTCACTAATGTTTTTGTAAATATTTTAGCTGCTTTCTCTTAAAAAGGAATAGGCTAGAGATAATTGTACAAATTGTAATTATACTATGCAGGTTAAATTCTATGTGTATTACGTTTTTGGTTAAATAAAATTACTTTAAGAAACATTCCGAAAAAACAAGTAGAAGATATGATTATTGATGATAATGGACAAATATAAATTACTCATAGTAAATTAATAATTTAAAAAAAAATATAGGTAATGTTAAAACTAAAAAGAAAAAAAATACACCCAATCATTTAAAATCATACTTTTAAAAAATTATTTAAATATCATTTTACTAATCAAATTATACTTCAGAAAAATAAACCGAATATACATATAAATTCAGAAAATTGGAAAATCAAATTAAATAAAGTTAAAATAATAATAAACGTTATTATTGTATTATTTTATCATTTCTTAGATATTTGCTTACATTATCATCAATATTTGTATCTTAATTAATTTTTATAATTTTTTTAAAATATCACAAAATATATAGCGAATAACGATAGATGTCTATTTTTACTCATTAAATTAAATAAGCAAAGATTAAAAACGAGGTGAATTTGTACCCCCCATCCCATAACCCCTTGAATATGCTTGCGCCTACTTGCAAGTCCATTCTAGACTTCTATAGTACATGAACAATAACATTTATCTGCTTCGGCTTCCGATAATATAAACATAGCGAATCTCAAAAGTTTTTACTTTAATTTTATGCTCTTGGAAAATAAGAATATCAAGAGCGTAATTTGTCCCGCATAAAACATAGAGGAAGGAAAATATTGGTTTATATATTTTTTTCCTTCTTTATCTTTTAAAAGGCCTAAAACTTTACAGATGAAAAGTAAAGGAAATAACCAACACGCGTACCACCACCACCACCTTCGGCGACATCATGGGAAGTTTGATGGAATTTAAAATAAAATCTTATTTTGAAACTGGTAGTTATACAAACTTCATTACATATGTTTAAAATACCATTAGAAGAAGAAAGCACTTCATTGCATATGTTTGAAATGCCATTAGAAGAAGAAAACGTGCAAAACTCATTGATAACTTACATGATAAATACCCAGTTGTTACAAAGGGTACAATGTTTAGTGAACCTATTTATGACAAACAATTACTTTGGATATTTTTTAAAACCTATGTCACTATATAAGAGTAGTTAGAGTCATTTGGAAAAACCACAACTAGAATTACAACACACCAGAAAAGCCCTCCCCTCTCTCTAAAGTTAATTTTGAGCGTAGACCAGAGTAGCGATAGTAGTCGTTTAAGGATACCGTAATTCAGGATGACCTTTTTTTAACAAAGTGATCTACTACTCGTTTTCTGGTATTTTCTTTTTATCTCTTTGTACGTTTAGATATGTGGAATGATAGATTACCTAAAAAATTATAAATTACCTTTTTTTAACAAAGTGATCTACTACTCGTTTTCGTGGAGGTTTTAAACACCAATAAAAATATTTGTCTCTCTTAAATGTTTATTTTCTCTTTCCTTTATTTAATGCCACATTAGATGACACGTAGGAGGTAATAAATGGGTGAAGCAAAAAAGGGTGATATATAGCAATGCTCATTTTTAAAACCAACTTACTGCCAAAAAGTATTGACAGCATTAGCTTAATTTATTTATTTATTTTTAAAACTAGCAAGTCGAGCTGAGTCAGCGCGCGACCGTTGACATGTCCGATTAATATAAAAATCAGAATAATTTTATTTTTGGAATGAATTTTATTAGCCCAACCTATTTTAATTATCCATTATATATAAATTCATATGTTAATTTTATGTTTAATTTTGAACTTTTACGAAGTAAACTTTAATCCATTTACTAAAAGTAAATTATGAAAACTCATACACTATGATATCTTATAAGATGTTACTATAATTTTACGGTATATAATATCTATTTTATAATGTAGTTTCAAAAAATCATATTATTATTTTTCGTTTGTTATGTAGTTTTTTAGTTTGGCATACGTTGTTGGGTTTTTAATTTTGACCATTTTTTATCCAAAATTTTACTTTAAAAAATTATAAATTTAATACGAAATATCACTGATTATTGAAAACAAATAAAACATTACCCTAATTTGTTCTTTGTGTAATAGTTATCTCAATATATTATATCTTGTTTATTATATATAACCACTAAAAAAATATGGACTTTCTTATACTAACTTTTATTGGGGAAGAGGGACATGAAGGGGACATGATAATTAATATCATCTGTTTCAATTAGGGTCATTAAAAATATATTCTAAAATTTCATCCTATATTTGAATATCCTAAAAATGAACTCTATTAGCATAATGATAGATGTCTATTTTTACCCGTTCAATTAAACAAGCAAGGATTACAAACGAGGTAAATTTGTACCCCCCCTCCCATAACCCCTTGAATATGCTTGCCCCTACGTGCAAGTCCATTATAGACTTCTATAGTACATGAACAATAATATTTAATGAAATTGACCAAATTCAATAAAAAGAATTCATTTATAAATACAGATATAAGTAAAGGATAAAAATCATTAATTTCAATATCTATCAAAATTCTTAAGACATATGATGTCAAAAATCTTATTTGTTGTCTAGTCTCAAACCCCCTCCTTCTTATTATAATTAACTGACCACTATAATTATCTTATTGGATATTTTTTATGTGGAAAAGTTTTAAAATGTATAAATAAGAGCACATTTCTCATAGAATTTCAAGAACTATATTAATATATTATATACCTCTGCAATCAAAGATGTCAACAAAAAATTTACTTACTATTGTTATATTGCTTATTGCAATAGGTTAGTTACTATATCATTAATCATATTATTCTTTTATTCTCATACCTTATATGTCTTGTATTTTTTATTTTCTATACATAATATTTTATTATATTTCCTATTTATTTAAATAATTATAATATTGTCTTTTAGTAAATCATGCACCATAGAACAATTCTTCTACCACCACGGCGATGTGTTATATAGTTTATTTATCATAATATTTAAATTAGAAACATTATTTAGTATCTTGGTTAGGTGAAGAAAAAAAATTATTTTAATGTTTTTTAATTTATAGGGAAAAACATATAAGATTTACAAAAAAATAAATTAGAAAAAATGAAAAATAAAAAGTATGCTATAACAAAACACACAATATATAAAATCTAAAGTACAATACATATTATTCTTATTTTATTTATATATTAATAAATGTTGAGCTAATATTTCTTAATTATTTTGATTTGTAGGTTTTCCATCATTGAAAGTAGTAACAAGCTCAAAATGCACCAAAGATTGTAAACTTTTTTGTACAATTGGAAACAAAATACCATTGTGTAATGGTCTTTATTGTGCATGCACATTACTTGCTAAGAACTCAAAAGTATATCCACAACAAGCTTCGTGTAAAGGAAGCGACGAATGTGTTAGTCTTTGTCCACCTAAATGCGAATCTGTTTTTTGCAGTCAAAATATTTGTAATTGTATTTGTCACCATTAATGATAAGGTTTGATTAAGTTTTGATTATTATCTCAAAAGCTAGTTCAATTGATTTAAGATGTTTAAAGGAAATATTTAAATTTAGTATCCCTTATTGTGATTTGTATATGTCATTAAAAAACTAAAACTACACATTTTATCTCAAGTTACAATTAAAATACTAAAATTTTAGTTTCTCATTCTAAATTTTGATTATATCTTTTTATATAATTTTAGTTTTATAAAATCTTCCCGATTAATAATGATATAGTTATATCAACCTATTTTAATTATCCATTATATATAAATTTATATGTTAATTTTATGTTTAACTTTGAACTTTTACAAAGTAAACTTTAATCCATTTACTAAAAGTAAATTATGAAAACTCATACACTATGATATCTTATAAGATGTTACTATAATTTTACGGTATATAATATCTATTTTATAATGTAGTTTCAGAAAATCATATTATTATTTTTCGTTTGTTATGTAGTTTTTTAGTTTGGCATACGTTGTCGGGTTTTTAATTTTGACCATTTTTTATCCAAAATTTTACTTAAAAAAAATATAAATTTAATACGAAATATCATTGATTATTGAAAACAAATAAAACATTACCCTAATTTGTTCTTTGTGTAATAGTTATCTCAATATATTATATCTTGTTTATTATATATATCCACTAACAAAAAATACGGACTTTCTTATACTAACTTTTATTGGGGAAGAGGGACATGAGGGGGACATGATAATTTATATCATATGTTTCAATTAGGGTCATTAAAAATACATTCTAAAATTTCATCCTATATTTGAATATCCTAAAAATGAACTCTATTAGCATAATGATAGATGTCTATTTTTACCCATTCAATTAAACAAGCAAGGATTACAAACGAGGTAAATTTGTACCCCCTCCCATAACCCCTTGAATATGCTTGCCCCTACGTGCAAGTCCATTCTATACTTCTATAGTACATGAACAATAGTATTTAATGAAATTGACCAAATTAAATAAAAAGAATTCATTTATAAATATAGAGATAAGTAAAGGATAAAAATCATTAATTTCAATGTCTATCAAAATTCTTAAGACATATGATGTTGAAAATCTTATTTGTTGTCTAGTCTAAAACCCCCTCCTTCTTATTATAATTAACTGACCACTATAGTGGTTACATGTGTATAATTATCTTATTGGATATTTTTTATGCGGAAAAGTTTTAAAATGTATAAATAAGAGCACATTTCTCATAGAATTGCAAGAACTATATTTATATATATTATATACCTCTGCAATCAAAGATGTCAACAAAAAATTTACTTACTATTGTTATATTGCTTATTGCAATAGGTTAGTTACTATATCATTAATCATATTATTCTTTTATTCTCATACCTTACATGTCTTGTATTTTTTATTTTCTATACATAATATTTTATTATATTTCCAATTTATTTAAATAATGATAATATTGTCTTTTAGTAAATCATGCACCATAGAACAATTCTTCTACCACACGGCGATGTGTTATATAGTTTATTTATCATAATATTTAAATTAGAAACATTATTTAGTATCTTGGTTAGGTGAAGAAAAAAAAATTATTTTTATGTTTTTTCTAATTTATAGGGAAAAACATATAAGATTTACAAAAAAATAAATTACAATAAATATAAAAATAAAAAGTATGCTATAACAAAACACACAATATATAAAATCTAAAGTACAATATTATATTATTCTTATTTTATTTATATATTAATATATGTTGAGCTAATTTTTCTTAATTATTTTGATTTGTAGGTTTTCCATCATTGAAAGTAGTAACAAGCTCAAAATGCACCAAAGATTGTAAACTTTTTTGTGCATTTGGAAACAAAATACCATTGTGTAATGGTCTTTATTGTGCATGCACATTATTTGCTAAGAACTCAAAAGTATATCCACAACAAGCTTCGTGCAAAGGAAGCAATGAATGTGTTAGTCTTTGTCCTCCTAAATGCGAATCTGTTTTTTGCAGTCAAAATATTTGTAATTGTATTTGTCACCATTAATGATAAAGTTTGACTAAGTTTCGATTATTATCTCAAAAGCTAGTTCAATTGATTTAAGATGTTTGAAGGAAATATTTAAATTTAGTATCCCTTATTGTGATTTGTATATGTCATTAAAAAACTAAAACTACACATTTTATCTCAAGTTACAATTAAAATAATAAGATTTTAGTTTCTCATTCTAAATTGTGATTATATCTTTTTATATAATTTTAGTTTTATAAAATCTTCCCGATTAATAATGATGTAGTTATATCAACCTATTTTAATTATCCATTATATATAAATTCATATGTTAATTTTATGTTTAACTTTGAACTTTTACAAAGTAAACTTTAATCCATTTACTAAAAGTAAATTATGAAAACTCATACACTATGATATCTTATAAGATGTTAGTATAATTTTACAGTATATAATATCTATTTTATAATGTAGTTTCAAAAAATTACATTATTATTTTTCGTTTGTTATGTAGTTTTTTAGTTTGGCATACCTTGTCGGGTTTTTAATTTTGACCATTTGTTATCCAAAATTTTAATTAAGAAAAATGTAAATTTAATACGAAATATCATTAATTATTCAAAACAAACAAAACATTACCCTAATTTGTTTTTCTGTAATAGTTATCTTAATATATTATATCTTGTTTATTATATATAACCACTAACAAAAAGCATGGACTTTCCTATACTAACTTTTATTGGGGAAGAGGGACAAAAGGGGACACGATAATTTATATCATCTGTTTCAATTAGGGTATTCAAAAATATATTCTAAAATTTCATCCTATATTTGAATATCCTAAAAATAAACTATCTTAGCATAAATGAAACCCAAGGTGTAGTTATAACTAATTATTTGACAAAAAAAAAAAATTATTGCATGAAATCCGAACACATCACTACTTATATTAACTTAATGGAACACTTATAATCATATAATTTGATAAAATAAAATATTAGACAATCCTGTAAAAGTTGAAAGCATTTTCTTAAAATTTATCAAAAAAATCCATATATGTGATCAGTTTCATGAATACTGCACCCACAAGACACGCTTACAATTGTTTTTTTAATATCTACATCAACATCTAGTTTTATTGTTGATTAATATCTCCTATAATTGTAATCAAACCATTACATTTTCATATGTAAACTAATGATATTCTATAACTTATATAATCATTCAGTACACACCATTTTATCTTATTCCCTTTTCTTGATATAATAGGAAAAAGTATCAATGAAAACAAACATGATTCTTTGATAATGAAAAAAAATATGATTCTTAAAAAAAATGTTGCGACCTATATAGTGTATTATTTGATTATTTCAACTTGGTAAGTGTGTAACTCAACAAACAAACATGCAAAGATTTATTCTTACTTGTTGTATCGACAAAGAGTCTCTTGAGTAAGGCTCCACATGATAAACATACACATGTGTTATAGATGTAGTGAGAGATATATGAATATTGAGTTTAATATGTAAGTCATAAGGGGATTATAATCGAATTTTTATAATATATATATATATATATATATATATATATATATGTATATATATGTTTTATATAATTGTTATTTGATAATGGTATGTCACGCTTGGTAGTATATGTTGACAAGTCCAGGCATGCACTTCTTTGACATCTTTGTTTGATTTCAAAATTTAGCCTATATAAATTCAGTACACGTGGTTTTAAACATATTTATCACCTACGAGAGTAATAACCTACATTATCGTATTTACTTTCTCCATTAACCATTATTTCAAAGTCATGTTATGGTCAAATATTTTGGGTTTATTATCCCGGTGAAATAATTAACGCCTTGTTAATAAAAATGAAAAACTCAACATTGCTATCGTGCTACTTTGTATTTGATCATGTGATGTTATACTCGTGTCAGGTGTAGATTCGAGAAAACTAAATGTAAAACATAATATATAAATCATGGCCAACAATAAGGACCCAAAAACAACACCATGCGGGTCTCCAATTGCGTTTGTGTTAAATTTACTGTCTAGTAAACGAAGAATTTAAATAAATATGTCATTAAAACCAAATTATCACTAGAAAAAGTAGGGGTTGTAGAAGGGGAGGGGAAGAGATATACAAAACATAAGTAAAAAAATTATTTAAGTTGTTAACTGAGAATACTAGATACATTAATAATCGTGTGTAATGAATTAAAGAAGGAATAAACTGAATAAAATAACATGCATCACTAAGCTAAAAAAATAATAGGCACGAAACCAACATCCAATCACATGGATGCAGTAATGTGATGACTATCATGGCAGATTTTCCGAGGATTGAAAATGGATACATCTATTTTGCTTTTTCTTAGTTTGGTTTGCTTATCCGTCGAAAAATAAAAATAAAAATAATATGCATCATATGGGAGTACGACATAATTAATAATTATATTTCTCCATTTTCTTACTGTATTAGTTTTAGTTGATCCTGCAAGTTTGTGAATATCCTATTAAGATTATTAGATCAAAAATATAATTTTAGAAGTGGGCCTAAAAGTTTTTCTTCTAAAAATCGGGGCTTATATTTAGTGTTTGGATTTTGTATTCTGTTTTATATTGTAGAGATATTTTTTGTCATCATATTGAGATTTATGTTTACATATTTTTCAGGTATTTTGTTCGTGGGCTTTGTAGCCCCTCATATGTCATCAAAAGATATAAATAGATAATATTGAACGTTGCTCATTTTACAAAAGGCTAATTCTCTTGGCATTTAACTATAACGAACAATTGTTGTAAAAAAATAAAAAACATTAGTTTTGTTTGGAATATTTTTGACGAAAAAAATTGTTTACGAATTTTTTATTTAATACATATGAGAGCTATTTTTGACTAGGAATCATTTTTTACTCCAGACGATCCCAAGACCTTTTGGTCTATGCGAAGTAGTCTAACCACTAGACAAACTATAAATCTTATTGGGGATTTGTTTATGAAGTTTTATAAATAATTTAATCATTTGGTTAGAATATTTTAAACAAAAAAAATCACCATAACATTTTATAGATGATCAAATATTAAAATACCTTCAAACTAAACAAAAATTAGATAAGACAAAAAGTAAATGACAATAAACATGAATCACCAACTTAGACTCACTAAGTAAGAATCACAAAGTATAACCAGCGGCACCGCTATCGGGGCGTACTTAGTGATTTCATTGAGTATCAAATTATTTCTCTAAGTACACGAAAAATTCTCTGAGCATCAGAAAAGTTCTTTAAGTGTACTCAACAAAAACATTGAATGCTCAGCAAAATATACCGAATGCTCAACAAAAAGTACTGAGTGTTCAACAAACAATTGGCAAGAGGTGATTCACTCTTAACCGTCTTTTGCAAACAGATTTCCTGACAGTGTAGCCAAGAAAGCTAGATAATGTGGTGACTTTTGCACTAATGTTTTTGTAAATACTTTAGCTGCTGATGTCTCCCTTTTTGGTCTGAATATAAGCCCCTAGGAGACATCATTTTAGGATGAAAATGGTCTTTTTATATTGAATTTAGTGCTTAAATTGCAATATTACACTTTCTCCCCTTGGAATTAGACTATTTGCATTTATAGAGCTTTTGTGCGTTAATTTACTTATTTTTAGTGCAAAGTTAGTAGGTTTATGAATTTCATGAGAAACCAATCCAAGGAGGAGAAGTGAGAATTAAAGTCTTAGAATATTTCTAGTGTGTTAGTCGAATTTCATGAATTTAAATTGCACTTTCTTATTTCTAGTCTTGATTTAATGAATTATTATTTTTAAAACATATGCGGTTTAATTATTTATTTAATGTGAAGCTTTAGAGATAATATGTAAATAAATTAGATGCTAAATCAATTCTAAGGAGATAAGGAAAGAAGATCTTGAAGAAATCTGGAGATAGAAGGAAGTAGAGTTCAACTAGGAAAAGGAAAAGCTGCCTTATGAATCTGAAATTCCAGCCACGTTTCAAAGATTAATCCATAACTTAAGATTGACTAGGAATATGGACGAGTGGTCTGCACCAATAGAAAGCTCTTTCTGAGACAAGTAGTTTCATATATTGGAACTCCTCAAACGGATAAGTATTGAAAAAGATATGACCAAATCAAATCAATAGCAGAATCTTTCCTTTCCTAGATTTTAGGGCTACGAATTAAAGAGTCCTTGACTTGTCTTCCACTCCAAGTAATTTGACCTAGCACCTATAAATACCAGCTCTAAACCTTAGAAAATCATCCCTTGGCTGCATGAGCTTAATATACACAAATAATTCATCAAAGAAGCAATCAAGAGGATCTAGAGGAGGAAGAAGCAAGAGCTAGAGCTTAACTACATCAATTCAACACTTCTCCATCTCTATTCTTTGGTAATTAGTATTCGATCTATTTTGTCTATGAGGTATTTCTAAGCTATTTATTCAAGAAGTTTTAGTATGCATAATTTCTCTTTAGGATTGTAATTGTATGAACCTTTGATTATTGTTTTTCTGTTTTACTTTGAATCTGGGATTTTAGTATTTAATTGAATTGGTTCTTAATTTCCATTGACTATATTCTTGTGTTTATTCACTATCATTGACGTCGCGAATCAAGGGTAGGTTTTAGTAATTAGGCTATTCCATATAGTGGCGTATGGATCACCTTGACGGGGGGTTTAATTACAGACTTAGATAATAGACGCGTGGTATCCGTTATTTGACCCTGACGGGCTTGACTAACCACGTAGCCAATTGGGTAAAATAGTATTCATCTGAAAGTAGCTTATAATCGCCCTGACGGGGTTTGTAATACCGTAGGATAGCTTCTAGGTCCACCCTGACGGGGGCTAGGAGATAGTAGATTCTCGACTATTGTGAGATTTCCCATTACCCTTATTCTTAGTAATCATAGATTCAATAGGATAGATTCATACTTGCATATCCTTATCTTTCTTGCATAATTATTAATTGTTTATTTTATTGTCTATTTTATTCTTTAGTTAATTAGAAAACAATCTCCCTTGTTATTTATCTTTTTAAAACGATTAGAACTATCTATTCTGATATTGAACACGAAGTTATAATAACTCTTAAATCCCTGTGGAGACGATAATCCCGATTTTACTTATCTATTACTTGGTACGACCCGTACACTTGCGGTCTGTGGATCCTTTATTCCTTTGCTTTTATTTCATTATTTTATAACACACAAGGACCCACCAAGTTTTTGGCGCCGCTGCCGGGGATTTATAGCGGTTATTTTATTTTGTGTTTAAGTTAGGTTGGTAGTTTTAGTTGTTTTCAGTTTTACGTTTGTTTTGTTTTAGTCTCTTTTGAGGTTTTTCTTTAGGTATGGAGGTTTCCAACTATCAAGAGCCAATTCCAAAACAGACCTGTTATATGCCAGTACACAAATTCATGGACTTGACATGCAAGAGCTTGACAGATCATTATGACAGGCTCAGGAAGTTGGAGGACTCCCTAGATTGTTTCATAAAGGCCACAACGGATCATATAGTAACAAGTGTAATGCGAAAATCGATTCTATCATATCATTAGTGCAAGTCATGCAACAAAGCCATCAATTAATGGAGCAACGATTGACGCAACTCACAGAAACAATTGAGCAATTACAACAAGTACCATCTATGCAAACAGGCCAAAGTACAAATTTAGATGATGAAGCCATTCAAATTGATAGCGATGTTTGGTTCGATGTAGCCACAGAGTTTTGCCTTCAAGAGGAGAAAGTGGAATCGCCACAAGTTGCACCTAGTGAACTAGAGATTCCAACAATAGAAGAATCAACCACGCTGAGCATAGATGAGTTAATTGTTGCTAATGGGGTCAAAATTGAAAGTAAATCTTGTGAAGGGAAGATTAAACCCATGGAAAATCCAACCAAGCCGCGTTTAGAGGAATCAAATATTGAGGTCTTGGTTAGAAAAGAGATTGAAGAAGAAGATACTAGGATGGATTCACCACCTAGTACTCCATTGATGTCACCTCCAAATCCAATAACGACGAATCATTCAAACGGTGACATTGATAAAGCATTTGTAGAGGTGTGTAAAGACAAATCCTACACCCAAATGCTTGAAAGTAATACAAAAGAACTCACACCGCAACAAGTATTCATAGAAGCTATTCCAGAAACAAATGAGAATGCGAGTGTAGAGATCGAGGTTGAAAACGTGGCCCTCATAACAAAAGAAAGCTCTGAAACATCCCTTGTTTTAGACAAAATTCTAGAGGAGGAGCCACTTGAGTTCCCCATTATTCCAGAAGTATCTAACGAGGTTAAAGAGAAGGACCACCACCATGAACCTGTGAAGAAGAAGGCTAAAGATGAGTTTGGGGTCGGAACCATGGTTGCTTGGAAGGCCTCCAAACAAGAGAATAGGCCACGAGGTTTCAAAAATGAGTGGATGGGACCATTTGTTGTTACTCGAGTAGTGACACCAAAATTAATAGAGATACAACCTTCGAGAGGTCGAAGGACGCGAATTGTAGACATACACAGCCTTACCCACTGCTGGGGAGGTTACATACTCAAAGGATAATGGAGGTAACCCGTCAAACTTTAAATGACGTTAAATAAAAGTGCTCTTGGGAGACACCCCAAACTTTAGTTGCTTTCTTAGTTTAGTTTTTAGTGTATATTATTTAGTTTACGTATTTTTTTTAGTTGATAGTGCATTATTGAGGAAGGTATTAGTGTTTTTGATGATTAGGTATTGGAGAAATCGAGTTAGGGAAGCGAGCAAAATTTCTCGGAACGGAGAAACTTCGGCAAGTCATATCTTTGCGCTCGGATGTCGAAATCAGGTGATCTTTGAGCCTAAACTGCATAACTTTTCGAGATCTAGCTGTTGGAGAGGTTTTTGCCGAGTGCGGTACACCGGACCTCAGCCGCGGTGCACCGCAGAGGAGAAACCCGTGCCACGGGGTAGAGCCACGTGTTTTATCCAGAGACGAAAAAAATTGGAGCTGTTGGCTGCGGTACACCGGACCCTAGTCCGTGCCCTGCACGGCAAGCCAAAAACACGTGCCACGGGGTTGCTGCCACGGGGTTGCTGCCACGGGTATTTTGATGAAGGATGCTACAGAGCCGCGGGGTATCCCTGCAGACTACCCCCTAGTCCGCACCATGGTCCGCACGAAGCCGCTGGAGAGAGAAAAAGTTGCGTTTTGAGCTTATAAAGGGAGGAAATTAGGTATTATTCCGAAATTACAAATCCTTAAGCCTCTTTTTCTTCTCCAAACCTCTCCCAACTCCATTAAAGCTCATTCAAACCTTCACCAACCATCAAAACACAACCAAATCACCATGAATTCAAATCTAAATCCTTCCCTACATCACTACAAAAAAGTTTTAATCACCCAAATCATATCAAACACCTAGAACCCAAGAATCAAGATCTCTAAAGTGTTATTGGCTTGGGATGGAGCACAAGAGGATGTAAGGGAAAGCGAAATTGGTGATACATGGAGTTTACATACAAGGAAATCACTGCACCCTATCTTGGGTATTAAGCACGCGAGGCAATTGCCTCGAAGAGTATGTTTTCTTTCTTCCTTACCATTTCTCTATATGCACTATTTGCTATTTTTTATTTTATTGAGTCTTTTCGAGTCGTGGGGACACGACTCATTTTTGAGTTGGAGGTGGGGATTTGTTGTCCGTCATCTCCATTTTTTATGTGATTTACTGTTTTTTTTAGAGAAATTTGAAATTTTTTGAAATTTTGAAGAGATGGATCAGATGTAGAATGTGTTTAATAGCTTGAAAGCATAAGCTTAGTAAGTTGATGATAGAAAGTAGTATGTTTATGAGCTGCTTTATTTTGTATGCTTTGAGTATTTGCAGGAAAATACACATTGATAGTAAAGAAAAGATTAGTTAGCAATGCGATAGAAAGTATGTTCGATCTCAGGGAGCCATGAGTGGTGTGTAGGTCGTGAGATCCAAGCTAGTTGATGAACCCATTTAATGAACGTGCTAAAGGTAAGAGAATAACGAAATTGCATGGTTTAGAAAGTGATTAAGGCGGTTCTTTCATAAGACCCTTGTTGCCTTTTAGCTTGCTGTCCATTTTATTATATATCCTTCTCAACCCCTTCTAGCCTTTCGAAAGCCTTTTTATTAGCCACATTATAAGCCATATCCCTTTAGTTTATTAGGACTTTTCCATATGACCCGCACTCGAATCGCGATGCATAGACAATTGTTTTAGAGCTTGAGTTTGGGGTGGTGGGTCCACCATTATGGGAAATATTATTGGATTGGGATTTTTTTGAGCTTATTAAGTGTGCTCTGTTCTATATATTGATGATGATTCACAGGTTTATTATATTGTAACCCTTTGCCGGGGTAATAGTAAATAAAAAAGAAGCTAAAAAGCTAAGTTATGAAAAGGCATTATTTATGAAAAATTGCGTGATATCTCAACATCAAAAAGAGAATCATAGCTATAAAGAAAAAATTTGATATGAAAAGAATATATATTTGGACCGGCAAAGAGGAATTTTTATGTGAACACCTTTATGCTTTAATTGGGTTATTGGGGATGCTAATTTGTGCATCAAGGAATTCATTGGGTTGAGTGAGAATGTTTTACGAGAGTAACTCAAGCTCTAGGGCGATTCGTTTATGGCTAGTGAGGAGAGAGCCAAAAGCTCACTCTAAATTATCCAAATATACTTATCATACCGTCCCTAAGCCAACATTACAACCCTAAAGACCTTATGATTCTTTTCTATGTAATCTAGAAGTGATTGAGCCGTTAGAGATTAGTTAAGTGGATCTTTTGATACTAGTGAATTTCGATGAACAATCTATAGCCTCCATGGTAAACTGAGTAAAGATCCTCTCCTTCTTACATTGCGAAACCAATCCAATCTTAAATTCAAGCAGTGTTAATTGTAGATATGACAAGTGTGCAGGTATGTAGTTTGTAAATATTATTGCATGAAATTTTCTAAGTAGTTGCTTTGAGTTTATTCTGTATATTCTGCTATCTTCTTCTCCCCTGTGCTTCATTGATATAGCTGATATTTTAGAGACTTCCCTATGTTTTTATTTTTTATTGTATCGGGACGATACAAGTTTGAGTTGGGGGTCTTGATGTCTCCCTTTTTGGTCTAAATATAAGCCCCTAAGAGACATCATTTTAGGATGAAAATGGTCTTTTTATATTGACTTTAGTGCTTAAATTGCAATATTACACTTTCTCCCCTTGGAATTAGACTATTTGCATTTATAGAACTTTTGTGCGTTAATTTACTTATTTTTAGTGCAAAGTTAGTAGGTTTATGAATTTCATGAGAAACCAATCCAAGGAGGAGAAGTGAGAATTAAAGTCTTAGAATATTTCTAGTGTGTTAGTCGAATTTCATGAATTTAAATTGCACTTTCTTATTTCTAGTCTTGATTTAATGATTTATTATTTTCAAAGCATATGCGGTTTAATTATTTATTTAATGTGAAGCTTTAGAGATAATATGTAAATAAATTAGATGCTAAATCAATTCTAAGGAGATAAGGAAAGAAGATCTTGAAGAAATCTGGAGATAGAAGGAAGTAGAGTTCAACTAGGAAAAGGAAAAACTACCTTATGAATCTGAAATTCCAGCCACGTTTCAAAGATTAATCCATAACTTAAGATTGGCTAGGAATCTGGACGAGTGGTCTGCATCAATAGAAATCTCTTTCCGAGACAAGCAGTTTCATATATTGGAACTCCTCAAACGGATAAGTATTGAAAAAGATATGACCAAATCAAATCAATAGCAGAATCTTACCTTTCCTAGATTTTAGGGCTACGAATTAAAGAGTCCTTGACTTGTCTTCCACTCCAAGTAATTCGACCTAGCACCTATAAATACCAGCTCTAAACCTTAGAAAATCATCCCTTGGCTGCATGAGCTTAATATACACAAATAATTCATCAAAGAAGCAATCAAGAGGATCTAGAGGAGGAAGAAGCAAGAGCTAGAGCTTAACTACATCAATTCAACACTTCTCCATCTCTATTCTTTGGTAATTAGTATTAGATCTATTTTGTCTATGAGGTATTTCTAAGCTATTTATTCAAGAAGTTTTAGTATGCATAATTTCTCTTTAGGATTGTAATTGTATGAACCTTTGATTATTGTTTTTCTGTTTTACTTTGAATCTGGGATTTTAGTATTTAATTGAATTGGTTCTTAATTTCCATTGACTATATTCTTGTGTTTATTCACTATCATTGACGTCGCGAATCAAGGGTAGGTTTTAGTAATTAGGCTATTCCATATAGTGGCGTATGGATCACCTTGACGGGGGGTTTAATTACAGACTTATAATAGACGCGTGGTATCCGTTATTTGACCCTGACGGGCTTGACTAACCACGTAGCCAATTGGGTAAAATAGTATTCATCTGAAAGTAGCTTATAATCGCCCTGACGGGGTTTGTAATACCATAGGATAGCTTCTAGGTCCACCCTGACGGGGGATAGGAGATAGTAGATTCCCGACTATTGTGAGATTTCCCATTCACCCTTATTCTTAGTAATCATAGATTCAATAGGATAGATTCATACTTGCATATCCTTATCTTTCTTGCATAATTATTAATTGTTTATTTTATTGTCTATTTTATTCTTTAGTTAATTAGAAAACAAACTCCCTTGTTATTTATCTTTTTAAAACGATTAGAACTATCTATTCTGATATTGAACACGAAGTTATAATAACTCTTAAATCCCTGTGGAGACGATAATCCCGATTTTACTTATCTATTACTTGGTACGACCCGTACACTTGCGGTCTGTGAATCCTTTATTCCTTTGCTTTTATTTCATTATTTTATAACACACAAGGACCCACCAGCTGCTTTCTCTTAAAAAGGAATAGGCTAGAGATAATTGTACAAACTGTAATTATACTATGCAGGTTAAATTCTATGTGTATTACGTTTTTGGTTAAATAAAATTACTTTAAGAAACATCCCGAAAAAACAAGTAGTAGATATGATTATTGATCATTATGTACAAAAATAAATTACTCATAGTAAATTAATAATTTAAAAAAAATATAGGTAATGTTAAAACTAAAAAGAAAAAAAATACACCCAATCATTTAAAATCATACTTTTAAAAAATTATTTAAATATCGTTTTACTAATCAAATTATACTTCAGAAAAATAAACCGAATATACATATAAAATCAGAAAATTGGAAAATCAAATTAAATAAAGTTAAAATAATAATAAACGTTATTTTTGTATTATTTTATCATTTCTTAGATATTTGCTTAGATTATCATCAATATTTCTATCTTAATCACTTTTTTATACTTTTTTTAAAATATCACAAAATATATAGCGAATAATGATAGATGTCTATTTTTACTCATTAAGTTAAACAAGCAAAGATTACAAACGAGGTGAATTTGTACCCCCCATCCCATAACCCCTTGAATATGCTTGCGCCTACTTGCAAGTCCATTCTAGACTTCTATAGTACATGAACAATAACATTTATCTGCTTCGGCTTCCGATAATATAAACATAGCGAATCTCAAAAGTTTTTACTTTAATTTTATGCTCTTGGAAAATAAGAATATCAAGAGCGTAATTTGTCCCGCATAAAACATAGAGGAAGGAAAATATTGGTTTATATATTTTTTTCCTTCTTTATCTTTTAAAAGGCCTAAAACTTTACAGATGAAAAGTAAAGGAAATAACCAACACGCGTACCACCACCACCACCTTCGGCGACATCATGGGAAGTTTGATGGAATTTAAAATAAAATCTTATTTTGAAACTGGTAGTTATACAAACTTCATTACATATGTTTAAAATACCATTAGAAGAAGAAAGCACTTCATTGCATATGTTTGAAATGCCATTAGAAGAAGAAAACGTGCAAAACTCATTGATAACTTACATGATAAATACCCAGTTGTTACAAAGGGTACAATGTTTAGTGAACCTATTTATGACAAACAATTACTTTGGATATTTTTTAAAACCTATGTCACTATATAAGAGTAGTTAGAGTCATTTGGAAAAACCACAACTAGAATTACAACACACCAGAAAAGCCCTCCCCTCTCTCTAAAGTTAATTTTGAGCGTAGACCAGAGTAGCGATAGTAGTCGTTTAAGGATACCGGTAATTCAGGATGACCTTTTTTTAACAAAGTGATCTACTACTCGTTTTCTGGTATTTTCTTTTTATCTCTTTGTACGTTTAGATATGTGGAATGATAGATTACCTAAAAAATTATAAATTACCTTTTTTTAACAAAGTGATCTACTACTCGTTTTCGTGGAGGTTTTAAACACCAATAAAAATATTTGTCTCTCTTAAATGTTTATTTTCTCTTTCCTTTATTTAATGCCACATTAGATGACACGTAGGAGGTAATAAATGGGTGAAGCAAAAAAGGGTGATATATAGCAATGCTCATTTTTAAAACCAACTTACTGCCAAAAAGTATTGACAGCATTAGCTTAATTTATTTATTTATTTTTAAAACTAGCAAGTCGAGCTGAGTCAGCGCGCGACCGTTGACATGTCCGATTAATATAAAAATCAGAATAATTTTATTTTTGGAATGAATTTTATTAGCCCAACCTATTTTAATTATCCATTATATATAAATTCATATGTTAATTTTATGTTTAATTTTGAACTTTTACGAAGTAAACTTTAATCCATTTACTAAAAGTAAATTATGAAAACTCATACACTATGATATCTTATAAGATGTTACTATAATTTTACGGTATATAATATCTATTTTATAATGTAGTTTCAAAAAATCATATTATTATTTTTCGTTTGTTATGTAGTTTTTTAGTTTGGCATACGTTGTTGGGTTTTTAATTTTGACCATTTTTTATCCAAAATTTTACTTTAAAAAATTATAAATTTAATACGAAATATCACTGATTATTGAAAACAAATAAAACATTACCCTAATTTGTTCTTTGTGTAATAGTTATCTCAATATATTATATCTTGTTTATTATATATAACCACTAAAAAAATATGGACTTTCTTATACTAACTTTTATTGGGGAAGAGGGACATGAAGGGGACATGATAATTAATATCATCTGTTTCAATTAGGGTCATTAAAAATATATTCTAAAATTTCATCCTATATTTGAATATCCTAAAAATGAACTCTATTAGCATAATGATAGATGTCTATTTTTACCCGTTCAATTAAACAAGCAAGGATTACAAACGAGGTAAATTTGTACCCCCCCTCCCATAACCCCTTGAATATGCTTGCCCCTACGTGCAAGTCCATTATAGACTTCTATAGTACATGAACAATAATATTTAATGAAATTGACCAAATTCAATAAAAAGAATTCATTTATAAATACAGATATAAGTAAAGGATAAAAATCATTAATTTCAATATCTATCAAAATTCTTAAGACATATGATGTCAAAAATCTTATTTGTTGTCTAGTCTCAAACCCCCTCCTTCTTATTATAATTAACTGACCACTATAATTATCTTATTGGATATTTTTTATGTGGAAAAGTTTTAAAATGTATAAATAAGAGCACATTTCTCATAGAATTTCAAGAACTATATTAATATATTATATACCTCTGCAATCAAAGATGTCAACAAAAAATTTACTTACTATTGTTATATTGCTTATTGCAATAGGTTAGTTACTATATCATTAATCATATTATTCTTTTATTCTCATACCTTATATGTCTTGTATTTTTTATTTTCTATACATAATATTTTATTATATTTCCCATTTATTTAAATAATTATAATATTGTCTTTTAGTAAATCATGCACCATAGAACAATTCTTCTACCACCACGGCGATGTGTTATATAGTTTATTTATCATAATATTTAAATTAGAAACATTATTTAGTATCTTGGTTAGGTGAAGAAAAAAATTTATTTTAATGTTTTTTAATTTATAGGGAAAAACATATAAGATTTACAAAAAAATAAATTAGAAAAAATGAAAAATAAAAAGTATGCTATAACAAAACACACAATATATAAAATCTAAAGTACAATACATATTATTCTTATTTTATTTATATATTAATAAATGTTGAGCTAATATTTCTTAATTATTTTGATTTGTAGGTTTTCCATCATTGAAAGTAGTAACAAGCTCAAAATGCACCAAAGATTGTAAACTTTTTTGTACAATTGGAAACAAAATACCATTGTGTAATGGTCTTTATTGTGCATGCACATTACTTGCTAAGAACTCAAAAGTATATCCACAACAAGCTTCGTGTAAAGGAAGCGACGAATGTGTTAGTCTTTGTCCACCTAAATGCGAATCTGTTTTTTGCAGTCAAAATATTTGTAATTGTATTTGTCACCATTAATGATAAGGTTTGATTAAGTTTTGATTATTATCTCAAAAGCTAGTTCAATTGATTTAAGATGTTTAAAGGAAATATTTAAATTTAGTATCCCTTATTGTGATTTGTATATGTCATTAAAAAACTAAAACTACACATTTTATCTCAAGTTACAATTAAAATACTAAAATTTTAGTTTCTCATTCTAAATTTTGATTATATCTTTTTATATAATTTTAGTTTTATAAAATCTTCCCGATTAATAATGATATAGTTATATCAACCTATTTTAATTATCCATTATATATAAATTTATATGTTAATTTTATGTTTAACTTTGAACTTTTACAAAGTAAACTTTAATCCATTTACTAAAAGTAAATTATGAAAACTCATACACTATGATATCTTATAAGATGTTACTATAATTTTACGGTATATAATATCTATTTTATAATGTAGTTTCAGAAAATCATATTATTATTTTTCGTTTGTTATGTAGTTTTTTAGTTTGGCATACGTTGTCGGGTTTTTAATTTTGACCATTTTTTATCCAAAATTTTACTTAAAAAAAATATAAATTTAATACGAAATATCATTGATTATTGAAAACAAATAAAACATTACCCTAATTTGTTCTTTGTGTAATAGTTATCTCAATATATTATATCTTGTTTATTATATATATCCACTAACAAAAAATACGGACTTTCTTATACTAACTTTTATTGGGGAAGAGGGACATGAGGGGGACATGATAATTTATATCATATGTTTCAATTAGGGTCATTAAAAATACATTCTAAAATTTCATCCTATATTTGAATATCCTAAAAATGAACTCTATTAGCATAATGATAGATGTCTATTTTTACCCATTCAATTAAACAAGCAAGGATTACAAACGAGGTAAATTTGTACCCCCTCCCATAAGCCCTTGAATATGCTTGCCCCTACGTGCAAGTCCATTCTATACTTCTATAGTACATGAACAATAGTATTTAATGAAATTGACCAAATTAAATAAAAAGAATTCATTTATAAATATAGAGATAAGTAAAGGATAAAAATCATTAATTTCAATGTCTATCAAAATTCTTAAGACATATGATGTTGAAAATCTTATTTGTTGTCTAGTCTAAAACCCCCTCCTTCTTATTATAATTAACTGACCACTATAGTGGTTACATGTGTATAATTATCTTATTGGATATTTTTTATGCGGAAAAGTTTTAAAATGTATAAATAAGAGCACATTTCTCATAGAATTGCAAGAACTATATTTATATATATTATATACCTCTGCAATCAAAGATGTCAACAAAAAATTTACTTACTATTGTTATATTGCTTATTGCAATAGGTTAGTTACTATATCATTAATCATATTATTCTTTTATTCTCATACCTTACATGTCTTGTATTTTTTATTTTCTATACATAATATTTTATTATATTTCCAATTTATTTAAATAATGATAATATTGTCTTTTAGTAAATCATGCACCATAGAACAATTCTTCTACCACACGGCGATGTGTTATATAGTTTATTTATCATAATATTTAAATTAGAAACATTATTTAGTATCTTGGTTAGGTGAAGAAAAAAAAATTATTTTTATGTTTTTTCTAATTTATAGGGAAAAACATATAAGATTTACAAAAAAATAAATTACAATAAATATAAAAATAAAAAGTATGCTATAACAAAACACACAATATATAAAATCTAAAGTACAATATTATATTATTCTTATTTTATTTATATATTAATATATGTTGAGCTAATTTTTCTTAATTATTTTGATTTGTAGGTTTTCCATCATTGAAAGTAGTAACAAGCTCAAAATGCACCAAAGATTGTAAACTTTTTTGTGCATTTGGAAACAAAATACCATTGTGTAATGGTCTTTATTGTGCATGCACATTATTTGCTAAGAACTCAAAAGTATATCCACAACAAGCTTCGTGCAAAGGAAGCAATGAATGTGTTAGTCTTTGTCCTCCTAAATGCGAATCTGTTTTTTGCAGTCAAAATATTTGTAATTGTATTTGTCACCATTAATGATAAAGTTTGACTAAGTTTCGATTATTATCTCAAAAGCTAGTTCAATTGATTTAAGATGTTTGAAGGAAATATTTAAATTTAGTATCCCTTATTGTGATTTGTATATGTCATTAAAAAACTAAAACTACACATTTTATCTCAAGTTACAATTAAAATAATAAGATTTTAGTTTCTCATTCTAAATTGTGATTATATCTTTTTATATAATTTTAGTTTTATAAAATCTTCCCGATTAATAATGATGTAGTTATATCAACCTATTTTAATTATCCATTATATATAAATTCATATGTTAATTTTATGTTTAACTTTCAACTTTTACAAAGTAAACTTTAATCCATTTACTAAAAGTAAATTATGAAAACTCATACACTATGATATCTTATAAGATGTTAGTATAATTTTACAGTATATAATATCTATTTTATAATGTAGTTTCAAAAAATTACATTATTATTTTTCGTTTGTTATGTAGTTTTTTAGTTTGGCATACCTTGTCGGGTTTTTAATTTTGACCATTTGTTATCCAAAATTTTAATTAAGAAAAATGTAAATTTAATACGAAATATCATTAATTATTCAAAACAAACAAAACATTACCCTAATTTGTTTTTCTGTAATAGTTATCTTAATATATTATATCTTGTTTATTATATATAACCACTAACAAAAAGCATGGACTTTCCTATACTAACTTTTATTGGGGAAGAGGGACAAAAGGGGACACGATAATTTATATCATCTGTTTCAATTAGGGTATTCAAAAATATATTCTAAAATTTCATCCTATATTTGAATATCCTAAAAATAAACTATCTTAGCATAAATGAAACCCAAGGTGTAGTTATAACTAATTATTTGACAAAAAAAAAAAAATTATTGCATGAAATCCGAACACATCACTACTTATATTAACTTAATGGAACACTTATAATCATATAATTTGATAAAATAAAATATTAGACAATCCTGTAAAAGTTGAAAGCATTGTCTTAAAATTTATCAAAAAAATCCATATATGTGATCAGTTTCATGAATACTGCACCCACAAGACACGCTTACAATTGTTTTTTTAATATCTACATCAACATCTAGTTTTATTGTTGATTAATATCTCCTATAATTGTAATCAAACCATTACATTTTCATATGTAAACTAATGATATTCTATAACTTATATAATCATTCAGTACACACCATTTTATCTTATTCCCTTTTCTTGATATAATAGGAAAAAGTATCAATGAAAACAAACATGATTCTTTAATAATGAAAAAAAATATGATTCTTAAAAAAAATGTTGCGACCTATATAGTGTATTATTTGATTATTTCAACTTGGTAAGTGTGTAACTCAACAAACAAACATGCAAAGATTTATTCTTACTTGTTGTATCGACAAAGAGTCTCTTGAGTAAGGCTCCACATGATAAACATACACATGTGTTATAGATGTAGTGAGAGATATATGAATATTGAGTTTAATATGTAAGTCATAAGGGGATTATAATCGAATTTTTATAATATATATATATATATATATATATATATATATATATATATATATATATATGTATATATATGTTTTATATAATTGTTATTTGATAATGGTATGTCACGCTTGGTAGTATATGTTGACAAGTCCAGGCATGCACTTCTTTGACATCTTTGTTTGATTTCAAAATTTAGCCTATATAAATTCAGTACACGTGGTTTTAAACATATTTATCACCTACGAGAGTAATAACCTACATTATCGTATTTACTTTCTCCATTAACCATTATTTCAAAGTCATGTTATGGTCAAATATTTTGGGTTTATTATCCCGGTGAAATAATTAACGCCTTGTTAATAAAAATGAAAAACTCAACATTGCTATCGTGCTACTTTGTATTTGATCATGTGATGTTATACTCGTGTCAGGTGTAGATTCGAGAAAACTAAATGTAAAACATAATATATAAATCATGGCCAACAATAAGGACCCAAAAACAACACCATGCGGGTCTCCAATTGCGTTTGTGTTAAATTTACTGTCTAGTAAACGAAGAATTTAAATAAATATGTCATTAAAACCAAATTATCACTAGAAAAAGTAGGGGTTGTAGAAGGGGAGGGGAAGAGATATACAAAACATAAGTAAAAAAATTATTTAAGTTGTTAACTGAGAATACTAGATACATTAATAATCGTGTGTAATGAATTAAAGAAGGAATAAACTGAATAAAATAACATGCATCACTAAGCTAAAAAAATAATAGGCACGAAACCAACATCCAATCACATGGATGCAGTAATGTGGTGACTATCATGGCAGATTTTCCGAGGATTGAAAATGGATACATCTATTTTGCTTTTTCTTAGTTTGGTTTGCTTATCCGTCGAAAAATAAAAATAAAAATAATATGCATCATATGGGAGTACGACATAATTAATAATTATATTTCTCCATTTTCTTACTGTATTAGTTTTAGTTGATCCTGCAAGTTTGTGAATATCCTATTAAGATTATTAGATCAAAAATATAATTTTAGAAGTGGGCCTAAAAGTTTTTCTTCTAAAAATCGGGGCTTATATTTAGTGTTTGGATTTTGTATTCTGTTTTATATTGTAGAGATATTTTTTGTCATCATATTGAGATTTATGTTTACATATTTTTGAGGTATTTTGTTCGTGGGCTTTGTAGCCCCTCATATGTCATCAAAAGATATAAATAGATAATATTGAACGTTGCTCATTTTACAAAAGGCTAATTCTCTTGGCATTTAACTATAACGAACAATTGTTGTAAAAAAATAAAAAACATTAGTTTTGTTTGGAATATTTTTGACGAAAAAAATTGTTTACGAATTTTTTATTTAATACATATGAGAGCTATTTTTGACTAGGAATCATTTTTTACTCCAGACGATCCCAAGACCTTTTGGTCTATGCGAAGTAGTCTAACCACTAGACAAACTATAAATCTTATTGGGGATTTGTTTATGAAGTTTTATAAATAATTTAATCATTTGGTTAGAATATTTTAAACAAAAAAAATCACCATAACATTTTATAGATG
Source organism: Nemophila menziesii (assembly GCA_029959085.1). NCBI lineage: Eukaryota > Viridiplantae > Streptophyta > Magnoliopsida > Boraginales > Hydrophyllaceae > Nemophila > Nemophila menziesii. Next base: position 18,587,722 of record JARWIR010000010.1, on the reverse strand, counting down.
ATCAAATATTAAAATACCTTCAAACTAAACAAAAATTAGATAAGACAAAAAGTAAATGACAATAAACATGAATCACCAACTTAGACTCACTAAGTAAGAATCACAAAGTATAACCAGCGGCACCGCTATCGGGGCGTACTTAGTGATTTCATTGAGTATCGAATTATTTCTCTAAGTACACGAAAAATTCTCTGAGCATCAGAAAAGTTCTTTAAGTGTACTCAACAAAAACATTGAGTGCTCAGCAAAATATACCGAATGCTCAACAAAAAGTACTGAGTGTTCAACAAACAATTGGCAAGAGGTGATTCACTCTTAACCGTCTTTTGCAAACAGATTTCCTGATAGTGTAGCCAAGAAAGCTAGATAATGTGGTGACTTTTGCACTAATGTTTTTGTAAATATTTTAGCGGCTGATGTCTCCCTTTTTGGTCTGAATATAAGCCCCTACGAGACATCATTTTAGGATGAAAATGGTCTTTTTATATTGAATTTAGTGCTTAAATTGCAATATTACACTTTCTCCCCTTGGAATTAGACTATTTGCATTTATAGAGCTTTTGTGCGTTAATTTACTTATTTTTAGTGCAAAGTTAGTAGGTTTATGAATTTCATGAGAAACCAATTCAAGGAGGAGAAGTGAGAATTAAAGTCTTAGAATATTTCTAGTGTGTTAGTCGAATTTCATGAATTTAAATTGCACTTTCTTATTTCTAGTCTTGATTTAATGAATTATTATTTTTAAAACATATGCGGTTTAATTATTTATTTAATGTGAAGCTTTAGAGATAATATGTAAATAAATTAGATGCTAAATCAATTCTAAGGAGATAAGGAAAGAAGATCTTGAAGAAATCTGGAGATAGAAGGAAGTAGAGTTCAACTAGGAAAAGGAAAAGCTGCCTTATGAATCTGAAATTCCAGCCACGTTTCAAAGATTAATCCATAACTTAAGATTGACTAGGAATATGGACGAGTGGTCTGCACCAATAGAAAGCTCTTTCTGAGACAAGTAGTTTCATATATTGGAACTCCTCAAACGGATAAGTATTGAAAAAGATATGACCAAATCAAATCAATAGCAGAATCTTACCTTTCCTAGATTTTAGGGCTACGAATTAAAGAGTCCTTGACTTGTCTTCCACTCCAAGTAATTTGACCTAGCACCTATAAATACCAGCTCTAAACCTTAGAAAATCATCCCTTGGCTGCATGAGCTTAATATACACAAATAATTCATCAAAGAAGCAATCAAGAGGATCTAGAGGAGGAAGAAGCAAGAGCTAGAGCTTAACTACATCAATTCAACACTTCTCCATCTCTATTCTTTGGTAATTAGTATTCGATCTATTTTGTCTATGAGGTATTTCTAAGCTATTTATTCAAGAAGTTTTAGTATGCATAATTTCTCTTTAGGATTGTAATTGTATGAACCTTTGATTAATGTTTTTCTGTTTTACTTTGAATCTGGGATTTTAGTATTTAATTGAATTGGTTCTTAATTTCCATTGACTATATTCTTGTGTTTATTCACTATCATTGACGTCGCGAATCAAGGGTAGGTTTTAGTAATTAGGCTATTCCATATAGTGGCGTATGGATCACCTTGACAGGGGGTTTAATTACAGACTTAGATAATAGACGCGTGGTATCCGTTATTTGACCCTGACAGGCTTGACTAACCACATAGCCAATTGGGTAAAATAGTATTCATCTGAAAGTAGCTTATAATCGCCCTGACGGGGTTTGTAATACCGTAGGATAGCTTCTAGGTCCACCCTGACGGGGGCTAGGAGATAGTAGATTCTCGACTATTGTGAGATTTCCCATTACCCTTATTCTTAGTAATCATAGATTCAATAGGATAGATTCATACTTGCATATCCTTATCTTTCTTGCATAATTATTAATTGTTTATTTTATTGTCTATTTTATTCTTTAGTTAATTAGAAAACAATCTCCCTTGTTATTTATCTTTTTAAAACGATTAGAACTATCTATTCTGATATTGAACACGAAGTTATAATAACTCTTAAATCCCTGTGGAGACGATAATCCCGATTTTACTTATCTATTACTTGGTACGACCCGTACACTTGCGGTCTGTGGATCCTTTATTCCTTTGCTTTTATTTCATTATTTTATAACACACAAGGACCCACCAAGTTTTTGGCGCCGCTGCCGGGGATTTATAGCGGTTATTTTATTTTGTGTTTAAGTTAGGTTGGTAGTTTTAGTTGTTTTCAGTTTTACGTTTGTTTTGTTTTAGTCTCTTTTGAGGTTTTTCTTTAGGTATGGAGGTTTCCATCTATCAAGAGCCAATTCCAAAACAGACCTGTTATATGCCAGTACACAAATTCATGGACTTGACATGCAAGAGCTTGACAGATCATTATGACAGGCTCAGGAAGTTGGAGGACTCCCTAGATTGTTTCATAAAGGCCACAACGGATCATATAGTAACAAGTGTAATGCGAAAATCGATTCTATCATATCATTAGTGCAAGTCATGCAACAAAGCCATCAATTAATGGAGCAACAATTGACGCAACTCACAGAAACAATTGAGCAATTACAACAAGTACCATCTATGCAAACAGGCCAAAGTACAAATTTAGATGATGAAGCCATTCAAATTGATAGCGATGTTTGGTTCGATGTAGCCACAGAGTTTTGCCTTCAAGAGGAGAAAGTGGAATCGCCACAAGTTGCACCTAGTGAACTAGAGATTCCAACAATAGAAGAATCAACCACGCTGAGCATAGATGAGTTAATTGTTGCTAATGGGGTCAAAATTGAAAGTAAATCTTGTGAAGGGAAGATTAAACCCATGGAAAATCCAACCAAGCCGCGTTTAGAGGAATCAAATATTGAGGTCTTGGTTAGAAAAGAGATTGAAGAAGAAGATACTAGGATGGATTCACCACCTAGTACTCCATTGATGTCACCTCCAAATCCAATAACGACGAATCATTCAAACGGTGACATTGATAAAGCATTTGTAGAGGTGTGTAAAGACAAATCCTACACCCAAATGCTTGAAAGTAATACAAAAGAACTCACACCGCAACAAGTATTCATAGAAGCTATTCCAGAAACAAATGAGAATGCGAGTGTAGAGATCGAGGTTGAAAACGTGGCCCTCATAACAAAAGAAAGCTCTGAAACATCCCTTGTTTTAGACAAAATTCTAGAGGAGGAGCCACTTGAGTTCCCCATTATTCCAGAAGTATCTAACGAGGTTAAAGAGAAGGACCACCACCATGAACCTGTGAAGAAGAAGGCTAAAGATGAGTTTGGGGTCGGAACCATGGTTGCTTGGAAGGCCTCCAAACAAGAGAATAGGCCACGAGGTTTCAAAAATGAGTGGATGGGACCATTTGTTGTTACTCGAGTAGTGACACCAAAATTAATAGAGATACAACCTTCGAGAGGTCGAAGGACGCGAATTGTAGACATACACAGCCTTACCCACTGCTGGGGAGGTTACATACTCAAAGGATAATGGAGGTAACCCGTCAAACTTTAAATGACGTTAAATAAAAGTGCTCTTGGGAGACACCCCAAACTTTAGTTGCTTTCTTAGTTTAGTTTTTAGTGTATATTATTTAGTTTACGTATTTTTTTTAGTTGATAGTGCATTATTGAGGAAGGTATTAGTGTTTTTGATGATTAGGTATTGGAGAAATCGAGTTAGGGAAGCGAGCAAAATTTCTCGGAACGGAGAAACTTCGGCAAGTCATATCTTTGCGCTCGGATGTCGAAATCAGGTGATCTTTGAGCCTAAACTGCATAACTTTTCGAGATCTAGCTGTTGGAGAGGTTTTTGCCGAGTGCGGTACACCGGACCTCAGCCGCGGTGCACCGCAGAGGAGAAACCCGTGCCACGGGGTAGAGCCACGTGTTTTATCCAGAGACGAAAAAAATTGGAGCTGTTGGCTGCGGTACACCGGACCCTAGTCCGTGCCCTGCACGGCAAGCCAAAAACACGTGCCACGGGGTTGCTGCCACGGGTATTTTGATGAAGGATGCTACAGAGCCGCGGGGTATCCCTGCAGACTACCCCCTAGTCCGCACCATGGTCCGCACGAAGCCGCTGGAGAGAGAAAAAGTTGCGTTTTGAGCTTATAAAGGGAGGAAATTAGGTATTATTCCGAAATTACAAATCCTTAAGCCTCTTTTTCTTCTCCAAACCTCTCCCAACTCCATTAAAGCTCATTCAAACCTTCACCAACCATCAAAACACAACCAAATCACCATGAATTCAAATCTAAATCCTTCCCTACATCACTACAAAAAAGTTTTAATCACCCAAATCATATCAAACACCTAGAACCCAAGAATCAAGATCTCTAAAGTGTTATTGACTGGGATGGAGCACAAGAGGATGTAAGGGAAAGCGAAATTGGTGATACATGGAGTTTACATACAAGGAAATCACTGCACCCTATCTTGGGTATTAATCACGCGAGGCAATTGCCTCGAAGAGTATGTTTTCTTTCTTCCTTACCATTTCTCTATATGCACTATTTGCTATTTTTTATTTTATTGAGTCTTTTCGAGTCGTGGGGACACGACTCATTTTTGAGTTGGGGGTGGGGATTTGTTGTCCGTCATCTCCATTTTTTATGTGATTTACTGTTTTTTTTAGAGAAATTTGAAATTTTTTGAAATTTTGAAGAGATGGATTAGATGTAGAATGTGTTTAATAGCTTGAAAGCATAAGCTTAGTAAGTTGATGATAGAAAGTAGTATGTTTATGAGCTGCTTTATTTTGTATGCTTTGAGTATTTGCAGGAAAATACACATTGATAGTAAAGAAAAGATTAGTTAGCAATGCGATAGAAAGTATGTTCGATCTCAGGGAGCCATGAGTGGTGTGTAGGTCGTGAGATCCAAGCTAGTTGATGAACCCATTTAATGAACGTGCTAAAGGTAAGAGAATAACGAAATTGCATGGTTTAGAAAGTGATTAAGGCGGTTCTTTCATAAGACCCTTGTTGCCTTTTAGCTTGCTGTCCATTTTATTATATATCCTTCTCAACCCCTTCTAGCCTTTCGAAAGCCTTTTTATTAGCCACATTATAAGCCATATCCCTTTAGTTTATTAGGACTTTTCCACATGACCCGCACTCGAATCGCGATGCATAGACAATTGTTTTAGAGCTTGAGTTTGGGGTGGTGGGTCCACCATTATGGGAAATATTATTGGATTGGGATTTTTTTGAGCTTATTAAGTGTGCTCTGTTCTATATATTGATGATGATTCACAGGTTTATTATATTGTAACCCTTTGCCGGGGTAATAGTAAATAAAAAAGAAGCTAAAAAGCTAAGTTATGAAAAGGCATTATTTATGAAAAATTGCGTGATATCTCAACATCAAAAAGAGAATCATAGCTATAAAGAAAAAATTTGATATGAAAAGAATATATATTTGGACCGGCAAAGAGGAATTTTTATGTGAACACCTTTATGCTTTAATTGGGTTATTGGGGATGCTAATTTGTGCATCAAGGAATTCATTGGGTTGAGTGAGAATGTTTTACGAGAGTAACTCAAGCTCTAGGGCGATTCGTTTATGGCTAGTGAGGAGAGAGCCAAAAGCTCACTCTAAATTATCCAAATATACTTATCATACCGTCCCTAAGCCAACATTACAACCCTAAAGACCTTATGATTCTTTTCTATGTAATCTAGAAGTGATTGAGCCGTTAGAGATTAGTTAAGTGGATCTTTTGATACTAGTGAATTTCGATGAACAATCTATAGCCTCCATGGTAAACTGAGTAAAGATCCTCTCCTTCTTACATTGCGAAACCAATCCAATCTTAAATTCAAGCAGTGTTAATTGTAGATATGACAAGTGTGCAGGTATGTAGTTTGTAAATATTATTGCATGAAATTTTCTAAGTAGTTGCTTTGAGTTTATTCTGTATATTCTGCTATCTTCTTCTCCCCTGTGCTTCATTGATATAGCTGATATTTTAGAGACTTCCCTATGTTTTTATTTTTTATTGTATCGGGACGATACAAGTTTGAGTTGGGGGTCTTGATGTATCCCTTTTTGGTCTAAATATAAGCCCCTAAGAGACATCATTTTAGGATGAAAATGGTCTTTTTATATTGACTTTAGTGCTTAAATTGCAATATTACACTTTCTCCCCTTGGAATTAGACTATTTGCATTTATAGAACTTTTGTGCGTTAATTTACTTATTTTTAGTGCAAAGTTAGTAGGTTTATGAATTTCATGAGAAACCAATCCAAGGAGGAGAAGTGAGAATTAAAGTCTTAGAATATTTCTAGTGTGTTAGTCGAATTTCATGAATTTAAATTGCACTTTCTTATTTCTAGTCTTTATTTAATGATTTATTATTTTCAAAGCATATGCGGTTTAATTATTTATTTAATGTGAAGCTTTAGAGATAATATGTAAATAAATTAGATGCTAAATCAATTCTAAGGAGATAAGGAAAGAAGATCTTGAAGAAATCTGGAGATAGAAGGAAGTAGAGTTCAACTAGGAAAAGGAAAAACTACCTTATGAATCTGAAATTCCAGCCACGTTTCAAAGATTAATCCATAACTTAAGATTGGCTAGGAATCTGGACGAGTGGTCTGCATCAATAGAAATCTCTTTCCGAGACAAGCAGTTTCATATATTGGAACTCCTCAAACGGATAAGTATTGAAAAAGATATGACCAAATCAAATCAATAGCAGAATCTTACCTTTCCTAGATTTTAGGGCTACGAATTAAAGAGTCCTTGACTTGTCTTCCACTCCAAGTAATTCGACCTAGCACCTATAAATACCAGCTCTAAACCTTAGAAAATCATCCCTTGGCTGCATGAGCTTAATATACACAAATAATTCATCAAAGAAGCAATCAAGAGGATCTAGAGGAGGAAGAAGCAAGAGCTAGAGCTTAACTACATCAATTCAACACTTCTCCATCTCTATTCTTTGGTAATTAGTATTAGATCTATTTTGTCTATGAGGTATTTCTAAGCTATTTATTCAAGAAGTTTTAGTATGCATAATTTCTCTTTAGGATTGTAATTGTATGAACCTTTGATTATTGTTTTTCTGTTTTACTTTGAATCTGGGATTTTAGTATTTAATTGAATTGGTTCTTAATTTCCATTGACTATATTCTTGTGTTTATTCACTATCATTGACGTCGCGAATCAAGGGTAGGTTTTAGTAATTAGGCTATTCCATATAGTGGCGTATGGATCACCTTGACGGGGGGTTTAATTACAGACTTAGATAATAGACGCGTGGTATCCGTTATTTGACCCTGACGGGCTTGACTAACCACGTAGCCAATTGGGTAAAATAGTATTCATCTGAAAGTAGCTTATAATCGCCCTGACGGGGTTTGTAATACCATATGATAGCTTCTAGGTCCACCCTGACGGGGGATAGGAGATAGTAGATTCCCGACTATTGTGAGATTTCCCATTCACCCTTATTCTTAGTAATCATAGATTCAATAGGATAGATTCATACTTGCATATCCTTATCTTTCTTGCATAATTATTAATTGTTTATTTTATTGTCTATTTTATTCTTTAGTTAATTAGAAAACAAACTCCCTTGTTATTTATCTTTTTAAAACGATTAGAACTATCTATTCTGATATTGAACACGAAGTTATAATAACTCTTAAATCCCTGTGGAGACGATAATCCCGATTTTACTTATCTATTACTTGGTACGACCCGTACACTTGCGGTCTGTGAATCCTTTATTCCTTTGCTTTTATTTCATTATTTTATAACACACAAGGACCCACCAGCTGCTTTCTCTTAAAAAGGAATAGGCTAGAGATAATTGTACAAACTGTAATTATACTATGCAGGTTAAATTCTATGTGTATTACGTTTTTGGTTAAATAAAATTACTTTAAGAAACATCCCGAAAAAACAAGTAGTAGATATGATTATTGATCATTATGTACAAAAATAAATTACTCATAGTAAATTAATAATTTAAAAAAAATATAGGTAATGTTAAAACTAAAAAGAAAAAAAATACACCCAATCATTTAAAATCATACTTTTAAAAAATTATTTAAATATCGTTTTACTAATCAAATTATACTTCAGAAAAATAAACCGAATATACATATAAAATCAGAAAATTGGAAAATCAAATTAAATAAAGTTAAAATAATAATAAACGTTATTTTTGTATTATTTTATCATTTCTTAGATATTTGCTTAGATTATCATCAATATTTCTATCTTAATCACTTTTTTATACTTTTTTTAAAATATCACAAAATATATAGCGAATAATGATAGATGTCTATTTTTACTCATTAAGTTAAACAAGCAAAGATTACAAACGAGGTGAATTTGTACCCCCCATCCCATAACCCCTTGAATATGCTTGCGCCTACTTGCAAGTCCATTCTAGACTTCTATAGTACATGAACAATAACATTTATCTGCTTCGGCTTCCGATAATATAAACATAGCGAATCTCAAAAGTTTTTACTTTAATTTTATGCTCTTGGAAAATAAGAATATCAAGAGCGTAATTTGTCCCGCATAAAACATAGAGGAAGGAAAATATTGGTTTATATATTTTTTTCCTTCTTTATCTTTTAAAAGGCCTAAAACTTTACAGATGAAAAGTAAAGGAAATAACCAACACGCGTACCACCACCACCACCTTCGGCGACATCATGGGAAGTTTGATGGAATTTAAAATAAAATCTTATTTTGAAACTGGTAGTTATACAAACTTCATTACATATGTTTAAAATACCATTAGAAGAAGAAAGCACTTCATTGCATATGTTTGAAATGCCATTAGAAGAAGAAAACGTGCAAAACTCATTGATAACTTACATGATAAATACCCAGTTGTTACAAAGGGTACAATGTTTAGTGAACCTATTTATGACAAACAATTACTTTGGATATTTTTTAAAACCTATGTCACTATATAAGAGTAGTTAGAGTCATTTGGAAAAACCACAACTAGAATTACAACACACCAGAAAAGCCCTCCCCTCTCTCTAAAGTTAATTTTGAGCGTAGACCAGAGTAGCGATAGTAGTCGTTTAAGGATACCGGTAATTCAGGATGACCTTTTTTTAACAAAGTGATCTACTACTCGTTTTCTGGTATTTTCTTTTTATCTCTTTGTACGTTTAGATATGTGGAATGATAGATTACCTAAAAAATTATAAATTACCTTTTTTTAACAAAGTGATCTACTACTCGTTTTCGTGGAGGTTTTAAACACCAATAAAAATATTTGTCTCTCTTAAATGTTTATTTTCTCTTTCCTTTATTTAATGCCACATTAGATGACACGTAGGAGGTAATAAATGGGTGAAGCAAAAAAGGGTGATATATAGCAATGCTCATTTTTAAAACCAACTTACTGCCAAAAAGTATTGACAGCATTAGCTTAATTTATTTATTTATTTTTAAAACTAGCAAGTCGAGCTGAGTCAGCGCGCGACCGTTGACATGTCCGATTAATATAAAAATCAGAATAATTTTATTTTTGGAATGAATTTTATTAGCCCAACCTATTTTAATTATCCATTATATATAAATTCATATGTTAATTTTATGTTTAATTTTGAACTTTTACGAAGTAAACTTTAATCCATTTACTAAAAGTAAATTATGAAAACTCATACACTATGATATCTTATAAGATGTTACTATAATTTTACGGTATATAATATCTATTTTATAATGTAGTTTCAAAAAATCATATTATTATTTTTCGTTTGTTATGTAGTTTTTTAGTTTGGCATACGTTGTTGGGTTTTTAATTTTGACCATTTTTTATCCAAAATTTTACTTTAAAAAATTATAAATTTAATACGAAATATCACTGATTATTGAAAACAAATAAAACATTACCCTAATTTGTTCTTTGTGTAATAGTTATCTCAATATATTATATCTTGTTTATTATATATAACCACTAAAAAAATATGGACTTTCTTATACTAACTTTTATTGGGGAAGAGGGACATGAAGGGGACATGATAATTAATATCATCTGTTTCAATTAGGGTCATTAAAAATATATTCTAAAATTTCATCCTATATTTGAATATCCTAAAAATGAACTCTATTAGCATAATGATAGATGTCTATTTTTACCCGTTCAATTAAACAAGCAAGGATTACAAACGAGGTAAATTTGTACCCCCCCTCCCATAACCCCTTGAATATGCTTGCCCCTACGTGCAAGTCCATTATAGACTTCTATAGTACATGAACAATAATATTTAATGAAATTGACCAAATTCAATAAAAAGAATTCATTTATAAATACAGATATAAGTAAAGGATAAAAATCATTAATTTCAATATCTATCAAAATTCTTAAGACATATGATGTCAAAAATCTTATTTGTTGTCTAGTCTCAAACCCCCTCCTTCTTATTATAATTAACTGACCACTATAATTATCTTATTGGATATTTTTTATGTGGAAAAGTTTTAAAATGTATAAATAAGAGCACATTTCTCATAGAATTTCAAGAACTATATTAATATATTATATACCTCTGCAATCAAAGATGTCAACAAAAAATTTACTTACTATTGTTATATTGCTTATTGCAATAGGTTAGTTACTATATCATTAATCATATTATTCTTTTATTCTCATACCTTATATGTCTTGTATTTTTTATTTTCTATACATAATATTTTATTATATTTCCTATTTATTTAAATAATTATAATATTGTCTTTTAGTAAATCATGCACCATAGAACAATTCTTCTACCACCACGGCGATGTGTTATATAGTTTATTTATCATAATATTTAAATTAGAAACATTATTTAGTATCTTGGTTAGGTGAAGAAAAAAAATTATTTTAATGTTTTTTAATTTATAGGGAAAAACATATAAGATTTACAAAAAAATAAATTAGAAAAAATGAAAAATAAAAAGTATGCTATAACAAAACACACAATATATAAAATCTAAAGTACAATACATATTATTCTTATTTTATTTATATATTAATAAATGTTGAGCTAATATTTCTTAATTATTTTGATTTGTAGGTTTTCCATCATTGAAAGTAGTAACAAGCTCAAAATGCACCAAAGATTGTAAACTTTTTTGTACAATTGGAAACAAAATACCATTGTGTAATGGTCTTTATTGTGCATGCACATTACTTGCTAAGAACTCAAAAGTATATCCACAACAAGCTTCGTGTAAAGGAAGCGACGAATGTGTTAGTCTTTGTCCACCTAAATGCGAATCTGTTTTTTGCAGTCAAAATATTTGTAATTGTATTTGTCACCATTAATGATAAGGTTTGATTAAGTTTTGATTATTATCTCAAAAGCTAGTTCAATTGATTTAAGATGTTTAAAGGAAATATTTAAATTTAGTATCCCTTATTGTGATTTGTATATGTCATTAAAAAACTAAAACTACACATTTTATCTCAAGTTACAATTAAAATACTAAAATTTTAGTTTCTCATTCTAAATTTTGATTATATCTTTTTATATAATTTTAGTTTTATAAAATCTTCCCGATTAATAATGATATAGTTATATCAACCTATTTTAATTATCCATTATATATAAATTTATATGTTAATTTTATGTTTAACTTTGAACTTTTACAAAGTAAACTTTAATCCATTTACTAAAAGTAAATTATGAAAACTCATACACTATGATATCTTATAAGATGTTACTATAATTTTACGGTATATAATATCTATTTTATAATGTAGTTTCAGAAAATCATATTATTATTTTTCGTTTGTTATGTAGTTTTTTAGTTTGGCATACGTTGTCGGGTTTTTAATTTTGACCATTTTTTATCCAAAATTTTACTTAAAAAAAATATAAATTTAATACGAAATATCATTGATTATTGAAAACAAATAAAACATTACCCTAATTTGTTCTTTGTGTAATAGTTATCTCAATATATTATATCTTGTTTATTATATATATCCACTAACAAAAAATACGGACTTTCTTATACTAACTTTTATTGGGGAAGAGGGACATGAGGGGGACATGATAATTTATATCATATGTTTCAATTAGGGTCATTAAAAATACATTCTAAAATTTCATCCTATATTTGAATATCCGAAAAATGAACTCTATTAGCATAATGATAGATGTCTATTTTTACCCATTCAATTAAACAAGCAAGGATTACAAACGAGGTAAATTTGTACCCCCTCCCATAACCCCTTGAATATGCTTGCCCCTACGTGCAAGTCCATTCTATACTTCTATAGTACATGAACAATAGTATTTAATGAAATTGACCAAATTAAATAAAAAGAATTCATTTATAAATATAGAGATAAGTAAAGGATAAAAATCATTAATTTCAATGTCTATCAAAATTCTTAAGACATATGATGTTGAAAATCTTATTTGTTGTCTAGTCTAAAACCCCCTCCTTCTTATTATAATTAACTGACCACTATAGTGGTTACATGTGTATAATTATCTTATTGGATATTTTTTATGCGGAAAAGTTTTAAAATGTATAAATAAGAGCACATTTCTCATAGAATTGCAAGAACTATATTTATATATATTATATACCTCTGCAATCAAAGATGTCAACAAAAAATTTACTTACTATTGTTATATTGCTTATTGCAATAGGTTAGTTACTATATCATTAATCATATTATTCTTTTATTCTCATACCTTATATGTCTTGTATTTTTTATTTTCTATACATAATATTTTATTATATTTCCAATTTATTTAAATAATGATAATATTGTCTTTTAGTAAATCATGCACCATAGAACAATTCTTCTACCACACGGCGATGTGTTATATAGTTTATTTATCATAATATTTAAATTAGAAACATTATTTAGTATCTTGGTTAGGTGAAGAAAAAAAAATTATTTTTATGTTTTTTCTAATTTATAGGGAAAAACATATAAGATTTACAAAAAAATAAATTACAATAAATATAAAAATAAAAAGTATGCTATAACAAAACACACAATATATAAAATCTAAAGTACAATATTATATTATTCTTATTTTATTTATATATTAATATATGTTGAGCTAATTTTTCTTAATTATTTTGATTTGTAGGTTTTCCATCATTGAAAGTAGTAACAAGCTCAAAATGCACCAAAGATTGTAAACTTTTTTGTGCATTTGGAAACAAAATACCATTGTGTAATGGTCTTTATTGTGCATGCACATTATTTGCGAAGATCTCAAAAGTATATCCACAACAAGCTTCGTGCAAAGGAAGCAATGAATGTGTTAGTCTTTGTCCTCCTAAATGCGAATCTGTTTTTTGCAGTCAAAATATTTGTAATTGTATTTGTCACCATTAATGATAAAGTTTGACTAAGTTTCGATTATTATCTCAAAAGCTAGTTCAATTGATTTAAGATGTTTGAAGGAAATATTTAAATTTAGTATCCCTTATTGTGATTTGTATATGTCATTAAAAAACTAAAACTACACATTTTATCTCAAGTTACAATTAAAATAATAAGATTTTAGTTTCTCATTCTAAATTGTGATTATATCTTTTTATATAATTTTAGTTTTATAAAATCTTCCCGATTAATAATGATGTAGTTATATCAACCTATTTTAATTATCCATTATATATAAATTCATATGTTAATTTTATGTTTAACTTTGAACTTTTACAAAGTAAACTTTAATCCATTTACTAAAAGTAAATTATGAAAACTCATACACTATGATATCTTATAAGATGTTAGTATAATTTTACAGTATATAATATCTATTTTATAATGTAGTTTCAAAAAATTACATTATTATTTTTCGTTTGTTATGTAGTTTTTTAGTTTGGCATACCTTGTCGGGTTTTTAATTTTGACCATTTGTTATCCAAAATTTTAATTAAGAAAAATGTAAATTTAATACGAAATATCATTAATTATTCAAAACAAACAAAACATTACCCTAATTTGTTTTTCTGTAATAGTTATCTTAATATATTATATCTTGTTTATTATATATAACCACTAACAAAAAGCATGGACTTTCCTATACTAACTTTTATTGGGGAAGAGGGACAAAAGGGGACACGATAATTTATATCATCTGTTTCAATTAGGGTATTCAAAAATATATTCTAAAATTTCATCCTATATTTGAATATCCTAAAAATAAACTATCTTAGCATAAATGAAACCCAAGGTGTAGTTATAACTAATTATTTGACAAAAAAAAAAAATTTATTGCATGAAATCCGAACACATCACTACTTATATTAACTTAATGGAACACTTATAATCATATAATTTGATAAAATAAAATATTAGACAATCCTGTAAAAGTTGAAAGCATTGTCTTAAAATTTATCAAAAAAATCCATATATGTGATCAGTTTCATGAATACTGCACCCACAAGACACGCTTACAATTGTTTTTTTAATATCTACATCAACATCTAGTTTTATTGTTGATTAATATCTCCTATAATTGTAATCAAACCATTACATTTTCATATGTAAACTAATGATATTCTATAACTTATATAATCATTCAGTACACACCATTTTATCTTATTCCCTTTTCTTGATATAATAGGAAAAAGTATCAATGAAAACAAACATGATTCTTTAATAATGAAAAAAAATATGATTCTTAAAAAAAATGTTGCGACCTATATAGTGTATTATTTGATTATTTCAACTTGGTAAGTGTGTAACTCAACAAACAAACATGCAAAGATTTATTCTTACTTGTTGTATCGACAAAGAGTCTCTTGAGTAAGGCTCCACATGATAAACATACACATGTGTTATAGATGTAGTGAGAGATATATGAATATTGAGTTTAATATGTAAGTCATAAGGGGATTATAATCGAATTTTTATAATATATATATATATATATATATATATATATATATATATATATATATATATATATATATATATATATATATATATATATATATGTATATATATGTTTTATATAATTGTTATTTGATAATGGTATGTCACGCTTGGTAGTATATGTTGACAAGTCCAGGCATGCACTTCTTTGACATCTTTGTTTGATTTCAAAATTTAGCCTATATAAATTCAGTACACGTGGTTATAAACATATTTATCACCTACGAGAGTAATAACCTACATTATCGTATTTACTTTCTCCATTAACCATTATTTCAAAGTCATGTTATGGTCAAATATTTTGGGTTTATTATCCTGGTGAAATAATTAACGCCTTGTTAATAAAAATGAAAAACTCAACATTGCTATCGTGCTACTTTGTATTTGATCATGTGATGTTATACTCGTGTCAGGTGTAGATTCGAGAAAACTAAATGTAAAACATAATATATAAATCATGGCCAACAATAAGGACCCAAAAACAACACCATGCGGGTCTCCAATTGCGTTTGTGTTAAATTTACTGTCTAGTAAACGAAGAATTTAAATAAATATGTCATTAAAACCAAATTATCACTAGAAAAAGTAGGGGTTGTAGAAGGGGAGGGGAAGAGATATACAAAACATAAGTAAAAAAATTATTTAAGTTGTTAACTGAGAATACTAGATACATTAATAATCGTGTGTAATGAATTAAAGAAGGAATAAACTGAATAAAATAACATGCATCACTAAGCTAAAAAAATAATAGGCACGAAACCAACATCCAATCACATGGATGCAGTAATGTGATGACTATCATGGCAGATTTTCCGAGGATTGAAAATGGATACATCTATTTTGCTTTTTCTTAGTTTGGTTTGCTTATCCGTCGAAAAATAAAAATAAAAATAATATGCATCATATGGGAGTACGACATAATTAATAATTATATTTCTCCATTTTCTTACTGTATTAGTTTTAGTTGATCCTGCAAGTTTGTGAATATCCTATTAAGATTATTAGATCAAAAATATAATTTTAGAAGTGGGCCTAAAAGTTTTTCTTCTAAAAATCGGGGCTTATATTTAGTGTTTGGATTTTGTATTCTGTTTTATATTGTAGAGATATTTTTTGTCATCATATTGAGATTTATGTTTACATATTTTTCAGGTATTTTGTTCGTGGGCTTTGTAGCCCCTCATATGTCATCAAAATATATAAATAGATAATATTGAACGTTGCTCATTTTACAAAAGGCTAATTCTCTTGGCATTTAACTATAACGAACAATTGTTGTAAAAAAATAAAAAACATTAGTTTTGTTTGGAATATTTTTGACGAAAAAAATTGTTTACGAATTTTTTATTTAATACATATGAGAGCTATTTTTGACTAGGAATCATTTTTTACTCCAGACGATCCCAAGACCTTTTGGTCTATGCGAAGTAGTCTAACCACTAGACAAACTATAAATCTTATTGGGGATTTGTTTATGAAGTTTTATAAATAATTTAATCATTTGGTTAGAATATTTTAAACAAAAAAAATCACCATAACATTTTATAGATGATCAAATATTAAAATACCTTCAAACTAAACAAAAATTAGATAAGACAAAAAGTAAATGACAATAAACATGAATCACCAACTTAGACTCACTAAGTAAGAATCACAAAGTATAACCAGCGGCACCGCTATCGGGGCGTACTTAGTGATTTCATTGAGTATCGAATTATTTCTCTAAGTACACGAAAAATTCTCTGAGCATCAGAAAAGTTCTTTAAGTGTACTCAACAAAAACATTGAGTGCTCAGCAAAATATACCGAATGCTCAACAAAAAGTACTGAGTGTTCAACAAACAATTGGCAAGAGGTGATTCACTCTTAACCGTCTTTTGCAAACAGATTTCCTGATAGTGTCGCCAAGAAAGCTAGATAATGTGGTGACTTTTGCACTAATGTTTTTGTAAATATTTTAGCTGCTGATGTCTCCCTTTTTGGTCTGAATATAAGCCCCTAGGAGACATCATTTTAGGATGAAAATGGTCTTTTTATATTGAATTTAGTGCTTAAATTGCAATATTACACTTTCTCCCCTTGGAATTAGACTATTTGCATTTATAGAGCTTTTGTGCGTTAATTTACTTATTTTTAGTGCAAAGTTAGTAGGTTTATGAATTTCATGAGAAACCAATCCAAGGAGGAGAAGTGAGAATTAAAGTCTTAGAATATTTCTAGTGTGTTAGTCGAATTTCATGAATTTAAATTGCACTTTCTTATTTCTAGTCTTGATTTAATGAATTATTATTTTTAAAACATATGCGGTTTAATTATTTATTTAATGTGAAGCTTTAGAGATAATATGTAAATAAATTAGATGCTAAATCAATTCTAAGGAGATAAGGAAAGAAGATCTTGAAGAAATCTGGAGATAGAAGGAAGTAGAGTTCAACTAGGAAAAGGAAAAGCTGCCTTATGAATCTGAAATTCCAGCCACGTTTCAAAGATTAATCCATAACTTAAGATTGACTAGGAATATGGACGAGTGGTCTGCACCAATAGAAAGCTCTTTCTGAGACAAGTAGTTTCATATATTGGAACTCCTCAAACGGATAAGTATTGAAAAAGATATGACCAAATCAAATCAATAGCAGAATCTTACCTTTCCTAGATTTTAGGGCTACGAATTAAAGAGTCCTTGACTTGTCTTCCACTCCAAGTAATTTGACCTAGCACCTATAAATACCAGCTCTAAACCTTAGAAAATCATCCCTTGGCTGCATGAGCTTAATATACACAAATAATTCATCAAAGAAGCAATCAAGAGGATCTAGAGGAGGAAGAAGCAAGAGCTAGAGCTTAACTACATCAATTCAACACTTCTCCATCTCTATTCTTTGGTAATTAGTATTCGATCTATTTTGTCTATGAGGTATTTCTAAGCTATTTATTCAAGAAGTTTTAGTATGCATAATTTCTCTTTAGGACTGTAATTGTATGAACCTTTGATTATTGTTTTTCTGTTTTACTTTGAATCTGGGATTTTAGTATTTAATTGAATTGGTTCTTAATTTCCATTGACTATATTCTTGTGTTTATTCACTATCATTGACGTCGCGAATCAAGGGTAGGTTTTAGTAATTAGGCTATTCCATATAGTGGCGTATGGATCACCTTGACAGGGGGTTTAATTACAGACGTAGATAATAGACGCGTGGTATCCGTTATTTGACCCTGACGGGCTTGACTAACCACATAGCCAATTGGGTAAAATAGTATTCATCTGAAAGTAGCTTATAATCGCCCTGACGGGGTTTGTAATACCGTAGGATAGCTTCTAGGTCCACCCTGACGGGGGCTAGGAGATAGTAGATTCTCGACTATTGTGAGATTTCCCATTACCCTTATTCTTAGTAATCATAGATTCAATAGGATAGATTCATACTTGCATATCCTTATCTTTCTTGCATAATTATTAATTGTTTATTTTATTGTCTATTTTATTCTTTAGTTAATTAGAAAACAATCTCCCTTGTTATTTATCTTTTTAAAACGATTAGAACTATCTATTCTGATATTGAACACGAAGTTATAATAACTCTTAAATCCCTGTGGAGACGATAATCCCGATTTTACTTATCTATTACTTGGTACGACCCGTACACTTGCGGTCTGTGGATCCTTTATTCCTTTGCTTTTATTTCATTATTTTATAACACACAAGGACCCACCAAGTTTTTGGCGCCGCTGCCGGGGATTTATAGCGGTTATTTTATTTTGTGTTTAAGTTAGGTTGGTAGTTTTAGTTGTTTTCAGTTTTACGTTTGTTTTGTTTTAGTCTCTTTTCAGGTTTTTCTTTAGGTATGGAGGTTTCCATCTATCAAGAGCCAATTCCAAAACAGACCTGTTATATGCCAGTACACAAATTCATGGACTTGACATGCAAGAGCTTGACAGATCATTATGACAGGCTCAGGAAGTTGGAGGACTCCCTAGATTGTTTCATAAAGGCCACAACGGATCATATAGTAACAAGTGTAATGCGAAAATCGATTCTATCATATCATTAGTGCAAGTCATGCAACAAAGCCATCAATTAATGGAGCAACGATTGACGCAACTCACAGAAACAATTGAGCAATTACAACAGTACCATCTACGCAAACAGGCCAAAGTACAAATTTAGATGATGAAGCCATTCAAATTGATAGCGATGTTTGGTTCGATGTAGCCACAGAGTTTTGCCTTCAAGAGGAGAAAGTGGAATCGCCACAAGTTGCACCTAGTGAACTAGAGATTCCAACAATAGAAGAATCAACCACGCTGAGCATAGATGAGTTAATTGTTGCTAATGGGGTCAAAATTGAAAGTAAATCTTGTGAAGGGAAGATTAAACCCATGGAAAATCCAACCAAGCCGCGTTTAGAGGAATCAAATATTGAGGTCTTGGTTAGAAAAGAGATTGAAGAAGAAGATACTAGGATGGATTCACCACCTAGTACTCCATTGATGTCACCTCCAAATCCAATAACGACGAATCATTCAAACGGTGACATTGATAAAGCATTTGTAGAGGTGTGTAAAGACAAATCCTACACCCAAATGCTTGAAAGTAATACAAAAGAACTCACACCGCAACAAGTATTCATAGAAGCTATTCCAGAAACAAATGAGAATGCGAGTGTAGAGATCGAGGTTGAAAACGTGGCCCTCATAACAAAAGAAAGCTCTGAAACATCCCTTGTTTTAGACAAAATTCTAGAGGAGGAGCCACTTGAGTTCCCCATTATTCCAGAAGTATCTAACGAGGTTAAAGAGAAGGACCACCACCATGAACCTGTGAAGAAGAAGGCTAAAGATGAGTTTGGGGTCGGAACCATGGTTGCTTGGAAGGCCTCCAAACAAGAGAATAGGCCACGAGGTTTCAAAAATGAGTGGATGGGACCATTTGTTGTTACTCGAGTAGTGACACCAAAATTAATAGAGATACAACCTTCGAGAGGTCGAAGGACGCGAATTGTAGACATACACAGCCTTACCCACTGCTGGGGAGGTTACATACTCAAAGGATAATGGAGGTAACCCGTCAAACTTTAAATGACGTTAAATAAAAGTGCTCTTGGGAGACACCCCAAACTTTAGTTGCTTTCTTAGTTTAGTTTTTAGTGTATATTATTTAGTTTACGTATTTTTTTTAGTTGATAGTGCATTATTGAGGAAGGTATTAGTGTTTTTGATGATTAGGTATTGGAGAAATCGAGTTAGGGAAGCGAGCAAAATTTCTCGGAACGGAGAAACTTCGGCAAGTCATATCTTTGCGCTCGGATGTCGAAATCAGGTGATCTTTGAGCCTAAACTGCATAACTTTTCGAGATCTAGCTGTTGGAGAGGTTTTTGCCGAGTGCGGTACACCGGACCTCAGCCGCGGTGCACCGCAGAGGAGAAACCCGTGCCACGGGGTAGAGCCACGTGTTTTATCCAGAGACGAAAAAAATTGGAGCTGTTGGCTGCGGTACACCGGACCCTAGTCCGTGCCCTGCACGGCAAGCCAAAAACACGTGCCACGGGGTTGCTGCCACGGGTATTTTGATGAAGGATGCTACAGAGCCGCGGGGTATCCCTGCAGACTACCCCCTAGTCCGCACCATGGTCCGCACGAAGCCGCTGGAGAGAGAAAAAGTTGCGTTTTGAGCTTATAAAGGGAGGAAATTAGGTATTATTCCGAAATTACAAATCCTTAAGCCTCTTTTTCTTCTCCAAACCTCTCCCAACTCCATTAAAGCTCATTCAAACCTTCACCAACCATCAAAACACAACCAAATCACCATGAATTCAAATCTAAATCCTTCCCTACATCACTACAAAAAAGTTTTAATCACCCAAATCATATCAAACACCTAGAACCCAAGAATCAAGATCTCTAAAGTGTTATTGACTGGGATGGAGCACAAGAGGATGTAAGGGAAAGCGAAATTGGTGATACATGGAGTTTACATACAAGGAAATCACTGCACCCTATCTTGGGTATTAAGCACGCGAGGCAATTGCCTCGAAGAGTATGTTTTCTTTCTTCCTTACCATTTCTCTATATGCACTATTTGCTATTTTTTATTTTATTGAGTCTTTTCGAGTCGTGGGGACACGACTCATTTTTGAGTTGGGGGTGGGGATTTGTTGTCCGTCATCTCCATTTTTTATGTGATTTACTGTTTTTTTTAGAGAAATTTGAAATTTTTTGAAATTTTGAAGAGATGGATTAGATGTAGAATGTGTTTAATAGCTTGAAAGCATAAGCTTAGTAAGTTGATGATAGAAAGTAGTATGTTTATGAGCTGCTTTATTTTGTATGCTTTGAGTATTTGCAGGAAAATACACATTGATAGTAAAGAAAAGATTAGTTAGCAATGCGATAGAAAGTATGTTCGATCTCAGGGAGCCATGAGTGGTGTGTAGGTCGTGAGATCCAAGCTAGTTGATGAACCCATTTAATGAACGTGCTAAAGGTAAGAGAATAACGAAATTGCATGGTTTAGAAAGTGATTAAGGCGGTTCTTTCATAAGACCCTTGTTGCCTTTTAGCTTGCTGTCCATTTTATTATATATCCTTCTCAACCCCTTCTAGCCTTTCGAAAGCCTTTTTATTAGCCACATTATAAGCCATATCCCTTTAGTTTATTAGGACTTTTCCATATGACCCGCACTCGAATCGCGATGCATAGACAATTGTTTTAGAGCTTGAGTTTGGGGTGGTGGGTCCACCATTATGGGAAATATTATTGGATTGGGATTTTTTTGAGCTTATTAAGTGTGCTCTGTTCTATATATTGATGATGATTCACAGGTTTATTATATTGTAACCCTTTGCCGGGGTAATAGTAAATAAAAAAGAAGCTAAAAAGCTAAGTTATGAAAAGGCATTATTTATGAAAAATTGCGTGATATCTCAACATCAAAAAGAGAATCATAGCTATAAAGAAAAAATTTGATATGAAAAGAATATATATTTGGACCGGCAAAGAGGAATTTTTATGTGAACACCTTTATGCTTTAATTGGGTTATTGGGGATGCTAATTTGTGCATCAAGGAATTCATTGGGTTGAGTGAGAATGTTTTACGAGAGTAACTCAAGCTCTAGGGCGATTCGTTTATGGCTAGTGAGGAGAGAGCCAAAAGCTCACTCTAAATTATCCAAATATACTTATCATACCGTCCCTAAGCCAACATTACAACCCTAAAGACCTTATGATTCTTTTCTATGTAATCTAGAAGTGATTGAGCCGTTAGAGATTAGTTAAGTGGATCTTTTGATACTAGTGAATTTCGATGAACAATCTATAGCCTCCATGGTAAACTGAGTAAAGATCCTCTCCTTCTTACATTGCGAAACCAATCCAATCTTAAATTCAAGCAGTGTTAATTGTAGATATGACAAGTGTGCAGGTATGTAGTTTGTAAATATTATTGCATGAAATTTTCTAAGTAGTTGCTTTGAGTTTATTCTGTATATTCTGCTATCTTCTTCTCCCCTGTGCTTCATTGATATAGCTGATATTTTAGAGACTTCCCTATGTTTTTATTTTTTATTGTATCGGGACGATACAAGTTTGAGTTGGGGGTCTTGATGTCTCCCTTTTTGGTCTAAATATAAGCCCCTAAGAGACATCATATTAGGATGAAAATGGTCTTTTTATATTGACTTTAGTGCTTAAATTGCAATATTACACTTTCTCCCCTTGGAATTAGACTATTTGCATTTATAGAACTTTTGTGCGTTAATTTACTTATTTTTAGTGCAAAGTTAGTAGGTTTATGAATTTCATGAGAAACCAATCCAAGGAGGAGAAGTGAGAATTAAAGTCTTAGAATATTTCTAGTGTGTTAGTCGAATTTCATGAATTTAAATTGCACTTTCTTATTTCTAGTCTTGATTTAATGATTTATTATTTTCAAAGCATATTCGGTTTAATTATTTATTTAATGTGAAGCTTTAGAGATAATATGTAAATAAATTAGATGCTAAATCAATTCTAAGGAGATAAGGAAAGAAGATCTTGAAGAAATCTGGAGATAGAAGGAAGTAGAGTTCAACTAGGAAAAGGAAAAACTACCTTATGAATCTGAAATTCCAGCCACGTTTCAAAGATTAATCCATAACTTAAGATTGGCTAGGAATCTGGACGAGTGGTCTGCATCAATAGAAATCTCTTTCCGAGACAAGCAGTTTCATATATTGGAACTCCTCAAACGGATAAGTATTGAAAAAGATATGACCAAATCAAATCAATAGCAGAATCTTACCTTTCCTAGATTTTAGGGCTACGAATTAAAGAGTCCTTGACTTGTCTTCCACTCCAAGTAATTCGACCTAGCACCTATAAATACCAGCTCTAAACCTTAGAAAATCATCCCTTGGCTGCATGAGCTTAATATACACAAATAATTCATCAAAGAAGCAATCAAGAGGATCTAGAGGAGGAAGAAGCAAGAGCTAGAGCTTAACTACATCAATTCAACACTTCTCCATCTCTATTCTTTGGTAATTAGTATTAGATCTATTTTGTCTATGAGGTATTTCTAAGCTATTTATTCAAGAAGTTTTAGTATGCATAATTTCTCTTTAGGATTGTAATTGTATGAACCTTTGATTATTGTTTTTCTGTTTTACTTTGAATCTGGGATTTTAGTATTTAATTGAATTGGTTCTTAATTTCCATTGACTATATTCTTGTGTTTATTCACTATCATTGACGTCGCGAATCAAGGGTAGGTTTTAGTAATTAGGCTATTCCATATAGTGGCGTATGGATCACCTTGACGGGGGGTTTAATTACAGACTTAGATAATAGACGCGTGGTATCCGTTATTTGACCCTGACGGGCTTGACTAACCACGTAGCCAATTGGGTAAAATAGTATTCATCTGAAAGTAGCTTATAATCGCCCTGACGGGGTTTGTAATACCATAGGATAGCTTCTAGGTCCACCCTGACGGGGGATAGGAGATAGTAGATTCCCGACTATTGTGAGATTTCCCATTCACCCTTATTCTTAGTAATCATAGATTCAATAGGATAGATTCATACTTGCATATCCTTATCTTTCTTGCATAATTATTAATTGTTTATTTTATTGTCTATTTTATTCTTTAGTTAATTAGAAAACAAACTCCCTTGTTATTTATCTTTTTAAAACGATTAGAACTATCTATTCTGATATTGAACACGAAGTTATAATAACTCTTAAATCCCTGTGGAGACGATAATCCCGATTTTACTTATCTATTACTTGGTACGACCCGTACACTTGCGGTCTGTGAATCCTTTATTCCTTTGCTTTTATTTCATTATTTTATAACACGCAAGGACCCACCAGCTGCTTTCTCTTAAAAAGGAATAGGCTAGAGATAATTGTACAAACTGTAATTATACTATGCAGGTTAAATTCTATGTGTATTACGTTTTTGGTTAAATAAAATTACTTTAAGAAACATCCCGAAAAAACAAGTAGTAGATATGATTATTGATCATTATGTACAAAAATAAATTACTCATAGTAAATTAATAATTTAAAAAAAATATAGGTAATGTTAAAACTAAAAAGAAAAAAAATACACCCAATCATTTAAAATCATACTTTTAAAAAATTATTTAAATATCGTTTTACTAATCAAATTATACTTCAGAAAAATAAACCGAATATACATATAAAATCAGAAAATTGGAAAATCAAATTAAATAAAGTTAAAATAATAATAAACGTTATTTTTGTATTATTTTATCATTTCTTAGATATTTGCTTAGATTATCATCAATATTTCTATCTTAATCACTTTTTTATACTTTTTTTAAAATATCACAAAATATATAGCGAATAATGATAGATGTCTATTTTTACTCATTAAGTTAAACAAGCAAAGATTACAAACGAGGTGAATTTGTACCCCCCATCCCATAACCCCTTGAATATGCTTGCGCCTACTTGCAAGTCCATTCTAGACATCTATAGTACATGAACAATAACATTTATCTGCTTCGGCTTCCGATAATATAAACATAGCGAATCTCAAAAGTTTTTACTTTAATTTTATGCTCTTGGAAAATAAGAATATCAAGAGCGTAATTTGTCCCGCATAAAACATAGAGGAAGGAAAATATTGGTTTATATATTTTTTTCCTTCTTTATCTTTTAAAAGGCCTAAAACTTTACAGATGAAAAGTAAAGGAAATAACCAACACGCGTACCACCACCACCACCTTCGGCGACATCATGGGAAGTTTGATGGAATTTAAAATAAAATCTTATTTTGAAACTGGTAGTTATACAAACTTCATTACATATGTTTAAAATACCATTAGAAGAAGAAAGCACTTCATTGCATATGTTTGAAATGCCATTAGAAGAAGAAAACGTGCAAAACTCATTGATAACTTACATGATAAATACCCAGTTGTTACAAAGGGTACAATGTTTAGTGAACCTATTTATGACAAACAATTACTTTGGATATTTTTAAAACCTATGTCACTATATAAGAGTAGTTAGATTCATTTGGAAAAACCACAACTAGAATTACAACACACCAGAAAAGCCCTCCCCTCTCTCTAAAGTTAATTTTGAGCGTAGACCAGAGTAGCGATAGTAGTCGTTTAAGGATACCGGTAATTCAGGATGACCTTTTTTTAACAAAGTGATCTACTACTCGTTTTCTGGTATTTTCTTTTTATCTCTTTGTACGTTTAGATATGTGGAATGATAGATTACCTAAAAAATTATAAATTACCTTTTTTTAACAAAGTGATCTACTACTCGTTTTCGTGGAGGTTTTAAACACCAATAAAAATATTTGTCTCTCTTAAATGTTTATTTTCTCTTTCCTTTATTTAATGCCACATTAGATGACACGTAGGAGGTAATAAATGGGTGAAGCAAAAAAGGGTGATATATAGCAATGCTCATTTTTAAAACCAACTTACTGCCAAAAAGTATTGACAGCATTAGCTTAATTTATTTATTTATTTTTAAAACTAGCAAGTCGAGCTGAGTCAGCGCGCGACCGTTGACATGTCCGATTAATATAAAAATCAGAATAATTTTATTTTTGGAATGAATTTTATTAGCCCAACCTATTTTAATTATCCATTATATATAAATTCATATGTTAATTTTATGTTTAATTTTGAACTTTTACGAAGTAAACTTTAATCCATTTACTAAAAGTAAATTATGAAAACTCATACACTATGATATCTTATAAGATGTTACTATAATTTTACGGTATATAATATCTATTTTATAATGTAGTTTCAAAAAATCATATTATTATTTTTCGTTTGTTATGTAGTTTTTTAGTTTGGCATACGTTGTTGGGTTTTTAATTTTGACCATTTTTTATCCAAAATTTTACTTTAAAAAATTATAAATTTAATACGAAATATCATTGATTATTGAAAACAAATAAAACATTACCCTAATTTGTTCTTTGTGTAATAGTTATCTCAATATATTATATCTTGTTTATTATATATAACCACTAAAAAAATATGGACTTTCTTATACTAACTTTTATTGGGGAAGAGGGACATGAAGGGGACATGATAATTAATATCATCTGTTTCAATTAGGGTCATTAAAAATATATTCTAAAATTTCATCCTATATTTGAATATCCTAAAAATGAACTCTATTAGCATAATGATAGATGTCTATTTTTACCCGTTCAATTAAACAAGCAAGGATTACAAACGAGGTAAATTTGTACCCCCCCTCCCATAACCCCTTGAATATGCTTGCCCCTACGTGCAAGTCCATTATAGACTTCTATAGTACATGAACAATAATATTTAATGAAATTGACCAAATTCAATAAAAAGAATTCATTTATAAATACAGATATAAGTAAAGGATAAAAATCATTAATTTCAATATCTATCAAAATTCTTAAGACATATGATGTCAAAAATCTTATTTGTTGTCTAGTCTCAAACCCCCTCCTTCTTATTATAATTAACTGACCACTATAATTATCTTATTGGATATTTTTTATGTGGAAAAGTTTTAAAATGTATAAATAAGAGCACATTTCTCATAGAATTTCAAGAACTATATTAATATATTATATACCTCTGCAATCAAAGATGTCAACAAAAAATTTACTTACTATTGTTATATTGCTTATTGCAATAGGTTAGTTACTATATCATTAATCATATTATTCTTTTATTCTCATACCTTATATGTCTTGTATTTTTTATTTTCTATACATAATATTTTATTATATTTCCTATTTATTTAAATAATTATAATATTGTCTTTTAGTAAATCATGCA
The DNA here is from genome assembly GCA_029959085.1 of Nemophila menziesii. Classification (NCBI taxonomy): domain Eukaryota; kingdom Viridiplantae; phylum Streptophyta; class Magnoliopsida; order Boraginales; family Hydrophyllaceae; genus Nemophila; species Nemophila menziesii. The sequence continues at coordinate 18,560,510 of JARWIR010000010.1, read as the reverse complement.
CCATAGAACAATTCTTCTACCACCACGGCGATGTGTTATATAGTTTATTTATCATAATATTTAAATTAGAAACATTATTTAGTATCTTGGTTAGGTGAAGAAAAAAAATTATTTTAATGTTTTTTAATTTATAGGGAAAAACATATAAGATTTACAAAAAAATAAATTAGAAAAAATGAAAAATAAAAAGTATGCTATAACAAAACACACAATATATAAAATCTAAAGTACAATACATATTATTCTTATTTTATTTATATATTAATAAATGTTGAGCTAATATTTCTTAATTATTTTGATTTGTAGGTTTTCCATCATTGAAAGTAGTAACAAGCTCAAAATGCACCAAAGATTGTAAACTTTTTTGTACAATTGGAAACAAAATACCATTGTGTAATGGTCTTTATTGTGCATGCACATTACTTGCTAAGAACTCAAAAGTATATCCACAACAAGCTTCGTGTAAAGGAAGCGACGAATGTGTTAGTCTTTGTCCACCTAAATGCGAATCTGTTTTTTGCAGTCAAAATATTTGTAATTGTATTTGTCACCATTAATGATAAGGTTTGATTAAGTTTTGATTATTATCTCAAAAGCTAGTTCAATTGATTTAAGATGTTTAAAGGAAATATTTAAATTTAGTATCCCTTATTGTGATTTGTATATGTCATTAAAAAACTAAAACTACACATTTTATCTCAAGTTACAATTAAAATACTAAAATTTTAGTTTCTCATTCTAAATTTTGATTATATCTTTTTATATAATTTTAGTTTTATAAAATCTTCCCGATTAATAATGATATAGTTATATCAACCTATTTTAATTATCCATTATATATAAATTTATATGTTAATTTTATGTTTAACTTTGAACTTTTACAAAGTAAACTTTAATCCATTTACTAAAAGTAAATTATGAAAACTCATACACTATGATATCTTATAAGATGTTACTATAATTTTACGGTATATAATATCTATTTTATAATGTAGTTTCAGAAAATCATATTATTATTTTTCGTTTGTTATGTAGTTTTTTAGTTTGGCATACGTTGTCGGGTTTTTAATTTTGACCATTTTTTATCCAAAATTTTATTTAAAAAAAATATAAATTTAATACGAAATATCATTGATTATTGAAAACAAATAAAACATTACCCTAATTTGTTCTTTGTGTAATAGTTATCTCAATATATTATATCTTGTTTATTATATATATCCACTAACAAAAAATACGGACTTTCTTATACTAACTTTTATTGGGGAAGAGGGACATGAGGGGGACATGATAATTTATATCATATGTTTCAATTAGGGTCATTAAAAATACATTCTAAAATTTCATCCTATATTTGAATATCCTAAAAATGAACTCTATTAGCATAATGATAGATGTCTATTTTTACCCATTCAATTAAACAAGCAAGGATTACAAACGAGGTAAATTTGTACCCCCTCCCATAACCCCTTGAATATGCTTGCCCCTACGTGCAAGTCCATTCTATACTTCTATAGTACATGAACAATAGTATTTAATGAAATTGACCAAATTAAATAAAAAGAATTCATTTATAAATATAGAGATAAGTAAAGGATAAAAATCATTAATTTCAATGTCTATCAAAATTCTTAAGACATATGATGTCGAAAATCTTATTTGTTGTCTAGTCTAAAACCCCCTCCTTCTTATTATAATTAACTGACCACTATAGTGGTTACATGTGTATAATTATCTTATTGGATATTTTTTATGCGGAAAAGTTTTAAAATGTATAAATAAGAGCACATTTCTCATAGAATTGCAAGAACTATATTTATATATATTATATACCTCTGCAATCAAAGATGTCAACAAAAAATTTACTTACTATTGTTATATTGCTTATTGCAATAGGTTAGTTACTATATCATTAATCATATTATTCTTTTATTCTCATACCTTACATGTCTTGTATTTTTTATTTTCTATACATAATATTTTATTATATTTCCAATTTATTTAAATAATGATAATATTGTCTTTTAGTAAATCATGCACCATAGAACAATTCTTCTACCACACGGCGATGTGTTATATAGTTTATTTATCATAATATTTAAATTAGAAACATTATTTAGTATCTTGGTTAGGTGAAGAAAAAAAAATTATTTTTATGTTTTTTCTAATTTATAGGGAAAAACATATAAGATTTACAAAAAAATAAATTACAATAAATGTAAAAATAAAAAGTATGCTATAACAAAACACACAATATATAAAATCTAAAGTACAATATTATATTATTCTTATTTTATTTATATATTAATATATGTTGAGCTAATTTTTCTTAATTATTTTGATTTGTAGGTTTTCCATCATTGAAAGTAGTAACAAGCTCAAAATGCACCAAAGATTGTAAACTTTTTTGTGCATTTGGAAACAAAATACCATTGTGTAATGGTCTTTATTGTGCATGCACATTATTTGCTAAGAACTCAAAAGTATATCCACAACAAGCTTCGTGCAAAGGAAGCAATGAATGTGTTAGTCTTTGTCCTCCTAAATGCGAATCTGTTTTTTGCAGTCAAAATATTTGTAATTGTATTTGTCACCATTAATGATAAAGTTTGACTAAGTTTCGATTATTATCTCAAAAGCTAGTTCAATTGATTTAAGATGTTTGAAGGAAATATTTAAATTTAGTATCCCTTATTGTGATTTGTATATGTCATTAAAAAACTAAAACTACACATTTTATCTCAAGTTACAATTAAAATAATAAGATTTTAGTTTCTCATTCTAAATTGTGATTATATCTTTTTATATAATTTTAGTTTTATAAAATCTTCCCGATTAATAATGATGTAGTTATATCAACCTATTTTAATTATCCATTATATATAAATTCATATGTTAATTTTATGTTTAACTTTGAACTTTTACAAAGTAAACTTTAATCCATTTACTAAAAGTAAATTATGAAAACTCATACACTATGATATCTTATAAGATGTTAGTATAATTTTACAGTATATAATATCTATTTTATAATGTAGTTTCAAAAAATTACATTATTATTTTTCGTTTGTTATGTAGTTTTTTAGTTTGGCATACCTTGTCGGGTTTTTAATTTTGACCATTTGTTATCCAAAATTTTAATTAAGAAAAATGTAAATTTAATACGAAATATCATTAATTATTCAAAACAAACAAAACATTACCCTACTTATTTAACAATATATTTATTGATAACTAAACTATGAATTTACAGATTATAAATTTTTAACGAGTTAACGAACGAGCTCGAACAAACGCGTTTTTTAACGAACGAGTTCGAACGAACTCTTTTTTCCCGTTTGTATAAACAAACGAGTTCAAATGAGCTTTTTACCGAGCCGAGCTCGAGCGGCTCGCGAGCGGCTTGGTTCGTTTACAGCCCTAGCGCACCACCATCACCATTTCCGTCCGACCTGGCGACATTGTGGGAAGTTTAAAATAAAATCTTATTTTGAAACTGGTATGTATACACACTTCATTACATATGTTTAAAATACCATTAGAAGAAGAAAGCACTTCACATCATATGTTTGAAATGCCATTAGAAGAAGAAAACATGTGAAACTTGATTGCTTCCATCTCCAACGTTCATAACTCCCATGATAAAGACTCAACTGTTACAAAAGTAACAATGTTTAGTGAACCTATTTATGACAGACAATTATTTTGGATATATTTTATAACCTCCCCTACTATATAAAGAGTAGGTAGAGTCATTTGAAAAAACCACAACCAGAATTACAACACACCAGAAAAGCACCCTTTCTCTCTATATCTAAAGTTGTTTTTTAGCGTAGACTAGAGTAGTAATAGTAGTCGTTTAAGGATATCGGTAATTCCAGAAGATCTTTTTTAACAAAGTGGTCTATTACTCATCTTCAAGTATTTTCTTGTAAGTTTTGTAATTTAAATTACGTGTAACCTTGTCATAAGTTGACTCTCGTTTTGAAATATATTAATTGCGATCACCATTTTACGGCTAGTCTATTTTTCACCAACAATTTTTTTTTAATTAAATCACTGGTAGAAAACGACTTCTTAATTCCTCGCTAATGCTTCATCATTGAATGCAAAAGAACTTCCCGACATGACTAAGTTAGAGCCTCTTAATGGTTACAGCTAAAAACATAGGGCAAAAAAACTTCTGATATGTATTGAGCAATTTGGTCTAGAATATGTTGTGGGGAGCTTCCCTTATTGATAATGGGCAACAACCAAAAAACAACTAACTAGGGATCACTCTCTTGAAGTCAAGCAAGAAAGCTAATCAATGGATAAAGGATGAATCTTGAACAATATGACGAATTTGATCATTGATCTATTCACTAAAGAGAAGTCCGAAAAGATTATTTGGGAGACACTTCAAAAGAAGTATGGAGCCGATGATTCCATCAAGAAGCAATACGTGAGCGGTAATTGGTACAACTTTAAACTCACATACCAGATACCGATCACGGAGAAAATGCATGAGTACGGTAACCTATGCGCCAAGGTCATTTCCGAAGGTATGAAAATATTGAGGTTTTTAAATTTAACATTCTTCTTGAAGAATTTCCATTTTCTCGGAGCAAATACTGGAATCATCTCAAGCACAAGAAGAAGGTAATGACCCTTCAAGTGTTGATTAGTCACATGCAAGTCGAAGAAGCATATCGACTAGATGATAAGTCTTTGTTGTTCAATACTTATTCGTCGAAGGCTAACCTTGTTGGAAGTTCTATCCATGCGAATAAAGACAAGTCCAAGGGCAAGGGGAAAACAACAGTGGTCAAACAAGAACAAAATTGGTGGCAACAAGAATAAATTCCACTTCAACAAACAAGGATGAAGTTTCAAGGCTAAGAGTAAGATTCAAAAACCCAAAGGCTCGTGATATGATGTCTCCTCATTTGTGATAATATAATATAATTCTGAGACATCATTTTAGGCTTGTGTATTAGTTTATAGGTTGATTTTAGCTTAGTTTAGTGCACTTTCCTATTTTGAAGTCTTGATTTAGTAACATAATATTTTTAGAGCATATTGGGTTTAATTGTTTATTTAGTGTGAAGCTTTAAAGATAATTATGGAGATTAATTAGAGTCCAAGTCAAAGACTACAAGATATGGAAAGAGATTTGCATGGTAATTGGAGATAAGGAAACAAAAGCTAAAAAGATGGAAAAGAAAAAGCTGCCTAAATCTGGGATTCTGCATACACGTCTAAAGATATGCGTTTTTACCTAAGAAATAGGCCGATTTTGGTAATTTACTTCTTTAGGGTCAAGATAATTCTGTTGCGATTCTTTTGGTATCTTATGGAGCTCAAACCGACCAATAACGAAGAAGATATGCTCAAAACGGTCCAGTAGTGTTTATCTTTATTTCCATACGAATTTGAGTTGGACTAGGAGTCCATTACTTTCCTTCTCCTTCAAGAAAACGAATTAGGTATTCCTATACCCTATAAATACAGTCTCTTAACACTCTAGAATCATCCTTGGCCAGACCCTAAGGCCAAGAGGAAGCTGCAACACAAGAGAAGAAGTCTGGAAGGAGCTGTGCAACAACTATGTCTCCTTCAACCTCTTATTTTGTAATTCTTTTCTCTTCTCTTCTTAGTATGAATTAATTCCTTTTAGTTTGAGTGTTTAGCATATATGTATGAACCCTAGTTTTGAGTTGACATCTATCTAATTTGGGAACTTATTGTTTTTAATCGAATTATAGTTTTTATTCTCTGTTTATGTGTTTGGATTTATATTCCGTGTTCTTGTGGAAGTGCACCCATATAGAATTACCATCTAGTAGTTAGGTCACCTTTGACAACGATGTTTAATTACATGTTTAGCACGTAACGTCTAGTATTAGGTCTGATTTGACAACCCAACCTAGCTAGATAATCACTATGGTTTAGTCCTTGTGACTATTGGCCAGTTACAGGAAAAGTTTGCTTAGGAAGCCTTATTGACACAGGTAAATCCTATTTTAAACTACCGATAGCGAATTGGGACCGATTAGGGAAATACTACATAATTTACCCTTACATGTTTAGAACGGCAAAACTAGTGGGGATTGCATGTTAATAACTCAAGCTAACTTTCATACTATCTTCTTTACTTTTATTTAGTTTCTGTCTTTAGTTTATTAGTTTAGTTTTATTATTTAAAAACCAAATAAAAATCTATTATCCTTTTCTTTCTTTGCGTATCATCTTTCTATCTTTTATATCTGCACTTGATAATTTGCATAAGTTCTCTCTAACTTTCGTCAGTCCCTGAGGAACGAATCTTCTTATCATTAAAACTTGCATACGTCCTGTAATACTTGCAGTACCGTGTTAGTTTAGGGTGTTTATTTGCACTTATTTTATAGATCTTTTTATCACACCTTAGGCCACACCAAGTTTTTGGCGCCGCTGCCGGGGACTACATCGTTAGTCCTTGTGCAATTATCTTGTGCTTTTATTTTAGTTAGTTCTATTTTACGCTTTTCTTTTTAGTTTTTGTTTTACAGATTTTTTTTAGACGAAAGCAGATTTATTAGGAGATAAAGGTTTCGTGTTATTAGATCCTGAAGAAGCTAATATATGATGGAAGCTCTAAAGCTCAAGGAGTTAACCCAACAACTTGAGGAATTACGAGAACAATCGCGAAAACTAGCTCAGAGGAATCTAGTACATACCTCACCTTCATGTCCTAGTTGTGGAGCAAGAGATCACTCGTGGGAATATTGCATGAACAATCCAGCCTCAATTTCCTTCATGCCTTATCAAAGAGACCATTATCATGATGGTTATTATCAATCCCAAGGAAATTACGCTGAGTATCAACCCCCACAGAGTTACAATTGGGTCGGAGATCAACAGACGTATTATCATAATAACCATTATTATGATGATTATTATCAACCACGACCACAATCTTACTATCCTCCACAACCTATCTATCAAGAAGAGCCGATTTATAATGAAGCTTATCAAGAACCACCTCCTTATTCAATGCAGCAAACCATACAAGAACAACCTCCGAGTTTGAATTCAAGCATGGCTAAGATAATGAACCTAATCGAAAAGATGGAGAGTCGCCAGCAAGAATCCCAAGACTCACAGAGTGCGCTTATGAAGAAGGTGCAGACAGTGTCACAAATGGTGGAAAAAACTAAAATCCTTGCAGAAAGGAAACTCCGAAGTGATACTAGTGCTCCAGAAAACAAAGTTTGTCATGCAGTTGAATTAGGAAGTGGAAAACAACTACCTCCACCAAGACCAGAACCAGAACCAATCCCTATTCCAGAAACGGGGGGAGAAAAAACAACAGAAGATAAGGTCGAAGAGGTAGTTGAACAAAAAAATGTCCAAGAGAAGACACCAGAAAAGAAAGAGAGCCCAGTGGTAACCAACACATGCCCTCCTCCACCATTCCTTTCACTTGTCAGAAAGGACAATGACCTGTAATTCAAGAAGTTCGTTGACATGGTGAACAAGCTAAAGATCAGCATCCCGTTTGTAGAAGCTCTCACAAGAATGTCAAAATACGGTCAATTCATGAAGGACATTCTTTCTAACAAACGAAGATTCGAGATGAATGGATTGCCAGAGGAGTGTAATGCTACAAATGAAATCGAGTTACCACCAGAAACACCCCTTCCCACGACAACTTGGATGGCACCATCCATGATTATTAAGAATCGAGCTGAAAAGTTCGTGGGAATTGAAGGCAAAGGGTGGAAATTTCGTCATCCTTAATCGAGGTAACACGTCTAACTTTAAAAGACGTTAAACAAAAGTGCTATACGGGAGACAACCCGAAATTTCTTTTATGTTTTTACGTTTCCAGTTTTTTAATTTGTGTTTAGTTTAGTCAAATTTAGTTGATATTGCATATTTGAGGAAGGTATTAGTGTTTTTGATGACTAGGTATTGGAGAAATCGAGTTAGGGAAGGCGAACAAATTTTTTCGAAAAAACTAAAGCAGGGGTGCGGTATATTGGACCTCAGCCACGGTATACCGCAGGTCAAAACCCGTACCACGGGTGGAGTCACGGGTCGTGTCCAGAAACCGAGAAATATTTCCCCGCAGACTACCCCATGCACCGTGCCCTAGTCCGCAGGTCAACACGTGCCACGGGGTAGGTGCCACGGGTATTTTGACGTAGGAGCCACGGACTACCCCCGCGGTACACCGCGACATGGTCCGCAGAGCAAAAACACGTGCCACGGGGTTGTACCACGGGTATTATCCAGTGGGTAAAAATTCGACCATCAGATGCTACGGTGTACCCCGCGGTACACCTCATGGTCCGCAGCATGGTCCGCACGAGCCGCCAGAGAGAGAAAAGAAAGGGTTTCAAGTGTATAAAGGAGGTATTAAGCTTTTTATTCCGAATTTATTAAACCTAAAGCCTCTTTCTCCTCTCCAAAACTCTCCCAACTCCATTGAAGCTCATCAAAACCTTCACCAATCATCAAAACACTACCCAATCACCATGAAAACACATCCAATTCATTCTCCACATCATTACAAAGAAGATTCAACCACCCATATCATACCAAAGCACCTTGAATCCAAGAATCAAAAGCTTAAATTTCTGAAATTCATCCTACAATTTCTTAAATCCATACCAATCCATGAAGTATCCATCTTACCCACATAGAGAATCATCATCCAATCATCTCTCCTAACCCGATAAAGCTTGTACAACCAATAATCAAGAGTTTCAAATTTCAAGAGTGGTTAAAGCTTTGAGTTGGGGGTCAATTGGGATGGTTAAGAGAACATGAACATTATCTACTGAAAGGGAGATGAAGAAATCAAGGTATTGGATTTAATTGAGAAGAAATCAAGTGAGAAAAGTCCTAGTTCCAATTCAAAGGGTAAAACAAGTCAAGAAAAGAGAGGTTAGCTAGCTGTGTTGATTCAATGAGCAAAAAAGGTTCTAACTTTAAGAAGACAACACAACCTCTATAGATCGAGACTCTACACCCAAAGAAAAAGAGAAAGCTTCAAGGGCCCTGATAGCTTCTCCGAGGAAACAATTAAAGGAACTACCTTTTTCTTATAAGAAAGTATTTGAAGAAGAAGTTGAAGGAGAATACAAGAAGATTTATGGAGATTTGGAATGCTTGGGTTGTTTGTGAATTGTATTTTGTGAGGAGAAGAGGAAGATGTGGCACAGTTGATCTATGAGGAGGTGATACGGATATTCGATCTCTCCCATGTCGTTATTTAATGCAATATTCTATTATGATCACGTGTCCTGAACGAAAAGCGAATAAGAAGTTGGGTGAAGAAGATACATTAGATTTAATCCTTGTATCGATAAGGCGAGGTAATAGCCTCGAAGAGTATGTTTTCTTTCTTCCCTACCATTTCTTTATGTGCAATATTTATACTAATTTTAAATTTTATTTTTCTTGAGTCCTTTTTGAGTCGTGGGGACACGGCTCATTTTTGAGTTGGGGGTGGGGATTCGTTGTCCTCATCTTCCTTTTTGTTTTTACATAAAATTTAAAATTTTTTGGGTTGAATTAGGCATAGAATATCTTTGAATGTACCTATTGAGCATGATTTAATTAAGTTAATGATAGTAGGTAGTATGTTTTTGAAAAATGTCACAAATATGTTTAGATGCATGTATGAAAACAGGAAATAAAAGATAGAAAAGTTAATTAGCAATGCTATGAAGTCACGTTGAAACTTAGGAATAGTTATTTGGTGTGTAGAACGTGAGGTTTGAAATTAGTTGAAAACCCACTTAGCTATGAACTATTAGTGAAAAAGTAACAAAATCCGGTAGTTAGAAAAATGAATAAGGCAGTTCTTTCATGATTAAAACACTTGAAGCCTTTTATACTTTCTCATCCTTTTATTTGATTATTGTTATTATCCGTCTTAGCCCCTCTGAGCCTTTCTAAAGCCTTTATTGAAACACATTATAATCCATACCCTAGTTTTTAGGACTTATCTATATGACCCGCACTCGAATCGCAAAACCTGAGACAAACTCGTTTTAGAGCTTGAGTTTGGGGTGGTGGGTTTCATAATTAGGGAATTTTGGAATTATCTTTGTGATTTTATTGATGATGAAATTGTTATTATTGTAACCCTTTGCCGGGGTAATAGTGAATGGAAAAGAAGCTACGAGCTAAATTTGCCAACAAGGGCATAAAAAGAAAGAATATATATATGAAAAAAATAGTGTGATATCTCAACATCAAAAGAGAATCATAGCTATACAAAAGGTTGATGTGAAAAGAAAATATATATTCGGACCGGAAAAGTGGATTTTATATCATCAAAGGTTTTAATTGGGATTATTGGGGATGCACATCAAAAGCATTAATAAATTGGGTTGAGTGAGAACATCTTCGAGTGAAAACTCAAGCTCTAGGACGATTCGTTGATGGCTAGTGAGGAGAGAGCCAAAAGCTCACTTTTCATTATCCAAATATATCATACCGTCCCTAAGCCAAGTTATAACCCAAGACCTTAGGATTTTTAGCTGCTTGGTGGAGAAACAATTGAGCTATTAGGTAGTAGGTAAGTGGACCATTGGATGTTATTTAGGACCTATGAACAACCTATAGCCATTAACATGAACTAAGTTATCATCCTCTCCTTCTGGCATTGCGAAATTAATCTTAAATTTATGGATTGTTGATTACATGTATATTAAGCATATTTGTGCATTATTTCTTGAACATTACTACATGAGACTTTTTAGATATTTTGCTCTAGGATCATTCATTGTGTTCTGTCTTATTCTCCTCCTACTTCTTCTTCTTCTTCTACCCTACTGTTCTTTACTTTTATTGTATCGGGACGATACAACTTTGAGTTGGGGGTCTTGATGTCTCCTCATTTGTGATAATATAATATAATTCTGAGACATCATTTTAGGCTTGTTTATTAGTTTATAGGTTGATTTTAGCTTAGTTTAGTGCACTTTCCTATTTTGAAGTCTTGATTTAGTAACATAATATTTTTAGAGCATATTGGGTTTAATTGTTTATTTAGTGTGAAGCTTTAAAGATAATTATGGAGATTAATTAGATTCCAAGTCAAAGACTACAAGATATGGAAAGAGATTTGCATGGTAATTGGAGATAAGGAAACAAAAGCTAAAAAGATGGAAAAGGAAAAGCTGCCTAAATCTGGGATTCTGCATACACGTCTAAAGATATGCGTTTTTACCTAAGAAATAGGCCGATTTTGGTAATTTCCTTCTTTTGGGTCAAGATAATTCTGTTGCGATTCTTTTGGTATCGTATGGAGCTCAAACCGACCAATAACGAAGAAGATATGCTCAAAACGGTCCAGCAGTGTTTATCTTTATTTCCATACGAATTTGAGTTGGACTAGGAGTCCATTACTTTCCTTCTCCTTCAAGAAAACGAATTAGGTCTTCCTATACCCTATAAATACAGCCTCTTAACACTCTAAAATCATCCTTTGCCAGACCCTAAGGCCAAGAGGAAGCTGCAACACAAGAGAAGAAGTCTGGAAGGAGCTGTGCAACAACTATGTCTCCTTCAACCTCTTATTTTGTAATTCTTTTCTCTTCTCTTCTTAGTATGAATTAATTCCTTTTAGTTTGAGTGTTTAGCATATATGTATGAACCCTAGTTTTGAGTTGACATCTATCTAATTTGGGAACTTAACGTTTTAAATCGAATTATAGTTTTTATTCTCTGTTTATGTGTTTGGATTTATATTCCGTGTTCTTGTGGAAGTGCACCCATATAGAATTACCATCTAGTAGTTAGGTCACCATTGACAACGGTGTTTAATTACATGTTTAACACATAACGTCTAGTATTAGGTCTGATCTGACATCCCAACCTAGCTAGATAATCACTATGGTTTAGTCCTTGTGACTATTGGCCAGTTACAGGAAAAGTTTGCTTAGGAAGCCTTATTGACACAGGTAAATCCTATTTTAAACTACCGATAGCGAATTGGGACCGATTAGGGAAATACTACATAATTTACCCTTACATGTTTAGAACGGCAAAACTAGTGGGGATTGCATGCTAATAACTCAAGCTAACTTTCATACTATCTTCTTTACTTTTATTTAGTTTCTGTCTTTAGTTTATTAGTTTAGTTTTATTATTTAAAAACCAAATAAAAATCTATTTTCCTTTTCTTTCTTTGCGTAACATCTTTCTATCTTTTATATCTGCACTTGATAATTTGCATAAGTTCTCTCTAACTTTCGTCAGTCCCTGAGGAACGAATCTTCTTATCATTAAAACTTGCATACGTCCTGTAATACTTGCAGTACTGTGTTAGTTTAGGGTGTTTATTTGCACTTATTTTATAGATCTTTTTATCACACCTTAGGCCACACCATGATACTTCTGTGGAAAAGAAGGACACAAGACCTACCAGTGTGACCAAATGAAGGATCAAACTCTAAAACCTGGCGCCAACCTGAATAAGAACGATGAGATAATTGTCGTAATGATGTTTGAGGCGAATCTGCGAGAGAAAAAGAGTGATTGGATCCTCGACGTTGGAGACTCCAAACGCTTCTGTTCCAACAAGAATATGTTCAAAAAGTTTGAGGAACTGGCTGACGAAAAAATACTTCTACATGGGGAATTCAACCACTATCGCCTTCCTTGGGAAAGGACAAGTTCCTCTCAAGTTCACTTCAGTAAAAATCTAGAATTAGATGATGTTCTCTTAGTCCCCTCGCTCCGTAAGAACTTAGTTTTCGGAGCTCTTCTTCATAAAGTGGGACTCAAACTAATTTTCGAGGGTGTAAAATTAGTTATTACCAAAAACAATGATTTTATTGGGAAAATATATTTTAATGGTGTTTTATTTGTATTGAACACCATAACTATGAATGAGAATGCATCTACTTCTGCTTACATCGTTGAATAGATAAGCGCCATGGTAGATTAGGGCATCTTTATGACTCATATGTTAAAAGGTTAAAAGCACTTGGAATAAAACCTCTTTACAATATTGATGCTTTTTTAATTTTCAAAGATGTGTAGAGTCCAAACATGCTAAATAATCATTTAAATCCGAGACCACTAGAAAGACTAAACTGGTAGAATAACTGTATTCCGACTTAGCTGATTATAAAAACACATCTAGTAGATGAAAGAAGTTATACTATATAACCTTTGTAGATGACTACTCTAGGTTCACAAAAGTATACCACTCAAAATATAAGGATGAAGCGGAACAATCTTTTTTAAAATATAAGGTTGAGGTTATAGATCAACTTGATTGGAAAATCAAGAAGTTTAGGTCCGATATGGGTGGTAAATACAATTCTAAATCTCTTAAATATTTTTTTGAAATTAATGGAATAATACATGAAGTTAGTGCCCCATTCACACCCCAAAAAAATGGTATATCAGAAAGGTATAATAGAACCCTTAAAGAAATGATGAACGCTATAGTTTAGGTTTACCAAACAACATGTTAGGGGAAGATGCATTTTCTGCATGTTATGTGCTTAATAGTGTATACCATAAAACATTAGACAAGACCCCTTATGAGTTATGGAAGAGTTTTCCACCTAACCTGAAATCTTTACAAGTGTAGGGGGCCTGGCTAGGGCAGGACTACCAGTCTTCAAGAAAGTCACAGTTGGACCCAAGACCAAATATTCAATTTCATATGATATGATCTGAATAGAACTGCATATAGATTCTCGTCGCTAGATGATAATTCTATTTGTAAATCTAGAGATGATGAATTATTTGAAAACATATTTCCTTAGAAAATTATAAATGGTGTTAATTCTTCTTTACATGTTAATATCTTTTATGCTAATACTGATGTGCCTTTAAATGATACTAAACCCGACCCTTTAACTTCTATAATACCTAGTAGTATTTTCGAGGAAGAACCTAGGAGATGTAAGAGGTGTATGATTGAGTCAAGTTTTGGACTTGATCTTATCACTGCTTTTATGATTATGGGTTGTCATAGATAGGGCTGCAAATGAATCGATACTCTCGCCAAGGGCTCGAGTTTGAGTTTGCTAAAGGTTTATTTGAGTTCGGCTCGTTAGTTAAACAAACCAAGCTCAAGCTTTAAATTCAGGCTCGTTTACTAAACGAGACAAACTCAAACATGTATATGATCGACTGGTTAAGCTCGTAAACAGTTTGATAAGAGTTCTTTATGAGCTCGTTAATAGGCTTGGTAGATATATATTTAATCAAAAATTATCAATATATATATACTCAAAACTACATTAAAAATTTGTATATCTAATTAATTAGTACTAAAATATTTTATATCTAGTAAATATATTTTTTTTCTTCAAGTCAAATTATTTAATGTGTTGTATATTAGTTTTACTTAACTTCATTTTAAATCACAAAAAATCCCAAATATATTTATATATATATATATCATAGAAAAATAAACGAGACTTATATGAGTCTTAAATGAACCAATCCGAGCCAAACTCAAGCTTGGAAAAAATAAGTTTGCTAAGGGTTTGTTTGAGTTTGGTTTGTTAGTTAACAAACTGGTGTCGCCTAAGGTGTGATAAAATAATGATATAAATAAGTGCAAATAAACACCCTAAGCTGAGCACGGTTCTGCAAGTATACAGATCATATGCAAGTTTTAATGAATAAGTAAAATTTGTTCCTCAGGGACTACGAAAGTTAAGAAGAACTTATGCAAATTATCGAGTGCAGATATGAGAGCTAGAGATAATAATACGCAAGTAGAAAGAAAAGAAAGATAGATTTTTATTTGGTTTTTGAATAATAAAACTAAACCAATAAATTAAAGACAAAAAATTAAATATGCTAAGAAAAGAAGATAGTATGATAGTTTAGCCTGAGTAATTAGCAAGTAATCCTCACTAGTTTTGCCGTTCTAAGCATGTAAGGGATGAATCATGTAGTATTTCACTAGTTTGGTTTCAATTGCGCTAGGTAGTTTTAAATAGGGTTTACCTATGTCAATAAGAACCTAAGCAATCTTTTCCTGCAATTGATTAAATAGCAATACACTAAACCATTGACTATCTAGTTAGGCTGAATTGTCAGATCAAACCTTATTCTAGACGTTATGTGCTAATCTATAGTTAAATATACCGTTGTCAATGGTTATCTAACTACTATGATGATAATCCTATACGTTTGCAATTGTAAAGAACACATAATATAAGTCCAACACATAAACAGAGAAATCAAAACATAAATTCAATCAATTTAGATAGATGCCAACCTAAACTAGGGTTCATACGTATATGCTAACACTCAAGCTAAATTTATTAAATTCATACTAAGAAAAGAAAAGAAAAGAATTACAGAATTAAAGGTTGAAGGTGACATGATTGATGCACATCTCCTTCCAAAATTCTCTTCTTGTTGTAAGCTTCTTCCTGACCTAAGGGTTTGGCCAAGGATGATTTTCTAATGTTAAGAGGCTGTATTTATAGTGTATAGGAAGACCTAATTCGTTTTCTTGAAGGAGAAGGTAAATATTGGACTCCTAGCTCAACTCAAATTCGTAGCACAAAAATATGGAATTAACCCCGTTTTTGTTTTGGTCCTAACAGCTTCAATACTTATCCGTTTGACGCATATGAGTAGTCGAAATCATCGTCTCAGAAAGATATTTAACTTTTCTCTTGAACGTTTCGCCAGATTCCTCACCGATTTTGAGATATAAGCTGATTTGTGTTCGTAGGTGCTGGAATTCAGATTTATGGCAGCTTTTCCTTTTCCATAATTTTAGCTTTTACTTCCTTATCTTCAATTTCCATGTTTATCCTCTTTCCTTTAGCTCTTAGACTTTGACTTGGACTCTAATTAATTACCATATATCTTTAAAACTTCACACTAAATAAATAATTAAACCCAATATGCTCTAAAAATAATAAATAATCAATTCAAGACACAAAATAGGAAAGTGTACTAAATCATGTGAAAATCGATTTATAAACTAATAAATACAACCAAAATGATGTCTCCAACTACTAATAAATCATCACAAATGGGGAGACATCAAGACCCCCAACTCAAAGTTGTATCGTCCCGATACAATAAAAATAAAGAATAGTAGGGTAGTCAAATAAACAAGAAGAAAAAGTAGGAGGAGAATAAGAATAGAACACAATGAATGATCCTAGAGCATAGTACCTAAAAAGCCTCATGTAGTAATGCTCAAGAAATAATGCACACGTATGCTTAATATACATAATCAACAATCCATGGATTCAAGTCCAGATTAATTTCGCAATGCCAACAGGAGAGGTTGATGACTTAGTTCATGCTAATGGCTATAGGTTGTTCACAGGTCCTAATATAGCATTCAATGGTCCACTTACCTACTACCTAATAGCTCAATTGTTTCTCCACCAAGCAGTTAGAAATCCTAAGGTCTTTGGTTATAACGTGGCTTAGGGACGGTGTGATATATTTGGATAATGAAAAGTGAGCTTTTGACTCTCTCCTCACTAGACATCAACGAATCGCCCTAGAGTTTGAGTTTTCACTCGAAGATGTTCTCACTCAACCCAATTTTTTATGCTTTTGATGTGCACCCCAATAATCCCAAATAAAACCTTTCATGATGATATACAAATTCCACTTTGCCGGTCCGAATATATTCTTTTCATATCAATTTTTTCTTTTGTATAGCTATGACTCTCTTTTTAATGTTGAGATATCACGCTATTTTTTCTCATATGTTATGCCTTTTCATAGCTATTAGCTCGTAGCTTCTTTTTCATTCACTATTACCTCGACAAAGGGTTACAATATTAACTTTTTCATCATCAATAAAATCACAATTACAATTCCCAAACCCAATGTTCCCAATGATGAAACCCACCACCCCAAACTCAAGCTCTAAAAACGATTTGTTTCAGGTTTTGCGATTCGAGTCCGGGTCATATAGATGATTCCTACAAACTAAGGGTATGGATTATAATGTGTTTCAATAAAAGGCTTTAGAAAGGCTCAGAGGGGCTAAGACGGATAAATAATAACAATAATCAATTAAAAGGGTGAGAAGGTATAAAAGGCTTCAAGTGGCTTCAATATGAAAGAACTGCCTTATTCATTTTTCTAACTACCGGATTTTGTTACTTTTTCACTAATAGTTCATAGACAAGCAGGTTTTCAACTAATTTCAAACCTCACGTTCTACACACCAAATAACTCTCCCTAAGTTTCAACGTAACTTCTTAGCATTGCTCATTAACTTTCCTATCTTTTATTTCCTGTTTTCATACATGCATGCTAAACATATTTGTAACATCTTTAAAAAACATACTATTTACTATCATTAACTTAATTATATCATGCTCAATAGGTACATTCAACATATTCTATGCCTATTTCAACCAAATTTTTTTTAATTTTATGAAAAAAAACAAAAAAGAAGATGAGGACAACGAATCCCCACCCCAACTCAAAAATGAGTCGTGTCCCCATGACTCGAAAAAGACTCAAGAAAGATAAAATTTAAAATTAGCATACATATTGCACATAAAGAAATGGTAGGGAAGAAAGAAAACATACTCTTCGAGGCTATTACCTCTCCTTATCGACGTTCCAAGTGTTTCTTCTTCACCCAAAATTATATTCGTTTTTCCGATCAAGACACGTGATCATAGTAGGATATTGCATATTAAATAACGACATGTGAGATACCGAAAATCGCATCACCTCCTCATATATCAAATATGCCACATCCTCTTCTTCTCCTCTCAAAATACAATTTACAAAGATAGTGTTTTTAGAACGCCTTACCATGAACGTAGACCAACCCAATCTTTCCAAATCTTCATGAATCTTCTTGTATTCTCCTTTACCAACTTCTTTTTCAAATACTTTCTCATAAGCAAAAGGTAGTTCCTTTAATTGTTTCTTTGGAGAAGCTATCATTTCCATTGAAGCTTTCTATTTTCTTCGGGTGTAGGGTCTTTGATTTGTAGAGGTCGTGTTGTCTTCTTCACTAAAGTTGGAACCTTTTTACCCGT
Organism: Nemophila menziesii; assembly: GCA_029959085.1. Lineage (NCBI taxonomy): Eukaryota > Viridiplantae > Streptophyta > Magnoliopsida > Boraginales > Hydrophyllaceae > Nemophila > Nemophila menziesii. The sequence goes on along the minus strand of JARWIR010000010.1, from coordinate 18,542,508 downwards.
TGAATCAAACACAGCTAGCTGACCTCTCTTCTCTTGACCTGTTTTACCCTTTGTATGGAACTAAAACTTTTCTTACTTGATTTCTTCTCAATAAAATCCAATACCTTGCTTTTCTTCATCTCCCTTGCAGTAGATAATGTTTATGTTCTCTTTATCATCTCAATTGACCCCCAACTCAAAGCTTTAACCACTCTTGAAATTTGAAACTCTTGATTATTGGTTGAACAAGCTTTATTTGGGTTAGGAAAGGTTGGTGTTTTAATGATGATTCTCTATATGGGTAAGATGGATTCTTCATGGATTGGTATGGATTTAAGAAATTGTAGGATGAATTTCTGAAATTTAAGCTTTTGATTCTTGGATTCAATGTGTTTTGGTATGATATGGGTGGTTGAATCATCTTTATAATGATGTGGAGAGAAGTTTTGATGTGTTTTTATGGTGATTGGGTAGTGTTTTTATGATTAGGGAAGGTTTGATGAAGCTTTAATGGAGTTGGGAGAGGTTTGGGGAAGAAGGAGAAGCTTAAGGATTGAAAAATTCGTAATAGAGCAACCTCCTCTCCCTTATAACCTGAAAAACGCGATTTTTTCTCTCCAGCAGGTGTGGGCGGCATACCGGCCATAGGGCATGGTATACCGGAGCTATTGTTCTTCCAAGTTGAGTTACGGCAAAATACCCGAGTCGTAACACGTGGGTACCCCTTTTTGCTCTGGGCGGCATACCTGAGGTATAGCCCGGTATACCGGAGCTGTCCTCCTACGATTTTGTACCTCTCGGAATAGAACACGTGATGACACCCCGTGGGCTCGGGTTCTGACCTGCAGTATACCACCGGTGGGGCCCGGTATACCGGTGGTGTCATCTGATTTTTCCAGAAAATCTCGTTTTCCTCCCAAATTCGATTTCTATAGCACCTAAACATCAAAAACACGAATACCTTTCTCAAATATGCAATATCAACTAAAAGTAACTAAACTAAACATAAATTAAAAACATAAAAACATAAAAAAAACTATGAGTTGTCTCCCGTATAGCAATTTTATTTGACGTCTTTTAAAGTTAGACTTACCTCGATTACGAATGACGAAATTTCCACCCTTTGCCTCTAATTCCCAGGAACTTCTCAGCTCTATTCTTTATAATCATGGATGGTACCATCCAAGAGTTCGTGGTTGTGGGTGTTTCTGGTGGTAACTTGATAGCATTACACTCCTCTGGTCCACTCATATCCTCAGTTTCGAATCTTCGTTTGTTAGAAAGAATGTCCTTCATGAATTTTCGATATTCTGGCATTATATTAAGAGCTTCTACAAATGGTATGTTAATCTTTATCTTGTTCACCATGTCAAGGAACTTCTGGAAATCTTTTTCGTTGTTCTGATTTCTGACACGTGACGGGAATGGTGGAGGAGGACGTGTGTTGGTTGCCACTGGGCTAAAAAAATAATAGGCACAGAACCAACATCCAATCACATGGATGCAGTAATGTAATGACTATCATGGCAGATTTTACTAAGATTGAAAATGGATAAATCTATTTTTCTTTTTCTTAGTTTGGTTTGCTTATCCGCCGAAAAATAAAAATAAAAATAATATCCATCATATGGGAGTACGACATAATTAATAAATATATTTCTCCATTTTCTTACTGTATTAGTTTTAGTTGATCTTGCAATTTTGTGAATATCCTATTAAGATTATTGGACCAAAAATATAATTTTAGAAGTGAGCCTAAAAGTTTTTCTTCTAAAAATCGGGGCTTATATTTAGTGTTTGGATTTTGTATTATGTTTTATATTGTAGAGATATTTTTTTATCATCATTTGAGATTTATGTTTACATATTTTTCAGGTATTGTGTTTGTGGGCTTTGTAGCCCCTCATATGTTATCAAAAGATATAAATAGATAATATTGAACGTTGCTCATTTTACAAGAGGCCAATTCTCTTGGCATTTAACTATAACGAACAATTGTTGTAAAAAAATAAAAAACATTAGTTTTGTTTGGAATATTTTTGACGAAAAAAATTGTTTACGAATTTTTTTATTTAATACATATGAGAGCTATTTTTGACTAGGAATCATTTTTACTCCAGACGATCCCAAGACCTTTCGGTCTATGCGAAGTATTCTAACCACTAGACAAACTATAGATCTTATTGGGGATTTGTTTATGAAGTTTTATAAATAATTTAATCATTTGGTTAGAATATTTTAAACAAAAAAAATCACCATAGCATTTTATAGATGATCAAATATTAAAATACCTTCAAATTACGAAAATTACATAAAACAAAAAGTAAATAACAATAAACATGAATCACCAACTTAGTGCGTATCGACTCACTAAGTAAGAATCACAAAGTATAACCAGCGGCACCGCTATCGGGGCGTACTTAGTGATTTCATTGAGTATCGAATTATTTCTCTAAGTACACGAAAAATTCTCTGAGTATCAGAAAAGTTCTTTAAGTGTACTCAACAAAAACATTGAATGCTCAGCAAAATATACCGAATGCACAACAAAAAGTACTGAGTGTTCAACAAACAATTGGCAAGAGGTGATTCACTCTTAACCGTCTTTTGCAAACAGATTGCCTGATAGTGTAGCCAAGAACGCTAGATAATGTGGTGACCTTTTCACTAATGTTTTTGTAAATATTTTAGCTGCTTTCTCTTAAAAAGGAATAGGCTAGAGATAATTGTACAAATTGTAATTATACTATGCAGGTTAAATTCTATGTGTATTACGTTTTTGGTTAAATAAAATTACTTTAAGAAACATTCCGAAAAAACAAGTAGAAGATATGATTATTGATGATAATGGACAAATATAAATTACTCATAGTAAATTAATAATTTTAAAAAAAATATAGGTAATGTTAAAACTAAAAAGAAAAAAAATACACCCAATCATTTAAAATCATACTTTTAAAAAATTATTTAAATATCATTTTACTAATCAAATTATACTTCAGAAAAATAAACCGAATATACATATAAATTCAGAAAATTGGAAAATCAAATTAAATAAAGTTAAAATAATAATAAACGTTATTATTGTATTATTTTATCATTTCTTAGATATTTGCTTACATTATCATCAATATTTGTATCTTAATTAATTTTTATAATTTTTTTAAAATATCACAAAATATATAGCGAATAACGATAGATGTCTATTTTTACTCATTAAATTAAATAAGCAAAGATTAAAAACGAGGTGAATTTGTACCCCCCATCCCATAACCCCTTGAATATGCTTGCGCCTACTTGCAAGTCCATTCTAGACTTCTATAGTACATGAACAATAACATTTATCTGCTTCGGCTTCCGATAATATAAACATAGCGAATCTCAAAAGTTTTTACTTTAATTTTATGCTCTTGGAAAATAAGAATATCAAGAGCGTAATTTGTCCCGCATAAAACATAGAGGAAGGAAAATATTGGTTTATATATTTTTTTCCTTCTTTATCTTTTAAAAGGCCTAAAACTTTACAGATGAAAAGTAAAGGAAATAACCAACACGCGTACCACCACCACCACCACCTTCGGCGACATCATGGGAAGTTTGATGGAATTTAAAATAAAATCTTATTTTGAAACTGGTAGTTATACAAACTTCATTACATATGTTTAAAATACCATTAGAAGAAGAAAGCACTTCATTGCATATGTTTGAAATGCCATTAGAAGAAGAAAACGTGCAAAACTCATTGATAACTTACATGATAAATACCCAGTTGTTACAAAGGGTACAATGTTTAGTGAACCTATTTATGACAAACAATTACTTTGGATATTTTTTAAAACCTATGTCACTATATAAGAGTAGTTAGAGTCATTTGGAAAAACCACAACTAGAATTACAACACACCAGAAAAGCCCTCCCCTCTCTCTAAAGTTAATTTTGAGCGTAGACCAGAGTAGCGATAGTAGTCGTTTAAGGATACCGGTAATTCAGGATGACCTTTTTTTAACAAAGTGATCTACTACTCGTTTTCTGGTATTTTCTTTTTATCTCTTTGTACGTTTAGATATGTGGAATGATAGATTACCTAAAAAATTATAAATTACCTTTTTTTAACAAAGTGATCTACTACTCGTTTTCGTGGAGGTTTTAAACACCAATAAAAATATTTGTCTCTCTTAAATGTTTATTTTCTCTTTCCTTTATTTAATGCCACATTAGATGACACGTAGGAGGTAATAAATGGGTGAAGCAAAAAAGGGTGATATATAGCAATGCTCATTTTTAAAACCAACTTACTGCCAAAAAGTATTGACAGCATTAGCTTAATTTATTTATTTATTTTTAAAACTAGCAAGTCGAGCTGAGTCAGCGCGCGACCGTTGACATGTCCGATTAATATAAAAATCAGAATAATTTTATTTTTGGAATGAATTTTATTAGCCCAACCTATTTTAATTATCCATTATATATAAATTCATATGTTAATTTTATGTTTAATTTTGAACTTTTACGAAGTAAACTTTAATCCATTTACTAAAAGTAAATTATGAAAACTCATACACTATGATATCTTATAAGATGTTACTATAATTTTACGGTATATAATATCTATTTTATAATGTAGTTTCAAAAAATCATATTATTATTTTTCGTTTGTTATGTAGTTTTTTAGTTTGGCATACGTTGTTGGGTTTTTAATTTTGACCATTTTTTATCCAAAATTTTACTTTAAAAAATTATAAATTTAATACGAAATATCACTGATTATTGAAAACAAATAAAACATTACCCTAATTTGTTCTTTGTGTAATAGTTATCTCAATATATTATATCTTGTTTATTATATATAACCACTAAAAAAATATGGACTTTCTTATACTAACTTTTATTGGGGAAGAGGGACATGAAGGGGACATGATAATTAATATCATCTGTTTCAATTAGGGTCATTAAAAATATATTCTAAAATTTCATCCTATATTTGAATATCCTAAAAATGAACTCTATTAGCATAATGATAGATGTCTATTTTTACCCGTTCAATTAAACAAGCAAGGATTACAAACGAGGTAAATTTGTACCCCCCCTCCCATAACCCCTTGAATATGCTTGCCCCTACGTGCAAGTCCATTATAGACTTCTATAGTACATGAACAATAATATTTAATGAAATTGACCAAATTCAATAAAAAGAATTCATTTATAAATACAGATATAAGTAAAGGATAAAAATCATTAATTTCAATATCTATCAAAATTCTTAAGACATATGATGTCAAAAATCTTATTTGTTGTCTAGTCTCAAACCCCCTCCTTCTTATTATAATTAACTGACCACTATAATTATCTTATTGGATATTTTTTATGTGGAAAAGTTTTAAAATGTATAAATAAGAGCACATTTCTCATAGAATTTCAAGAACTATATTAATATATTATATACCTCTGTAATCAAAGATGTCAACAAAAAATTTACTTACTATTGTTATATTGCTTATTGCAATAGGTTAGTTACTATATCATTAATCATATTATTCTTTTATTCTCATACCTTATATGTCTTGTATTTTTTATTTTCTATACATAATATTTTATTATATTTCCTATTTATTTAAATAATTATAATATTGTCTTTTAGTAAATCATGCACCATAGAACAATTCTTCTACCACCACGGCGATGTGTTATATAGTTTATTTATCATAATATTTAAATTAGAAACATTATTTAGTATCTTGGTTAGGTGAAGAAAAAAAATTATTTTAATGTTTTTTAATTTATAGGGAAAAACATATAAGATTTACAAAAAAATAAATTAGAAAAAATGAAAAATAAAAAGTATGCTATAACAAAACACACAATATATAAAATCTAAAGTACAATACATATTATTCTTATTTTATTTATATATTAATAAATGTTGAGCTAATATTTCTTAATTATTTTGATTTGTAGGTTTTCCATCATTGAAAGTAGTAACAAGCTCAAAATGCACCAAAGATTGTAAACTTTTTTGTACAATTGGAAACAAAATACCATTGTGTAATGGTCTTTATTGTGCATGCACATTACTTGCTAAGAACTCAAAAGTATATCCACAACAAGCTTCGTGTAAAGGAAGCGACGAATGTGTTAGTCTTTGTCCACCTAAATGCGAATCTGTTTTTTGCAGTCAAAATATTTGTAATTGTATTTGTCACCATTAATGATAAGGTTTGATTAAGTTTTGATTATTATCTCAAAAGCTAGTTCAATTGATTTAAGATGTTTAAAGGAAATATTTAAATTTAGTATCCCTTATTGTGATTTGTATATGTCATTAAAAAACTAAAACTACACATTTTATCTCAAGTTACAATTAAAATACTAAAATTTTAGTTTCTCATTCTAAATTTTGATTATATCTTTTTATATAATTTTAGTTTTATAAAATCTTCCCGATTAATAATGATATAGTTATATCAACCTATTTTAATTATCCATTATATATAAATTTATATGTTAATTTTATGTTTAACTTTGAACTTTTACAAAGTAAACTTTAATCCATTTACTAAAAGTAAATTATGAAAACTCATACACTATGATATCTTATAAGATGTTACTATAATTTTACGGTATATAATATCTATTTTATAATGTAGTTTCAGAAAATCATATTATTATTTTTCGTTTGTTATGTAGTTTTTTAGTTTGGCATACGTTGTCGGGTTTTTAATTTTGACCATTTTTTATCCAAAATTTTACTTAAAAAAAATATAAATTTAATACGAAATATCATTGATTATTGAAAACAAATAAAACATTACCCTAATTTGTTCTTTGTGTAATAGTTATCTCAATATATTATATCTTGTTTATTATATATATCCACTAACAAAAAATACGGACTTTCTTATACTAACTTTTATTGGGGAAGAGGGACATGAGGGGGACATGATAATTTATATCATATGTTTCAATTAGGGTCATTAAAAATACATTCTAAAATTTCATCCTATATTTGAATATCCTAAAAATGAACTCTATTAGCATAATGATAGATGTCTATTTTTACCCATTCAATTAAACAAGCAAGGATTACAAACGAGGTAAATGTGTACCCCCTCCCATAACCCCTTGAATATGCTTGCCCCTACGTGCAAGTCCATTCTATACTTCTATAGTACATGAACAATAGTATTTAATGAAATTGACCAAATTAAATAAAAAGAATTCATTTATAAATATAGAGATAAGTAAAGGATAAAAATCATTAATTTCAATGTCTATCAAAATTCTTAAGACATATGATGTTGAAAATCTTATTTGTTGTCTAGTCTAAAACCCCCTCCTTCTTATTATAATTAACTGACCACTATAGTGGTTACATGTGTATAATTATCTTATTGGATATTTTTTATGCGGAAAAGTTTTAAAATGTATAAATAAGAGCACATTTCTCATAGAATTGCAAGAACTATATTTATATATATTATATACCTCTGCAATCAAAGATGTCAACAAAAAATTTACTTACTATTGTTATATTGCTTATTGCAATAGGTTAGTTACTATATCATTAATCATATTATTCTTTTATTCTCATACCTTACATGTCTTGTATTTTTTATTTTCTATACATAATATTTTATTATATTTCCAATTTATTTAAATAATGATAATATTGTCTTTTAGTAAATCATGCACCATAGAACAATTCTTCTACCACACGGCGATGTGTTATATAGTTTATTTATCATAATATTTAAATTAGAAACATTATTTAGTATCTTGGTTAGGTGAAGAAAAAAAAATTATTTTTATGTTTTTTCTAATTTATAGGGAAAAACATATAAGATTTACAAAAAAATAAATTACAATAAATATAAAAATAAAAAGTATGCTATAACAAAACACACAATATATAAAATCTAAAGTACAATATTATATTATTCTTATTTTATTTATATATTAATATATGTTGAGCTAATTTTTCTTAATTATTTTGATTTGTAGGTTTTCCATCATTGAAAGTAGTAACAAGCTCAAAATGCACCAAAGATTGTAAACTTTTTTGTGCATTTGGAAACAAAATACCATTGTGTAATGGTCTTTATTGTGCATGCACATTATTTGCTAAGAACTCAAAAGTATATCCACAACAAGCTTCGTGCAAAGGAAGCAATGAATGTGTTAGTCTTTGTCCTCCTAAATGCGAATCTGTTTTTTGCAGTCAAAATATTTGTAATTGTATTTGTCACCATTAATGATAAAGTTTGACTAAGTTTCGATTATTATCTCAAAAGCTAGTTCAATTGATTTAAGATGTTTGAAGGAAATATTTAAATTTAGTATCCCTTATTGTGATTTGTATATGTCATTAAAAAACTAAAACTACACATTTTATCTCAAGTTACAATTAAAATAATAAGATTTTAGTTTCTCATTCTAAATTGTGATTATATCTTTTTATATAATTTTAGTTTTATAAAATCTTCCCGATTAATAATGATGTAGTTATATCAACCTATTTTAATTATCCATTATATATAAATTCATATGTTAATTTTATGTTTAACTTTGAACTTTTACAAAGTAAACTTTAATCCATTTACTAAAAGTAAATTATGAAAACTCATACACTATGATATCTTATAAGATGTTAGTATAATTTTACAGTATATAATATCTATTTTATAATGTAGTTTCAAAAAATTACATTATTATTTTTCGTTTGTTATGTAGTTTTTTAGTTTGGCATACCTTGTCGGGTTTTTAATTTTGACCATTTGTTATCCAAAATTTTAATTAAGAAAAATGTAAATTTAATACGAAATATCATTAATTATTCAAAACAAACAAAACATTACCCTAATTTGTTTTTCTGTAATAGTTATCTTAATATATTATATCTTGTTTATTATATATAACCACTAACAAAAAGCATGGACTTTCCTATACTAACTTTTATTGGGGAAGAGGGACAAAAGGGGACACGATAATTTATATCATCTGTTTCAATTAGGGTATTCAAAAATATATTCTAAAATTTCATCCTATATTTGAATATCCTAAAAATAAACTATCTTAGCATAAATGAAACCCAAGGTGTAGTTATAACTAATTATTTGACAAAAAAAAAAAAATTATTGCATGAAATCCGAACACATCACTACTTATATTAACTTAATGGAACACTTATAATCATATAATTTGATAAAATAAAATATTAGACAATCCTGTAAAAGTTGAAAGCATTGTCTTAAAATTTATCAAAAAAATCCATATATGTGATCAGTTTCATGAATACTGCACCCACAAGACACGCTTACAATTGTTTTTTTAATATCTACATCAACATCTAGTTTTATTGTTTATTAATATCTCCTATAATTGTAATCAAACCATTACATTTTCATATGTATACTAATGATATTTTATAACTTATATAATCATTCAGTACACACCATTTTATCTTATTCCCTTTTCTTGATATAATAGGAAAAAGTATCAATGAAAACAAACATGATTCTTTAATAATGAAAAAAAATATGATTCTTAAAAAAATGTTGCGACCTATATAGTGTATTATTTGATTATTTCAACTTGGTAAGTGTGTAACTCAACAAACAAACATGCAAAGATTTATTCTTACTTGTTGTATCGACAAAGAGTCTCTTGAGTAAGGCTCCACATGATAAACATACACATGTGTTATAGATGTAGTGAGAGATATATGAATATTGAGTTTAATATGTAAGTCATAAGGGGATTATAATCGAATTTTTATAATATATATATATATATATATATATATATATATATGTATATATATGTTTTATATAATTGTTATTTGATAATGGTATGTCACGCTTGGTAGTATATGTTGACAAGTCCAGGCATGCACTTCTTTGACATCTTTGTTTGATTTCAAAATTTAGCCTATATAAATTCAGTACACGTGGTTTTAAACATATTTATCACCTACGAGAGTAATAACCTACATTATCGTATTTACTTTCTCCATTAACCATTATTTCAAAGTCATGTTATGGTCAAATATTTTGGGTTTATTATCCCGGTGAAATAATTAACGCCTTGTTAATAAAAATGAAAAACTCAACATTGCTATCGTGCTACTTTGTATTTGATCATGTGATGTTATACTCGTGTCAGGTGTAGATTCGAGAAAACTAAATGTAAAACATAATATATAAATCATGGCCAACAATAAGGACCCAAAAACAACACCATGCGGGTCTCCAATTGCGTTTGTGTTAAATTTACTGTCTAGTAAACGAAGAATTTAAATAAATATGTCATTAAAACCAAATTATCACTAGAAAAAGTAGGGGTTGTAGAAGGGGAGGGGAAGAGATATACAAAACATAAGTAAAAAAATTATTTAAGTTGTTAACTGAGAATACTAGATACATTAATAATCGTGTGTAATGAATTAAAGAAGGAATAAACTGAATAAAATAACATGCATCACTAAGCTAAAAAAATAATAGGCACGAAACCAACATCCAATCACATGGATGCAGTAATGTGATGACTATCATGGCAGATTTTCCGAGGATTGAAAATGGATACATCTATTTTGCTTTTTCTTAGTTTGGTTTGCTTATCCGTCGAAAAATAAAAATAAAAATAATATGCATCATATGGGAGTACGACATAATTAATAATTATATTTCTCCATTTTCTTACTGTATTAGTTTTAGTTGATCCTGCAAGTTTGTGAATATCCTATTAAGATTATTAGATCAAAAATATAATTTTAGAAGTGGGCCTAAAAGTTTTTCTTCTAAAAATCGGGGCTTATATTTAGTGTTTGGATTTTGTATTCTGTTTTATATTGTAGAGATATTTTTTGTCATCATATTGAGATTTATGTTTACATATTTTTCAGGTATTTTGTTCGTGGGCTTTGTAGCCCCTCATATGTCATCAAAAGATATAAATAGATAATATTGAACGTTGCTCATTTTACAAAAGGCTAATTCTCTTGGCATTTAACTATAACGAACAATTGTTGTAAAAAAATAAAAAACATTAGTTTTGTTTGGAATATTTTTGACGAAAAAAATTGTTTACGAATTTTTTATTTAATATATATGAGAGCTATTTTTGACTAGGAATCATTTTTTACTCCAGACGATCCCAAGACCTTTTGGTCTATGCGAAGTAGTCTAACCACTAGACAAACTATAAATCTTATTGGGGATTTGTTTATGAAGTTTTATAAATAATTTAATCATTTGGTTAGAATATTTTAAACAAAAAAAATCACCATAACATTTTATAGATGATCAAATATTAAAATACCTTCAAACTAAACAAAAATTAGATAAGACAAAAAGTAAATGACAATAAACATGAATCACCAACTTAGACTCACTAAGTAAGAATCACAAAGTATAACCAGCGGCACCGCTATCGGGGCGTACTTAGTGATTTCATTGAGTATCGAATTATTTCTCTAAGTACACGAAAAATTCTCTGAGCATCAGAAAAGTTCTTTAAGTGTACTCAACAAAAACATTGAGTGCTCAGCAAAATATACCGAATGCTCAACAAAAAGTACTGAGTGTTCAACAAACAATTGGCAAGAGGTGATTCACTCTTAACCGTCTTTTGCAAACAGATTTCCTGATAGTGTAGCCAAGAAAGCTAGATAATGTGGTGACTTTTGCACTAATGTTTTTGTAAATATTTTAGCTGCTGATGTCTCCCTTTTTGGTCTGAATATAAGCCCCTAGGAGACATCATTTTAGGATGAAAATGGTCTTTTTATATTGAATTTAGTGCTTAAATTGCAATATTACACTTTCTCCCCTTGGAATTAGACTATTTGCATTTATAGAGCTTTTGTGCGTTAATTTACTTATTTTTAGTGCAAAGTTAGTAGGTTTATGAATTTCATGAGAAACCAATCCAAGGAGGAGAAGTGAGAATTAAAGTCTTAGAATATTTCTAGTGTGTTAGTCGAATTTCATGAATTTAAATTGCACTTTCTTATTTCTAGTCTTGATTTAATGAATTATTATTTTTAAAACATATGCGGTTTAATTATTTATTTAATGTGAAGCTTTAGAGATAATATGTAAATAAATTAGATGCTAAATCAATTCTAAGGAGATAAGGAAAGAAGATCTTGAAGAAATCTGGAGATAGAAGGAAGTAGAGTTCAACTAGGAAAAGGAAAAGCTGCCTTATGAATCTGAAATTCCAGCCACGTTTCAAAGATTAATCCATAACTTAAGATTGACTAGGAATATGGACGAGTGGTCTGCACCAATAGAAAGCTCTTTCTGAGACAAGTAGTTTCATATATTGGAACTCCTCAAACGGATAAGTATTGAAAAAGATATGACCAAATCAAATCAATAGCAGAATCTTACCTTTCCTAGATTTTAGGGCTACGAATTAAAGAGTCCTTGACTTGTCTTCCACTCCAAGTAATTTGACCTAGCACCTATAAATACCAGCTCTAAACCTTAGAAAATCATCCCTTGGCTGCATGAGCTTAATATACACAAATAATTCATCAAAGAAGCAATCAAGAGGATCTAGAGGAGGAAGAAGCAAGAGCTAGAGCTTAACTACATCAATTCAACACTTCTCTATCTCTATTCTTTGGTAATTAGTATTCGATCTATTTTGTCTATGAGGTATTTCTAAGCTATTTATTCAAGAAGTTTTAGTATGCATAATTTCTCTTTAGGATTGTAATTGTATGAACCTTTGATTATTGTTTTTCTGTTTTACTTTAAATCTGGGATTTTAGTATTTAATTGAATTGGTTCTTAATTTCCATTGACTATATTCTTGTGTTTATTCACTATCATTGACGTCGCGAATCAAGGGTAGGTTTTAGTAATTAGGCTATTCCATATAGTGGCGTATGGATCACCTTGACGGGGGGTTTAATTACAGACTTAGATAATAGACGCGTGGTATCCGTTATTTGACCCTGACGGGCTTGACTAACCACGTAGCCAATTGGGTAAAATAGTATTCATCTGAAAGTAGCTTATAATCGCCCTGACGGGGTTTGTAATACCGTAGGATAGCTTCTAGGTCCACCCTGACGGGGGCTAGGAGATAGTAGATTCTCGACTATTGTGAGATTTCCCATTACCCTTATTCTTAGTAATCATAGATTCAATAGGATAGATTCATACTTGCATATCCTTATCTTTCTTGCATAATCATTAATTGTTTATTTTATTGTCTATTTTATTCTTTAGTTAATTAGAAAACAATCTCCCTTGTTATTTATCTTTTTAAAACGATTAGAACTATCTATTCTGATATTGAACACGAAGTTATAATAACTCTTAAATCCCTGTGGAGACGATAATCCCGATTTTACTTATCTATTACTTGGTACGACCCGTACACTTGCGGTCTGTGGATCCTTTATTCCTTTGCTTTTATTTCTTTATTTTATAACACACAAGGACCCACCAAGTTTTTGGCGCCGCTGCCGGGGATTTATAGCGGTTATTTTATTTTGTGTTTAAGTTAGGTTGGTAGTTTTAGTTGTTTTCAGTTTTACGTTTGTTTTGTTTTAGTCTCTTTTCAGGTTTTTCTTTAGGTATGGAGGTTTCCATCTATCAAGAGCCAATTCCAAAACAGACCTGTTATATGCCAGTACACAAATTCATGGACTTGACATGCAAGAGCTTGACAGATCATTATGACAGGCTCAGGAAGTTGGAGGACTCCCTAGATTGTTTCATAAAGGCCACAACGGATCATATAGTAACAAGTGTAATGCGAAAATCGATTCTATCATATCATTAGTGCAAGTCATGCAACAAAGCCATCAATTAATGGAGCAACGATTGACGCAAATCACAGAAACAATTGAGCAATTACAACAAGTACCATCTATGCAAACAGGCCAAAGTACAAATTTAGATGATGAAGCCATTCAAATTGATAGCGATGTTTGGTTCGATGTAGCCACAGAGTTTTGCCTTCAAGAGGAGAAAGTGGAATCGCCACAAGTTGCACCTAGTGAACTAGAGATTCCAACAATAGAAGAATCAACCACGCTGAGCATAGATGAGTTAATTGTTGCTAATGGGGTCAAAATTGAAAGTAAATCTTGTGAAGGGAAGATTAAACCCATGGAAAATCCAACCAAGCCGCGTTTAGAGGAATCAAATATTGAGGTCTTGGTTAGAAAAGAGATTGAAGAAGAAGATACTAGGATGGATTCACCACCTAGTACTCCATTGATGTCACCTCCAAATCCAATAACGACGAATCATTCAAACGGTGACATTGATAAAGCATTTGTAGAGGTGTGTAAAGACAAATCCTACACCCAAATGCTTGAAAGTAATACAAAAGAACTCACACCGCAACAAGTATTCATAGAAGCTATTCCAGAAACAAATGAGAATGCGAGTGTAGAGATCGAGGTTGAAAACGTGGCCCTCATAACAAAAGAAAGCTCTGAAACATCCCTTGTTTTAGACAAAATTCTAGAGGAGGAGCCACTTGAGTTCCCCATTATTCCAGAAGTATCTAACGAGGTTAAAGAGAAGGACCACCACCATGAACCTGTGAAGAAGAAGGCTAAAGATGAGTTTGGGGTCGGAACCATGGTTGCTTGGAAGGCCTCCAAACAAGAGAATAGGCCACGAGGTTTCAAAAATGAGTGGATGGGACCATTTGTTGTTACTCGAGTAGTGACACCAAAATTAATAGAGATACAACCTTCGAGAGGTCGAAGGACGCGAATTGTAGACATACACAGCCTTACCCACTGCTGGGGAGGTTACATACTCAAAGGATAATGGAGGTAACCCGTCAAACTTTAAATGACGTTAAATAAAAGTGCTCTTGGGAGACACCCCAAACTTTAGTTGCTTTCTTAGTTTAGTTTTTAGTGTATATTATTTAGTTTACGTATTTTTTTTAGTTGATAGTGCATTATTGAGGAAGGTATTAGTGTTTTTGATGATTAGGTATTGGAGAAATCGAGTTAGGGAAGCGAGCAAAATTTCTCGGAACGGAGAAACTTCGGCAAGTCATATCTTTGCGCTCGGATGTCGAAATCAGGTGATCTTTGAGCCTAAACTGCATAACTTTTCGAGATCTAGCTGTTGGAGAGGTTTTTGCCGAGTGCGGTACACCGGACCTCAGCCGCGGTGCACCGCAGAGGAGAAACCCGTGCCACGGGGTAGAGCCACGTGTTTTATCCAGAGACGAAAAAAATTGGAGCTGTTGGCTGCGGTACACCGGACCCTAGTCCGTGCCCTGCACGGCAAGCCAAAAACACGTGCCACGGGGTTGCTGCCACGGGTATTTTGATGAAGGATGCTACAGAGCCGCGGGGTATCCCTGCAGACTACCCCCTAGTCCGCACCATGGTCCGCACGAAGCCGCTGGAGAGAGAAAAAGTTGCGTTTTGAGCTTATAAAGGGAGGAAATTAGGTATTATTCCGAAATTACAAATCCTTAAGCCTCTTTTTCTTCTCCAAACCTCTCCCAACTCCATTAAAGCTCATTCAAACCTTCACCAACCATCAAAACACAACCAAATCACCATGAATTCAAATCTAAATCCTTCCCTACATCACTACAAAAAAGTTTTAATCACCCAAATCATATCAAACACCTAGAACCCAAGAATCAAGATCTCTAAAGTGTTATTGACTGGGATGGAGCACAAGAGGATGTAAGGGAAAGCGAAATTGGTGATACATGGAGTTTACATACAAGGAAATCACTGCACCCTATCTTGGGTATTAAGCACGCGAGGCAATTGCCTCGAAGAGTATGTTTTCTTTCTTCCTTACCATTTCTCTATATGCACTATTTGCTATTTTTTATTTTATTGAGTCTTTTCGAGTCGTGGGGACACGACTCATTTTTGAGTTGGGGGTGGGGATTTGTTGTCCGTCATCTCCATTTTTTATGTGATTTACTGTTTTTTTTAGAGAAATTTGAAATTTTTTGAAATTTTGAAGAGATGGATTAGATGTAGAATGTGTTTAATAGCTTGAAAGCATAAGCTTAGTAAGTTGATGATAGAAAGTAGTATGTTTATGAGCTGCTTTATTTTGTATGCTTTGAGTATTTGCAGGAAAATACACATTGATAGTAAAGAAAAGATTAGTTAGCAATGCGATAGAAAGTATGTTCGATCTCAGGGAGCCATGAGTGGTGTGTAGGTCGTGAGATCCAAGCTAGTTGATGAACCCATTTAATGAACGTGCTAAAGGTAAGAGAATAACGAAATTGCATGGTTTAGAAAGTGATTAAGGCGGTTCTTTCATAAGACCCTTGTTGCCTTTTAGCTTGCTGTCCATTTTATTATATATCCTTCTCAACCCCTTCTAGCCTTTCGAAAGCCTTTTTATTAGCCACATTATAAGCCATATCCCTTTAGTTTATTAGGACTTTTCCATATGACCCGCACTCGAATCGCGATGCATAGACAATTGTTTTAGAGCTTGAGTTTGGGGTGGTGGGTCCACCATTATGGGAAATATTATTGGATTGGGATTTTTTTGAGCTTATTAAGTGTGCTCTGTTCTATATATTGATGATGATTCACAGGTTTATTATATTGTAACCCTTTGCCGGGGTAATAGTAAATAAAAAAGAAGCTAAAAAGCTAAGTTATGAAAAGGCATTATTTATGAAAAATTGCGTGATATCTCAACATCAAAAAGAGAATCATAGCTATAAAGAAAAAATTTGATATGAAAAGAATATATATTTGGACCGACAAAGAGGAATTTTTATGTGAACACCTTTATGCTTTAATTGGGTTATTGGGGATGCTAATTTGTGCATCAAGGAATTCATTGGGTTGAGTGAGAATGTTTTACGAGAGTAACTCAAGCTCTAGGGCGATTCGTTTATGGCTAGTGAGGAGAGAGCCAAAAGCTCACTCTAAATTATCCAAATATACTTATCATACCGTCCCTAAGCCAACATTACAACCCTAAAGACCTTATGATTCTTTTCTATGTAATCTAGAAGTGATTGAGCCGTTAGAGATTAGTTAAGTGGATCTTTTGATACTAGTGAATTTCGATGAACAATCTATAGCCTCCATGGTAAACTGAGTAAAGATCCTCTCCTTCTTACATTGCGAAACCAATCCAATCTTAAATTCAAGCAGTGTTAATTGTAGATATGACAAGTGTGCAGGTATGTAGTTTGTAAATATTATTGCATGAAATTTTCTAAGTAGTTGCTTTGAGTTTATTCTGTATATTCTGCTATCTTCTTCTCCCCTGTGCTTCATTGATATAGCTGATATTTTAGAGACTTCCCTATGTTTTTATTTTTTATTGTATCGGGACGATACAAGTTTGAGTTGGGGGTCTTGATGTCTCCCTTTTTGGTCTAAATATAAGCCCCTAAGAGACATCATTTTAGGATGAAAATGGTCTTTTTATATTGACTTTAGTGCTTAAATTGCAATATTACACTTTCTCCCCTTGGAATTAGACTATTTGCATTTATAGAACTTTTGTGCGTTAATTTACTTATTTTTAGTGCAAAGTTAGTAGGTTTATGAATTTCATGAGAAACCAATCCAAGGAGGAGAAGTGAGAATTAAAGTCTTAGAATATTTCTAGTGTGTTAGTCGAATTTCATGAATTTAAATTGCACTTTCTTATTTCTAGTCTTGATTTAATGATTTATTATTTTCAAAGCATATGCGGTTTAATTATTTATTTAATGTGAAGCTTTAGAGATAATATGTAAATAAATTAGATGCTAAATCAATTCTAAGGAGATAAGGAAAGAAGATCTTGAAGAAATCTGGAGATAGAAGGAAGTAGAGTTCAACTAGGAAAAGGAAAAACTACCTTATGAATCTGAAATTCCAGCCACGTTTCAAAGATTAATCCATAACTTAAGATTGGCTAGGAATCTGGACGAGTGGTCTGCATCAATAGAAATCTCTTTCCGAGACAAGCAGTTTCATATATTGGAACTCCTCAAACGGATAAGTATTGAAAAAGATATGACCAAATCAAATCAATAGCAGAATCTTACCTTTCCTAGATTTTAGGGCTACGAATTAAAGAGTCCTTGACTTGTCTTCCACTCCAAGTAATTCGACCTAGCACCTATAAATACCAGCTCTAAACCTTATAAAATCATCCCTTGGCTGCATGAGCTTAATATACACAAATAATTCATCAAAGAAGCAATCAAGAGGATCTAGAGGAGGAAGAAGCAAGAGCTAGAGCTTAACTACATCAATTCAACACTTCTCCATCTCTATTCTTTGGTAATTAGTATTAGATCTATTTTGTCTATGAGGTATTTCTAAGCTATTTATTCAAGAAGTTTTAGTATGCATAATTTCTCTTTAGGATTGTAATTGTATGAACCTTTGATTATTGTTTTTCTGTTTTACTTTGAATCTAGGATTTTAGTATTTAATTGAATTGGTTCTTAATTTCCATTGACTATATTCTTGTGTTTATTCACTATCATTGACGTCGCGAATCAAGGGTAGGTTTTAGTAATTAGGCTATTCCATATAGTGGCGTATGGATCACCTTGACGGGGGGTTTAATTACAGACTTAGATAATAGACGCGTGGTATCCGTTATTTGACCCTGACGGGCTTGACTAACCACGTAGCCAATTGGGTAAAATAGTATTCATCTGAAAGTAGCTTATAATCGCCCTGACGGGGTTTGTAATACCATAGGATAGCTTCTAGGTCCACCCTGACGGGGGATAGGAGATAGTAGATTCCCGACTATTGTGAGATTTCCCATTCACCCTTATTCTTAGTAATCATAGATTCAATAGGATAGATTCATACTTGCATATCCTTATCTTTCTTGCATAATTATTAATTGTTTATTTTATTGTCTATTTTATTCTTTAGTTAATTAGAAAACAAACTCCCTTGTTATTTATCTTTTTAAAACGATTAGAACTATCTATTCTGATATTGAACACGAAGTTATAATAACTCTTTAATCCCTGTGGAGACGATAATCCCGATTTTACTTATCTATTACTTGGTACGACCCGTACACTTGCGGTCTGTGAATCCTTTATTCCTTTGCTTTTATTTCATTATTTTATAACACACAAGGACCCACCAGCTGCTTTCTCTTAAAAAGGAATAGGCTAGAGATAATTGTACAAACTGTAATTATACTATGCAGGTTAAATTCTATGTGTATTACGTTTTTGGTTAAATAAAATTACTTTAAGAAACATCCCGAAAAAACAAGTAGTAGATATGATTATTGATCATTATGTACAAAAATAAATTACTCATAGTAAATTAATAATTTAAAAAAAATATAGGTAATGTTAAAACTAAAAAGAAAAAAAATACACCCAATCATTTAAAATCATACTTTTAAAAAATTATTTAAATATCGTTTTACTAATCAAATTATACTTCAGAAAAATAAACCGAATATACATATAAAATCAGAAAATTGGAAAATCAAATTAAATAAAGTTAAAATAATAATAAACGTTATTTTTGTATTATTTTATCATTTCTTAGATATTTGCTTAGATTATCATCAATATTTCTATCTTAATCACTTTTTTATACTTTTTTTAAAATATCACAAAATATATAGCGAATAATGATAGATGTCTATTTTTACTCATTAAGTTAAACAAGCAAAGATTACAAACGAGGTGAATTTGTACCACCCATCCCATAACCCCTTGAATATGCTTGCGCCTACTTGCAAGTCCATTCTAGACTTCTATAGTACATGAACAATAACATTTATCTGCTTCGGCTTCCGATAATATAAACATAGCGAATCTCAAAAGTTTTTACTTTAATTTTATGCTCTTGGAAAATAAGAATATCAAGAGCGTAATTTGTCCCGCATAAAACATAGAGGAAGGAAAATATTGGTTTATATATTTTTTTCCTTCTTTATCTTTTAAAAGGGCTAAAACTTTACAGATGAAAAGTAAAGGAAATAACCAACACGCGTACCACCACCACCACCTTCGGCGACATCATGGGAAGTTTGATGGAATTTAAAATAAAATCTTATTTTGAAACTGGTAGTTATACAAACTTCATTACATATGTTTAAAATACCATTAGAAGAAGAAAGAACTTCATTGCATATGTTTGAAATGCCATTAGAAGAAGAAAACGTGCAAAACTCATTGATAACTTACATGATAAATACCCAGTTGTTACAAAGGGTACAATGTTTAGTGAACCTATTTATGACAAACAATTACTTTGGATATTTTTTAAAACCTATGTCACTATATAAGAGTAGTTAGAGTCATTTGGAAAAACCACAACTAGAATTACAACACACCAGAAAAGCCCTCCCCTCTCTCTAAAGTTAATTTTGAGCGTAGACCAGAGTAGCGATAGTAGTCGTTTAAGGATACCGGTAATTCAGGATGACCTTTTTTTAACAAAGTGATCTACTACTCGTTTTCTGGTATTTTCTTTTTATCTCTTTGTACGTTTAGATATGTGGAATGATAGATTACCTAAAAAATTATAAATTACCTTTTTTTAACAAAGTGATCTACTACTCGTTTTCGTGGAGGTTTTAAACACCAATAAAAATATTTGTCTCTCTTAAATGTTTATTTTCTCTTTCCTTTATTTAATGCCACATTAGATGACACGTAGGAGGTAATAAATGGGTGAAGCAAAAAAGGGTGATATATAGCAATGCTCATTTTTAAAACCAACTTACTGCCAAAAAGTATTGACAGCATTAGCTTAATTTATTTATTTATTTTTAAAACTAGCAAGTCGAGCTGAGTCAGCGCGCGACCGTTGACATGTCCGATTAATATAAAAATCAGAATAATTTTATTTTTGGAATGAATTTTATTAGCCCAACCTATTTTAATTATCCATTATATATAAATTCATATGTTAATTTTATGTTTAATTTTGAACTTTTACGAAGTAAACTTTAATCCATTTACTAAAAGTAAATTATGAAAACTCATACACTATGATATCTTATAAGATGTTACTATAATTTTACGGTATATAATATCTATTTTATAATGTAGTTTCAAAAAATCATATTATTATTTTTCGTTTGTTATGTAGTTTTTTAGTTTGGCATACGTTGTTGGGTTTTTAATTTTGACCATTTTTTATCCAAAATTTTACTTTAAAAAATTATAAATTTAATACGAAATATCATTGATTATTGAAAACAAATAAAACATTACCCTAATTTGTTCTTTGTGTAATAGTTATCTCAATATATTATATCTTGTTTATTATATATAACCACTAAAAAAATATGGACTTTCTTATACTAACTTTTATTGGGGAAGAGGGACATGAAGGGGACATGATAATTAATATCATCTGTTTCAATTAGGGTCATTAAAAATATATTCTAAAATTTCATCCTATATTTGAATATCCTAAAAATGAACTCTATTAGCATAATGATAGATGTCTATTTTTACCCGTTCAATTAAACAAGCAAGGATTACAAACGAGGTAAATTTGTACCCCGCCCCCTCCCATAACCCCTTGAATATGCTTGCCCCTACGTGCAAGTCCATTATAGACTTCTATAGTACATGAACAATAATATTTAATGAAATTGACCAAATTCAATAAAAAGAATTCATTTATAAATACAGATATAAGTAAAGGATAAAAATCATTAATTTCAATATCTATCAAAATTCTTAAGACATATGATGTCAAAAATCTTATTTGTTGTCTAGTCTCAAACCCCCTCCTTCTTATTATAATTAACTGACCACTATAATTATCTTATTGGATATTTTTTATGTGGAAAAGTTTTAAAATGTATAAATAAGAGCACATTTCTCATAGAATTTCAAGAACTATATTAATATATTATATACCTCTGCAATCAAAGATGTCAACAAAAAATTTACTTACTATTGTTATATTGCTTATTGCAATAGGTTAGTTACTATATCATTAATCATATTATTCTTTTATTCTCATACCTTATATGTCTTGTATTTTTTATTTTCTATACATAATATTTTATTATATTTCCTATTTATTTAAATAATTATAATATTGTCTTTTAGTAAATCATGCACCATAGAACAATTCTTCTACCACCACGGCGATGTGTTATATAGTTTATTTATCATAATATTTAAATTAGAAACATTATTTAGTATCTTGGTTAGGTGAAGAAAAAAAATTATTTTAATGTTTTTTAATTTATAGGGAAAAACATATAAGATTTACAAAAAAATAAATTAGAAAAAATGAAAAATAAAAAGTATGCTATAACAAAACACACAATATATAAAATCTAAAGTACAATACATATTATTCTTATTTTATTTATATATTAATAAATGTTGAGCTAATATTTCTTAATTATTTTGATTTGTAGGTTTTCCATCATTGAAAGTAGTAACAAGCTCAAAATGCACCAAAGATTGTAAACTTTTTTGTACAATTGGAAACAAAATACCATTGTGTAATGGTCTTTATTGTGCATGCACATTACTTGCTAAGAACTCAAAAGTATATCCACAACAAGCTTCGTGTAAAGGAAGCGACGAATGTGTTAGTCTTTGTCCACCTAAATGCGAATCTGTTTTTTGCAGTCAAAATATTTGTAATTGTATTTGTCACCATTAATGATAAGGTTTGATTAAGTTTTGATTATTATCTCAAAAGCTAGTTCAATTGATTTAAGATGTTTAAAGGAAATATTTAAATTTAGTATCCCTTATTGTGATTTGTATATGTCATTAAAAAACTAAAACTACACATTTTATCTCAAGTTACAATTAAAATACTAAAATTTTAGTTTCTCATTCTAAATTTTGATTATATCTTTTTATATAATTTTAGTTTTATAAAATCTTCCCGATTAATAATGATATAGTTATATCAACCTATTTTAATTATCCATTATATATAAATTTATATGTTAATTTTATGTTTAACTTTGAACTTTTACAAAGTAAACTTTAATCCATTTACTAAAAGTAAATTATGAAAACTCATACACTATGATATCTTATAAGATGTTACTATAATTTTACGGTATATAATATCTATTTTATAATGTAGTTTCAGAAAATCATATTATTATTTTTCGTTTGTTATGTAGTTTTTTAGTTTGGCATACGTTGTCGGGTTTTTAATTTTGACCATTTTTTATCCAAAATTTTATTTAAAAAAAATATAAATTTAATACGTAATATCATTGATTATTGAAAACAAATAAAACATTACCCTAATTTGTTCTTTGTGTAATAGTTATCTCAATATATTATATCTTGTTTATTATATATATCCACTAACAAAAAATACGGACTTTCTTATACTAACTTTTATTGGGGAAGAGGGACATGAGGGGGACATGATAATTTATATCATATGTTTCAATTAGGGTCATTAAAAATACATTCTAAAATTTCATCCTATATTTGAATATCCTAAAAATGAACTCTATTAGCATAATGATAGATGTCTATTTTTACCCATTCAATTAAACAAGCAAGGATTACAAACGAGGTAAATTTGTACCCCCTCCCATAACCCCTTGAATATGCTTGCCCCTACGTGCAAGTCCATTCTATACTTCTATAGTACATGAACAATAGTATTTAATGAAATTGACCAAATTAAATAAAAAGAATTCATTTATAAATATAGAGATAAGTAAAGGATAAAAATCATTAATTTCAATGTCTATCAAAATTCTTAAGACATATGATGTCGAAAATCTTATTTGTTGTCTAGTCTAAAACCCCCTCCTTCTTATTATAATTAACTGACCACTATAGTGGTTACATGTGTATAATTATCTTATTGGATATTTTTTATGCGGAAAAGTTTTAAAATGTATAAATAAGAGCACATTTCTCATAGAATTGCAAGAACTATATTTATATATATTATATACCTCTGCAATCAAAGATGTCAACAAAAAATTTACTTACTATTGTTATATTGCTTATTGCAATAGGTTAGTTACTATATCATTAATCATATTATTCTTTTATTCTCATACCTTACATGTCTTGTATTTTTTATTTTCTATACATAATATTTTATTATATTTCCAATTTATTTAAATAATGATAATATTGTCTTTTAGTAAATCATGCACCATAGAACAATTCTTCTACCACACGGCGATGTGTTATATAGTTTATTTATCATAATATTTAAATTAGAAACATTATTTAGTATCTTGGTTAGGTGAAGAAAAAAAAATTATTTTTATGTTTTTTCTAATTTATAGGGAAAAACATATAAGATTTACAAAAAAATAAATTACAATAAATGTAAAAATAAAAAGTATGCTATAACAAAACACACAATATATAAAATCTAAAGTACAATATTATATTATTCTTATTTTATTTATATATTAATATATGTTGAGCTAATTTTTCTTAATTATTTTGATTTGTAGGTTTTCCATCATTGAAAGTAGTAACAAGCTCAAAATGCACCAAAGATTGTAAACTTTTTTGTGCATTTGGAAACAAAATACCATTGTGTAATGGTCTTTATTGTGCATGCACATTATTTGCTAAGAACTCAAAAGTATATCCACACCAAGCTTCGTGCAAAGGAAGCAATGAATGTGTTAGTCTTTGTCCTCCTAAATGCGAATCTGTTTTTTGCAGTCAAAATATTTGTAATTGTATTTGTCACCATTAATGATAAAGTTTGACTAAGTTTCGATTATTATCTCAAAAGCTAGTTCAATTGATTTAAGATGTTTGAAGGAAATATTTAAATTTAGTATCCCTTATTGTGATTTGTATATGTCATTAAAAAACTAAAACTACACATTTTATCTCAAGTTACAATTAAAATAATAAGATTTTAGTTTCTCATTCTAAATTGTGATTATATCTTTTTATATAATTTTAGTTTTATAAAATCTTCCCGATTAATAATGATGTAGTTATATCAACCTATTTTAATTATCCATTATATATAAATTCATATGTTAATTTTATGTTTAACTTTGAACTTTTACAAAGTAAACTTTAATCCATTTACTAAAAGTAAATTATGAAAACTCATACACTATGATATCTTATAAGATGTTAGTATAATTTTACAGTATATAATATCTATTTTATAATGTAGTTTCAAAAAATTACATTATTATTTTTCGTTTGTTATGTAGTTTTTTAGTTTGGCATACCTTGTCGGGTTTTTAATTTTGACCATTTGTTATCCAAAATTTTAATTAAGAAAAATATAAATTTAATACGAAATATCATTAATTATTCAAAACAAACAAAACATTACCCTAATTTGTTTTTCTGTAATAGTTATCTTTATATATTATATCTTGTTTATTATATATAACCACTAACAAAAAGCATGGACTTTCCTATACTAACTTTTATTGGGGAAGAGGGACAAAAGGGGACATGATAATTTATATCATCTGTTTCAATTAGGGTATTCAAAAATATATTCTAAAATTTCATCCTATATTTGAATATCCTAAAAATAAACTATCTTAGCATAAATGAAACCCAAGGTGTAGTTATAACTAATTATTTGACAAAAAAAAATAAAAAATTATTGCATGAAATCCGAACACATCACTACTTATATTAACTTAATGGAACACTTATAATCATATAATTTGATAAAATAAAATATTAGACAATCCTGTAAAAGTTGAAAGCATTGTCTTAAAATTTATCAAAAAAATCCATATATGTGATCAGTTTCATGAATACTGCACCCACAAGACACGCTTACAATTGTTTTTTTAATATCTACATCAACATCTAGTTTTATTGTTGATTAATATCTCCTATAATTGTAATCAAACCATTACATTTTCATATGTAAACTAATGATATTCTATAACTTATATAATCATTCAGTACACACCATTTTATCTTATTCCCTTTTCTTGATATAATAGGAAAAAGTATCAATGAAAACAAACATGATTCTATAATAATGAAAAAAAAATATGATTCTTAAAAAAAATGTTGCGACCTATATAGTGTATTATTTGATTATTTCAACTTGGTAAGTGTGTAACTCAACATACAAACATGCAAAGATTTATTCTTACTTGTTGTATCGACAAAGAGTCTCTTGAGTAAGGCTCCACATGATAAACATACACATGTGTTATAGATGTAGTGAGAGATATATGAATATTGAGTTTAATATGTAAGTCATAAGGGGATTATAATCGAATTTTTATAATATATATATATATATATATATATATATATATATATATATATGTATATATATGTTTTATATAATTGTTATTTGATAATGGTATGTCACGCTTGGTAGTATATGTTGACAAGTCCAGGCATGCACTTCTTTGACATCTTTGTTTGATTTCAAAATTTAGCCTATATAAATTCAGTACACGTGGTTTTAAACATATTTATCACCTACGAGAGTAATAACCTACATTATCGTATTTACTTTCTCCATTAACCATTATTTCAAAGTCATGTTATGGTCAAATATTTTGGGTTTATTATCCCGGTGAAATAATTAACGCCTTGTTAATAAAAATGAAAAACTCAACATTGCTAGCGTGCTACTTTGTATTTGATCATGTGATGTTATACTCGTGTCAGGTGTAGATTCGAGAAAACTAAATGTAAAACATAATATATAAATCATGGCCAACAATAAGGACCCAAAAACAACACCATGCGGGTCTCCAATTGCGTTTGTGTTAAATTTACTGTCTAGTAAACGAAGAATTTAAATAAATATGTCATTAAAACCAAATTATCACTAGAAAAAGTAGGGGTTGTAGAAGGGGAGGGGAAGAGATATACAAAACATAAGTAAAAAAATTATTTAAGTTGTTAACTGAGAATACTAGATACATTAATAATCGTGTGTAATGAATTAAAGAAGGAATAAACTGAATATAATAACATGCATCACTAAGCTAAAAAAATAATAGGCACGAAACCAACATCCAATCACATGGATGCAGTAATGTGATGACTATCATGGCAGATTTTCCGAGGATTGAAAATGGATACATCTATTTTGCTTTTTCTTAGTTTGGTTTGCTTATGCGTTGAAAAATAAAAATAAAAATAATATGCATCATATGGGAGTACGACATAATTAATAATTATATTTCTCCATTTTCTTACTGTATTAGTTTTAGTTGATCCTGCAAGTTTGTGAATATCCTATTAAGATTATTAGATCAAAAATATAATTTTAGAAGTGGGCCTAAAAGTTTTTCTTCTAAAAATCGGGGCTTATATTTAGTGTTTGGATTTTGTATTCTGTTTTATATTGTAGAGATATTTTTTGTCATCATATTGAGATTTATGTTTACATATTTTTCAGGTATTTTGTTCGTGGGCTTTGTAGCCCCTCATATGTCATCAAAAGATATAAATAGATAATATTGAACGTTGCTCATTTTACAAAAGGCTAATTCTCTTGGCATTTAACTATAACGAACAATTGTTGTAAAAAAATAAAAAACATTAGTTTTGTTTGGAATATTTTTGACGAAAAAAATTGTTTACGAATTTTTTATTTAATACATACGAGAGCTATTTTTGACTAGGAATCATTTTTTACTCCAGACGATCCCAAGACCTTTTGGTCTATGCGAAGTAGTCTAACCACTAGACAAACTATAAATCTTATTGGGGATTTGTTTATGAAGTTTTATAAATAATTTAATTATTTGGTTAGAATATTTTAAACAAAAAAAATCACCATAACATTTTATAGATGGTCAAATATTAAAATACCTTCAAACTAAACAAAAATTAGATAAGACAAAAAGTAAATGACAATAAACATGAATCACCAACTTAGTGCGTATCGACTCACTAAGTAAGAATCACAAAGTATAACCAGCGGCACCGCTATCGGGGCGTACTTAGTGATTTCATTGAGTATCGAATTATTTCTCTAAGTACACGAAAAATTCTCTGAGCATCAGAAAAGTTCTTTAAGTGTACTCAACAAAAACATTGAGTGCTCAGCAAAATATACCGAATGCTCAACAAAAAGTACTGAGTGTTCAACAAATAATTGGCAAGAGGTGATTCACTCTTAACCGTCTTTTGCAAACAGATTGCCTGATAGTGTAGCCAAGAAAGCTAGATAATGTGGTGACTTTTGCACTAATGTTTTTGTAAATATTTTAGCTGCTGGTGTCTCCCTTTTTGGTCTAAATATAAGCCCCTAGGAGACATCATTTTAGGATGAAAATGGTCTTTTTATATTGAATTTAGTGCTTAAATTGCAATATTACACTTTCTCCCCTTGGAATTAGACTATTTGCATTTATAGAGCTTTTGTGCGTTAATTTACTTATTTTTAGTGCAAAGTTAGCAGGTTTATGAATTTCATGAGAAACCAATCCAAGGAGGAGAAGTGAGAATTAAAGTCTTAGAATATTTCTAGTGTGTTAGTCGAATTTCATGAATTTAAATTGCACTTTCTTATTTCTAGTCTTGATTTAATGATTTATTATTTTCAAAGCGTATGCGGTTTAATTATTTATTTAATGTGAAGCTTTAGAGATAATATGTAAATAAATTAGATGCTAAATCAATTCTAAGGAGATAAGGAAAGAAGATCTTGAAGAAATCTGGAGATAGAAGGAAGTAGAGTTCAACTAAGAAAAGGAAAAGCTGCCTTATGAATCTGAAATTCCAGCTACGTTTCAAAGATTAATCCATAACTTAAGATTGACTGAATATGGACGAGTGGTCTGCACCAATAGAAAGCTCTTTCCGAGACAAGTAGTTTCATATATTGGAACTCTTCAAACGGATAAGTATTGAAAAAGATATGACCAAATCAAATCAATAGCGGAATCTTACCTTTCCTAGATTTTAGGGCTACGAATTAAAGAGTCCTTGACTTGTCTTCCACTCCAAGTAATTCGACCTAGCACCTATAAATACCAACTATAAACCTTAGAAAATCATCCCTTGGCTGCATGAGCTTAATATACACAAATAATTCATCAAAGAAGCAATCAAGAGGATCTAGAGGAGGAAGAAGCAAGAGCTAGAGCTTAACTACATCAATTCAACACTTCTCCATCTCTATTCTTTGGTAATTAGTATTCGATCTATTTTGTCTATGAGGTATTTCTAAGCTATTTATTCAAGAAGTTTTAGTATGCATAATTTCTCTTTAGGATTGTAATTGTATGAACCTTTGATTATTGTTTTTCTGTTTTACTTTGAATCTGGGATTTTAGTATTTAATTGAATTGGTTCTTAATTTCCATTGACTATATTCTTGTGTTTATTCACTATCATTGACGTCGCGAATCAAGGGTAGGTTTTAGTAATTAGGCTATTCCATATAGTGGCGTATGGATCACCTTGACGGGGGGTTTAATTACAGACTTAGATAATAGACGCGTGGTATCCGTTATTTGACCCTAACGGGCTTGACTAACCACATAGCCAATTGGGTAAAATAGTATTCATCTGAAAGTAGCTTATAATCGCCCTGACGGGGTTTGTAATACCGTAGGATAGCTTCTAGGTCCACCCTGACGGGGGCTAGGAGATAGTAGATTCCCGACTATTGTGAGATTTCCCATTCACCCTTATTCTTAGTAATCATAGATTCAATAGGATAGATTCATACTTGCATATCCTTATCTTTCTTGCATAATTATTAATTGTTTATTTTATTGTCTATTTTATTCTTTAGTTAATTAGAAAACAATCTCCCTTGTTATTTATCTTTTTAAAACGATTAGAACTATCTATTCTGATATTGAACACGAAGTTATAATAACTCTTAAATCCCTGTGGAGACGATAATCCCGATTTTACTTATCTATTACTTGGTACGACCCATACACTTGCGGTCTGTGGATCCTTTATTCCTTTGCTTTTATTTCATTATTTTATAACACACAAGGACCCACCAAGTTTTTGGCGCCGCTGCCGGGGATTTATAGCGGTTATTTTATTTTGTGTTTAAGTTAGGTTGGTAGTTTTAGTTGTTTTCAGTTTTACGTTTGTTTTGTTTTAGTCTCTTTTCAGGTTTTTCTTTAGGTATGGAGGTTTCCATCTATCAAGAGCCAATTCCAAAATAGACCTGTTATATGCCAGTACACAAATTCATGGACTTGACATGCAAGAGCTTGACAGATCATTATGACAGGCTCAGGAAGTTGGAGGACTCCCTAGATTGTTTCATAAAGGCCACAACGGATCATATAGTAACAAGTGTAATGCGAAAATCGATGCTATCATATCATTAGTGCAAGTCATGCAACAAAGCCATCAATTAATGGAGCAACGATTGACGCAACTCACAGAAACAATTGAGCAATTACAACAAGTACCATCTATGCAAACAGGCCAAAGTACAAATTTAGATGATGAAGCCATTCAAATTGATAGCGATGTTTGGTTCGATGTAGCCACAGAGTTTTGCCTTCAAGAGGAGAAAGTGGAATCGCCACAAGTTGCACCTAGTGAACTAGAGATTCCAACAATAGAAGAATCAACCACGCTGAGCATAGATGAGTTAATTGTTGCTAATGGGGTCAAAATTGAAAGTAAATCTTGTGAAGGGAAGATTAAACCCATGGAAAATCCAACCAAGCCGCGTTTAGAGGAATCAAATATTGAGGTCTTGGTTAGAAAAGAGATTGAAGAAGAAGATACTAGGATGGATTCACCACCTAGTACTCCATTGATGTCACCTCCAAATCCAATAACGACGAATCATTCAAACGGTGACATTGATAAAGCATTTGTAGAGGTGTGTAAAGACAAATCCTACACCCAAATGCTTGAAAGTAATACAAAAGAACTCACACCGCAACAAGTATTCATAGAAGCTATTCCAGAAACAAATGAGAATGCGAGTGTAGAGATCGAGGTTGAAAACGTGGCCCTCATAACAAAAGAAAGCTCTGAAACATCCCTTGTTTTAGACAAAATTCTAGAGGAGGAGCCACTTGAGTTCCCCATTATTCCATAAGTATCTAACGAGGTTAAAGAGAAGGACCACCACCATGAACCTGTGAAGAAGAAGGCTAAAGATGAGTTTGGGGTCGGAACCATGGTTGCTTGGAAGGCCTCCAAACAAGAGAATAGGCCACGAGGTTTCAAAAATGAGTGGATGGGACCATTTGTTGTTACTCGAGTAGTGACACCAAAATTAATAGAGATACAACCTTCGAGAGGTCGAAGGACGCGAATTGTAGACATACACAGCCTTACCCACTGCTGGGGAGGTTACATACTCAAAGGATAATGGAGGTAACCCGTCAAACTTTAAATGACGTTAAATAAAAGTGCTCTTGGGAGACACCCCAAACTTTAATTGCTTTCTTAGTTTAGTTTTTAGTGTATATTATTTAGTTTACGTATTTTTTTTAGTTGATAGTGCATTATTGAGGAAGGTATTAGTGTTTTTGATGATTAGGTATTGGAGAAATCGAGTTAGGGAAGCGAGCAAAATTTCTCGGAACGGAGAAACTTCGGCAAGTCATATATTTGCGCTCGGATGTCGAAATCAGGTGATCTTTGAGCCTAAACTGCATAACTTTTCGAGATCTAGCTGTTGGAGAGGTTTTTGCCGAGTGCGGTACACCGGACCTCAGCCGCGGTGCACCGCAGAGGAGAAACCCGTGCCACAGGGTAGAGCCACGTGTTTTATCCAGAGACGAAAAAAATTGGAGCTGTTGGCTGCGGTACACCGGACCCTAGTCCGTGCCCTGCACCGCAAGCCAAAAACACGTGTCACGGGGTTGCTACCACGGGTATTTTGATGAAGGATGCTACAGAGCCGCGGGGTATCCCTGCAGACTACCCCCTAGTCCGCACCATGGTCCGCACGAAGCCGCTGGAGAGAGAAAAAGTTGCGTTTTGAGCTTATAAAGGGAGGAAATTAGGTATTATTCCGAAATTACAAATCCTTAAGCCTCTTTTTCTTCTCCAAACCTCTCCCAACTCCATTAAAGCTCATACAAACCTTCACCAACCATCAGAACACAACCAAATCACCATGAATTCAAATCTAAATCCTTCCCTACATCACTACAAAAAAGTTTTAATCACCCAAATCATATCAAACACCTAGAACCCAAGAATCAAGATCTCTAAAGTGTTATTGACTGGGATGGAGCACAAGAGGATGTAAGGGAAAGCGAAATTGGTGATACATGGAGTTTACATACAAGGAAATCACTACACCCTATCTTGGGTATTAAGCACGCGAGGCAATTGCCTCAAAGAGTATGTTTTCTTTCTTCCTTACCATTTCTCTATATGCACTATTTGCTATTTTTTATCTTATTGAGTCTTTTCGAGTCGTGGGGACACGACTCATTTTTGAGTTGGGGGTGGGGATTTGTTGTCCGTCATCTCCATTTTTTATGTGATTTACTGTTTTTTTTAGAGAAATTTGAAATTTTTTGAAATTTTGAAGAGATGGATTAGATGTAGAATGTGTTTAATAGCTTGAAAGCATAAGCTTAGTAAGTTGATGATAGAAAGTAGTATGTTTATGAGCTGCTTTATTTTGTATGCTTTGAGTATTTGCAGGAAAATACACATTGATAGTAAAGAAAAGTTTAGTTAGCAATGCGATAGAAAGTATGTTCGATCTCAGGGAGCCATGAGTGGTGTGTAGGTCGTGAGATCCAAGCTAGTTGATGAACCCATTTAATGAACGTGCTAAAGGTAAGAGAATAACGAAATTGCATGGTTTAGAAAGTGATTAAGGCGGTTCTTTCATAAGACCCTTGTTGCCTTTTAGCTTGCTGTCCATTTTATTATATATCCTTCTCAACCCCTTCTAGCCTTTCGAAAGCCTTTTTATTAGCCACATTATAAGCCATATCCCTTTAGTTTATTAGGACTTTTCCATATGACCCGCACTCGAATCGCGATGCATAGACAATTGTTTTAGAGCTTGAGTTTGGGGTGGTGGGTCCACCATCATGGGAAATATTATTGGATTGGGATTTTTTTGAGCTTATTAAGTGTGCTCTGTTCTATATATTGATGATGATTCACAGGTTTATTATATTGTAACCCTTTGCCGGGGTAATAGTAAATAAAAAAGAAGCTAAAAAGCTAAGTTATGAAAAGGCATTATTTATGAAAAATAGCGTGATATCTCAACATCAAAAAGAGAATCATAGCTATAAAGAAAAAATTTGATATGAAAAGAATATATATTTGGACCGGCAAAGAGGAATTTTTATGTGAACACCTTTATGCTTTAATTGGGTTATTGGGGATGCTAATTTGTGCATCAAGGAATTCATTGGGTTGAGTGAGAATGTTTTACGAGAGTAACTCAAGCTCTAGGGCGATTCGTTTATGGCTAGTGAGGAGAGAGCCAAAAGCTCACTCTAAATTATCCAAATATACTTATCATACCGTCCCTAAGCCAACATTACAACCCTAAAGAATTTCGATGAACAATCTATAGCCTCCATGGTAAACTGAGTAAAGATCCTCTCCTTCTTACATTGCGAAACCAATCCAATCTTAAATTCAAGCAGTGTTAATTGTAGATATGACAAGTGTGCAGGTATGTAGTTTGTAAATATTATTGCATGAAATTTTCTAAGTAGTTGCTTTGAGTTTATTCTGTATATTCTGCTATCTTCTTCTCCCCTGTGCTTCATTGATATAGCTGATATTTTAGAGACTTCCCTATGTTTTTATTTTTTATTGTATCGGGACGATACAAGTTTGAGTTGGGGGTCTTGATGTCTCCCTTTTTGGTCTAAATATAAGCCCCTAGGAGACATAATTTTAGGATGAAAATGGTCTTTTTATATTGACTTTAGTGCTTAAATTGCAATATTACACTTTCTCCCCTTGGAATTAGACTATTTGCATTTATAGAACTTTTGTGCGTTAATTTACTTATTTTTAGTGCAAAGTTAGTAGGTTTATGAATTTCATGAGAAACCAATCCAAGGAGGAGAAGTGAGAATTAAAGTCTTAGAATATTTCTAGTGTGTTAGTCGAATTTCATGAATTTAAATTGCACTTTCTTATTTCTAGTCTTGATTTAATGATTTATTATTTTCAAAGCATATGCGGTTTAATTATTTATTTAATGTGAAACTTTAGAGATAATGTGTAAATAAATTAGATGCTAAATCAATTCTAAGGAGATAAGGAAAGAAGATCTTGAAAAAATCTGGAGATAGAAGGAAGTAGAGTTCAACTAGGAAAAGGAAAAGCTGCCTTATGAATCTGAAATTCCAGCCACGTTTCAAAGATTAATCCATAACTTAAGATTGGCTAGTAATCTGGACGAGTGGTCTGCATCAATAGAAATCTCTTTCTGAGACAAGCAGTTTCATATATTGGAACTCCTCAAACGGATAAGTATAGAAAAATATATGATCAAATCAAATCAATAGCAGAATCTTACCTTTCCTAGATTTTAGGGCTACGAATTAAAGAGTCCTTGACTTGTCTTCCACTCCAAGTAATTCGACCTAGCACCTATAAATACCAGCTCTAAACCTTAGAAAATCATCCCTTGGCTGCATGAGCTTAATATACACAAATAATTCATCAAAGAAGCAATCAAGAGGATCTAGAGGAGGAAGAAGCAAGAGCTAGAGCTTAACTACATCAATTCAACACTTCTCCATCTCTATTCTTTGGTAATTAGTATTAGATCTATTTTGTCTATGAGGTATTTCTAAGCTATTTATTCAAGAAGTTTTAGTATGCATAATTTCTCTTTAGGATTGTAATTGTATGAACCTTTGATTATTGTTTTTCTGTTTTACTTTGAATCTGGGATTTTAGTATTTAATTGAATTGGTTCTTAATTTCCATTGACTATATTCTTGTGTTTATTCACTATCATTGACGTCGCGAATCACGGGTAGGTTTTAGTAATTAGGCTATTCCATATAGTGGCGTATGGATCACCTTGACGGGGGGTTTAATTACAGACTTAGATAATAGACGCGTGGTATCCGTTATTTGACCCTGACGGGCTTGACTAACCACGTAGCCAATTGGGTAAAATAGTATTCATCTGAAAGTAGCTTATAATCGCCCTGACGGGGTTTGTAATACCATAGGATAGCTTTTAGGTCCACCCTGACGGGGGATAGGAGATAGTAGATTCCCGACTATTGTGAGATTTCCCATTCACCCTTATTCTTAGTAATCATAGATTCAATAGGATAGATTCATACTTGCATATCCTTATCTTTCTTGCATAATTATTAATTGTTTATTTTATTGTCTATTTTATTCTTTAGTTAATTAGAAAACAAACTCCCTTGTTATTTATCTTTTTAAAACGATTAGAACTATCTATTCTGATATTGAACACGAAGTTATAATAACTCTTAAATCCCTGTGGAGACGATAATCCCGATTTTACTTATCTATTACTTGGTACGACCCGTATACTTGCGGTCTGTGGATCCTTTATTCCTTTGCTTTTATTTCATTATTTTATAACACACAAGGACCCACCAGCTGCTTTCTCTTAAAAAGGAATAGGCTAGAGATAATTGTACAAACTGTAATTATACTATGCAGGTTAAATTCTATGTGTATTACGTTTTTGGTTAAATAAAATTACTTTAAGAAACATCCCGAAAAAACAAGTAGTAGATATGATTATTGATCATTATGGACAAAAATAAATTACTCATAGTAAATTAATAATTTAAAAAAAATATAGGTAATGTTAAAACTAAAAAGAAAAAAAATACACCCAATCATTTAAAATCATAGTTTTAAAAAATTATTTAAATATCATTTTACTAATCAAATTATACTTCAGAAAAATAAACCGAATATACATATAAAATCAGAAAATTGGAAAATCAAATTAAATAAAGTTAAAATAATAATAAACGTTATTTTTGTATTATTTTATCATTTCTTAGATATTTGCTTAGATTATCATCAATATTTCTATCTTAATCAATTTTTCATACTTTTTTTAAAATATCACAAAATATATAGCGAATAATGATAGATGTCTATTTTTACTCATTAAGTTAAACAAGCAAAGATTACAAACGAGGTAAATTTGTACCCCCCATCCCATAACCCCTTGAATATGCTTGCGCCTACTTGCAAGTCCATTCTAGACTTCTATAGTACATGAACAATAACATTTATCTGCTTCGGCTTCCGATAATATAACCATAGCGAATCTCAAAAGTTTTTGATTTAATTTTATGCTCTTGAAAAATAAGAATATCAAGAGTGTATTTTGTCCCGCATAAAACGTAGAGGAAGGAAAATATTTGTTTATAATTTTTTCCTTCTTTATCTTTTAAAAGGCCTAAAACTTTAGAAATGAAAAGTAAAGGAAATAACCAACACGCGTACCACCACCACCACCTCTATCGGCGACATCATGGGAAGTTTGATGGAATTTAAAATAAAATCTTATTTTGAAACTGGTAGTTGTACAAACTTTATTACATATGTTTAAAATACCATTAAATGAAGAAAGCACTTCATTGCATATGTTTGAAATGCCATTAGAAGAAGAAAACGTGCAAAACTCGTTGATAACTTACATGATAAAGACTCGGCTGTTACAAAGGGTACAATGTTTAGTGAACCTATTTATGACAAACAATTACTTTGGATATTTTTTAAAACCTGTGTCACTAATTAATTCATGACTCCTTATGTTGTATTCTTATAGCCAAAATTATACAAAATTCATAAAAAAAATAAAAATTCAGAATATATACTTTCTTTGCTAAACATTATTTGTCTAATTTCTAAAAAAGAAAATATAATATTGTTTGTCTATTAGACCATTTCACAACATTAAAATATTTTTTCATGTATTTTTGTGACATTATCTTATTTTTTTTAGGCAAAAATACTTATATTAAAAGAGATCAACTAGAGTTCAACCAACTCCAGTAGAAACAAAAGTAGCATCATTACAGACAAAAGTTTCAAGATCAAATGGTAAAGTACTAGACCGATTACAAGGTAATAAATTCCTAGAATAAGCTTTCACTATCCAATCCGCGACTTTGTTTGCAGTTCTTCTAATCCCACGAATGTCAATGTTGGGGTGGGCTTTAGTCAAATTTCTGATATCCTCAAGGATTGGCCTATTCTTCCAAGAGCAGGACACGCTGGAGGAGTAAATGACTTGAATTACTGCTTCCGCATCACATTCAATACTGGTGCAAGAAGGGACTTGAGAAATAGCAAAATGTAAGGCGCTACGTAATTCCATAGCTTCAGCCTTAAAGCTAGTACAGGCTGAAGATTTCATAGCAAAGCCTGTGATAACTTCACTTGTACTATTACGAGCCACAGCGGCAGAGAAAGCTTTTCCAGGGGTGAAGGAAGCGTCAACATTGATATTGACTTCATTCAAAGGAGGTTTGATCCATGAGGGAGATAAGGACTTCTAGTATGGCATTTCCAGCGAGGGGATGCGAGGAGGACTGATTAAGTTATCTTCTTCATCACAGAAAATGTCCGTGCAGTTTGGTTTCATTAGAATAAGACCTATATCAAAATTAATAGAACTACCCTCAATAACTCTCTTATTGCGCATTACCCAAATAGACCAAAGACAAGCAATAATCTTAAGTAAAATAACAGTTTTTTCTTGCTTATTAAGTCCTAAGTCTATAAGGTCCCCAATCCAACTATTGATACCAGCAGAAGATTGAGGATTAACACTGCAATGTAAGGGAGAAATACACCATATTTTACCAGCCCATTCACAGTGAAGGAAAAGACGATCAACATCTTCCACTTCTTTAAGACAAATATTGCACAAGTCAGAGCTAGTACATATACGCAAGAACCTATTCCTTTCTGTAGCTAAAGCATTTAGCAAAACTTTCCAAAAGAAGAACTTGAA
Organism: Nemophila menziesii; assembly: GCA_029959085.1. Taxonomy (NCBI): domain Eukaryota; kingdom Viridiplantae; phylum Streptophyta; class Magnoliopsida; order Boraginales; family Hydrophyllaceae; genus Nemophila; species Nemophila menziesii. Next base: position 18,504,695 of record JARWIR010000010.1, on the reverse strand, counting down.
CTTTTGAGGGGCTTTGGAGGCCCAACAAAGGTTAAGAAGATCTTGATTAGGGAAATATGAAGAAGAGGGATTGGTAGGAGGAAGGGTAAAGTTTTCCACCACATAAAAGTAGCCAGATTTGCTAGTATACTTTCCATGTTTAGAGTGGGGCCATATATAATCAATATACCCTTCTGTCCATGGAATGTTAAGTTTGAAGATATTTGTAGCTATATTAGTGGGAAAAAGGGATTTAATATAGTCAACCTTCCAAGTTTTGGTGTTAGAAAATTTGAGGTCAGCTACAAATTTTGGAAAAGAGGGATCATTACTGTAATTAGCAGGCTTTGGGATAATGGAACCAATCCAATTATCCTCCCAGATTAATGTGTAATGACTATCACCAATAGGCTTGATTACATGTTGTTTTAGGAAATCCCTGCCTTTGGACATACTATTCCAGACCCAAGATGCTCCTCTAATGTTAGAGAAGTGTAAAAATTCCCCATTTTGGAAATAAATTCCTTTAAGAACTTGGAAAACAAGGGAGTCAGGGTTTCTCATTAGTAACCAGACCTGTTTTGCAAGGAGGGAGATATTAAAAGTTTCAAGATTTTTAATTCCCAACCCACCATTAATCTTAGGGGATGCCACTTTATTCCAATTAATCCAATTCCTTTAAAGTGTCCTCCATAAGGTGAGTCATGACAACCAGCTATGATTGACTTTGTTTCTTCCTTTGGAATACATCTTCTTACCATTTTATTAGCACATACTCTGTAGAGGAGCGGATCCTCCCAAAATAATTGTCTAGCACGATGAGCTAATATTTTCTTTTCTTGATAAGTAGAAACTTCAGGAAATGAACCACTTACAATTAAATTTGCAATATCAGCATACCAAGGAGTAGCGTTTAGGTGAATCGAAAATAAGCCCTCATCAGGAAATTCTTCTCTAACTACTTCACGTCCACCATTCCATTTGATTAGGATCCTTCAAGACAAGATAGATGATCTGCAACTTGATGAAAGTCCTAGAGGGCGGGGGGGTGAATAGGATTACTAATAAGATTAATGCCTAATTAAAAATATTTTGGACAATAATAAGTTTAAGAGAGAAACTACTAAGTCAACTAAATATATCAAATTCTTAAGGGATCATGCAATGGATAAACTAGAGGTTTGATATATAAGTGATACAAGTAAAACGAGTTTCTAATCTCTTACTACTCTAGATGACAATAGGTTTGATTAACTAGGTAAAGATTATTACGATATTTATACTAGCATATAATCAAACATATAAAGTGCGGAAATTAAATAAAGTAGGGATAGAAAGTACACAACGATGTATAGTGGTTCGGTTATCCCTACATCCACTACCTAAGGAAGCCTCCTTAGGATTTCAAGCTTTTCACTAAGCTCCCGTGTCTCTCTTAACCGGGTCGAGAACACAATAACCCTTACAACCTCTTCGATACCACGAAGGACAAACTCTTGTGCTATCGCAACACAAGGACACCGAGTATACTCCCTATACTCAAATTCTCTCTTAATCTATCTATTACAAGAACTAGACTTAAGAGGATAGATACAAAGTGTTTAAGTGGTGAAATAACTTTGTTAAACAATCTTCTAAAGAGTAGATATGACTATAAGCATGAAAACTCCTCTTGAGTAGATAATAACTTTGAAGCTCCTTGGTTTAAGCTCTTGATCAAGATTGGATGATTAACTTTGATAGCTTGAGACCTCTAATTTTGTAGGAGAATGATATGTATAATAGTTGAAGTGTAAGAGGTAAGTTTCTCCTTCAAAGAGGCCATATTTATAGCACAAGAAAGTCCCCAACGGTTATAAAGTTGGTGGGATACTTTGTGCCAAACCGGGTTCCCGGTTTCCCAAATGCGGGTACCCGATTTCAATTACAACGGCTACATAACGGCTATAAGAGACTTGATGTTGACTTGAGCTTCACAAAACCGGGTGCCCGGTTTCACCCAATGCGGGTACCCGGTTCCTATTGACTTAGGAACTTTGACATTTTGATTCGTTGCTCGGATGGAAATTTTTTCTTCACGAGAGTTGTAGGAAACATCATTTTAAGAAACTTTGTAGTTGATCATGAAAGCTAATTCTCAATGTATAAATAATATAAGGTTAAAAGTATTGGTATGAAAATTAGCTTCTTAGGATATGATAATAAAGCTTTGATCTAAATGATAAAAATTGTGCTTTTTGATGAATTAGAGTGCAAGATAAAGAATATAAATAAAGTATAATTATCACACTAAACAATAGAGGATCTGTCACATTAAAACAACTTATTGATGGGGGCAATATGCCAACAATCTCCCCCTTTTTGATGATGACAAATCCTTCACTAAAACACCTTAGGAAGGATATGAAAGTTTAATCTCTAAAGGAGTTATGCTCCCCCTATCAATGTGCATACAAGATGTTAAGGAATAAAGCACATATGGAGTCTAACTCCCCCTCACAACAAGCATTAAGTCAAAGTGTATTTTTATGAAAATGATATACATTTGTGAGATTTGTAAAGTGCAATTTGAAAAGTTTTAGTGCACATATTTCTCCCCCTTTGTCTTCATCAAAAAGACGGGATAATAAATTTATAACACATAACTAAAGAAGAAGAGCTAAAACTCAAGTGAATAGATTTTAACTAATATAAAATATAAAAAGTCTATAAGTTTAGAGCAAAGAAAACATTTTAACTAATTGAAATGAACAAATATCAATTAGATGAAGCATGAAAGAAAAAATAAGGGATAGATATTTTACCAATTTCAAGAACGAAAGAGTTTATATCTTTTTAGCTTTCTTGCAAAAGCGTAAAAAATATGGTGTTAAAAGGATACACTCCAAGCTTTTAACAACAAAAGAGATTAGTGCAAGTGATTATGCAATCACAAGATATAGATAGTGAGACTAACGATTTTTATTTAAAAAGAATTAAAAATTTTAGTTCTAAAGATAGTTGAAAAAGGAGATTCATTTGAAAGAGTTTAGGAGGCAAACCCACTTGAAAGAAGTTTAATTAAGATTTTCTCACCCTTTGTCAATAACAAAAAGATCCTAAGACAAGGTTTAAAAATACAAGGGGTAAATACCAATTTTGAAAATTAAAAAGGCTAAGATGTATTTTTCCCAAACTATAGGATTAAAAAACCAATTTTAGAATTATAGGGACCTAAATGCAATAGTTCAAATTTTTAGGGACCTGAAAGTAAAAGCCAAATTTTAAAGAGATTTATGAAAACTAAGAACATAGAGGGGATTTTGTAAATAAAATAATCAAGACTTTAGGGTCTTAAATTTTTTTTTTCAATACTCTAGGGGCCTAAGTGCAATTTGTATGATTTAGAAGATCTAGATTGCAATATCACCTACAATACCAAGAGATAATTAGCAACACAAGATAATAATCAAACTAAGGTTAAAACATGATTCCAACACAATTAATTTATTCCAAAACACAACCAATCAAAATCAAAACAAATTCATAAACATAAACCATAAAGTCAAATCGTTATAAAACGGAACATAGAGAGATCAAACTAAAAATTATGAAAGGAAACAAGTCCAAGCAAAGCAAATTCAACAAACGAAACTAAAGACATAAAATAAAAAAAAAATACTAAAAGATAACGAAGTCAAATTTTTTCTTCAAAAAAAAAAAAAACAACCCAAAAACTCCAAGCGAGAGAGTCAAGAATTCTGAGGAGAGCGACTCCTAGACCTTCTTCCACTTCCAACATCATCACGAAGACATGAAACTTCGTTCTTTAAACCCTCAATTCGACTATTCATATTTTCAAACCATCCTTTGATTTCCGCAAAACCATCTTTGAAAACATTTAGCAAGGTAGATTCAACTTTATCAAGATCATCTTTAGTAGCAAAGTTTGAAGAAGAACCAATAGAAGATTTAGGACGGGAAGTACGATAAAACGGAGGAGGAGCAATAGGAATAACCTCACGGGAAGGAATGTTAAGAGACTCAATAGTGGGACCCGAGGAGGTGATATTTAGCCCAATATCTTTCATGATAGTTTTTCGAAGATTTTCGGGAAGATGATCAAAGATATGTTTATCAGTGTATTCTCCATTTTAAATGAAATTTTTCATAGTTTTCAAAAAAAGAATATCAAACCTCCAAGTTGGTTCAAAATCACGAGGGTCAAGAGAGGGAGATATTTTCTTAACATTGACAAAGAAATAACTAAGAGCAATCCCGTATGGTAAAGTAGAGTTCGAATGAGCACGATAATCCATGTTATGAATGAAAATTTTACAAAAATTGATAGGCCTTTTTGAATAAAGAAGAAATAGAAGGATTGCTTCATAGGGAGCAATTGTTCCATCCTTTCTATCCTTTCCTAAAAGACAAAACAAGACAATTTTATGTGCCAAACGAATATCCGGAGAGAATAAACTCGATAACCAAGGTTGAGTATGGAATTGAATCATTTTCGATGACATAAAAGCTTCAACCTCGTTTTTCAAAGGGATATCAATAATTTCTTTACTTCTATTCCAACCCGAGACAATAAAATTCTCATATCCACTATTTTGAAGTTTAAAGGCTTTTTCAATAGTTTTTGGATTAATTGAAAGGTTTTTGTTTGACACACTTGTTTTGAAAGAGCAAGATTCACAATATAGAGGATGGATGTTTTTGTAAAATTCACTAACCAAGGATTGATAAGAATTATTTTCTAAAGATAGGAAAAAATCTAATCCTTGAAATTGAAATAAATGGAAAAGATTAGAATTGGAGCCATTTACCAAAGAGATAGAGGCACTTAGTGAAAGAGATGAAATTGATCTTCCCCAAAGAACCTTGATGTTTTTCCTCACCATTCTTTGTTTTGTGGGTTCTTCTTCAATGTCTAAATCATCTTCTCCATCTTCATAAATTGAATCTATTTCAATTTCTTCATCTTCTTCATCTATGATTCTTTTATTTTTGGAAGCCCTTGAAGCTCTTGAAGCTTTGGAAGATGAAGAAACCATGCGAGCTTTGTCTTTGGAAGCCATGGCCAAAGAGATGATGAAGGTTTAATGGAGTGGGTAAGGGTTTTGAAAGATGGGTTTTCGTTTTTGAGAGAGAGAGGAGAAGAAATCGTTTTGAAAAGTGAAAGAATAAAAGAGAAGGAGAAGGGTTTTGACCGAATCGGGTTGTACACAGCACCGAAACCGGGGTCCCGCATTCACCAAAACCGGGTACCCGGTTTCCTTTCTTAGGCCTCGACAAAATGGGTTAAAAATGGAAAAGAAGCATCCTGCAAATCACCCGAAACCAATTCGAAAGCTCCCCAATAGTTTAGAAATGTTATAAAACTCCCAAAATAATCTTTGTTGTGAAATAATATGAAGTGGAAATTACGAGAATTATGAAAACAGTTTATTGCACAAAGACCACTATATTTTCTAAAAAGTACAAAAAGACCCAAAACAAAAACCAAGCATTTTTAAGCATGAAAAGGTTAAGACCTAAAAGATATTACCACAAATGATACAAAACACACATACACATAACAAAGCACAAATAAAAAACGAGATATAGAAAGAAATCACCGGATTTTTCTTTTACGAGATTTAAGCGTCCTTTTGAATATTATTCCATTTTCTTGACGCTCAACATCTACAATGAATATTACTATGGTATCCGAGGTGGAGTGGATCCGTAAATATGATTAGTACTTTTTACGATCCATGTCGGTTTTTCCCACGAGGGTATTAAAGACCCGTACTCAAGTTGTTTGTGGTAATGACACATAGAAACACGATGACCGGGTTTACCATAATAAGTACAAGTACTTCTTTTTCGAATAGAAATATCACGAGAAGGTTTTAAACACGAATTTTTCTCATTCTTTTGTAAAATCAAATTTTTACTCAAAAATAATTTTTCTTTAAAAAGATCATTTTCATCAAATGGAGTGACATTTAAATAGGGATGATTTTCTAATGTTTTAAGAGCGAGGGAAAATGCTTCATCCAATTTTTCAAAACCTTCTATATTTTTCTTCATAAGATGTTGACTTTTATTTGAAGAGAAAATATTTACAAAACAAGGGTTTTTAGTATTTCCCAAAATATCATCTAAAGTGATACAACAATTAAAACAATTCTTTTGCTCAATTTTAGCCTTTTTCAACATAAGGTTATTTAAATGGATTTGAGAGTCAAGAATATTTAGAAGGGATGAAATGTGCCTAATATCATCATAATTATATGGAGGTGACAAAGAGTTAGGATAGATTGCTACCTCATGGTTTGGTTTAAGATTGTCATGAGATTCATCATGGATTAAGCTTTCTTTTTCTTCGTCATTCTCGACAATCCCATATAGAAACTCCAAACGATCCCAAAGCTCTTTTGCCGAATTACAATCTAACATTTTTGAGAAAATCTCTTCGGATAGTCCACATATTAGAGTGTACATCGGTTTTGCATTTTGAGTGAGTTTAGCATTATCCTCATCGGTGAGTTCATCATAATATTTTTCTTCTTGATTTAACTTAAGAACTCCCGCTTCATTTAACTCCTCTTTATATGGAACGAATGGACCTTCCATAACTATTCTCCATTGATCGGGATCTTCGGCTTTGATAAATTCCTCCATTTTTGTTCTCCAAGCAAAATAGTAAGTGCCTACAAAAAGTGGAGGTCGTGTAGAAGAGGACTCTTCCAAAAGATTAAATTCCATATCGTTTACTCTACTGACGATTAAGCTATTCACGTAGAGTTAGGCTCTGATACCAATTGAAAGTCCTAAAGGGGGGGGGGGGTGAATAGGATTGCTAATAAGATTAATGCCTAATTAAAAATCTTTTGGACAATAATAAGTTTAAGAGAGAAACTACTAAGTCAACTAAATATATCAAATTCTTAAGGGATCATGCAATGGATAAACTAGAGGTTTGATATACAAGTGATACAAGTAAAACGAGTTTCTAATCTCTTACTACTCTAGATGACAATAGGTTTGATTAACTAGATAAAGATTATTACAATATTTATACTAGCATATAATCAAGCATATAAAGTGCGGAAAGTAAATAGAGTAGGGATAGAAAGTACACAACGATGTATAGTGGTTCGGTCATCCGTACATCCACTACCTAAGGAAGCCTCCTTAGGATTTCAAGCTTTCCACTAAGCTCCCGTGTCTCTCTTAACCGGGTCGAGAGCACAATAACCCTTACAACCTCTTCGATACCACAAAGGACAAACTCTTGTGCTATCGCAACACAAGGACACCGAGTATACTCCCTAGACTCAAATTCTCTCTTAATCTATCTATTACAAGAACTAGACTTAAGAGGATAGATACAAAGTGTTTAAGTGGTGAAATAACTTTGTTAAACAATCTCCTAAAGAGTAGATATGACTATAAGCATGAAAACTCCTCTTGAGTAAATAATTACTTTGAAGCTTCTTGGTTTAAGCTCTTGATCAAGCTTGGATGATTAACTTTGATAGCTTGAGACCTCTAATTTTGTAGGAGAATGATATGTATAATAGTTGAAGTGTAATAGGTAAGTTTATCCTTCAAAGAGGCCATATTTATAGCAGAAGAAAGTCCCCAACGGTTATAAAGTTGGTGGGATACTTTGTGCCAAACCGGGTTCCCGGTTTCCCAAATGCGGGTACCCGGTTTCAATTACAACGGCTACATAACGGCTATAAGATACTTGATGTTGACTTGAGCTTCACAAAACCGGGTGCCCGGTTTCACTTAATGCCGGTACCCGGTTCCTACTGACTTAGGAACTTTGACATTTTGATTCGTTGCTCGGATGGAAAAGTTTTCTTCACGAGAGTTGTAGGAAACATCATTTTAAGAAACTTTGTGTTGATCATGAAAGCTAATTCTCAATGTATACATAAGATAAGGTTAAAAGTATTGGTATGAAAATTAGCTTCTTAGGATATGATAATAAAGATTTGATCTAAATGATAAAGATTGTGCTTTTTGATGAATTAGAGTGCAAGATAAAGAATATAAATAAAGTATAATTAGCACACTAAACAATAGAGGATTTGTCACATTAAAACAACTTATCGATGGGAGCAATATGCCAACACTTGATTCTCACAACCTTTTCGATCCTTAATCTTTAGATCAAACTCTTGTAGCAATAAAACCTACCTTATTAACCGTGGTTTAGAATCCTTCTTCTTCATAAGATATCTAATAGCAGATGATCTGTATATACAACAACTTTCGCTCCAAGGAGATAGGAGCGAAACTTATCAAATGAATAAACAACAGCCAACAATTCTTTCTCTGTAACAATATAATTTATCTGAGCACTACTTAAAGTCTTGCTTGCATAATAGATCGAATGGAACATCTTATCTTTCCTTTGGCCTAAAACATCTCCCATGGCTAAATCACTAGCATCACACATAACTTCGAATGACATATTCCAGTCAGGAGGTAATACAATAGGAGCGGTAATGAGTTTTTCTTTGATTGCTTCGAAGGCCATCATGCAAGCTTCATAAAAAAAGGAATTTGGTGTCCTTCTCAAGTAAGTTACATAGTGGTTTAGCAATCTTAGCAATCTTAGAAAAGTCTTTAATGAATCTCCTATAAAAGCCAGCATGGCCTAGAAAGCTTCCCACCCCTTTTACAGAAACATGAGGGGGAAGAGTTTTTATTACCTCTATCTTTGCGCGATCAACCTCTAAACCAGCACTAGAAACCTTGTGACCCAACACTATACCTTCTCGAACCATAAAATGACATTTCTCCCAATTTAAAACCAAATCACTTTCCTTGCATCTAATCAAAAGTTTCTCTAAATTCTGTAAACACTTATCGAAGTCATCACCAAATCCAGAGAAATCATCCATAAATACCTCAAGGAAGTTATCGATCATATCCCAGAAGATTGCCATCATACATCTTTGAAACGTAGCAGGTGCATTACATAACCCAAATGGCATTCTGCGATATACAAACATACCAAAGGGACATGTAAATATTGTCTTATGTTGATCTTATAGAGCCACATAAATTTGATTATATCCGGAATATCCATCCAAAAAGAAATAATACTCTCTACCAGCTAACTTGTCTAACATCTGATCTATGAAGGTAAGAGGGAAGTGATCTTTTCTGGTAGCCTTGTTCAATTTGCGGTAATCATACATACTCTCCAACCAACCACAGTTCTTGAGCGAATGGATTTATTCTGAGCATTGAGAACGGTAGAGATTCCTCCTTTCTTTGGCACACATTAAACCGGACTCACCTATTCGCTACTCGAAATGGGATAGATAATCCCTGCGTCTAACAGCATGATAACCTCCTTCTTTACCACTTCCTTCATAGCTGGCATTAATATCCTTTGGCCTTCAACTGAGCATGCGTTATCATCTTCAAGAATAATTTTGTGTTGACAATAGGAGGGGATAATGCCTTTGATGTCGGAAATAGTCCACCCTATCGCCTCTTTGTTTTTTCTTAACACACGCAACAGTTTATCTTCTTGAGGACCTGTTAAATTTGCTGAAACAATAAAGGTAGAGTTTTATTAGTGCCTAAATATGCACACCTCAAGTGTGATGTCAATTGCTTTTTCTTTCAACTGCGGAGGAGATTCGATTGAAGGTTTCTTTTTAGATACAATCACCCCCGGTTCTCTCACAGGTTCATAGGCAAGACGCCTATATTTTGGATTCTCAGAGTTAAGAGTTGCCACTGTTTCGACAAGCTCTTCCATCAATTCAGGTAGATCAAGTGTCAAGGATGCCTGCAAAACATCATCATAAGTAAATTCATTATATACCTCTTGCGTGGCATGCTCAATTACATCCATTCGGAAGCACTCCTCTTGAGAATCTGGAAACTTCATAGCTCGGAACACTTTGAACTTCACCTCCTCGTCTTGGATTCGCATAGTCAATTATCTGTTTTCTACATCAATTAAAGTACGCCCCGTGGGTAGGAATGGTCTTCCCAAAATAATGGGGACATTCCTATCCGCGTCGTATTCAAGAATAACAAAATCAACGGGAAACCATAGAGGTGGGCCTTGCTACTCCAACTTTCAATTTTTCAAAGATTGATTTGGGCATAAGATTAATGCTTGCACCCAAATCACATAGTGTTTTACCTTTCCATTCTTCTCCAATCGATATAGGAATTGTAAAACTCCCATGATCAAGCAACTTGGGAGGTAGCTTACTTTGACAAATAACACTACATTCTTCAGGTAAACCAATCATCTCATTATTGCAATACGACCTTTTGTTGGTGAGGGCTCTTTTCTAAAATTTCGCATACTTGGGTACACCTCTAATAGCTTCTAACAGAGGAATGTTAATGCTAAGACCTCTCACTTTGTTAAAGAATGTTTGATAATCAGCCATATCACCCTTCTTTTGAACTCTAGATGGAAATGGTGGGGGAGGACGATTTATTACAACATCATCTTTCTTTTTCGGAATCTCATTAGGCCTCTCCACTTCCTCTACTTCAACTTCTTTATTTTTATCCACCACATCCTTTTCTTTTCGAATAACTTCATTCTCTTTCAGGTGGAGGAAGGTTCTTACCACTTCTGAGAGTTACAGGATTGCAATCTTCTTTCTGTTTAGGATTTTCTGTGTCATTAGGGAGTTGCCCTTGTGGACGCTGATTCAATTGTTTTAGCATTTGCGCAACTTGAGTCTCTAATAGATTTAGTTGTGCATCAGAAACTTGTTGATTTTGGATTGACTGTGCTTGGAGGGTACAATTTTTCGAAGGTTATTTTCACCTTCATGTGGTTAAGCAGGTAAAGCTTTCTGGTTCATGGTGTCATTATAATTGTCTTGAGGAGGTTTCTCTGAACATAATTTCCTTGACCTTGTCCCCCTTGGTAGTTATTTTGTGGTCTCGGATTATAATTGTATGTCGGATTTGCTGCCCCATTAGGATTTGAATACTGGAAACCCATTTCGGTTTCTGTTTGGTTGATATCCTTGACCATTCGAATTGTAGTTCCCTCGGTTGGACACAAACATCGCGGAATCTTGATTATTTTGACAATTCTCCCATTCATGATGGTTCACACCACAATACGAACACCCATAGACTTATTGCGTAGCATTCACTTCAACTCTTTTACTTGAAAAACCCTCTTGCACGGCTAAGGTAAGTTGTTTCAGTAGTTGTTCCAATGTGGTTTGCAATTTGTTCTCTAAGGAGGTAAACTTTTCTTCAATATTTATATTATTAACTCCCCCTTTTACCAGTGTTCTCACAGTATTCCAACCCACTTCATTATTTACCGTTCTATCCAAGATGATCTTCGCGTGAACGGGCTGAACCTGTAAAAATCCACCACCACATAACAAATCTAAATCCTTTGTAAAAGATTTTTAATTTTTGTTGTTCTGTAAGGCCATGATCAGGGACCCTTTGCAAATACAGCTGAAATCTCGACCAACTTCTACCCAAAGCTTCATCATAATCTTGTCAGAAATGTGTTAATTCGAGTTGAGCATCTAACCTCATATTGGTTGGGTAATATCTGTCAAAAACTGCTGTCTGTAGTTGTTCCCAATTAGTGATCTTTCCTGGTTCTTGCGAATCACGCCATTCACTCGCTCCATCTATTACGAAAAATCGAAATGTAGCAAAATACAGTTGCTCTTTTGTTACTCCTTGAGTGATGTAAGAATCGCAGATTTGCATAAACTTCTTCACAGCGCGAATAGGATCTTCTCCAGGCTTACCACGAAAATCTCTGTAATTCCAGAATCGAACTAACATACCCGAATATGGACGAAATCTCAGAACATTTATATATGCTGGGCCAATCCCAAGAGAAGGAGCGCGGAACGGATCTTGTTTTGGACCATTAATGAACCATGGATCATTGACTTGGGCTTTAACTGGAGGATTAGGAGGTGGGACTTGGCCATTGTTCTGACCATTATTCTGAATCAGAAGTTCGTCCATTTCTCTAGCTAATCTCTCCTCTAACTCTTGCGCTTCTTTTTCTTCTCTCTTTTTCTTGTTAGAAAGTCTGACTAATGATCCAGGATTTTCGAGGATCGGAGGTAGTGGCTCAATATCCCTAAGCTTCCTTCGCATACACCAAACCTAGAAACCTGAAAAAGATGAACAAACAAAGCGTAAAACTGAAAAAAAAAAAATGCAACTAACACTAAAGGATAAACACCGGGATCACATGCTACCGTCCCCGGCAGCGGGCACCAAAAACTTGGTGGTCCTTTGTGTATTATAAAAATAATGCAATAAGGAAAAGAGAACCACAACTGCAAGTGTACAGTTGTCCCAAGTAATATATGTGATAAACAGATCCGTTCTCAGGGACGGATTGGTTGACTCTAATGCTTATCAAGTAGTGATTAATTGCACGTAAAAGCAAATAAATGATTTTAAGATTGGTTGTTTGTTTTTCTATAACTAAGAAAATTAATTAAAAGACTAAAATAATGTAAATATTAAGCTAGACGCGAGTAAATAAAATAGCTAGACGCAAGTATGAAAGGTAGTACTCGAGTAACGCTAGGATTTTACCTCAATCTATTCATTCCATGTATTGTTTAAGGGACGAATTGGTAAATAATAGTGGTCTGGATTCGATATTCTCCTTACCCCGTCAGGGTGGACTAAGAAGCTATTCTTAGGTGCTACAAACCCCGTCAGGGTGATTATAGTCCACCTTCGAATGATTAAGTTCTAATTACCCAATTGGCCATAGGATTAATTAAGCCTGTCAAGATCAATAATTTCTATCCTACATTCATTAATTATTTCTATACCTAAACCCCCCGTCAAGGTGATTCATATGCCACTTTATGAAATAGCCTAGATACTAATTCCTATTGTTGATTCATGACTTCAATAATAGTTGATAAATGCAAATTAATGAAAAATACTAATTACCCAATTTGATTTCAATTATAATAATCCCAAAACTAAAAACATGAAATGAAATAAATTGGGGCTTAACCTATTAATGCATTCTCAAGTACTGTATGAATTTAGCTCATAATTGCAAAAACTAAGAAATTAAAATTAAAGGAATTCATAATTGTTTTACAGAATAAAAGATAAGAAACCTAATTGAGGAGTTGATTCGGCTGAGAATTGGAGACGTTGGATTTCTCCAGCTCTTGACTTCTTTCTCTTCCTTGCTTCTGCTTCTTCTCTGATGCTCTGACTTTGTATGTAATGAATTGTGTGTGAAAATAGAAGTCTAAAAGCCTTTTTATAATAGAAATTTCGGACTAGGGCTTTCTTAATGGATTAAATGAAAATTAGAAAGCCCAAGTCCATAACTTAAGTCCAAATCCCATAACTAATGTACAACCTCCACTAAATCAGCTGTAACTTTCTCGTTTTAACTCGGAATGACTCCGTTCTAGTTGCTAAATCTTCGTGACTCGATAAGGAATAAAACTTCTTCACAAGTCGGGGGCTGAATCTATGTTTAATAGCTCGAAATCAGCAATTATCATCAGCCTTCCAGATTTGCAGCTTGAATTTTGTCAACTCTTCGGGATATTTCTTCTTACTTTGACTTCATTACACGATCTTTGACTTTAATCTTCTATTACTCTCCTAGATAGTATTCAAAACCTACAAACTTTTCACTCAAAACAAACCATATTACGCGCAAAATTTTAATAAATGAAAAATACTAGAATTTAAAGAGGAAAATTGAATTATTGCATATTAACACCAAAAATCTATCTAAATAGTCAAATACACACAAAAAATGATGTCTCCCAAGGGTATAAAATTAGAACATTTAGAAAGACATCAGTCACCTTGCCTAAGACCACGTGATGGAATAAAAGACCCAGATGACTAAACATTGAGGATAACATTAAACTTTACAGTAGTGATACAGGCTTCAATAAAAGACACCCAAGAATCAGCGAACCCCGTCTTAGATAAGAGTTTAAGGATGAAGGACCAGCTCACTTGATGTCTCCCTAAATGTTCTAATTTTATGCCCTTGGGAGACATAATTTTTTATGTTTATTCGTTTATTTTGATAGACTTTTGGACTAAATATGCAATAATCCGAATTTCCTCTTTTATTTCTAGCATTTTAAATTTATTAAACTTTTGCGCGTAATATTGGGTATTTTAGTGAAAAGTTTGTAGATTTTGAATATTATCTAGGAGAGGAATCCGAGAATAAAGTCAAAGATCGTGATATGGAGTCAAAGCATGAAGACAAATCCCGAAAGAATTGATATTTTAAAGCTGCAAATCTGGAATATTGCCATAGATTGCTGATCTCGATCCACCTAAGAGTAAATTTAGCCGCTGACTTATGAAGAGAAAACGTGCCCCATTGAGTTACGGAACTTTAGCAACTGGAATGAGGTCAATCCGAATTGAAACGAGTCGGTTAGAGCTGTTTTAGTGGAGGTGGTGCAGCAGTTACGGGATTTTGGGCTAAGATAATGGACTTGGGCCTTTATTATTTCATTTAAACTTTAGCCTAAGGTCCAAGTCCGAATTTCTAAGTATAAATAAGGGTTTTGACTTCTATTTTTTACACAATTCACTTTTTACAAAAGAAAACATCAGAGAGAAGCCAAGGCAAGGAAGCAGGACAGCTAGAGAGCTGAAGATGGTCTATATTTCCAAATCACAGCTAATCTAATTCCGCAATTAAGTTTTTCTTTTATTTCTTTCTGTAAAACAATATGAACAACTTTATTTATTTTAATTTAGTTTTCCGCATTAGTATGAGCTAATTTAATTAAGTGCTTGAGAACGCATAATGGGTTAATTTCAATTTGATTTCGTTTCATATGTTTGGATTTGGGATAATTATTATTTAAATCAAATTGGGTGAATTATATTTTTCTTTAATTTGTATTTTATTTACTATTATTGACCTGATCAATTGATAATAGGACTTAGTATCTAGGCTATTCCAATTAGTGGCGATTGGATCACCTTGACGGGGGGTCTGGGTACAGAACTAATTAACGAATATAGGTTAGAAATTATTTGACTCTGACGAGCTTAATTAAACCTATGGCCTATTGCGTAATTTAGACTTAATCACTTGAGAGTGGACTATAATCACCCTAACGGGGTTTGTAGCACTTGAAAGTTGCTCCTTAGTCCACCCTGAAGGGGGTAAGGAAAATCCGAATCCCGACCAATATTACTTAACCAATTTGTCCCTTAAAAATGTATGAAATGAATGATAATTAAGAGAAATCCTTGCGTCTCTCAAGTACTGCCTTCTCATCTCGCGTAAACACTTTAGTTTCTTGCGTCTAGTCATTTACTTGCATTAATTTAGTATTTTACTTTATTGTCTTAGCATTAGAAAACCAAACAAACAATTCTAAAAATCATTTACTTGTTTTCACGTGCAATTAACCACTATTTGATAAGCATCAAACTCAGCCATTCCGTCCCCGAGAACGAATCTGTTTTATCACTTATATTACTTGGGACAACCGTACACTTGCGGTTGTGGTTCTCTTTTCCTTATTGCATTTATTTTAGAACACACAAAGGACCACCATCACTCTATCATAAGCTTTATGAATGTCAGCTTTCACGATAGAGTAGCTATTTCTGGAGTTATTTCGAAGGTGTTTAAATTTGTGTATAGCTTCATGAACTATAATAATGTTATCCTGGATTAGTCTTCCTTTAATAAAGGCTGATCGACACGGGGAGATAATACGAGGGATAATTGAACTAAGTCTCAGGACCATAACCTTAGCGAGAATCTTATGGAGGAAATTTGTACAAGATATGGGCCTGAATTGCTCTATCTTTTGAGGGTTCTTTCGCATAGGGATAAGGATAATATTGGTATCATTAATATTACCCAGGGGGATAGAGCCATTAAGCACCCCATTACAAATACCAAGAATGTCCTCTTTAAGCAATTCCCAGAATTTATGGAAGAAAGCGCCTGGAAGTCCATCAGGCCCAGGTGATTTGGAGGGGCTAAGCTGCCAATCGGCAAACTTAAGTTCCTCAGGAGTAATTGGTTTCATGATATCAATGTTCTCATTCTCGGTAACAAGGGGGAGAACATTGTTAAGAATAGGTTCAATTGCTCTATCACCTGGGTCCATATAGAGTTCATTAAAGAATTGCGTGACATGGGATTTTAACTCACCTGTGCCTGATGTCCAGGTGTTATCCTATTTCATAAGGCAAGTAATTATATTGGCAACTCTTCTGTTCCTAGTGGATAAGTGGAAAAATTTGGAGTTCATATCCCCCAAGTTTAACCAAGTGATACGAGACCTCGTGGCCCAATATCTTTCCTCAAGGGACTAGTATTTTTCAATCTCAGAAGAGATTGAAATGAATTTTTCTTTGAGCGATCCTTCAAGGCCAAGAGGAGAGCAGGACATAAGCTTAGTAAGCTTATTGGAGAGGGTATTAATCATGGTGGCATTGTTACGCAAGTTAGCTTTCTTCCATCTTAAAACAGATTTCTTACACCTTCTAAGTCTTTTAATGAGTTTTAAATGAGGAGGACCACTGAATCTTAGGGAGTTGTTAAGACAATCATTTATAGTAGTTTTACAGGAAGGGATATTTAACCAACTGGTATTAAGTTTAAAAGCCTTTGAATTATTAGATGCAGGGATATCACTTAAATATAGAATCATAGGGTAATGGTCAGATCCTATTGGGGGTGCATTGTGAATCCAAGCATCTGGGAATAAAGTAATCCAAGCAGGGGAGCATAAGCCTCTATCTAATTTTTGTAATATAAGGTCATGATCATCTCTATTATTTCTCCACGTAAAAGACCATCCTTTAACAGGGATTTCAGATAGATCATTAATGGTTATATTATTATTAAACACACACATTTCAATCAAGATTTTAGGATTACCACCCACTTTTTCCTGAGCATATATAATTTCATTAAAGTCTCCAATGAATATATTAGGGGAATCAGAGGATACAGACATTTGGTTAATAAATTCCCATAATTTTTCCTTACTAGATTTTTCAGGGAGAGTGTATACAAAGTGTAAAAACCAAGGGATACCACCAGAAGAAGATAGGGAAACAGAAATATGATTAATATCAGAAGAAATTACCTCGCAATCCAAGTTGTCAACGCTGAACAAAGCAAGTCCTCCAGAGATACCAATGGGATCAACACTCCACACCAGTCTTATTTTTAGTTTTTTTGCTAGCAGAAGATGTTTCTTTCTTTTAGTCTTGGTCTCGGAAAGGCCAAGAACCTGGGGTTTTTCCTTAGAGATGATTTCCCTAAGGTTTTGGACTATCAGGGAGGACCCTGTCCCCTGACAGTTCCAAAAAACTCCTATCATTCTTCTTCTGGGGGTTGCGCTTTGCAACCTCCCACATCCACTTGAGCAATCATCTGAAGGGGAGGAACGTTGACAGCAATGTCGAGAAGGGGGACTTCCACTAAATTGTCCTTTATCTCGCTGAAACCTACTATCTCTTCATGGGTTAACTTGCGCTTCCTAGCGCTCTGACTCATTCTCGAACTAGAAGGACCTTCAATACCAACCGTGATTTCAACAAACTTCAAATCCATCTTTGATTTCATACTCTCTTGAATTGGGGATTTTTCCGGGGTATTCACATCATCACAAACTTTCACTTTCTGATCTTCTTTCGGGGGGATATAACCATCGGTGTATGGGTAGAAAAAGAGGTTCCATCAATGGGGGTGAGGAATAGATGAAGGGGGAGTAGGGGAAATAGAGGGAGATTTCTGGTTCTCATTAGAGTGAGTGGGGGTAGGAGTGTGGAAGACAGTTGGGCTTTGAGGGATTTCGCCTTCGCTTAGGTTAGGACTCTTAGGATTAGGATTGACCCACTGATAGCTTGTCTTCCCTTTCGTTGGGTTCTCTTGAGACCACGTTCTGATGGACCATGTCTTACCAAAACTAGAATTGGGCCCCTTGTTCTCCTGAATCTTATTGGGCCAAGGAGTCCAGTCTTCATCTGTGTTGTAGTTCTTGCGTTTAGATCCAGAGGCTTTGTGAGCACCTTTAGGCCCAATAGCACCTTTAGTGGGCTTAGGTCCAACCGTAGCCTTTCCTTTGATAGATAAGGGCCTAGCTGACTCAGCCTTATCATCACTCGTAGCAGTAAGGGTAAACCGACATTTTCAATAGTAAGGGGGTTAGGTACCATCACTTATTTAAATAGGTTAGAAATAACAAATAATTAATAATTTTATGTTATTAAATAAGGATAAATTCGTAAATAAGAGTGTTATACACTTGATAGACAAATTAATTTTTTTAACAAAGAGAAGTGGTAGGGCTTTTTTTTATATATATATTTTGATTATTTAATAGATAACAAATAGATTTAGGTATCTTTAAATAAAGTATTTGTTTTGAATTGAAAAGTATATATAAAATAAATTAAGGGATTCCTAGCAAAAATTATATTTTAGGATTCCTGGAGCAATGATTTCCTTTGCCTTCCCATAACCGGCCTAGTAGGGAGATGGTGTGGGGGAGGGGGAAGGGGTAAGGGAAAGGGAGGGTGAGGTGGTTATATATGTTTTTAAATATATTATTCAAATATATATATATATATATATATAAATAGTTATTACCCCAAAGTTTTGAAATATGTAACAAGGTTTTCTTTAATTTTTTTCAAATATAAAATTTAACTTTTTTTCTCTTCTTTTTCTCCATAGATATGAATTTCCTTAGTAATAGCATCACGTGAGCCCTTATATTATATACATCTTACATTGTAATTGATTTTTTTTAAATAAATATTTTTCTCGTAACAAGGTTTTTATTAACTAACATTGATGATTTAATAAACATGTGTGTTAATTCTTTGTCTGTTTGTAATTTTATAGTTATGTTATTATTTATAATAAAATATAGATTTTTTTCGTAACATAAAATTATGGAGTCATGTGTAATGACTTAAAAAAAATATGTCTTCCATGCCTACAAATAAATCATATCGATAGAAATAACTATGTTTTCAAAAGTTTTAAAGTATGCTACTAGGCGACTTTAGAATTTTTTCTAAAATTTAATTGTTTTTAACTTTGTTTTCTCTTTCTTTTTTCTCCAATATATATTCTATTCCACAAAATAATTTAATTTTTCTTAATCCTTTCTCTTACTTTTATGGGCTCATGGAATTTTTATTTTTCTAATTAGATTATTGACTTAATTATTATTATAATTTATGAGTTAAACTTCATTGTATGATATTTTTATTATTTTATAATTTTTTTTTGTCGTTCATTGAAGAAAAGCAATTTAAATACAACAATTTCTCAAGGCATTGCTAATAAGTTCAATACTATCAACTACATCGTTAGTAATCCTGTTCGGTAAATTTCCCGTTCGCCTAGTGTATTTAGCTGTCAAATCGGCTATGCTGTTCCGGTCTCTTTTGATATGACAAACTTCCCAATTCGGATATCTCGCTGCCCATTTCCATATTATTTCAATTAGGGGTCGTATCTTCCAATCTATAGCTTGCCTATTTTAATTCCTTGTACAACTTCCAAATTATCTGAATAGAAGAGTGCTTTATCAAAACCCATAGAATCCGTTGCCTTCATAACTTGTAATATAGCGTAAACATCCCCTTCTTTAACGTATCTACACGTACCTCTCCTAGATTCCTTTTTCATAAATTTTCCTTCTTTATCCAAAGCAATAGATGCAATTCCACTTGGTTCATTCTCATTGATAAAAGAGACATCATTATGCCACGTAATATCAACTTCACTGACCTTCACTTCATCTGTCCCATTATTTATTTGTTGATTTTCTCTCTGGATTATACATTCTTCCTTCTTTGCATGGTTTGTTTTGTAAAGTCTATCAACTAAGTTTATTGAATTATTTATAATCTCTGAAATGTCCCATACCATTTTCTCAAAAAAACCCTTCATTCTAGCCTTCCACATTATCACAATTAAATTGCTAGTTACCCATTTCTTGTCCCATCCTTTTTTTGAGTAACTTGAAATAATATTAGTAAACCAATCACTGAGCTTGATATTCTCCTCTCTGTTAACTCTAATTTGTAACTGAGATTGCGCCCAAACCGCTGCGCTAAACGGGCACTGTATAAATAAATGTTCTAAAGTTTCTTCGCCGGTTTCGCACCATTCGCATTGCGTGGATGTGATACACTTTTTCTTTTTTAAATTCTTTTTTGTTGGTAATGCGTTACTGCAAACTTTACACATAAAATTCCTCATTCTTGTTGGTACATTTGAGTTCCAAACCATGGACCACAAGGATGAGTCAGATTCTATTTCCCCTTTGTAAGATGTTTGTGCTTCCTTACTAACCTCATGATTTACAAGCACGTGATATCCTGAACTTGTTTTATACTCCCCATCTTTTGTCGATGGCCAAATAATCTTATCTTCCTTATCATGCAATTAAGAGATATTTTATAATAAAATATAGTTTATTGGCATAATATAGCTAGATACTCAAGAGACGATTAACTCCAAAATAGTATGTTTTAACATTAACAATAAATCTTTAATTTTGTTGTCTGGGACGATTAACTCCAAAACAGTATGTCTTAACATTTACAATAAATCTTTGATTTTGTTGTTTGAGTAAGTCTAGGCGTGCGTTTAATATTAATATATATTATATAAATATCTAACTATTGTATATTTGGTATTATCGACATTAATAAAATATTTGACCTGGACAAAGAAAAATTGTCTTTGTCCATAGAAATATATTATGTGGTATATGGTATATAAACCTATTTTTCTCATAGTTTAGAAATACGAAACAAATATCCCTAATGTTTATATGATCCAATCAACTTGTTTTTTTGTTAACCAAATTTATTTTTCTTTTTTGATTAGACCGCTTAATATCATGTCACAATCATAACTATATATGAATAATACAATTTTATATTACTCGTATTTATATTACATGAAATGATTTATATTATAATTAAATTTCTCTTTTGATATTTATTTTCTTTCTTTTTTTAGGATTCATGGTACGGTTAAATTTATAATTAATTTTATTTTAATAATTATTTTACACTAGCATATAGGTTTTTTTGAATAATGTAGGGTTTCAAGGTGCAATTAACTCCAAAAAGTTATGCCTCTCTTTGTAAATATATACTATGTATGAATAGCTATTATCCCGAAATATTGATATACGCAATCCTTTTAGATTGTAATTAAATTTTTTCTTTTAATAATATTCTCTCTTTTTTTGTTTATGGTTACCATATTATTTTCCAATAAAATTTCGGTTTATTGTAGAATAATTAAATGACCTACAAATTCAAATTTTATTAAAATCAAAATATCTCCGAAGTCTAAAACAGTACTCTCCTAAACGTCTGTTTCCCCGAATCTCATGTCCAATAAACTCCAACTATCGTGCCTCAGTCATTCCAATACTCACACTATAAAATTACAGTGGTAATGCTTTGCCTTGGCCACTGGATCTAGGAACGTTAATTAGCCTGTAAAATTTTTTCATCCGGGTATTAAAAATGTAAGCACATCAGGGACTAGAAATCATATATAATTACCAAAAGTACATATACATTTATAAAAATGATAGATTTTGATAAAACTATATTCTGTGAACCTCATACTGCACGCACCCCTTATCTCGCCATGTTTAGATTATATACTTTACTTACAAAGCATTAAAATTATACTGGGTTTTGATATATCCAAATTTTGTTGTGATTTTAGAGATGTATACCTTGGTGCAAGCTTGGGTTTTGGTAGTAGTTGCTCTTATTGTTGTTGCAGTGGGATCCCTGCTATCCTGGTTCATACAGGAATTCTTGGTAACAGAATTTTGAGAACGGGAAGAAACAAACAATAATGATGATGATAATGATTATGATGATGACACATACTATAATGATGAAGATTACTTTGGCAATGATGAAAGTTACTTTGGCGATGATGAAGACAAAGATGATGAAGACGATGACTATGATACAGACAACTACTTCGACGAGGAGAAGGATGACGAGGATGATTATAGCTCTATCGATGACTATTAAAAAGATGATGGATATATGAATATAGAGGATGAGGGAGGAAGAGTAATACTTTTATCAATTTCTAATAGTCGCTAGAGAGACAAAGAATTTGTGATCACTACGCGGCCGCTATTCGAAAACAGTACTTTATTGAAATGTAATGGTCATCGATCTTTATCTTTCTGAGAAATTGTAACTATGAACTTCATATGAACCTGTTTTGGAAGATATTAGAATTTAAACACTTTTATTTTTGAAATACTAGTACATAGCCATATAAACAATGAAAACATACACACAATACCAATTTTCTGCAACTAACTTGGAGATAGGTATATTAGCACAGGGTAAAAACCAACCCATAAACCAACAAATGGCCCGGGTAGGGACATGAGGTCTTAAAAACTTAATTTTTTAAGAATTAGAGACCTCGAGGAAGTCGGGGGCATTTCAGTTAGAGCGGCTGGGGCGGGATTAGTTTGCTTGTTTAACTTTTGGGCCGTTTAATAACGGGTTGAGATTATTAGTCTAATTCAAATTATACATTTAGGGTATATTTGAGTCAAAGTAACTCCAATTGACTCTAACTCACCCATCTCTTTCTATTTAAATCCAACTCAGTCGATCTTAGTTTAAAATTCAATCAAGATCAATTTATATTTTAAAATTATATTGTATATTACAAAAATCTGAAAACTGGAAAATACATTATCTGCTATTGATAAAAAAATTTAGAGATGTTATAGATCTAAATCAGATATATTAGATCAATTATCTTTAATATATAGTCTCGAATTATAAAAGTATAGATCTCTTACATAATTACAACAATATAATTTACATGAACCTAAAATTCAAAAATAAGTATACATTTCTATGACATAACTATATCAATTACATATATAATAATGTATATAATACAACAAATATAAAAGATAACTTGTACGAAAAATGCATAAGAATAGTTGATTACCAGATGTTCGATATTGTTGTTATTTGTTGGATGGAAATACTTTTATAACTTACGATCTATGTGTGTGAGAGAGAGAGAGAGAGAGAGAGGAAGATATGAGAAAAAGTATGTTCGGAAAAAATGAGATATATTTTGGTATTAGGGGTATTTATACCTTTAAGGCATGTAGGTTAGGATAATACCCGATTTGGGTTGGGTCTATAGTGGGTCAAATCGTAAAAAGAAAATGTTTTTGGCCCAAACGATCTAAACATCTTATAAATCGTTGATGTTGGGGAGGGGTAGGGTTGTTTTTTTATTTTGCTCAAACTCAAGGTATTTTATATGCACCCAAAAATGTATTCACATATATTAACATATATGAATTCAAATGTGAGATTGGATTAGAGGAAATGATTTCAGATGAAATTAAAATAAAATTTTGCAAGAGAGTTTGGTGTTTAAAGTAGGAAAATATTTCTAATAGAGTAAATGAGTTGATGTTAGAAAGGGAAGTGGATTAATAAGAAACCGCGTATGACGTGATGTCCAAGAGTAGTTTTCCTAAAACGAGACCGTTTACAACCTTGGGTTGTATATTAAACGGGAGTTATCTTAATTGGAAAGGGTGTATCAGTCTTTCGATTATGTTGAGATTAGGGTTTTCAGAGATTGGGTCAAGTTAGATGTTAAGACGCATGTTAGTTGGGTTCTGTGTTATTGCTTAATTTGGTTCTTTGTTGGTTTATTATGATATAAGTGGACTTATGACCAACATAGTTTTTTAACTGTTGAATAAAATGAAACTGTTTGCCAAAAAAAATGAGATGGCATTTGTCTTATGTATTATATAAAAACAATTTATTTTTCACATTAACTTATGTGCATAAATTCTATCAAGGTGACATCATGCCAGTTTGTAGAAATTATTCATTTGCTTCTTGTAAACAAAAGAAAATAGTAGTTTTAACATATAGGGAAACTACCCTCGTGGATACCACTGTTCCGAATTTTGACAAATAAGTGCCTAAGTTTTATAAAATAACAAATAAGTACCCAAATTTTTATATTTATGTGTTCCGTTAGATTCAACCGTTACTTTTGACATTAACTGGCACATGATGATTGCGTGGAACTTCCGTTAGTACCGAAGTTTTTCAAAATTTGACAAATAAGTGCGCAAGTTAGACAAATACGTGTGTAAATTTGGGCATTTATTTATCGAAATTTGAAAAACTTGATTATTAACGGAAGGGCCATGCAATATCGTCGTGACAGTTAAAGTCAAAAGTAACAGTGTATACTAACGGAAGACAAAAAATATAAAGTTGGATATCTATTTATCATTTTTGAAAACTTGGCTTGTCCAAATATAAGCAAAAATTGCACTGTAATTTCCTATAATATGCAAAAATTGCACTCAAATTCCATATATTATGCAAAAATTGCACTTAATCTCCCTATATTATGCAAAAATTGTACTATAAGTCCCTATATTTCAGCTAATTTTGAAAATTTCAACAATTTTTTTTTCAGATCGAGGCTAAGATAATATATCGTGTCACTTATATTTATTGGTATGATTAATGAACTTGGTTGGCTTTTGACATTCAAGTATAAAATATTAAAATATTCAGAGACTACTGATTTAGATATACAATATGTTGGTACGTTAATGTTATTGTGTGCAACAAAAACTCTAAAAAAATTGCACTAAAGGTCCCTATATTGATTTAGTGTAGGGTATTTTGTGTCAAGTTTAGTTGCGATGCAAGTTACGTTATCTTGGGAAGTGATGACACAAACCTTTGACTTTGGAAAGCAAAAGCATCTGAACAAATGGGAGTTGTACAAATTTGCCCCTTTCTCTTTTTTTCTTTTAATTTAATTTTGTAAAAGTTTAGACTAAAGCTGAATATTTTGCTTATTGTAGATCTTACCAAGAGCGTAAACAACATGAGTATTTGGAAGCTGTTAAAAATTGTTACAAGTATCTTCCTGAAGTGAAGCGTATTGTCAGGTAAATGAAAGATCTAGGGGCATTTAAGTCATCAATAAAATGTGAGGGAATTTGATGATATGAATAATAATAATAATAATATATTGCAGGCATAGACACTTACCAAGGCCAATATACAAAGCACATGCTCGTAGGCGTATAATGTCAAAAGCTATTAACGAGAATTTGGCTGCTGCATTGGCATTTAAGAGTTCAGATCCTCATTCTTTCAGCTATCTGTAAGACCAATCTGTATAACTCGGGTCATGGTAGAAGAGAACTCTAACACATGTTTAACAATGACACACCTTTCTGAAGATCAACATATATGATTCTCTCGCATTTAAACTTTTCAAAACAAACAGAAAGAACCATATGTTGATCTTTAGAAAGGTGCGGTGTTATTGTTAAACGCTTTAGTTAATGCTAATAAATCTGTGTTAAGAAGATAGAGTTCAGGTATTGGTGAAATTTCGGTCAAAAACCCTTTGAATATCTCTAATCCTTCGAAAATGAGGTTTTTACTATGACCTGCAATTTGAGGATATATATTAGTTTCGGTTACTGGTAATATGGATATTGTAGCAACTACTCATGTTGGTCAAAACGGGGTTTATCTATGTGTTAATCAACTAGAGGTTCAACTTACTTTCTAGGGTTTTCCTTCTGCTCTATAGAGCACTTATGACAAGTTTTAAATTTGTCAAATAGGAAAATAAGGATTAAAACTTTTAATAAGGCATTAATATGAAGTTAGAAACATATACTTAAATTAGTGGGAAAAAAAGTAAGGTTGAAATATGATACTACTTTATACATATAGTTCTTTCAATTGGGGAGCGTGAGGTAGAAAAGTCTCTTGATGCTGAAGTTGGGTTGTTTTCAGGCTATCGTTTCCTGTTGGGTTAATTGCATCATGGTCACTGTGTTATAAAAATATTAAAATATACCTATTTGTTTCAGAAGATACAAAATATTGAAGTTCAGGATTCACTGGCGTGAATTTGATCATCAAGTCGAAGAATTTAACGAAGAAATTGATCCAGATCGAATCGAGGTTTTTATTTTATACATTATCTCTTTAACCGTTTTTAGTTTCACTTAATTTACTTCTATCTTATATTTCTGTGTTTTTTTTTCAATTTTAATAACAGGCTCAATCGATATATGTGAAGAATTTGAATTCTAAAACATCTGATGAGAGTTTGAAAAAGCACTCTACTGATCATATAAAGTAAAGGGAAGTTATAAGTGCTAGAGTGAATAAGCATTTAGAAAAATGGAAAGAATGTGTCGATGGGTTTTAGATTTATTAAGTTTGATTCTGTTGATACATCACTAAACATTTGTAAGGACCTAAAGGTAAATAATGTCCTAATTCAGAGGATTTTGCAATTTACATAAATTGCAAAAAAAATGGAGTCAATTAAAGACAGATGATGAAGGTTAAAGTTTTAGTTTCAATAGAATTAAGAGAAGGGATAGTATTGATCAGATAGTTAACTCAACTGTCACGGGAATATTTTATATGATTGCTTAATGTGGTATTTCAGTGTTTAGAATATTTTGTTATTATTTTACATGAATGTATTTTGAAATAAAATGTGTAAGATGCGTGTAATATGGTTGCAAATACTTTCAGATTATGAAAAGAGGTCATATTTTGACCACTATTTGTTGTCTCAAAGAAGAGTTATAGAGGCAATATTACGTAATGTATAATAACTATATGAAGTAAATGAATGATATTGTTCGTTATGATAGGGATCCACAAGTAGTAATGGGAGCAAATCCCATCATGAAGAAGTGAAGATGAGAGAATGGGATAAGGTTCACTGCTAGTTGAGCTGTCCGGGGAATCTTAAACATGTTACACCAGACATTGTTGCGGATATCGAATGATTCAAGTCACCAACTATAAAAACAGTAAGTATTAGACACCCATTTTACATAATACAGGGACTAAAAGTGAAAACTTACAACTAGGAGTAGTGACCTTCAATGTGCGGAAACAGATGTCATATAAGGCTTCATTTTCAAGAACCTTAGTTCTTGCTGGAACTGATTTGAAACTAAAACCTAAGTAAGATTGATAGTGATTGGTCTAATTAGAATATAAATGTCGAGTATCATGTATTTCTCAAACATGCTATTGTTTTTCTGTAATTACAAAAAAGAATATGATGTGGAGAGAGCTAAGCAAGAGGAGTTGATCTTTGTTCAACATTTAATTTTTGTGAAATTTACATCCTTTTCTAAAACATGATGTCTGTAAATCATGACGAACCCACTTATCCCAATGGATTAATTGTTGCATTCAAATTGAAAAAGATATCATCTGAAGGTTCCGGAAACAAAGAGACAGAGAATAGTGAAACTAAATCTGAAGAATCCTAAAAGGGTGAAGAAAACAAAGATGTTGTAATGCGTGAGGATCTCAAAAGTGGTCTCCAAAAGTTTAGTACTGTTAAGGTAATACTATTTTATGATTAAAATGTTTTTAACTATTTGTGCTTTAAATTATGTGATGTTGTAGTTTATAGATTTTTTATGTGATGTTTAAAACCTTTGGAGATGAGATATCGTACGTGTCTCGGATCAGCAGCGCACATCATTCCCTGGAGTTGTGGAATAAATCGAAGAAAATGGAAGTTATGGAATAGTTAGAGTAGTATATAAAGGCTATAAAAGACATAATGAGAATAGAGTGGTTGATGGATCAGGATATTTTGATGTTCTGGAACGATATTTCTACTCGGCTATACATGATGTCTGAGTTAATTGCACTATTGGTCCCTATATTATGCAAAAAATCATATAGGGATTGATTTTGTAATTGTTTCCTTTTCTGGGATTCAGCTAGGGTTTTGCTTGATATAGGATCTTTTTGAAATAGTGCACAATAAATGTCAAATACTACAAATTATATAAAAATTAAGAGCTAATAATAAAAATCAAAGCTCATGGCCTTTGATCAACAGATAGCTCCGCAGTAGCCAACACACTAAATCATAAATAGAGCATACATCTCTGTTGTTTCAAAAAACATAAAAAATATATATGTTGGAAAAGTAAAGTTGCAATATTAATGCAAAAGCACAATGGTGAATTTGTAATTTCTTGAAAAAATAAAAATAAAAATAGAACATTAAAAGGACATACCAAGATGCATTCATAAAAATAAATAGATAACATGTTCCATTTCCAACTTAAAATGCGGTTATGGAATTGTTCCAATATATATTAGGGTGTATGTGACCCTTTTATAGTAATTTGAGCAATTTTAACAAATTCAATGCATACATGTATGAAATAAAATAAAAAGTTCAATAGTTTTTTATTAATATCGAGGAGAACTATCTGGTGGGTCCTGGTGTGTTATAAAATTAAGTACTGAAAATAAAGGAACCACAATACCGCAAGTGTACGGTTGTCCAAGTAATACTCCGATAAATCAGGATTCGTTCTCAGGGATTGGACTGGTATAACTCAAGTGTTCAATAGATAAGTAGTAGTAATTGCTAATATAGAAAATAAAATATAAAAGATATTTGTTTTGTTTCGAGTTATTAAACTACTGGACGCAAATAAACAAAAAACTAAAAATAAATACTAAAGGACTAAGACGTAGATATGAGCTATACTTGAGTCTCGCTAGGGAATCAACTAAACTTACCTAATTAATTCTTTTGTTAAGGGCGTAACTGATATTCCTATATTAGTCAGGACTCTAATGTCTCCTAGCCCCCGTCAGGGTGGACCTAAGAGCTATCCTACAGTATTACGAACCCCGTCAGGGCGATTATAAGCTACGCTCAGATTATTGAGATCTTACCCAATTGGTTATAAGGTAAACTAAGTCCGTCAAGATCAATAATTTCTACCTAACGTTTATTACCTATGTCTGTAATTAAACCCCCCGTTAAGACGATCACTTCCCCACCAAAGTGAATAGCTTAATTACTGTGACCTATCTCCGATTAGCTAATTCATTGATAGTGAAATTAGTATAAAACAATAAGAAATATGAAATACTCAATTTAAATTAAACTAGAAACTAATCCCAAATTGAAATACATGATTTAAATAAATTAGGGTTAATCACATTACGCGATTCTCAAGTAATTAAGGTTTAGCTCATAATTGAAATAAAAAAAAATAAAGAAATTAATAATATACATGTCCTAATAACATAAATAAAATAATAACCTAGATAGCGGAATTGGTTTGAGCTGTTGTTGGAGCAAAAAGATTCTCCAACTTTTGCTCTTGCTTCTGCCTCTTGACGGTCTCTCTAAGGATGGTATAAATTGAAGGTTTAATGAGAGGTGCTGAATAATGAGGTCTAAGAGGTTTATCTATAGGTGCTAGGAAGCCCTAATTCGTTTTACTTGGAGAGGAAGACAAGTAAAAGACTTTTTAATTCGCAACCCTAATTTATAGGAAAGGTAAGATTTTGTTGGTGATTTGTTTCTGTCATATCTCTTTCAATACTTATCTGATTGACCCGTTCTTTATATCGAAATCACTTGTCTCGGAAATCTATATCCATTGGTCTATACTATTCTCCAAAATTCCTAGTCAATCTTGAGTTATGGGATCGTGTTTGAACGTGGCTAGAATTTTAGATTTACTTGTCAGCTTTATCTTTTCCTTTCTTTGCATATATCCTTCCTTAATCTTCTTATTTCCATGTATATCTTCTTTCATTTACTTCTTAGAATTGATTTGGTCTCTAATTAATTACCAGATATCTTCTAAAACTTTTACAATAAATAAATAATTAAACCGCATATGATTTAAAAATTAATAAATAATTAAATCTTGACTAGAACTAAGAAAGTGCACTCTAAAATTATAAACTCGAATATAATACTTCCTAACACACTAAAAATAATCTAAGACTTTAATTGCACTTCTCCTCCTTGTATTGGTTTTCCATGAAATTCAAGAACCTACTAACTTTGCACTAAAAATAACCAAATTAACGCACAAAAGCTCTAAAAATGCAAATAGTCTAATTCCAAGGGGAGAAAGTGTAATATGGCAAAATAAGTATAAAAGTCTATCAAATAAGTCAAATATTCACCTAAAAGGATGTCTCCTAAGGGATAATAATTCGAACAAATAGGGAGACATCACTATCTTAGATTTAGACTTAAGTAAGATTCAACCAGATACTTCTGGATCATTGCATGAATATTTTATTTAACCAACAAAACAAGTATCAATATCACTCTAATAGTTATTGTAGTGGTTAGAGACAAAAAAAAGTTATCTATAAAACACAACCTACCTAATATATGAAATAAGATTAAAAGTCGCTATATCAAGCAAAAACATAATATAGGTACTGGTATTGAGTTAATTGCAGCATAAGTCTTAAGTTTTTCTTATTAATTGGATTGTTGGTCCATGTATTATGCAAAAAATTGTATAGAGATTGATTGTGTAAATGTTACCTTATCCTGGTTACCACCACCCATAATTATTATTTGTTAAATAGTTTGCTCAAAAGTGTTACTCGCTTGACTGTAAGTATCAAAAGAAGCACTAAAAAAAGTTACAAAGTGTTACTTCGCATACATACTATAGCTTAATCATATGGGTCATAGACCCCCTCAAGTAAGGCTAGCTCTCCACCTAACCACATGTAATATAATGATTATGATTTGTAACTTCTTTTATATATGATTTTAATTTAAGTATTACTATAAACTAAATTATTTTCACAACTAATTATAATCTTTTAAATTCATTTTACCCCAAGTACTTTCAGGTACAGGCATTTTCTAGTTATTAATTTTCGTATACAGGGATTAATGATTACATCTTTAAATTAAATTTTTATTTCATATGCTTTTTTATGCATGTGCCGTTAAATTCCATCTCTTACTTGTTTAAGTATAGGAACCTTACCTGTGTTGTAGATGTCGGTTTCGCAGCATAGGCGGTCGACCAAGGTCTAGTGCGTAGGCGGGGTTACACGGGGCCTAGATATTAGACGATTTTGAATGTCGTTGTGTAATTTTTAACATATACGTAGTAATTATAATTTTTTAACTATTTAAGTCATAAAATTCATCTAATAACACTATAGTAAATATAAAAATACTAAAATATGAGTTATAATATCAATTAAAAAATTCTCAAAAATAAGAAAATACAAAGAAGGCCTATGAGGCCATTTTCACCATTAATCGGAGCCTATGAGTCCATTTTTGGCCATTAATCGGCTCCTAGGCGGGCATGCGCCTCTTTCACGACGAATAAGGCGCTACAAAAAATTGCCTAGAATTTTACCAGGCGTAAGCGATTGTGGGGGGAGTTGGTGCTTAGGCGACAATTTCTACATTATAGACCCTAGCAGGGGGTTCGGTTACTGAAAAGGCTACATAATTGTCCGGTATGCGGTAGTAATTCTGAAGGGCTTGCCTAGCAAGATAGTTAATAGGTTTAGAGACTTTTACTCACCGATCATTGCATAGGGTAACCTCACCCGAGTCCCATAGTAGTATTAAAGTAGCTTCCTAACTACCCTGGAGGGAGTATGGGAGAAGTTAGAATCCGGACTATTGCATAATTACCAATTCACACTTAATCAATAAAACGTAAAATCAATATTAGTGGGGATTACTTTCGAGTTCTCAAGCTATATTATTATCTCTTCTTCTTAGTTTATTTCCATTCATCAGTTAATTTATCTTTCTTACATCTTAGTTTCTCAAACAAAAAATTTATCTTTTATATTTTTAGTTGAACGATTCATTCCAGTACATTTTCTAAGAACGCTACATAAGAATTAACCTTCATGTGGAGACGATACTCTTTACATACTTACTTTTATTACTTGTCAACGATCTGTACACGTGCGGTAGTTAGCTCTCCCGAGGTGTGTATTTGTTAGGTTATATTATCACACCTTGGGAGACGACAATTTGTTAAATGGCCTTGATTAGATTTCTTACTAATAGATTATCTTAGTTAAAGTTTTTAATTAGCCAATTTTTCTTAAGTTTTAGGACCTAATACTAGCCTTTGTAAGTGGGTTAATACGAACCATCCTACAAATCTTATTCCATTTTTTGAAGAATACGCAATGTATAATTAACCATGCCAATGTTAGAATTGCATAGTATTGCAATTTTCATGGTAATCAAGTCTAATTGAGGTTTAAATCCTGACATCCCTTGTCGCACGATCAGGTATAGATCCAGGTCCATTCACGGTCCTCCAGATAAAGCAAACTTGAAACCTCCATGTTTCGCAAACTTAACCATGAAATATCTATGACCAATACCCACTAGTTTGAAAAGTCCCTAGGATTCCATATTTGAGAAGCTTAGTTGATAGATAACGATACACTACTTTATGATCCAATAGGCAAACTACAATACTGTTATTCCAAACCGGTAGCCCTTCGAGAATCTCATCTTTCTTCCTCTAGATTGGGAATATCGTCTCCCACCAAATGACATGCTTGTGTATCAATTTCTTATCCATGTAATGATAAACGTTCCTTATCATCAATAATTGTCGAAATGACCAAATTTTTTGTGATTAATACTTCCCACAAGATCGGCTTCCTATAAGTATAGTAACCTTCATCGTAGGCAGAATCACTCGAATTATTGGAAAGTTGTTGCTTGGGCTTGGGTCATCTATTGTTTGCTTTTGCTTGGTAAGAAGTGAGAGGGCAGAAGTGAATATCATCCACCGCTTTAATAATCTTGTCAGACATTAGAGGACCATCGAGGGGTCGTGAGTTTTCGGTATATTTTGAGCGTTTGTGTGTAAAATTCAAGAACCCGTTTTAGTTTTTTTTTATTTTATAATTTCAAAAGTCCATTTTAATTGAAAACGATTACAAAAACTTAAAAGGGTAAAGGAGACCGAACTCACCTGGAATGATTCTTTTATTAAGAAGAAGTCATACTTTTGAATACAAGACTATGTGTAATTACATACGAAGACCTTGGAGCAACTGGGACATGTGAAGGGAGACGAGAAGGGATGGTGAGCTAGTTAATCACACGGTGGACCAACCAGATGCGTCACCAAGCATAAAATCAGTGAATGAAACCTCCGACGATGCCATGGACGAACTGAGGTATCAAAACATATTCAAAACAATATTATTTATCTTAGCACTATTGAAAGTATTGATTGCATAATAGATCGAATGGAATATCTTATCTTTCCTTTTGCCTAAAACAGCTCCCATGGCTAAATCACTAGCATCACACATAACTTCGAATGGCATATTCCAATCAGGAGGTAATACAATAGGAACGGTAATGAGTTTTTCTTTGATTGCTTGGAAGACCATCATGCAAGCTTCATCAAAAAGGAATTTGGTGTCCTTATCAAGTAAGTTACATAGTGGTTTAGCAATCTTAGAAAATTCTTTAATGAATCTCCTATAAAAGCCAGCATGGCCTAGAAAGCTTCTCACCCCTTTTACAGAAACAGGAGGGGGAAGAGTTTTTATTACCTCTATCTTTGCGCCATCAACCTCTAAACCAGCAATAGAAACCTTGTGACCCAACACTATACCTTCTCGAACCATAAAATGACACTTCTCCCAATTTAAAACCAAATCACTTTCCTTGCATCTAATCAAAACTTTCTCTAAATTCTGTAAACACTTATCAAAGTCATCACCAAATACAGAGAAATCATCCATAAATACCTCAAGGAAGTTATCGATCATATCCTAGAAGATTTCCATCATACATCTTTGAAACGTAGCAGGTGCATTACATAACTCAAATGGCATTCTGCGATATGCAAACGTACCAAAGGGACATGTAAACATTGTCTTATGTTGATCTTCTAGAGCCACATAAATTTGATTATATCGGGAGTATCCATCCAAAAAGCAATAATACTCTCTACCAGCTAACTTGTCTAACATCTGATCTACAAAGGGAAGAGGGAAGTGATATTTTCTGGTGGCCTTGTTCAATTTGCGGTAATCCATACATACTCTCCAACCAACCACAGTTCTTGAGGGAATGGATTCATTCTGAGCATTGAGAACGGTAGTAATTCCTCCTTTATTTGGCACACATTGAACCAAACTCACCCATTCTCTACTCGAAATGGGATAGATAATCTCTGCGTCTAACATCTTGATAACCTCCTTCTTTACCACTTCCTTCATAGCTGGCATTAATCTCCTCTGGCCTTCAACTGAGCATGCGTTATCATCTTCAAGAATAATTTTGTGTTGACAATAGGAGGAGCTAATGCCTTTGATGTCGGCAATAGTCCACCCTATTGCCTCTTTGTTTGCTCTTAACACATGCAACAGTTTATCTTCTTGAGGACCTGTTAAATTTGCTGTAACAATAACAGGTAGAGTTTCATTAGTGCCTAAATATGCATACCTCAAGTGTGATGTCAGTGGCTTTTCTTCCAACTGCGGAGGAGATTCGATTGAAGGTTTCTTTTTAGATACAATCTCCCCCGGTTCTCTCACAGGTTCATAGGCAAGACGCCTATATTTTGGATTCTCAGAGTTAAGAGCAGCCACTGTTTAGGCAAGCTCTTCCATCAATTCAGGTAGATCAAGTGTCAAGGCTGCCTGCAAAACATAATCATAAGTAAATTCATTATATACCTCTTGCGTGGCATGCTCAATTACATCCATTCGGAAACACTCCTCTTGAGAATGTGGAAACTTCATAGCTCGTAACACGTTGAACTTCACCTCCTCGTCCTGGATTTGCATAGTCAATTCTCCGCTTTCTACATCAATTAAAGTACGCCCCGTGGCTAGGAATGGTCTTCCCAAAATAATGGGGACATTCCTATCCGCGTCGTATTCAAGAATAACAAAATCAACGGGAAAAATTAAAGTACCTGCCTTGACGAGGATATCTTCTATTCTACCCTCAGGATGTGTGAGGGACCGATCCGCCATTTGCAAGACCATAGAGGTGGGCCTTGCTACTCCAACTTTCAATTTTTCAAAGATTGATTTGGGCATAAGATTAATGCTTCCACCCAAATCACATAGTGCTTTACCTTTCCATTCTTCTCCAATCGATATAGGAATTGTGAAACTCCCAGGATCAAGCAACTTGGGAGGTAGCTTACTTTGACAAATAGCACTACATTCTTCAGGTAAACCAATCATCTCATTATCGCAATACGACCTTTTGTTGGTGAGGGCTCTTTTCAAAAATTTCGCATACTTGGGTACACTTCTAATAGCTTCTAACAGAGGAATGTTGATATCTCCTCTTTTGTTCTATATTTATATGCCTAGGAGACATCAAATTAGGCTAATTTAATAGACTTTAAGTAATAATACGCAATATTCCAATTTCTCTCTTTCGATTTTAGTATTTTTTTTATTTATTAAGCTTTTGCGCGTAATATTGTGTATTTTAGTGAAAAGTTTGTAGGTTTTGAATACTAGCTAGGAGAGCAACATGAGAATAAAGTCAAAGATCGTGATATGGAGTCAAAGCATGAAGACGAATCCCGAAAGAATTGATATTTTAAAGCTGCAAATCTGGAAAGTTTCCAAAGATTTCTGATTTCGAGCCACCTAAGAGTAGATTGAGCCTATGATTTGTGAAGAGAAAACATTCCCCATTGAGTTACGGAACTTTAGCAACTGGAATGAGGTCAATCGGACTTGAAACGAGTCAGATATAGCTGTTTTAGTAAAGGTGGTGCATTAGTTACGGGATTTTGGTCTAAGATAATAGACTTGGGCCTTTATTATTTCATTTAATAATTAGCTAAGGTCCAAGTCCGATTTTCTTAAGTATAAATAGGGCTTTTGACTTCTATTTTACACACAATTCATTATTCACAAAGTCAGATAGGAAGAAAAGAAGCAGAAGCAAGGAAAAGAAGAAGCTTGGAGCTGGAGACTGCCTATATCTCCACTTTGTAGCCGAATCATCTTCCTAATTAGGTTTCTTAATTTCATTTCTGTAAAACAATTATGAATTCCCTTCTATTTATTTTCTTAGTTTTTCCAATTATGAGCTAATTTCATTAAGTACTTGAGAACGCGTAATGGATTGAACCATAATTTATTCCATTTTATGTCTTTGAATTTGGGATTATTTTAATTTAATTCAGATTGGGTATTTATTATTTTTCCTTAATTTACACTTATTGACTTTTATTGAAGTAATTAATCAATATTAGAACTTAGTACTTAGGCTATTCCAATTAGTGGCGATTGGATCACTTTGACGGGGGGTCTAGATACGAAACTAGTTAACGAATGTAGGATAGAAATTATTTGACCTTGACAGGCTTAATTAATCTTATGGCCAATTGGGTAGTTAGGTTTAAACCATTCGAAGGTAGACTATATTCACCCTGACGGGGTTTGTAGCACCTGAGAAGAGCTCCTTAGTCCACCCTGACGGGGGTAAGGAGATAACTGAATCCCGACCAATAGTAATTACCAAGTTTGTCCCTTAAACAATACATGGAATGGTTAGATTTAGGTGAAATCCTAGCGTTGCTCGAGTACTACCTCTCATATCTTGCGTCCAACTATTTTTACGTGCGTCTAGCTTTATATTTGCATTAATTTAGTCTTTTCATTAATTGCCTTAGTATTAGAAAACAAAACCAAACAATCTTAAAATCATTTAATCGCTTTACGTGCAATTAATCACTATTTGATAAGCATTAGAGTCAACTAATCCGTCCCTGAGAGCGAATCTGTTTATCACTATTATTACTTGGGACAACCGTACACTTGCGGTTGTGGTTCTCTTTACTTATTACATTTATTTTAGAACACACTTAGGACCACCAAGTTTCTGGAGCCGCTGCCGGGGACGGTAGCGTGTGACCCCGGTGTTTATCCTTTAGTGTTAGTTGCATTTTTATTTTTCAGTTTTACGCTTTGTTTGTTCATCTTTTTCAGGTTTTTAGGTTTGGTGTATGCGAAGGAGAATTTTTAAGGAGCTTGAGACATTACCTCCGATCCTTGATAATCCAGAATCATTAGTCAGACTTGCTAACAAGAGAAGGAAAGAACAAGAAGCTCAAGAAGTAAAAGAACTAGCGAACGGAATGGATAATATTAACCTTCATAACCAAGAGAACCCAGGAGTTCAGGTAAACGCAAATGGTCAGCCACTAGTGCCTCCAGGCATTCCTAATCCTCCGGTTCCACCTGTCATTCCTAATCCTCCAGTTCAAGTTCAAATAGCTGACTCATGGTTTCTTACCGGTCCAACACAAGAACCATTCCTTGCCCTCCTCTTGGGATTGGCCAAGCTAATATCGATGTTCCGAGATTCCGTCCAGATTCGGGTATGCTAGCTCAGTTTCAGAATTTCGGAAATTTTCGTGGCAAGCCCGGAGAAGATCCACTTCGTGCAGTACAAAAATTTATGCAAATCTGCGATTCATACATTACGCAAGGAGTGACAGGGGAGCAAATGTATTTTGCTACATTCATATTTTTCTTAATAGATGGAGCGAGTGATTGGCATGATTCACAAGAACCAGGGAAGATTACGAATTGGGAACAGTTACAAGCTGCGTTTTTCGACAGATATTATTCGTCCAACATGAGGTTAGATACTCAACTCGAGTTAACACATTTCCGACAAGAATATGATGAAGCGTTGGGTAGAAGTTGGTCGAGATTTCAGAAGTGTTTACGAAGAGTCCCCAATCATGACCTTTCTAGAAAAACAGCAATTGAAAATTTTCTATAACGGTCTTGAGGGGAGCTCACGAAAAGATTTAGATCTATTATGTGGTGGTGCGTTTTTACGAGTCCAACCCGCTTACGCAAGAATTATTTTGGATAGAACAGTCGACAATGAAGTAGGGTGGAATACTGTGAGAACACCAGTTAAAGGGGGAGTTAATAATGTTAAAATTGAAGAGAAGTTCACTTCCCTTGAGAACAAAATACAAACCAAATTAGAACAATAGTTGAGACAACTTACGTTAGTCGTGAAAGAAGGTTATTCGAATAAAAGAGTTGAGGTAAACGCTGCACAAGAGGTGTATGGATGTGAGTGTGAATGATCACGTTTGGGAGAATTGTCAGAATAATCAAGAGTCCGTGATGTTTGTCTCCAACAGAGGAAATTTTAATTTGAATGGTAATGGATATCAGCCTAACAGAAACCATCCTGGGTTTCAATATTCAAATCCTAATGGGGCAGCTAATCCTACATACGCGTATCAGCCGCGTCCCCAAGGTAACAACTTTAATCCAAGACCTCAGAATAATTATCAAGGGGGACAGAATCAAGGAAACTATTTTCAGAGACAACCTCCTCAAGAAAATTATAACGACACCATGAACAAAAAAGAATTACCTGCTCAACCACAAGAAGGTGCGAATAACCTTCAGATTACCGTAGAAAGCTTGATTTCCCTTCACACAGCATCAACCCAAAGACAACAACCTTCTGAAGCACACATCAAAATGTTAGAAGATCAAATTGCACAAATGTCAAAGCAATTAAATCAGCGTCCACAAGGAAGACTTCCTAGTGATACAGAGGTCGCAAAACAAACCGAAGATTGTAATGCCATAGCGTTGAGAAGTGATAAGAAACTTCCTCCACCCCCATTTCCAGTTATGAAAGAAAAAGAAGTGATAAATAAAGAGAAGCCAGTAGTGGAGGAGGTAGAAAAATAAAATGAGCCTGAAGTAATAGAGGTGGAGAAAATTCCAGAAGTTCTGAAAAAGAAAGATATTGTGGAGAACCGTCCTCTTCCACCTTTTCCTTCAAGAGTTCAGAAAAAGGAGATATGGCCGAATATCAGAGATTCATCAATAGGGTAAGGGGTCTCAACATAAATATTCCGTTACTTGAAGCTATTAAAGATATTCCGAATTACGTATAGTTTTTGAAGAGAACCCTAACCAACAAAAGGCCGTATTGTGATAATGAGATGATTGGTTTACCCGAAGAGTGCAGCGCT
This sequence comes from Nemophila menziesii, assembly GCA_029959085.1. Lineage (NCBI taxonomy): Eukaryota > Viridiplantae > Streptophyta > Magnoliopsida > Boraginales > Hydrophyllaceae > Nemophila > Nemophila menziesii. Next base: position 18,465,777 of record JARWIR010000010.1, on the reverse strand, counting down.
ATCTACCAAAGTAAGTTGCCGCCTAAGTTGCTTGACCCTGGGAGTTTTACAATTCCGATATCGATTTGTAAGGATTGGCAAGGTAAAGCATTATGCGATTTGGGTGCATGTATTAATCTTATGCCCAAATCAATCTTTGATAAGATGATAATAGGAGATTTGAGACCTACTTCTATTGTCTTACAAATGGCCGATAGATCCCTCGTTCATCCGGAGGGACGAATCGAAGATGTCCTCGTCAAGGCAGGTACTTTAGTTTTTCCCGTTGATTTTGTAATTCTTGAATACGAGGCGGAAAAGAATGTCCCCATCATTTTGGGACGACCATTCCTGGCCACGGGGCGTACTTTAATTGATGTAGAGAACGGAGAATTGACCATGAGAATCCAAGACGAGGAGGTGAAGTTTAATGTGTTCAGAGTTATGAAATTTCCAGGTGTTCCAAGAGATTGCTTTCGAATGGATGTAGCTGAACATGCCACGCAAGAGGTATTTGATTGTTTTAATTACGATGATATCTTGCAGGCTGCTTTGACACTAGATTTACCTGAGATGATGGAAGAGCTAGCCGAAACAGTGGCAGCTCTAAATCGAGAAACCCAAAATATAGGCGTCCCGCCTATAAACCTGTGAGAGAACCGGGGGAGATGGTCATTAAAAATAAAACATCCATTGAATTCCTCCGAAGTTAGAAGAAAAACCATTGCCAGCGAGCTTGAGGTATGCGTATTTGGGTACTAATAATACTTTACCTGTTATTGTTTCAGCAAATTTAACAGGTTTCCAAGAAGATAAACTGCTACATGTACTAAGGGCGAACAAAGAGGCGATAGGTTGGACCATTGCTAATATCAAAGGAATTAGTCCATCCTATTGTCAGCATAAACCTATTCTTGAAGATGATAGTGCACGTTTAGTTGAAGGTCGATCAAAGGAGATTAATGCCAGCAATGAAGGAAGTAGTGAAGAAAGAAGTGATTAAGCTACTAGACGTGGGAATCATCTTTCTCATAGCTAGTAGTGAGTGGGTTAGTCCGGTACAGTGCGTACCAAAGAAAGGAGGAATGACTACCATCCTCAATGATCAGAATGAAGACATCTCCATGAGAACAGTTATTGGTTGGAGGGTGTGTATGGATTACCGCAAGTTGAACAAGGCAACCAGAAAAGACCATTTCCCTCTTCCCTTCATTGATCAGATGTTAGATAAATTGGCTGGTAGGGAGTATTACTGTTTCTTGGATGGTTATTCGGGGTATAATCAAATTTATGTAGATCCAGCTGATCAACACAAAACCACATTTACATGCCCTTTTGGTACCTTTGCATATCGAATGATGCCTTTTGGGCTATGTAATGCACCTGCTACCTTTCAGAGATGTATGATGGCTATTTTCTGGGAATTGATAGACAATTTCCTCGAGGTATTTATGGATGACTTTTCCGTATTCGGTGATAAATTTAAGGAGTGTTTGCAGAATTTGGAGAAGGTGTTAATAAGATGCAAGGAAACGGATTTGGTGTTGAATTGGGAAAAGTGTCATTTTATGGTTCGAGAAGGAATAGTTTTGGGTCACAAAGTTTCAAGTGCAGGGTTAGAAGTTGATCGCGCAAAGATTGAGGTAATAAAAACTCTTCCCCCTCCCATTTCTGTAAAAGGGGTAAGAAGTTTCCTAGGCCATGCTGGATTCTATCGTCGTTTTATTAAGGATTTTTCAAAAATTTCAAAGCCTTTGTGTAACATACTCGAGAAGGACACCAAATTCCTTATCGATGAAGCATGCATGAAGGCATTTCAAGAGTTGAAGGAGAAGCCACCAATTGTGTTACCCCCTGACTGGAAAATTCCTTTTGAAGTCATGTGTGATGCAAGTGATTTAGCTATGGGTGCTGTGTTGGGTCAAAGGAAGGACAAGGTATTTCACTCTATCTATTATGCGAGTAAGACATTTACTAGTGCTCACGTTAATTATACAGTGACTGAGAAGGAACTTTTAGCGGTAGTTTATGCTTTTGACAAGTTTCGTTCCTATCTTCTGGGAGCGAAAATTGTTGTATTCACCGACCACTCCACTATAAAGTACCTTATGGAGAAGAAAGATGCTAAGTCGAGGGTAATCAGATGGGTTTTATTGCTTCAAGATATTGATTTAGAGATTCGAGATCGAAAGGGTTGTGAGAATCAAGTTGCATATCATTTGTCTCGCCTTGAAGGTTCTGAGTCAAACACTAGTCCTGAGTTAGTTCGAGAAGAATTCCTAGATGAGAGTTTATTTGCTATCTTTAGTGGATTACCGTGGTATGCTAATATTGAAAATCTTGTGGTAAGTGGTTCTTTTCCCGAAGGAGCTACTTCGCAAGACAAGAAGAGGTTGAGTACACGTGCTAAACAGTTCTTTTGGGAGGACCCTTTCCTCTACAAAGTGTGTGGTGATCAAATGGTAAGAAGGTGTATACCTGAGAATGAGATTTATAGGGTTATTGCAGGTTGTCACGATTCACCCTATGGAGGACATTTCAAAGGTGATCGCACAGCTGCTAAGGTACTTCAATCTGGTTTTATTGGCCTACGTTACATAAATATTGTCATGAATATGTAAAGAAGTGTAATAGATGTCAATTTACTAGGAATATATCCAAGAGGGATGAAATGCCGCGTAATAACATTCTTGAGGTAGAGATTTTTGATGTGTGGGGTATTGATTTTATGGGTCCTTATATACCATCAAATGGGAATTTATATATCCTGCTAGCTGTTGATTACGTATCCAAATGGGAAGAGGTTGTATCTCTACCTACGAATGATTCGCGAGTGGTAATCAAGTATTTGAAATCTCATATTTTCACTAGGCATGGCACACCTCGAGTAATTATAAGTGATGGAGTTACAGATTTTGTGAACAAATATTTGAAGACTGTTCTAGAGAAACATAGGATTAGATATCGTGTTTCCACTGCTTATCATCCACAAGCCAATGGTCAAGCTGAAGTTTCGAATCGAGAGGTAAAATCTATCCTTAAGAAAACAGTTGGTCCTACAAGAAAAGATTGGTCTTTAAAATTAGATGATGCACTATGGGCTTATCGTACTACTTTCAAAACTCCTGTTGGTGCATCTCCGTATCGAATGGTGTATGGTAAGGCTTGTCATTTACCTCTTAAACTTCATTTAGGTGCATATTGGGCCATAGCTGAATTGAATTTAGATCCTACCTTAGCCGCTGAGAATAGAATGATGAAATTAAACGAACTTGATGAGTTTCGATTACATGCCTATGAGAATGCTAAATTATATAAAGAGAATACGAAAAGATGGCATGATAATCGTATTAGAGTGAAGAAGTTTGAAGTTGGACAAAAGGTCCTTAAATATAATTCGAAGTTCAGCAATTATCCGGGTAAGTTGAGGTCAAAATGGTCGGGTCCGTATATCGTAACAAAGGTCACGCCTCATGGAGCTATTGAGATTGAAAATCTGATCGAGCACCGTACCTTCATGGTAAACGGTCATCGATTGAATATTTATCACGGAGGCGAAGATATTAATCGCGCGGTGGATCCACACCCCGGAGAAGTTATATACCTCCTCGAAGCACCTTAGAATATGAGGTAACCGTCGAGCTTAACAACGTTAAACAAAAGCCAATTCATTGTATATTAGTTTCGTATTTTCGCATTGTAAATTAGTAAGTTTTTGTTGATTAGTGTTTATTTTTAAGAAATGAGAAAGGGTATTCGTTTTTGATGATTTCGGGAGTACAAAAGGTCACGAGTTTGGGGTAAAAGTGTTAGAAGTAAAAAAAATTCAGAAAATGAAGTTAAGGAAAACCGGGTACCCGGTTTTGCACAAACCGGGAACCCGGTTTCGTGAGCTGTGACGACCCCATCCTTTGACCCTTGCGTGGCGCGAGACGCAAGGTGCTGCGTCTACATTCGCACATCGACAAAAATCGGGAACCCGGTTTTGCACAAACCGGGTACCCGGTTTTGAAAGATGAAGATATCACGAGTTCTGACCCGTGCGTGGCTCGAGACGCAAGGGGCTGCGTCCAAGCCATCCCGCGCTCGTGTCTCAGACGCAAACCGGGAACCCGGTTTTGATAGCTATTGGTCCCAAAGTATCTGACCCTTGCGTAGCGCGAGACGCAGGTCAGCTGCGTCCAGGGTATTGAAAAAAAATCCAAATTTTGAATTTTTTTCTTGCCGACTTAGCGTCGAAAACCGGGAACCCGGTTTCGCCACTGTAAAGGCGGTTTTGAGTTTTTGTAACCTATTTATTTAGCTTCTTTCTCAAGTTAGCCTCCACACAACTCCGAAAATCATCATCAAAATAGGTTTTATTCACCTATTCTTGCTCTCTTTCTTCCTAAAAACACATAACCAACCCAAAATCTTTCCAAAACTTCACCAAAATCCTACTTTTTCCTCAATTCCTTCTTCACCCAAACCTTAAATTGAACCACTAAACCTTTCCAATCCTTCAAATTGATCCTTACCCATCTCATAACTTACACTAATTCACCTTAATCTTTTCTCAAAACATCAAATATTGTAACTTTTCCCTAGTTTTCAACTCTTTGAAGTTTTGAGTTTGGGGTGAAAAGCCATGACTAACAGGACAAATTCTTTCGGTTACACAAGAAGAAACAACTCAAGAACAAGAAACAATCATGGTACTACACAAGAAAGAGCGATTGAGATTCTCGATTCGGGTCCTAAAAGTAAGATTGAAGAGGTTAAGACCGCTATGAAGAGAAAAGAAAACCCAAGTACGGCCACTCCTGCTAAGCCTACTTTGGTTGATGAAGAAGAAGAGGAAGAGATTGAAGAGGAAAATCCAAAAGAACCTGTTCCAGAACCGCGTGCTCCGAGAAGAAAAGATATTGCACACAAACCTAGGAGGGTATCCATGCCTTGGGATGAACAGGTTCGTGATCGAATTAAATTCTTGAAGTTTGGTATTGAGAAAACATTCCCTTTTGGTATTATGAATAGCGAATTTAAGAGTTACGCAACTACTTGTGATAAGTTTGGGTGGACTGAATTGAGATAGAGAAAGCTTACATTTATTTCCACCTTGGTCCGTGATTTCTATGAAGGAGTAGCCTTTTCGAATAAACAAGCAATTATCGTCCGTAAAAAGGTATTACCCCTATCAGTTGAACTTATTCGCAAAGCCTTGAAACTCCTCGAATTTACTGGTCCTTGTCCTTATTTCGAAACGCTAAGTGACCCATATTTTGAGTGGGAATCCCTTTGGGACACAGTTTTGATTCGTGGGAAACGCCCTATTCGGATTGGTGAGAGATATGGTGGGCAAATTTGAGTTTGGGGTGAGGTTCGTTGCCTCATCCCAGTTTTATGTGCTATGTGTTTTATCGCTTTCAATAAAATTAATTAGGAGTTGCGTTTGACTGTAGAAGCTCTTAAATGTCCCCATTAAGCATGCTTTTGATAAATCAATGATAGTAGATAGTGGACTTTAGGAATTAGTATAAAACGCGCTTTAATTGCATGCAAACATAGATATTGGATAGGAAGAATTAAAAAACAATGCAAAAGAAGTAAGTTTGTACTTAAGGAAAATGTTTGGTGTGTAGAACGTGAGATCTAAATTAGTAGAGAACCCACTTAGAAATGAACTAGAGACGAACCTTGTAACTAGGAAAATGATAGGGGCATTTCTTTGATAGCCATTTGAAGCCTTTTAGCTTTCTATCCCTTGTATTAATATTATCCGCCTTAGCCCAATCTTGAGCCTTAAAGCCTTTTCTTTTGTCGCCATGTTATAAGCCCATATCCCCTTAGTTTATTAGGCATTTCCAAAATGACCCGCACTTGAATCACAATCCTGAGACATGTCTCGAGCTTGAGTTTGGGGTGGTGGGACCATATTTTGGGAAATTACATTGGGAGGGAGATATATGTTTTTGTATTGAGGCACGAAAAGAAAAATTCAAATGATATTGTTAATTGTAACCCTTTGCCGGGATTTAAAAAAAAAGAGCGAAATAAGATTCTCAAATCAGTAGAATCCGGGAACCCGGTTTCTACTGTCTTCAATTTTCAAGAAAAAGAAAAAAGAAAAGAAAAAGAAAAAAACAAAGAAAGAACAACATACCCGTCAAAGTGGAAGTTTCTGAAATCATCTTAGTATAGATTGGGTTAACTTGGGGATGCTAATTAGCGCATCAAATGGGTTGAGTGAGAATGTTATATGAGTGTAAACTCAAGCTCGTGGACATTTGTTGATGGTAAGTGAGGAGAGAGACAAAAGCTTCAAATTTACCAAATATACATACCACACCGTCCCTAAGCCTACGCTAAAACCGTAAAGTCCTCGTGATTCCTAGGTGCATGGTAAGTTAATAGGTTATATACTAAGTGGAGCGTTCAAAGCGAGTAAGGATCGAGGAACAACCTATAGCCATCATATTGAGATAAGTACGAATGTAACCTTCAAGCATTACGAAGTTAATTTTATGATTGAAGTTATTTGTGTTTGATGTTGCATGATTACTGTATGTGTATACTAGCTCCTAATATTTTTTATATTAGATTTAATTTTAGTAATGCTTTGGGTGTATTTATTTGCGTCTATTTCTTCGTAATCACCTTTTCCCTTTGTTTTTAATTTTACTTTGTCGGGACGACAAAGGTTTGAGTTTGGGGTCTTGATGTCTCCTCTTTTGTTCTATATTTATATGCCTAGGAGACATCAAATTAGGTGATTATCTGGCTATTTTATTAGACTTTAAGTAATAATATGCAATATTCCAATTTCTCTCTTTCAATTTTAGTATTTTTGATTTATTAAGCTTTTGCGCGTAATATTGTGTATTTTAGTGAAACGTTTGTAGGTTTTGAATACTAGATAGGAGAGGAACACGAGATTATAGTCAAAGATCGTGATATGGAGTCAAAGCATGAAGACTAATCCCGAAAGAATTGATATTTTAAAGTTGCAAATCTGGAAAGTTGCAACAGATTGCTGATTTCGAGCCACCTAAGAGTAGATTGAGCCGCTGACTTGTGAAGAGAAAACGTTCCCCATTGAGTTACGGAACTTTAGCAATTGGAATGAGGTCAATCAGACTTGAAACGAGTCGGTTATAGCTGTTTTAGTGGAGGTGGTGAAGCAGTTACGGGATTTTGGGCTAAGATAATAGACTTGGGCCTTTCTTATTTCATTTAATCATTAGCTAAGGTCCAAGTCCGATTTTCTTAAGTATAAATAGGGCTTTTGACTTCTATATTACACACAATTCATTATTCACAAAGTCAGACAAGAAGAAAAGAAGCAGAAGCAAGGAAAAGAAGAAGCTTGGAGCTGGAGACTGTCTATATCTCCACTTTGCAGCCAAATCATCTTCCTAATTAGGTTTCTTATTTTCATTTCTGTAAAACAATTATGAATTCCTTTCTATTTATTTTCTTAGTTTTTCCAATTATGAGTTAATTTCATTAAGTACTTGAGAACGCGTAATGGATTGAACCATAATTTATTTCATTCTATGTCTTTGAATTTGGGATTAGTTTAATTTAATTCAAATTGGGTATTTACTATTTTTCCTTAATTTAAACTTATTGACTTTTATTGAACTAATTAATCAATATTAGGACTTAGTACTTAGGCTATTCCAATTAGTGGCGATTGGATCACCTTGACGGGGGTCTAGATACGGAACTAGTTAACGAATGTAGGATAGAAATTATTTGACCTTGACAGGCTTAATTAATCTTACGGCCAATTGGGTAGTTAGGTTTAAACCATTCGAAGGTGGACTATATTCACCCTGACGGGGTTTGTAGCACCTGAGAAGAGCTCCTTAGTCCACCCTGACGGGGGGAGGAGATAATTGAATCCCGACCAAAAGTAATTACTGAATTTGTCCCTTAAACAATACATGGAATGGTTAGATTTAGGTGAAATCCTAGCGTTGCTCGAGTACTACCTCTCATATCTTGCGTCCAACTATTTTTACTTGCGTCTAACTTTATATTTGCATTAATTTAGTCTTTTCACTAATTGCCTTAGTATTAGAAAACAAAACTAAACAATCATAAAATCATTTACTCGCTTTACGTGCAATTAATCACTATTTGATAAGCATTAGAGTCAACCAATCCGTTCCTGAGAACGAATCTGTTTATCACTATTATTACTTGGGACAACCGTACACTTGCGATTGTGGTTCTCTTTACTTATTGCATTTATTTTAGAAGACACTAGGTACCACCAAATGTTAATGCTAAGACCTCTCACTTTGTTAAAGAATTTTTGATAATCAGCCATATCACCCTTCTTTTGAACTCTAGATGGAAATGGTGGGGGAGGACGATTTATTACAACATCATCTTTCTTTTTCGGAATCTCAATAGGCCTCTCCACTTCCTCTACTTCAACTTCTTTATTTTTATCCACCACATCCTTTTCTTTTCTAATAACTTCCTTCTCTTTCATAGGGAGGTGGAGAAGGTTCTTACCACTTCTGAGAGTTACAGCATTGCAATCTTCTTTTTGTTTAGGATTTTCTGTGTCACTAGGGAGTTGCCCTTGTGGACGCTAATTCAATTGTTTTGACATTTGTGCAACTTGAGTCTCTAATAGCTTTAGTTGTGCGTCAGCAACTTGTTGATTTTGGTTTGACTGCAGTTCTCTTTACTTATTGCATTTATTTTAGAACACACTAAGTACCACCAAATGTTAATGCTAAGACCTCTCACTTTGTTAAAGAATTTTTGATAATCAGCCATATCACCCTTCTTTTGAACTCTAGATGGAAATGGTGGGGGAGGACGATTTATTACAACATCATCTTTCTTTTTCGGAATCTCAATAGGCCTCTCCACTTCCTCTACTTCCTCTACTTCAACTTCTTCATTTTTATCCACCACATCCTTTTCTTTTCTAATAACTTCCTTCTCTTTCATAGGGAGGTGGAGGAAGGTTCTTACCACTTCTGAGAGTTACAGCATTGCAATCTTCTTTCTGTTTAGGATTTTCTTTGTCACTAGGGAGTTGCCCTTGTGGACGCTGATTCAATTGTTTTGACATTTGTGCAACTTGAGTCTCTAATAGCTATAGTTGTGCGTCAGCAACTTGTTGATTTTGGATTGACTGTGCTTGGAGGGCAATTAAATCTTCTACAGTTTTTCGAAGGTTATTTTCACGTTCTTGTGGTTGAGCAGGTAAAGCTTTCTGGTTCATGGTATCATTATAATTGTCTTGAGGAGGTTGTCTCTGAACATAATTTCCTTGACCTTGTCCCCCTTGGTAGTTATTCTGTGGTCTCGGATTATAATTGCTATTACCTTGGGGACGCGGCTGATACGCATATGTCGGATTTGCCGTCCCATTAGGATTTGAATACTGAAACCCAGGTTGGTTTCTGTTTCATTGATATCTTTGACCATTCAAATTGTATTTCCCTCGGTTGGACACAAACATCACAGACTCTTGATTATTTTGACAATTCTCCCATTCATAATGGTTCACACCACAATATGAACACCCATAGACTTCTTGCGTAGCATTCACTTCAACTCTTTTACCCGACAAACCCTCTTTCACAGCTAAGGTAAGTTGTTTCAATAGTCTTTCCAATGTGGTTTGTGATTTGTTCTCTAAGGAGGTAAACTTTTCTTCAATATTTATATTATTAACTCCCCCTTTTACTGGTGTTCTCACAGTATTCCAACCCACTTCATTCTTTACCGTTCTATCCAAGATGATATTCGCGTGAACTGGCTGAACCTGTAAAAATCCACCACCACAAAACAAATCTAAATCCTTTCTTGATTGTCCATCAAAGCCTTTGTTAAAGATTTTCAATTGTTGTTGTTCTGTAAGGCCATGATCAGGGACTCTTTGCAAATACAGCTGAAATCTCGACCAACTTCTACCCAAAGCTTCATCATACTCTTGTCGGAAATGTGTTAATTCGAGTTGAGCATCTAACCTCATATTGGATGGGTAATATCTGTCAAAAAACGCTGTTTGTAGTTGTTCCCAATTAGTGATCTTTCCTGGTTCTTGCGAATCATGCCATTCACTCGCTCCATCTATTACGAAAAACCAAAATGTACAAAAATACCTTTGCTCTTTTGTTACTCCTTGAGTGATGTAAGAATCGCAGATTTGCATAAAGTTCTACAACGCGCGAATAGGATCTTCTCCAGGCTTACCACGAAAATTTCCGTAATTCTGGAATCGAACTAACCTACCCGAATCTGGACGAAATCTCAGAACATTTATATCTGCTGGGCCAATCCCAAGAGCAAGAGCGCGGAACAGATCTTGTTCTGGACCATTAATGAACCATGGATCATTGTCTTGGGCTTGAACTGGAGGATTAGGGGGTGGGACTTGGCCATTGTTCTGACCATTATTCTGAATCGGAAGTTCGGCCATTTCTCTAGCTAATCTCTCCTCTAACTCTTGCGCTTCTTTTTCTTCTCTCTTTTTCTTGTTAGCAAGTCTGACTAAAGATTCAGGATTTTCGAGGATCGGAGGTAGTGGCTCAAGATCCCTAAGCTTCCTTTGCATACACCAAACCTAGAAACCTGAAAAAGATGAAAAAACAAAGCGTAAAACTGAAAAATAAAAATGCAACTAACACTAAAGGATAAACACCGGGGTAACACGCCACCGTCCCCGGCAACGGCGCCAAAAACTTGGTGGTCCTTTGTGTGTTCTAAAAATAATGCAATAAGGAAAAGAGAACCACAACTGCAAGTGTACAGTTTCCCAAGTAATATATGTTATAAACAAATTCGTTCTCAGGGACGGATTGATTGACTCTAATGCTTATCAAGTAGTGATTAATTGTACGTAAAAGCAAATAAATGATTTTAAGATTGGTTGTTTGTTTTTCTATAACTAAGACAATTAATTAAAAGACTAAAATAATGTAAATATTAAGCTAGACGCGAGTAAATAAAATAGCTAGACGCAAGTGTGAAAGGTACTACTCGAGTAACGCTAGGATTTCACCTCAATCTATTCATTCCATGTATTGTTTAAGGGACGAATTGGTAAATAATAGTGGTCGGGATTCGATATTTTCCTTACCCCCGTCAAGGTGAACTAAGGATCTATTCTTAGGTGCAACAGACCCCGTCAGGGTGATTATAGTCCACCTACGAATGACTAAGTTCTAATTACCCAATTGGCCATAGAATTAATTAAGCCTGTCAAGGTCAATAATTTCTATCCTACATTCATTAATTATTTCTGTACCTAAACCCCCTGTCAAGGTGATTCATATACCACTTTATGAAATAGCCTAGATACTAATTCTTATTGTTGATTCATGACTTCAATAATAGTTGATAAATGCAAATTAATGAAAAATACTAATTACCCAATTCGATTTCAATTATAATAATCCCAAAACCAAAAACATGAAATGAAATAAATTGGGGCTTAACCCATTAATGCGTTATCAAGTACTGTATGAGTTTAGCTCATAATTGAAAAAACTAAGAAATTAAAATTAAAGGAATTCATAATTTTTTTTACATAATAAAAGATAAGAAACCTAATTGAGGAGTTGATTCGGCTGCGAATTGGAGACGTTGAATTTCTCCAGCTCTTGGCTTCTTCTCTTCCTTGCTTTTGCTTCTTCTCCGATGCTCTGACTTTGTATGTAATGAATTGTGTGTGAAAATAGAAGTCTAAAAGCCTTTTTATAATAGAAAATTCGGACTAGGGCTTTCTTAATGGATTAAATGAAAATTAGAAAGCCCAAGTCCAATATTTAAGTCCAAATCCCGTAACTGCTATACAACCTCCACTAAATCAGCTGTAACTTTCTCGTTTTAACTCGGAATGACTCCGTTCCAGTTGCTATATCTCCGTGACTCGATAAGGAATCAATCTTCTTCACAAGTCAGGGGCTGAATCCATGTTTAATAGCTCGAAATCAGCAATTATCATCAGCCTTCCAGATTTGCAGCTTAAATTTTGTCAACTCTTCGGGATATTTCTTCTTGCTTTGACTTCATTACACGATATTTGACTTTAATCTATTATTCCTCTCCTAGATAGTATTCAAAACCTACAAACGTTTCACTCAAAACAAACCATATTACGCACAAAAGTTTAATAAATGAAAAATACTAGAATTTAAAGAGGAAAATTGAATTATTGCATATTAACACCAAAAGTATATTTAAATAGTCAAATAAACACAAAAAATTATGTCTCCCAAGGGTATAAAATTTGAACATTTAGGGAGACATCAGTCACCTTGCCTAAGACCATGTGATGGAACAAAAGACCTAGATGACTAACCATTGAGGATAACAATAAACTTTACAATAGTGATACAGGCTTCAATAAAAGACACCCAAGAATCAGCGAACCCCGTCTTAGATAAGAGTTTAAGGATGAAGGACCAGCTCACTCTATCATAAGCTTTATGAATGTCAGCTTTCACGATAGAGTAGCTATTTCTGGAGTTATTTCGAAGGTGTTTAAATGTGTGTATAGCTTCATGAACTATAATAATGTTATCCTGGATTAGTCTTCCTTTAATAAAGGCTGATTGACACGGGGAGATAATACGAGGGATAATTGAACTAAGTCTCAGGACCATAACCTTAGCGAGAATCTTATAGAGGAAATTTGTACAAGATATGGGCCTGAATTGCTCTATCTTTTGGGGGTTCTTGCACTTAGGGATAAGGATAATATTGGTATCATTAATATTACCCAGTGGGATAGAGCCATTAAGCACCCCATTACAAATACCCAGAATGTCCTCTTTAAGCAATTCCCATAATTTATGGAAGAAAGCGCCTGGAAGTCCATTAGGCCCAGGTGATTTGGAGGGGCTAAGCTACCAAGCAGCAAAATTAAGTTCCTCGGGAGTAATTGGTTTCATTAGATCAATGTTCTCATCCTCAGTAACAAGGGGGAGAACATTGTTAAGAATAGGGTCAATTGCTCAATCATATGGGTCCATATAGAGTTCATTAAAGAATTGCGTGACATGGGATTTCAACTCACATGTGCCTGATGTCCAGGTGTTATCCTGTTTCATAAGGCAATTAATTCTATTGGCAGCTCTTCTAATCCTAGTGGATAAGTGGAAAAATTTGGAGTTCTTATCCCCCAATTTTAACCAAGTGATACGAGATCTCGTGGCCCAATTTCTTTCCTCAAGGGACCAGTATTTTTCAATCTCAAAAGAGATTGAAATGAATTGTTCTTTGAGCGAGCCTTCAAGGCCAAGAGGAGAGCAGGACATAAGCTTAGTAAGCTTATTGGAGAGGGTATTAATCATGGTGGCATTGTTATGCAAGTTAGCTTTCTTCCATTTTAAAACAAATTTCTTACACCTTCTAAGCTTTTAATGAGTTTTAAATGAGGAGGACCACTGAATCTTAGGGAGTTGTTAAGGCAATCATTTATAGTACTTATACAGGAAGGGATATTTAACCAACTGGGATCAAGTTTAATAGCCTTTGAATTATTAGATGCATGGATATCACTTAAATGTAGAACCATAGGGGAATGGTCAGATCCTATTGGGGGTGCATTGTGAATCCAAGCATCTGGAAATAAAGTAATCCAAGCAGGGGAGCATAAGCCTCTATCTAATTTTTGCAATATAAGGTCATGATCATCTCTATTATTTTTCCACGTAAAAGAGCATCCTTTAACAGGGATTTCAGATAGATCATTAAGGGTTATATTATTATTTAATACACGCATTTCAATCAAGCTTTTAGGATTACCCCCCACTTTTTCCTTAGCATATCTAATTTCATTAAAGTCTCCAATAAATATATTAGGGGAATCAGAGGATACAAACATTTGGTTAATAAATTCCCATAATTTTTCCTTACTATATTTTTCAGGGAGAGTGTATACAAAGTGTAAAAACCAAGGGATACCACCAAAAGCAGATAGGGAAACAGAAATATGATTAATATCAGAAGAAATTACCTCGCAATCCAAGTTGTCAACGCTGAACAAAGCAAGTCCTCCAGAGATACCAATGGGATCAGTGCTCCACACCAGTCATATTTTTAGTTTTATTGCTAGCAGAAGATGTTTCTTTCTTTTAGTCTTGGTCTCGGAAAGGCCAAGAACCTGGGGTTTTTCCTTAGAGATGATTTCCCTAAGGTTTTGGACTGTCACGGGGGACCCCGACCCCTGACAGTTCCAAAAAACTCCTATCATTCTTCTTGTGGGGGTTGCGCTTTGCAACCACCCACATCCACTGGAGCAATCATCTGAAGGGGAGGAACGTTGACAGCAATGTCGAGAAGGGGGACTTCCACTAAATTGTCCTTTATCTCGCTGAAACCTACCATCTCTTCATGGGTTAACTTACGCTTCTTAGCGCTCTGACTCATTCTCGAACTAGAAGGACCTTCAATACGAACCGCGATTTCAACAAACTTCGAATCCATCTCTGATTTCATACTCTCTTGAATTGGGGATTTTTCCAGGGTATTCACATCATCACAAACCTTCACTTTCTGATCTTCTTTCGGGGGGGATATAACCATCGGTGTATTGGTAGCAAAAGAGGTTCCATCAATGGGGGGAGGTATAGATGAAGGGGGAGTAGGGGAAATAGAGGGAGATTTCTGGTTCTCATTAGAGTGAGTGGGGTTAGGAGTGTGGAAGACAGTTGGGCTTTGAGGGATTTCGCCTTCGCTCAGGTTAGGACTCTTAGGATTAGGATTGACCCACTGATATCTTGTCTTCCCATTCGTTGGGTTCTCTTGAGACCGCGTTCTGATGGACCATCTCTTACCAAAACTAAAATTGGGCCCCTTGTTCTCCTGAACCTTATTGGGACAAGGAGTCAAGTCTTCATCTATGTTGTAGTTCTTGCGTTCAGATCCAGAGGCTTTGTGAGCACATTTAGGCCCAATAGCACCTTTAGTGGGCTTAGGTCCAACCGTAGCCTTTCCTTTGATAGATAAGGGCCTAGCTGACTTAGCCTTATCATCACTAGTAGTGGTAGGGGTAACACCGACATTTTCAATAGTAAAGGGGTTAGGTACCATCACTTATTTAAATAGGTTAGAAATAACAAATAATTAATAATTTTATGTTATTATATAAGGATAAATTCGTAAATAAGAGTGTTATACACTTAATAGACAAATTAATTTTTTTTAAGAAAGAGAAGTGGTAGGGCTTTTTATATATATATTTTGATTATTTAATAGATAACAAATAGATTTAGGTATCTTTAAATAAAGTATTTGTTTTGAATTTGAAAAGTATATATAAAATAAATTAAGGGATTCCTAGCAAAAATTATATTTTGGGATTCCTGGAGCAATGATTTCCTGTGCCTCTCCATAACCGGCCTAGTAGGGAGAGGGGAGGGGGGGAGGGGGAAGGGGAAGGGGAAGGGGAAAGGGAGGGAGAGGTTGTTATATATGTTTTTAAATATATTATACAAAAATATATTTATATATATAAAAATAGTTATTCCCCCAAAGTTTTAAAATATGTAACAAGGTTTTCTTTAACTTTTTTCAAATATAAAATTTAACTTTTTTTCTCTTCTTTTTCTCCATAGATATAAATTTCCTTAGTAATAGCATCACGTGAGCCCTTATATTATATACATCTTACATTGTAATTGAATTTTTCTTGAAATAATATTTTTTTCTCATAACAAGGTTTTTATTAACTAACATTTATGATTTCATAAATATGTGTGTTAATTCTTTGTATGTTTGTAATTTTATAGTTATGTTAATATTTAGACTAAAATATAGATTTTTTTTCGTAACATAAAAATTAGGGAGTCATGTGCAATGACTTAAAAAAAAAAAATATGCCTTCCATCCCTACAAATAAATCATATAGATATAAATAACTATGTTTTCAAAAGTTTTGAAATATGCTACTAGGCGACTGTAGAATTTTTCTAAAATTTAATTGTTTTTATCTTTGTTTTCTCTTTCTTTTTTCTCCAATATATATTCTATTCCACAAAATAATTTAATTTTTCATAATCTTTTCTCGTACTTTTATGGGCTCATGGAATTTTTACTTTTTCTAATTAGATTAGTGACTTAATTATTATTATAATTTAGGAGTTAAACTTTATTTTATGATATTGTTATTATTTTATGATATTGTTATTATTTTATAATAAAATATAGTTTATTGGCATAATATAGCTAGATACTCAAGAGCAGATTAACTCTGAAATAGTATTTTTTATAACATTAACAATAAATCTTTGATTTTGTTCTCTGGGACGATTAACTCTAAAATAGTATGTCTTAACATTTACAATAAATCTTTGATTTTGTTGTCTAAGTAAGTCTAGGTGTGCGTTTAATATTAATATATATTATGTAAATATCTAACTATTGTATATATTGTATTATCAACATTAATAAAATATTTGACCTGGCCAAAGAAAAATTGTCTTTGTCCATAGAAATATATTATGTGGTATATGGTATATAAACCTATTTTTTTCATAGTTTTAAAACATGAAACAAATCTCCCTAATGTTTATATGATCCAATCAACTTGTTTTTTCCGCAACCAAATTTATATTTCTTTTTTTATTAGACCACTTAATATCCATGTCACAATCATAACTATATATATGAATAATACAATTTTATATTACTCGTATTTATATTACATGAAATGATATATATTATAATTAAATTGGTTTTTTGATATTTATTTTATTTCTTTTTTTAGGATTCATAGTACGGTTAAATTTATAATTAATTTTTTTTTTAATAATTATTTTACACTAGCATATAGATTTTTTGAATAATGTAGGGTTTCAAGGTGCAATTAACTCCAAACATTTATGCTTCTCTTTGTAAATATATACTGTGTATGAATAGCTATTATCTCGAAATATTGATATACGCAATCCTTTTAGATTGTAATTAATTTTTTTTAAAACAATATTCTCTCTTCTTTTGTTACTGTTATGGTTATTATATTATTTTTCAATAAAATTTCTGATCATTGTAGAATAATTAAATGACCTACAAATTCAAATTATATTAAAATCAAAATATCTCCGGAGTCCAAAACATTACTCTCCTAAACGTCTGTTTCCCGGAACTCGTGTCCAGATAAACTTCAACTATCCTGCCTCAGTCATTCCAATACCCACTCTATAGAATTAGAGTGGTAATGCTTTGCCTTGGCCACCAGATCTAGGAAGCCTGTAAAAATTTAATCATCCAGGGATTAAAAATGTAAGCACATAATGGATTAGAAATCATATATAATTACCAAAAGTACAGATACATTTATAAAAATGATAGAGTTAGATAAAACTATATTATGTGAACCTCAAACTGCACGCACCCCTGTATCTCGCCAGGTTATATACTTTACTTACAAAACATTAAAATTGTATTGGATTTTGATATATCCAAATTTTGTTGTGATTTTAGAGATGTATACCTTGGTGCAAGTTTGGGTTTTGGTAGTAGTTTCTCTTATTGTTGTTGCAGTGGGATCGCTGCTACCCTGGTTCGTACAGGAATTCTTGGTAACAGAATTTAGAGAACGAGAAGAAGCAAACCATAACGATGATGATAATGATTATGACGACGATGATAATGATTATGACGATGACACATACTATAATGATGAAAATTACTTTGGCAATGATGAAGGTTACTTTGGCGATGATGAAGACAGAGATGCTGAAGACGGTGACTATAATACAGACAACTACTTCGACGAGAAGAAGGACGACGAGGATGATTATAGCTCTATCGATGACTATTAAAAAGATGATGGCTATATGAATAAAGAGGATGAGGGAGGAAGAGTAATACTTTTATCAATTTCTAATAGTAGCTAAAGGGACAAAGAATTGGGGATCACTATTTATTGAAATGTAATGGTCATCGATCTTTATCTTTCTGAGATATTGTAACTATGAACTTCATATGAACCTGTTTTTGAAGATATTAGAATTTAAACACTTTTATTTTTGTAATACAAGTACATAACTGTATAAACAATGAAAAAATACAAGCAAGGTATATTAGGAGTTAGCACAGGGTAAAAACCAACCCATAAACCAACAAATGTCCTGACACGGGTAGGGACGGGAGGTCTTAAAAACTTAATTTTTTAAGAATTAGAGACCTCGAGGAAGTCGGGGGCATATCGGTTTAAATCTATTTGACTCTAACTCGCCCATCTCTCTCTATTTAAATCCAACTCAGTCTATATAAAATTATATCGTATATTACATAAATCTAAAAACTGAAAAATACATTATCTACTATTGATAAAAAATTAGTTATGTTATAGATCTAAATCAGATATATTAGATCCATTATCTTTATTATATAGTCTGAAATTATAAAAGTATAGTTCTCTTACACAATTACAACAATATAATTTACATGAACCTAAAATTTAAAAATAAGTATACATTTCTATGATATAACTATATCAATTACATATATAATAATGTATATAATACAACAAATATAAAAAAATCTTGTACGAAAAATGCATAAGAATAGTTGATTACCAGATATTCGATATTGTTGTTATTTGTTGGATGGAATTACTTCTATAATTTGTGATCTATGTGTGTGTGAGAGAGAGAGATCTGAGAAAAAGTATGTTAGGAAAAAATGAGATATATTTTAGTATTAGGGGTATTTATACCTTTAAGGCATGTAGGTTGGGATAATACCCGATTTGGACTGGGTCTATAGTGGGTCAAATCGTAAAAAGAAAATGTTTTTGGCCCAAACGGCAACTTAAAAATCGTTCATATTGGGGGAGGGGTAGGGTTGTTTTTTTATTTTTCTCAAAGTTAAGGCATTTTATATGCACCCAAAAATGTATTCACATATATTAACATATATGAATTCAAATGTGAGATTGGATCAGATGAAATGATTTCAGAGGAAATTAAAATAAAATTTTGCGAGAGAGTTTGGTGTTTAAAGTAGGAAAATATTTCTAATAGAGTAAATGAGTTGATGTTAGAAAGGGAAGTGGATTAATAAGAAACCGCGTATGTCGTGATGTCCAAGAGTAGTTTCCGTAAAACGAGACCGTTTATAACCTTGGGTTGTATATTAAATGGGAGTTATCTTAATTGGAAAGGGTGTATCAGTCTTTTGATTATGTCGAGATTAGGGTTTCCAGAGATTGGGCCAGGTTAGATGTTAAGACGCATGTTAGTTGGGTTCTAACAAAGTGTTATTGTTTAATTTGGTTCTTTGTTGGTTTATTATGATATAAGTGGACTTATGACCAACACAGTTTTTTAACTGTTGAATAAAATGAGACTGTTTGCGAAAAACAAATATGAGATGGAATTTGTCTTATGTATTATATAAAAACAATAAATTTTCCACATTGACTTATGTGCATAAATTCTATCAAGGTGACATCATGTCTGTCTGTAGAAATTATTCATTTGCTTCTTGTAAACAAATTAAAATAGTACTTTTAACATATAAGGAAACTACCCTCGTTGATATCAGTGTTTCAAATTTTGACAAATAAGTGCTTTAATTTTATAAAAATAACAAATAAGTACCCAAATTTTTATGTTTATGTCTTCCGTTAGATTCTACCGTTACTTTCGACGTTAACTGCCACATGACGATTGCGTGTAACTTCCGTTAGTACCGAAGTTTTCAAAATTTGACAAATAAGTGCGCAAGTTAGACAAATACGTGTGTAAACTTGGGCATTTATTTATCAAAATTTTAAAAACTTGATTATTAACGGAATGGCCACGCAATATCGTCGTGGCAGTTAAAGTCAAAAGTAACGGTGTATACTAAAGGAAGACAAAAAATATAAAGTTGGATATCTATTTGTCACTTTTGAAAACTTGGCTTGTCCAAATATAAGCAAAAATTGCACTGTAAGTCCCTATAATATGCAAAAATTGCGCTTAAATTCCCTATATTATGCAAAAATTGCACTTAATCTCCCTATATTATGCAAAAATTGCACTATAAGTCCCTATATTTCAGCTAATTTTGAAAATTTCAACAGTTTTTTTAGATCGAGGCTAAGATAATATATCGTGTCACTTATATTTATTGGTATGATTAATGAAATTGGTTGGATTTTGACATTCAAGTATAAAATATTAAATTATTCAGAGACTACTGATTTGGATATACAATATGTTGGTACGTTAATGTTATTGTGTGCAACAAAAACTCTAAAAAAATTGCACTAAAGGTCCCTATATTGATTTAGTGTAGGGTATTTTGTGTCAAGTTTAGTTGCGATGCATGTTACGTTATTTTGGGAAGTGATAACACAAACCTTTGACTTTGGAAAGCAAAAGAATCTGATCAAATGGGAGTCGTACAAATTTGCCCCTTTCTCTTTTTTTTTCTTTTAATTTAATTTTGTAAAATTTTAGACTAAAGATGAATATTTTGCTTATTGTAGATCTTACCAAGAGCGTAAACAACACGAGTATTTGGAAGCTGTTAAAAATCGTTACAAGTATCTTCCTGAAGTGAAGCGTATTGTTAGGTAAATAAAAGATCTAGGGGCATTTAAGTCATCAATAAAATGTGAGGGAATTTTATGATATTATTAATAATAATAATAATAATAATAATAATAATAATAATAATAATAATAATAATAATAATAATAATATATTGCAGGCATAGACACTTACCAAGGCCAATATACAAAGCACATGCTCTTAGGCGTATAATGTCAAAAGTTATTAACGAGAATTTGGCTGCTGCATTGGCATTTAAGAGTTCAGATCCTCATTCTTTCAGCTATCTGTAAGGCCAATCTGTATAACTCAGGTCATGGTAGAAGAGAACTCTAACATATGTTTAACAATGACACACATTTCTGAAGATCAACATATTCGATTCTCTTGCATTTAAACTTTTCAAAACAAACAGAAAGACCCATATATATGTTGATCTTTAGAAAGGTGCATCGTTATTGTTAAACTCTTCAGTTAATGCTAATAAATTTGTGTTAAGAAGATAGAGTTCAGGTATTGGTGAAAGTTTGGTTAAAAACCCTTTGAATATCTCTAATCCTTCGAAAATGACGTTTTTAGTTTTGATTACTGGTAATATGGATATTGTATCGACTACTCATGTTGGTCAAAACAGGGTTTATTTATGTGTTAATCAACTAGAGGTTCAACTTACTTTCTAGGGTTTTCCTTCTGCTTTATAGAGCACTTATGACAAGTTTTAAATTTGTCAAATAGGAAAATAAGGATTAAAACTTTTAATAAGACATTAGTATGAAGTTAGAAACATATACTTAAATTAGTGGGAAAAAAAGTAAGGTTGAAATATGGTCACTGTGTTATAAAAATATTAAAATATACCTATTTGTTTAAGAAGATACAAAATATTGAAGTTCAGGATTCACTGGGCGTGAATTTGATCATCAAGTCGAAGAATTTAACGAAGAAATGGATCCAGATCGAATCGAGGTTTTTATTTTATACATTATCTCTTTAACCGTTTTTAGTTTCACTTAATTTACTTCTATCTTATATTTCTTTTTTTTTTCAATTTTAATAACAGGCTCAATCGATATATGTGAAGAATTTGAATTCCAAAACATCTGATGAGAGTTTGAAAAAGCACTTTACTGATCATATAAAGTAAAGGGAAGTTATAAGTGCTAGAGTGAATAAGCATTTAGAAAAATGGGAAGAATTTGTCGATGGGTTTTAGATTTATTAAGTTTGATTCTGTTGATACATCACTAAACATTTGTAAGGACCTAAAGGTAAATAATGTCCTAATTCAGAGGATTTTGCAATTTACGTAAATTGCAAAAAAATGGAGTCAATTAAAGACAGATTATGAAGGTTAAAGGTTTAGTTTCAATAGAATTAAGAGAAGGGATAGTATTGATCAGATAGTTAACTCAACTGTCACGGGAATATTTTATATGATTGCTTAATGTGGTATTTCAGTGTTTAGAATATTTTGTTATTATTTTACATGAATGTATTTTGAAAGAAAATGTGTAAGATGCGTGTAATATGGTTGCAAATACTTTCAGATTATGAAAAGAGGTCATATTTTGACCACTATTTGTTGTCTCAAAGAAGAGTTATAAAGGCAATATTACGTAATGTATAATAACTATATGAAGTAAATGAATGATATTGTTCGTTATGATAGGGATCCAGAAGTAGTAATGGGAGCAAATCCCATCATGAAGAGGTGAAGATGAGAGAATGGGATAAGGTTCACTGCTAGTTGAGCTGTCCGGGGAATCTTAAACAACATGTTACACCAGACATTGTTGCGGATATCGAATGATTCAAGTCACCAACTATAAAAACGGTAAGTATTAGACACCCATTTTACATAATACAGGGACTAAAAGTGAAAACTTACAACTAGGAGTAGTGAGCTTCAATGTGCGAAAACAGATGTCATATAAGGTTTCATTTTCAAGAACCTTAGTTCTTGCTAGAACTGATTTGAAACTAAAACCTAAGTAAGATTGATAGTGATTGGTCTAATTAGAATATAAATGTCGAGTATCATGTATTTCTCAAAAATGCTATTGTTTTTTTGTAATTACAAAAAAGAATATAATGTGGAGAGAGCTAAGCAAGAGGAGTTGATCTTTGTTCAACATTTAATTTTTGTGAAATTTACATCCTTTTCTAAAACATGATGTCTGTAAATCATGACGAACCCACTTATCCCAATGGATTAATTGTTGCATTCAAATTGAAAAAGATATCATCTGAAGGTTCCGGAAACAAAGAGACAGAGAATAGTGAAACTAAATCTGAAGAATCCTAAAAGGGTGAAGAAAAGACAACTTTTGCAACTTGGGAAAAACAAAGATGTTGTAATGCGTGAGGATCTCAAAAGTGGTCTCCAGAAGTTTAGTACTGTTAAGGTAATACTATTTTATGATTAAAAGGTTTTTAACTATTTGTGCTTTAAATTATGTGATGTTGTAGTTTATAGATTTTTTATGTGATGTTTAAAACCTTTGGAGATGAGATATCGTACGTGTCTCGGATCAGCAGCGCACATCATTCCTTGGAGTTGTGGAATAAATCGAAGAAAATGGAAGTTATGGAATAGTTAGAGTAGTATATAAAGGCTATAAAAGACATAATGAGAATAGAGTGGTTGATGGATCGGGATATTTTGATGTTCTGGAATGAGATTTCTACTCGGCTATACATGATGTCTGAGTTAATTGCACTATTGGTCCCTATATTATGCAAAAAATCATATAGGGATTGATTTTGTAATTGTTTCCTTATCTGGGATTCAGCTAGTGTTTTGCTTGATATAGGATCTTTTTGAAATAATGCACAATAAATGTCAAATACTACAAATTATATAAAAATTAAGAGCCAAAGCTCATGGCCTTTGATCAACAGATAGCTCCGCAGTAGCCAACACACTAAATCATAAATAGAGCATACATCTCTGTTGTTTCAAAAAACATAAAAAATATATATGTTGGAAAAGTAAAGTTGCAATATTAATGCAAAAGCACAATGGTGAATTTGTAATTTCTTGAAAAAATAAAAATAAAAATAGAACAATAAAAGGACAGACCAAGATGCATTCATAAAAATAAATAGATAACATGTTCCATTTCCAACTTAAAATGCGATTATGGAATTGTTCCAATATATATTAGGGTGTATGTGACCCTTTTATAGTAATTTGAGCAATTTTAACAAATTCAATGCATACATGTATGAAATAAAATAAAAAGTTCAATAGTTTTTTATTAATAGAGAGGAGAACTATCTGGTGGGTCCTGGTGTGTTATAAAATTAAGTACTGAAAATAAAGGAACCACAATACCGCAAGTGTACGGTTGTCCAAGTAATACTCCGATAAATCAGGATTCGTTCTCAGGGATTGGACTGGTATAACTCAAGTGTTCAATAGATAAGTAGTAGTAATTGCTAATATAGAAAATAAAATATAAAAGATATTTGTTTTGTTTCGAGTTATTAAACTATTGGACGCAAATAAACAAAAAACTGAAAATAAATACTAAAGGACTAAGACGTAGATATGAGCTATACTTGAGTCTCGCTAGGGAATCAACTAAACTTACCTAATTAATGCTTTCGTTAAGGGCGTAACTAACATTCCTATATTAGTCAGGACTCTAATGTCTCCTAGCCCCCGTCAGGGTGGACCTAAGAGCTATCCTACAGTATTACGAACCCCGTCAGGGCGATTATAAGCTACGCTCAGATTATTGAGATCTTACCCAATTGGTTATAAGGTTAACTAAGTCCGTCAAGATCAATAATTTCTACCTAACGTTTATTACCTATGTCTGTAATTAAACCCCCGATTAAGGCGATCACTTCCCCACCAAAGTGAATAGCTTAATTACTGTGACCTATCTCCGATTAGCTAATTCATTGATAGTGAAATTAGTATAAAATAATAAGAAATATGAAATACTCAATTTAAATTAAACTAGAAACTAATCCCAAATTGAAATACATGAATTAAATAAATTAGGGTTAATCCCATTACGCGATTCTCAAGTAATTAAGGTTTAGCTCATAATTGAAATAAAAAAAATAAAGAAATTAATAATATACAAGTCCTAATAACATAAATAAAATAATAACCTAGATAGCGGAATTGGTTTGAGCTGTTGTTGGAGCAAAAGGATTCTCCAACTTCTGCTCTTGCTTCTGCCTCTTAACGGTCTCTCTAAGGATGATATAAATTGAAGGTTTAATGAGAGGTGCTGAATAATGAGGTCTAAGAGGTTTATCTATATGTGCTAGGAAGCCCTAATTCGTTTTACTTGGAGTGGAAGACAAGTAAAGGACTTTTTAATTCGCAACCCTAATTTATAGGAAAGGTAAGATTTTGTTGGTGATTTGTTTCTGTCATATCTCCTTCAATACTTATCCGAGTGACCCGTTCTTTATATCGAAATTACTTGTCTCGGAAATCTATATCCATTGGTCTAGACTATTCTCCCAAATTCCTAGTCAATCTTGAGTTATGGGATCGTGTTTGAACGTGGCTAGAATTTTAGATTTACTTGCCAGCTTTATCTTTTCCTTTCTTTGCATATATCCTTCCTTAATCTTCTTATTTCCATGTAAATCTTCTTTCATTTACTTCTTAGAATTGACTTGGTCTCTAATTAATTACCATATATCTTCTAAAACTTTTACAATAAATAAATAATTAAACCGCATATGATTTAAAAATTAATAAATAATTAAATCTTGACTAGAACTAAGAAAGTGCACTCTAAAATTATAAACTCGAATATAATACTTCCTAACACACTAAAAATAATCTAAGACTTTAATTCTCACTTCTCCTCCTTGTATTGGGTTTCCATGAAATTCAAAAACCTACTAACTTTGCACTAAAAATAACCAAATTAACGCACAAAAACTCTAAAAATGCAAATAGTCTAATTCCAAGGGGAGAAAGTGTAATATGGCAAAATAAGTATAAAAGTCTATCAAATAAGTCAAATATTCACCTAAAAGGATGTCTCCTAAGGGATAATAATTAGAACAAATAGAGAGACATCACTATCTTAGATTTAGTCTTAAGTAAGATTCAACCAGATACTTTTGGATCATTGCATGAATATTTTATTTAACCAACAAAACAAGTATCAATATCACTCTAATAGTTATTGTAGTGGTTAGAGACAAAAAAAGTTATATATAAAACACAACCTACCTAATATATGAAATAAGATTAAAAGTCTCTATATCGAGCAAAAACATAATATAGGTACTGGTATTGAGTTAATTGCAGCATAAGTCTTAAGTTTTTCTTATTAATTGGATTGTTGGTCCATGTATTATGCAAAAAATTGTATAGAGATTGATTGTGTAACTGTTACCTTATCATGGTTACCACCACCCATAATTATTATTTGTTAAATAGTTTGCTTAAAAGTGTTACTCGCTTAACTGTAATTATCAAAAGAAGCACTACAAAAAGTTACAAAGTGTTACTTCACATACATACTATAGCTTAATCATATGGGTCATAGACCCCCTCAAGTAAGGCTAGCTCTCCACCTAACCACATGTAATATAATGATTATGATTTGTAACTTCTTTTATATATGATTTTAATTCAAGTATTACTATAAACTTAATTATTTTCACAACTAATTATAATCTTTTAAATTCATTTTAGCCCAAGACCTTCAGGTACAGGCATTTTCTAGTTATTAATTTTCGTATACAGGGATTAATGATTACATCTTTAAATTAAATTATTATTTCATATGCTTTTTTATGCATGTGCCGTTAAATTCCATCTCTTACTTGTTCAAGTATAGGAATGCCCTTAGTAATTAGGACTGTCAACCTTACCTATGTTGTAGATGTCGGTTTCGCAGCATAGGCGGTCGACCAAGGTCTAGTGCGTAGGCGGGATTACACGGGGCCTAGATATTACATGATTTTGAATGTCATTGTGTAATTTTTAACATATACGTAGTAATTATAATTTTTTAACTATTTAAGTCATAAAATTCATCTAATAACACTATAGTAAATATAAAAATACTAAAATATGAGTTATAATATCAATTAAAAAATTCTCAAAAATAAGAAAATACAAAGAAGGCCTATGAGGCCATTTTCACCATTAATCGGCGCCTATGAGTCCATTTTTGGCCATTAATCGGCTCCTAGGTGGGCATGCGCCTCTTTCACGACGAATAAGGCGCTACAAAAAATTGCTTAGAATTTTACCAGGCGTAAGCGATTGTGGGGGGAGTTGGTGCTTAGGCGGCAATTTCTACATTATAGACCCTAGCAGGGGGTTCGGTTACTGAAAAGGCTACATAATTGTCCGGTATGCGGTAGTAATTCTGAAGGACTTGCTTAGCCAGATAGTTAATAGGTTTAGAGACTCTTACTCACCGATCATTGCATAGGGTAACCTCACCCGAGTCCCATAGTAGTATTAAAGTAGCTTCCTAACTACCCTGGAGGGAGTATGGGAGAAGTTAGAATCCCGACTATTGCATAATTACCAATTCACACTTAATCAATAAAACGTAAAATCAATATTAGTGGGGATTACTTTCGAGTTCTCGAGCTATATTATCATCTCTTCTTCTTAGTTTATTTCCATTCATTAGTTAATTTATCTTTCTTACATCTTAGTTTCTCAAACAAAAAATTTATCTTTTATATTTTTAGTTGAACGATTCATTCCAGTACATTTTCTAAGAACGCTACATAAGAATTAACCTTCCTGTGGAGACGATACTCTTTACATACTTACTTTTATTACTTGTCAACGATCTGTACACGTGCGGTAGTTAGCTCTCCCGAGGTGTGTATTTGTTAGGTTATATTATCACACCTTGGGAGACGACAATTGTTAAATGGCCTTGGTTAGATTTCTTACTAATAGATTATCTTAGTTAAAGTTTTTAATTAGCCAATTTTTCTTAAGTTTTAGGACCTAATACTAGCCTTTGTAAGTGGGTTAATACGAACCATCCTACAAATCTTATTCCATTTTTTGAAGAATACGCGATGTATAATTAACCATGCCAATGTTAGAATTGCATAGTATTGCAATTTTCATGGTAATCAAGTCTAATTGAGGTTTAAATCCTGACATCCCTTGTCGCACGATCAGGTATAGATCCAGGTCCATTCACGGTCCTCCAGATAAAGCAAACTTGAAACCTCCATGTTTCGCAAACTTAACCATGAAATATCTATGACCAATACCCACTAGTTTGAAAATTCCCTAGGATTCCATATTTGAGAAGCTTAGTTGATTGATAACGATACCCTACTTCATGATCCAATAGGCAAACTACAATACTGTTATTCCAAACTGGTAGCCCTTCGAGAATCTCATCTTTCTTCCTCTAGATTGGGAATATCGTCTCCCACCAAATGACATGCTTGTGTATCAATTTCTTATCCATGTAATGATAAACGTTCCTTATCATTAATAATTGTCGAAATGACCAATTTTTTGTGATTAATACTTCCCACAATATCGGCTTCCTATAAGTATAGTAAACTTCATCGTAGGCAGAATCACTCGAATTATTGGAAAGTTGTTGCTTGGGCTTGGGTCGTCTATTGTTTGCTTTTGCTTGGTAAGAAGTGAGAGGGCAGAAGTGAATATCATCCACCGCTTTAATAATCTTGTCAGACATTAGAGGACCATTGAGGGGTCGTGAGTTTTCGGTATATTTTGAGCGTTTGTGTGTAAAATTCAAGAACCCGTTTTAGTTTTTTTATTTTATAATTTCAAAAGTCCATTTTAATTGAAAACGATTACAAAAACTTAAAAGGGTAAAGGAGACCAAACTCACCTGGAATGATTCTTTTATTAAGAAGAAGTCAAACTTTTGAATACAAGACTATGTGTAATTACATACGAAGACCTTGGAGCAACTGGGACATGTCAAGGGAGCGAGAAGGGATGGTGAGCTAGTTAATCACACGGTGGACCAACCCGATGCGTCACCAAGCATAAAATCAGTGAATGAAACTTCCGACGATGCCATGGACGAACTGAGGTATCAAAACATATTCAAAACAGTATTATTTATCTGAGCACTATTGAAAGTCTTGCTTGCATAATAGATCGAATGGAATATCTTATCTTTCCTTTGGCCTAAAACAGCTCCCATGGCTAAATCACTAGCATCACACATAACTTCGAATGGCATATTCCAATCAGGAGGTAATACAATAGGAGCGGTAATAAGTTTTTCTTTGATTGCTTGGAAGACCATCATGCAAGCTTCATCAAAAATGAATTTGGTGTCCTTATCAAGTAAGTTACATAGTGGTTTAGCAATCTTAGAAAAGTCTTTAATGAATGCCTATAAAAGCCAGCATGGCCTAGAAAGCTTCTCACCCCTTTTACAGAAACAGGAGGGGGAAGAGTTTTTATTACCTCTATCTTTGCGCCATCAACCTCTAAACCAGCAATAGAAACCTTGTGACCCAACACTATACCTTCTCGAACCATAAAATGACACTTCTTCCAATTTAAAACCAAATCACTTTCCTTGCATCTAATCAAAACTTTCTCTAAATTCTGTAAACACTTATCAAAGTCATCACCAAATACAGAGAAATCATCCATAAATACCTCAAGGAAGTTATCGATCATATCCTAGAAGATTGCCATCATACATCTTTGAAACGTAGCAGGTGCATTACATAACTCAAATGGCATTCTGCGATATGCAAACGTACCAAAGGGACATGTAAACATTGTCTTATGTTGATCTTCTGGAGCCACATAAATTTGATTATATCGGGAGTATCCATCCAAAAAGCAATAATACTCTCTACCAGCTAACTTGTCTAACATCTGATCTACAAAGGGAAGAGGGAAGTGATATTTTCTGGTGGCCTTGTTCAATTTGCGGTAATCCATACATACTCTCCAACCAACCACAGTTCTTGAGGGAATGGATTCATTCTGATCATTGAGAACGGTAGTAATTCCTCCTTTATTTGGCACACATTGAACCAAACTCACCCATTCTCTACTCGAAATGGGATAGATAATCTCTGCGTATAACATCTTGATAACCTCCTTCTTTACCACTTCCTTCATAGCTGGCATTAATCTCCTCTGGCCTTCAACTGAGCATGCGTTATCATCTTCAAGAATAATTTTGTGTTGACAATAGGAGGGGCTAATGCCTTTGATGTCGGCAATAGTCCACCCTATCGCCTCTTTGTTTGCTCTTAACACATGCAACAGTTTATCTTCTTGAGGACCTGTTAAATTTGCTGTAACAATAACAGGTAGAGTTTCATTAGTGCCTAAATATGCATACCTCAAGTGTGATGTCAGTGGCTTTTCTTCCAACTGCGGAGGAGATTCGATTGAAGGTTTCTTTTTAGATACAATCTCCCCCGGTTCTCTCACAGGTTCATGGGCAAGACGCCTATATTTTGGATTCTCAGAGTTAAGAGCTGCCACTGTTTAGGCAAGCTCTTCCATCAATTCAGGTAGATCAAGTGTCAAGGCTGCCTGCAAAACATAATCATAAGTAAATTCATTATATACCTCTTGCGTGGCATGCTCAATTACATCTATTCGGAAACACTCCTCTTGAGAATGTGGAAACTTCATAGCTCGGAACACGTTGAACTTCACCTCCTCGTCCTGGATTTGCATAGTCAATTCTCCGCTTTCTACATCAATTAAAGTACGCCTCGTGGCTAGGAATGGTCTTCCCAAAATAATAGGGACATTCCTATCCGCGTCGTATTCAAGAATAACAAAATCAACGGGAAAAATTAAAGTACCTGCCTTGACGAGGACATCTTCTATTCGACCCTCAGGATGTGTGAGGGACCGATCCGCAATTTGCAAGACCATAGAGGTGGGCCTTGCTACTCCAACTTTCGATTTTTCAAAGATTGATTTGGGCATAAGATTAATGCTTGCACCCAAATCACATAGTGCTTTACCTTTCCATTCTTCTCCAATCGATATAGGAATTGTGAAACTCTCAGGATCAATCAACTTGGGAGGTAGCTTACTTTGACAAATAGCACTACATTCTTCAGGTAAACCAATCATCTCATTATCGCAATACGGCCTTTTGTTGGTGAGGGCTCTTTTCAAAAATTTCGCATACTTGGGTACACCTCTAATAGCTTCTAACAGAGGAATGTTGATATCTCCTCTTTTGTTCTATATTTATATTCCTAGGAGACATCAAATTAGACTATTTTAATAGACTTTAAGTAATAATACGCAATATTCCAATTTCTCTCTTTCGATTTTAGTATTTTTTATTTATTAAGCTTTTGCGCGTAATATTGTGTATTTTAGTGAAAAGTTTGTAGGTTTTGAATACTAGCTAGGAGAGGAACACGAGAATGAAGTCAAAGATCGTGATATGGAGTCAAAGCATGAAGACGAATCCCGAAAGAATTGATATTTTAAAGCTGCAAATCTGGAAAGTTTCCAAATATTTCTGATTTCGAGCCACCTAAGAGTAAATTGAGCCTCTGATTTGTGGATAGAAAACATTCCCTATTGAGTTACGGAACTTTAGCAACTGGAATGAGATCAATCGGACTTGAAACGAGTCGGTTATAGCTGTTTTAGTAAAGGTGGTGCAGTAGTTACGGAATTTTGGGCTAAGATAATAGACTTTGGCCTTTCTTATTACATTTAATCATTAGTTAAGGTCCAAGTCCGATTTTCTTAAGTATAAATAGGGCTTTTGACTTCTATTTTACACACAATTCATTATTCACAAAGTCAGACAAAAAGAAAAGAAGCAGAAGCAAGGAAAAGAAGAAGCTTGGAGCTGGAGACTGTCTATATCTCCACTTTGTAGCCGAATCATCTTCCTAATTAGGTTTCTTATTTTCATTTCTGTAAAACAATTATGAATTCCCTTCTATTTATTTTCTTAGTTTTTCCAATTATGAGCTAATTTTATTAAGTACTTGAGAACGCGTAATGGATTGAACCATAATTTATTCCATTTTATGTCTTTGAATTTGGGATTATTTTAATTTAATTCAAATTGGGTATTTATTTATTTTCCTTAATTTACACTTATTGACTTTTATTGAAGTAAATAATCAATATTAGGACTTAGTACTTAGGCTATTCCAATTAGTGGCGATTGGATCACTTTGACGGGGGTTCTAGATACGGAACTAGTTAACGAATGTAGGATAGAAATTATTTGACCTTGACAAGCTTAATTAATCTTACGGCCAATTGGGTAGTTAGGTTTAAACCATTCAAAGGTAGACTATATTCACCCTGACGGGGTTTGTAGCACCTGAGAAGAGCTCCTTAGTCCACCCTGACGGGGGTAAAAGGAGATAACTGAATCCCAACCAATATTAATTACCATGTTTGTCACTTAAACAATACATGGAATGGTTAGATTTAGGTGAAATCCTAGCGTTGCTCGAGTACTACCTCTCATATCTTGCGTCCAACTATTTTTACGTGCGTCTAGCTTTATATTTGCATTAATTTAGTCTTTTCATTAATTGCCTTAGTATTAGAAAACAAAACCAAACAATCTTAAAATCATTTACTCGCTTTACTTGCAATTAATCACTATTTGATAAGCATTAGAGTCAACCAATCCGTCCCTGAGACCGAATCTGTTTATCACTATTATTACTTGGGACAACCGTACACTTGCGGTTGTGGTTCTTTTTACTTATTTCATTTATTTTAGAACACACTAAGGACCACCAAGTTTCTGGCGCCGCTGCCGGGGACGGTAGCGTGTGACCCCGGTGTTTATCCTTTAGTGTTGGTTGCATTTTTATTTTTCAGTTTTACGCTTTGTTTGTTCATCTTTTTCAGGTTTTTAGGTTTGGTGTATGCGAAGGAGACTTTTTAAGGATCTTGAGACATTACCTCCGATCCTTGATAATCCAGGATCGTTAGTCAGACTTGCTAACAAGAGAAGGAAAGAACAAGAAGCTCAAGAAGTAGAAGAACTAGCGAACGGAATGGATAATATTAACCTTCATAACCAAGAGAACCCAGGAGTTCAGCTAAACGCAAATGGTCAGCCACTAGTGCCTCCAAGAATTCCTAATCCTCCGGTTCCACCTGTCATTCCTAATCCTCCAGTTCAAGTTCAAATAGCTGACTCATGGTTTCTTACCGGTCTAACACAAGAACCATTCCTTGCCCTCCTCTTGGGATTGGCCCAGCTAATATCGATGTTCCGAGATTCCGTCCAGATTCGGGTATGCTAGCTCAGTTTCAGAATTTCGGAAATTTTCGTGGCAAGCCCGGAGAAGATCCACTTCGTGCAGTACAAAAATTTATGCAAATCTGCGATTCATACATTACGCAAGGAGTAACAAGGGAGCAAATTTATTTTGCTACATTCAGATTTTTCTTAATAGATAGAGCGAGTGATTGGCATGATTCACAAGAACCAGGGAAGATTACGAATTGGGAACAGTTACAGGCTGCGTTTTTCGACAGATATTATTCGTCCAACATGAGGTTAGATACTCAACTCGAGTTAACACATTTCCGACAAGAATATGATGAAGCGTTGGGTAGAAGTTGGTCGAGATTTAAGAAGTGTTTACGAAGAGTCCCCAATCATGACCTTTCTAGAAAAATAGCAATTGAAAATTTTCTATAACGGTCTTGAGGGGAGCTCACGAAAAGATTTAGATCTATTATGTGGTGGTGTGTTTTTACGAGTCCAACCCGCTTACGCAAGAATTATTTTGGATAGAACAGTCGACAATGAAGTAGGGTGAATACTGTGAGAATACCAGTTAAAGGGGGAGTTAATAATGTTAAAATTGAAGAGAAGTTCACTTCCCTTGAGAACAAGATACAAACCAAATTAGAACAATAGTTGAGACAACTTACGTTAGCCGTGAAAGAAGGTTTTTCGAATAAAAGAGTTGAGGTAAACGCTGCACAAGAGGTGTATGGATGTGAGTGTGAATGATCACGTTTGGGAGAATTGTCAGAATAATCAAGAGTCTGTGATGTTTGTCTCCAACAGAGGAAATTTTAATTTGAATGGTAATGGATATCAGCCTAACAGAAACCATCCTGGGTTTCAATATTCAAATCCTAATGGGGCAGCTAATCCTACATACGCGTATCAGCCGCATCCCCAAGGTAACAACTTTAATCCAAGACCTCAGAATAATTATCAAGGGGGACAGAATCAAGGAAACTATGTTCAGAGACAACCTCCTCAAGAAAATTATAACGACACCATGAACAAAAAAGAATTACCTGCTCAACCACAAGAAGGTGCGAATAACCTTCAGATTACCGTAGAAAGCTTGATTTCCCTTCACACAGCATCAACCCAAAGACAACAAACTTCTGAAGCACACATCAAAATGTTAGAAGATCAAATTGCACAAATGTCAAAGCAATTAAATCAGCGTCCACAAGGAAGACTTCCTAGTGATACAGAGGTCGCAAAACAAACCGAAGATTGTAATGCCATAGCGTTGAGAAGTGATAAGAAACTTCCTCCACCCCCATTTCCAGTTATGAAAGAAAAAGAAGTGATAAATAAAGAGAAGCCAGTAGTGGAGGAGGTAGAAAAATAAAATGAGCCTGAAGTAATAGAGGTGGAGAAAATTCCAGAAGTTCTGAAAAAGAAAGATATTGTGGAGAACCGTCCTCTTCCACCTTTTCCTTCAAGAGTTCAGAAAAAGGAGATATGGCCGAATATCAGAGATTCATCAATAGGGTAAGGGGTCTCAACATAAATATTCCGTTACTTGAAGCTATTAAAGATATTCCGAATTACGTATAGTTTTTGAAGAGAGCCCTAACCAACAAAAGGCCGTATTGTGATAATGAGATGATTGGTTTACCCGAAGAGTGCAGCGCTATCTGCCAAAGTAAGTTGCCGCCTAAGTTGCTTGACCCTGGGAGTTTTACAATTCCGATATCGATTTGTAAGGATTGGCAAGGTAAAGCATTATGCGATTTGGGTGCATGTATTAATCTTATGCCCAAATCAATCTTTGATAAGATGATAATAGGAGATTTGAGACCTACTTCTATGGTCTTACAAATGGCCGATAGATCCCTCGTTCATCCGGAGGGACGAATCGAAGATGTCCTTGTCAAGGCAGGTACTTTAGTTTTTCCCGTTGATTTTGTAATTCTTGAATACGACGCGGACACGATTGTCCCCATCATCTTGGGACGACCATTCCTGGCCACGGGGCGTACTTTAATTGATGTAGAGAACGGAGAATTGACCATGAGAATCCAAGACGAGGAGGTGAAGTTTAATGTGTTCAGAGTTATGAAATTTCCAGGTGTTCCAGGAGATTGCTTTCGAATGGATGTAGCTGAACATGCCACGCAAGAGGTGTTTGATTGTTTTAATTACGATGATATCTTGCAGGCTGCTTTGACACTAGATTTACCTGAGATGATGGAAGAGCTAGCCGAAACAGTGGCAGCTCTAAATCGGGAAACCAAAATATAGGCGTCCCGCCTATAAACCTGTGAGAGAACCGGGGGAGATGGTCATTAAAAATAAAACATCCATTTAATTCCTCCAAAGTTAGAAGAAAAACCATTGCCAGCGAGCTTGAGGTATGCGTATTTGGGTACTAATAATACTTTACCTGTTATTGTTTCAGCAAATTTAACAGGTTTCCAAGAAGATAAACTGCTACGTGTACTAAGGGCGAACAAAGAGGCGATAGGTTGGACCATTGCTAATATCAAAGGAATTAGTCCATCCTATTGTCAGCATAAACCTATTCTTGAAGATGATAGTGCACGTTCAGTTGAAGGTCAAAGGAGATTAATGCCAGCAATGAAGGAAGTAGTGAAGAAAGAAGTGATTAAGCTACTAGACGTGGGAATCATCTTTCCCATAGCTAGTAGTGAGTGGGTTAGTCCGGTTCAGTGCGTACCAAAGAAAGGAGGAATGACTACCATCCTCAATGATCAGAATGAAGCCATCTCCATGAGAACAGTTATTGGTTGGAGGGTGTGTATGGATTACCGCAAGTTGAACAAGGCAACCAGAAAAGACCATTTCCCTCTTCCCTTCATTGATCAGATGTTAGATAAATTGGCTGGTAGGGAGTATTACTGTTTCTTGGATGGTTATTCGGGGTATAATCAAATTTATGTAGATCCAGCTGATCAACATAAAACCACATTTACATGCTCTTTTGGTACCTTTGCATATCGAAGGATGCCTTTTGGGTTATGTAATGCACCTGCTACCTTTCAGAGATCTATGATGGATATTTTCTGGGATATGATAGATAATTTCCTCGAGGTATTTATGGATGACTTTTCCGTATTCGGTGATAACTTTAAGGAGTGTTTGCAGAATTTGGAGAAGGTGTTAATATGATGCAAGGAAACGGATTTGGTGTTGAATTGGGAAAAGTGTTATTTTATGGTTCGAGAAGGAATAGTTTTGGGTCACAAAGTTTCAAGTGCAGGGTTAGAAGTTGATCGCGCAAAGATTGAGGTAATAAAAACTCATCCCCCTCCCATTTCTGTACAAGGGGTAAGAAGTTTCCTAGGCCATGCTGGATTCTATCGTCGTTTTATTAAGGATTTTTCCAAAATTTCAAAGCCTTTGTGTAACATACTCGAGAAGGACACCAAATTCCTTTTCGATTAAGCATGCATGAAGGCATTTCAAGAGTTGAAGGAGAAGCTGATTACTGCACCAATTGTGTTACCCCCTGACTGGAAATATCCTTTTGAAGTCATGTGTGATGCAAGAGATTTAGCTATGGGTGCTGTGTTGGGTCAAAGGAAGGACAAGTTATTTCACTCTATCTATTATGCGAGTAAGACATTTACTAGTGCTCACGTTAATTATACAGTGACTGAGAAGGAACTTTTAGCGGTAGTTTATGCTTTTGACAAGTTTCGTTCCTATCTTCTGGGAGCGAAAATTGTTGTATTCACCGACCACTCCACTATAAAGTACCTTATGGAGAAGAAAGATGCTAAGTCGAGGTTAATCAGATGGGTTTTATTGCTTCAAGAGATTGATTTAGAGATTCGAGATCAAAAGGGTTGTGAGAATCAAGTTGCATATCATTTGTCTCGCCTTGAAGGTTCTGAGTCAAACACTAGTCCTGAGTTAATTCGAGAAGAATTCCTAGATGAGAGTTTATTTGCTATCTTTAGTGGATTACCGTGGTATGCTGATATTGCAAATCTTGTGGTAAGTGGTTCTTTTCCCGAAGGAGCTACTTCCCAAGACAAGAAGAGGTTAAGTACACGTGCTAAACAGTTCTTTTGGGAGGACCCTTTCCTATACAAAGTGTGTGGTGATCAAATGGTAAGAAGGTGTATACCTGAGAATGAGATTTATGGGGTTATTGCAGGTTGTCACGATTCACCCTATGGAGGACATTTCAAAGGTGATCGCACAGCTGCTAACGTACTTCTATCTGGTTTTTATTGGCCTACGTTACATAAAGATTGTCATGAATATGTAAAGAAGTGTAATAGATGTCAATTTACTGGGAATATATCCAAGAGGGATGAAATGCCGCGTAATAACATTCTTGAGGTAGAGATTTTTTATGTGTGGGGTATCGATTTTATGGGTCCTTATGTACCATCAAATGGGAATTTATATATCCTGCTAGCTGTTGATTACGTATCCAAATGGGTAGAGGCTGTATCTCTACCTACGAATGATTCGCGAGTGGTAATTAAGTATTTGAAATCTCATATTTTCACTAGGCATGGCACACCTCGAGTAATTATAAGTGATGGAGTTACAGATTTTGTGAACAAATATTTGAAGACTGTTCTAGAGAAACATGGGATTAGATATCGCGTTTCCACTGCTTATCATCCACAAGCCAATGGTCAAGCTGAAGTTTCGAATCGAGAGGTAAAATCTATCCTTAAGAAAACAGTTGGTCCTACAAGAAAAGATTGGTCTTTAAAATTAGATGATGCACTATGGACTTATCGTACTGCTTTCAAAACTCCTGTTGGTGCATCTCCGTATCGAATGGTGTATGGTAAGGCTTGTCATTTACCTCTTGAACTTGAATTAGGTGCATATTGGGCCATAGCTGAATTGAATTTAGATCCTACCTTAGCCGCTGAGAATAGAATGATGAAATTAAACGAACTTGATGAGTTTCGATTACATGCCTATGAGAATGCTAAATTATATAAAGAGAATACGAAAAGATGGCATGATAATCGTATTAGAGTGAAGAAGTTTGAAGTTGGACAAAAGGTCCTTAAATATAATTCGAATTTCAGCAATTATCCGGGTAAGTTGAGGTCAAAATGGTCGGGTCCGTATATCGTAACAAAGGTCACGCCTCATGGAGCTATTGAGATTGAAAATCCGATCGAGCACCGTACCTTCATGGTAAACGGTCATCGATTGAATATTTATCACGGAGGCGAAGATATTAATCGCGCGGTGGATCCACACCCCGGAGAGGTTATATACCTCCTCGAAGCACCTTAGAATATGAGGTAACCGTCGAGCTTAACGACGTTAAACAAAAGCCAATTCATTGTATATTAGTTTCGTATTTTCGCATTGTAAATTAGTAAGTTTTTGTTGATTAGTGTTTATTTTTAAGAAATGAGAAAGGGTATTCGTTTTTTATGATTTCAGGAGTACAAAAGGTCACGAGTTTGAGGTAAAAGTGTTAGAAGTAAAAAAAATTCAGAAAATGAAGTCAAGGAAAACCGGGTACCCAGTTTTGCACAAACCGGGAACCCGGTTTCGTGAGCTGTGACGACCCCATCCTCTGACCCTGCGTGGCGCGAGATGCAAGGTGCTGCGTCTACATTCGCACATCGACAAAAATCGGGAACCCGGTTTTGCACAAACCGGGTACCCGGTTTTGAAAGATGAAGATATCACGAGTTCTGACCCCTGCGTGGCTCGAGACGCAAGGGGCTGCGTCCAAGCCATCCCGCGCTCGTGTCTCAGACGCAAACCGGGAACCCGGTGTTGATAGCTATTAGTCCCAAAGTATCTGACCCTTGCGTAGCGCGAGACGCAGGTCAGCTGCGTCCAGGGTATTGAAAAAAAATCCGAATTTTGAATTTTTTTTCTCGCCGACTTAGCGTCGAAAACCGGGAACCCGGTTTCGCCACTGTAAAGGCGGTTTTGAGTTTTTGTAACCTATTTATTTAGCTTCTTTCTCAAGTTAGCCTCCACACAACTCCGAAAATCATCATCGAAATAAATTTTATTCACCTATTCTTGCTCACTTTCTTCCTAAAAACACATAACCAACCCAAAATCTTTCCAAAACTTCACCAAAATCCTACTTTTTCCTCAATTCCTTCTTCACCCAAACCTTAAATTGAACCACTAAACCTTTCCAATCCTTCAAATTGATCCTTACCCATCTCATAACTTACACTAATTCACCTTAATCTTTTCTCAAAACATCAAAGATTGTAACTTTTCCCTAGTTTTCAACTCTTTGAAGTTTTGAGTTTGGGGTGAAAAGCCATGACTAACATGACAGATTCTTTCGGTTACACAAGAAGAAACAACCCAAGAACAAGAAAAAATCATGGTACTACACAAGAAAGAGCTATTGAGATTCTCGATTCGGGTCCTAAAAGTAAGATTGAAGAGGTTAAGACTGCTATGAAGAGAAAAGAAAACCCAAGTAAGGCCACTCCTGCTAAGCCTACTTTGGTTGATGAAGAAGAAGAGGAAGAGATTGAAGAGGAAATTCCAAAAGAACCTGTTCCAGAACCGCGTGCTCCGAGAAGAAAAGATATTGCACACAAACCTAAGAGGGTATCCATGCCTTGGGATGAACAGGTTCGTGATCGAATTAAATTCTTGAAGTTTGGTATTGAGAAAACATTCCCTTTTGGTATTATGAATAGCGAATTTAAGAGTTACGCAACTACTTGTGATAAGTTTGGGTGGACTGAATTGAGACAGAGAAAGCTTACATTTATTCCCACCTTGGTCCGTGATTTCTATGAAGGAGTAGCCTTTTCGAATAAACAAGCAATTATCGTCCGTAAAAAGGTATTACCCCTATCAGTTGAACTTATTCGCAAAGCCTTGAAACTCCTCGAATTTACTGGTCCTTGTCCTTATTTTGAAACGCTAAGTGACCCATATTTTGAGTGGGAATCCCTTTGGGACACAGTTTTGATTCGTGGGAAACGCCCTATTTGGATTGGTGAGAGATATGGTGGGCAGGTTTATAGTAGTTGTTTTTTGCCTTGTGCTAAGGTATGGTCTAGATTCGTAGTACCTACATTCTTTGGTATTAATCACACTTCCGAGTTGAAGAAGGAGCATGTTATTTTTATTAAGAACATTGTTGAAAATCGAGAGATGGATGTTGCACGTGTAATTTACGAGACGATTATGGAGTTTGAGAAAATCCCTACTAGTCAACAAAACCTCATGTTTCCTTGTACTATCACTTCCTTGTGTCTAGACGCAAAAATACCGCGAAGGAACGAAGAGATTGACGCGTCTGAAGAGGGAGACGCAATGACATTGAATTCCATTGACAACGCCCACAATGAAGCAACCCATCCAATTAAGAACCCTAGAGCTCCTCCACCAAAGAAGAAGATACATACTGATAATGAGTTAGAGGAAGAGATTCGAGTGTTGAAAGAAAATCAAGAAAAGATGATTGCTACATTAGGAAACGTCACCAAAGAGTTAGATCTTCTTCACAACATGCTACTTGGGGTGAGCACCATCCAACACGCCACTTATGGTTCACTCGCGAAGGAATCTATACCTGGACGCAACACTGATAACCAGCCTCGTGCTGGTTAAGATACGTTTTCTTTCCTTTCTCATTTAGTGTATATTATTTTATTTGCGTTGAGTCTTTTCGAGTCGTGGGGACACGACTCAATTTTGAGTTTGGGGTGGGGTTCGTTGCCTCATCCCAGTTTTATGTGCTATGTGTTTTATCGCTTTCAATAAAATTAATTAGGAGTTGCATTTGACTGTAGAAGCTCTTAAATGTCCCCATTAAGCATGCTTTTGATAAATCAATGATAGTAGATAGTGGACTTTAGGAATTAGTATAAAACGCGCTTTAATTGCATGCAAACATAGATATTGGATAGGAAGAATTAAAAAACAATGCAAAAGAAGTAATTTCGTACTTAAGGAAAATGTTTGGTGTGTAGAACGTGAGATCTAAATTAGTAGAGAACCCACTTAGAAATGAATTAGAGACGAACCTTGTAACTAGGAAAATGATAGGGGCATTTCTTTGATAGCCATTTGAAGCCTTTTAGCTTTCTATCCCTTGTATTAATATTATCCGCCTTAGCCCAATCTTGAGCCTTAAAGCCTTTTCTTTTGTCGCCATGTTATAAGCCCATATCCCCTTAGTTTATTAGGCATTTCCAAAATGACCCGCACTTGAATCACAATCCTGAGACATGTCTCGAGCTTGAGTTTGGGGTGGTGGGACCATATTTTGGGAAATTACATTGGGAGGGAGATATATGTTTTTGTATTGAGGCACGAAAAGAAAAATTCAGATGATATTGTTAATTGTAACCCTTTGTCGGGAATTTAAAAATAAAGAGCGAAATAAGATTCTCAAATCAGTAGAATCCGGGAACCCGGTTTCTACTGTCTTCAATTTTCGAGAAAAAGAAAAAAGAAAAGAAAAAGAAAGAAAACAAAGAAAGAACAACATACCCGGCAAAGTGGAAGTTTCTGAAATCATCTTAGTATAGATTGGGTTAACTTGGGGATGCTAATTAGCGCGTCAAATGGGTTGAGTGAGAATGTTATATGAGTGTAAACTCAAGCTCGTGGACATTTGTTGATGGTAAGTGAGGAGAGAGACAAAAGCTTCAAATTTACCAAATATACATACCACACCGTCCCTAAGCCTACGCTAAAACCGTAAAGTCCTCGTGATTCCTAGGTGCATGGTAAGTTAATAGGTTATATACTAAGTGGAGCGTTCAAAGCGAGTAAGGATCGAGGAACAACCTATAACCATCATATTGAGATAAGTACGAATGTAACCTTCAAGCATTACGAAGTTAATTTTATGACTGAAGTTATTTGTGTTTGATGTTGCATGATTACTGTATGTGTATACTAGCTCCTAATGTTTGCTATATTAGATTTAATTTTAGTAATGCTTTGGGTGTATTTATTTGCGTCTATTTCTTCGTAATCACCTTTTCCCTTTGTTTTTAATTTTACTTTGTCGGGACGACAAAGGTTTGAGTTTGGGGTCTTGATGTCTCCTCTTTTGTTCTATATTTATATGCCTAGGAGACATCAAATTAGGTGATTATCTGGCTATTTTATTAGACTTTAAGTAATAATATGCAATATTCCAATTTCTCTCTTTCGATTTTAGTATTTTTGATTTATTAAGCTTTTGCGCGTAATATTGGGTATTTTAGTGAAACGTTTGTAGGTTTTGAATACTAGCTAGGAGAGGAACACGAGAATATAGTCAAAGATCGTGATATGGAGTCAAAGCATGAAGACTAATCCCGAAAGAATTGATATTTTAAAGGTGCAAATCTGGAAAGTTGCAAAAGATTTCTGATTTCGAGCCACCTAAGGGTAGATTGAGCCGCTGACTTGTGAAGAGAAAACGTTCCCCATTGAGTTACGGAACTTTAGCAATTGGAATGAGGTCAATCAGACTTGAAACGAGTCGGTTATAGCTGTTTTAGTGGAGGTGGTGAAACAGTTACGGGATTTTGGGCTAAGATAATAGACTTGGGCCTTTCTTATTTCATTTAATCATTAGCTAAGGTCCAAGTCCGATTTTCTTAAGTATAAATAGGGCTTTTGACTTCTATTTTACACACAATTCATTATTCACAAAGTCAGACAAGAAGAAAAGAAGCAAAAGCAAGGAAAAGAAGAAGCTTGGAGCTGGAGACTGTCTATATCTCCACTTTGCAGCCGAATCATCTTCCTAATTAGGTTTCTTATTTTCATTTCTGTAAAACAATTATGAATTCCCTTCTATTTATTTTCATAGTTTTTCCAATTATGAGTTAATTTCATTAAGTACTTGAGAACGCGTAATGGATTGAACCATAATTTATTTCATTCTATGTCTTTGAATTTGGGATTAGTTTAATTTAATTCAAATTGGGTATTTACTATTTTTCCTTAATTTAAACTTATTGACTTTTATTGAAG
Source organism: Nemophila menziesii (assembly GCA_029959085.1). NCBI lineage: Eukaryota > Viridiplantae > Streptophyta > Magnoliopsida > Boraginales > Hydrophyllaceae > Nemophila > Nemophila menziesii. The sequence goes on along the minus strand of JARWIR010000010.1, from coordinate 18,423,122 downwards.
TAATTAATCAATATTAGAACTTAGTACTTAGGCTATTCCAATTAGTGGCGATTGGATCACCTTGACGGGGGTCTAGATACGGAACTAGTTAACGAATGTAGGATAGAAATTATTTGACCTTGACAGGCTTAATTAATCTTACGGCCAATTGGGTAGTTAGGTTTAAACCATTCGAAGGTGGACTATATTCACCCTGACGGGGTTTGTAGCACCTGAGAAGAGCTCCTTAGTCCACCCTGACGGGGGTGAGGAGATAATTGAATCCCGACCAAAAGTAATTACTGAATTTGTCCCTTAAACAATACATGGAATGGTTAGATTTAGGTGAAATCCTAGCGTTGCTCGAGTACTACCTCTCATATCTTGCGTCCAACTATTTTTACTTGCGTCTAACTTTATATTTGCATTAATTTAGTCTTTTCATTAATTGCCTTAGTATTAGAAAACAAAACTAAACAATCTTAAAATCATTTACTCGCTTTATGTGCAATTAATCACTATTTGATAAGCATTAGAGTCAACCAATCCGTTCCTGAGAACGAATCTGTTTATCACTATTATTACTTGGGACAACCGTACACTTGCGATTGTGGTTCTCTTTACTTATTGCATTTATTTTAGAAGACACTAGGTACCACCAAATGTTAATGCTAAGACCTCTCACTTTGTTAAAGAATTTTTGATAATCAGCCATATCACCCTTCTTTTAAACTCTAGATGGAAATGGTGGGGGAGGACGATTTATTACAACATCATCTTTCTTTTTCGGAATCTCAATAGGCCTCTCCACTTCCTCTACTTCAACTTCTTTATTTTTATCCACCACATCCTTTTCTTTTCTAATAACTTCCTTCTCTTTCATAGGGAGGTGGAGAAGGTTCTTACCACTTCTGAGAGTTACAGCATTGCAATCTTCTTTTTGTTTAGGATTTTCTGTGTCACTAGGTTGTTGCCCTTGTGGACGCTGATTCAATTGTTTTGACATTTGTGCAACTTGAGTCTCTAATAGCTTTAGTTGTGCGTCAGCAACTTGTTGATTTTGGTTTGACTGGAGTTCTCTTTACTTATTGCATTTATTTTAGAACACACTAAGTACCACCAAATGTTAATGCTAAGACCTCTCACTTTGTTAAAGAATTTTTGATAATCAGCCATATCACCCTTCTTTTGAACTCTAGATGGAAATGGTGGGGAAGGACGATTTATTACAACATCATCTTTCTTTTTCGGAATCTCAATAGGCCTCTCCACTTCCTCTACTTCAACTTATTTATTTTTATCCACGACATCCTTTTCTTTTCTAATAACTTCCTTCTCTTTCATAGGGAGGTGGAGGAAGGTTCTTACCACTTCTGAGAGTTACAGCATTGCAATCTTCTTTCTGTTTAGGATTTTCTGTGTCACTAGGGAGTTGCCCTTGTGGACGCTGATTCAATTGTTTTGACATTTGTGCAACTTGAGTCTCTAATAGCTTTAGTTGTGCGTCAGCAACTTGTTGATTTTGGATTGACTGTGCTTGGAGGGCAATTAAATCTTCTACAGTTTTTCGAAGGTTATTTTCACGTTCTTGTGGTTGAGCAGGTAAAGCTTTCTGGTTCATGGTATCATTATAATTGTCTTGAGGAGGTTGTCTCTGAACATAATTTCCTTGACCTTGTCCCCCTTGGTAGTTATTCTGTGGTCTCGGATTATAATTGCTATTACCTTGGGGACGCGGCTGATACGCATATGTCGGATTTGCCGTCCCATTAGGATTTGAATACTGAAACCCAGGTTGGTTTCTGTTTCATTGATATCTTTGACCATTCAAATTGTAGTTCCCTCGGTTGGACACAAACATCACGGACTCTTGATTATTTTGACAATTCTCCCATTCATAATGGTTCACACCACAATATGAACACCCATAGACTTCTTGCGTAGCATTCACTTCAACTCTTTTACTCGAAAAACCCTCTTTCACAGCTAAGGTAAGTTGTTTCAATAGTCTTTCCAATGTGGTTTGTGATTTGTTCTCTAAGGAGGTAAACTTTTCTTCAATATTTATATTATTAACTCCCCCTTTTACTGGTGTTCCCACAGTATTCCAACCCACTTCATTCTTTACCGTTCTATCCAAGATGATATTCGCGTGAACGGGCTGAACCTGTAAATATCCACCACCACATAACAAATCTAAATCCCTTCTTGATTGTCCATCAAAGCCTTTGTAAAAGATTTTCAATTGTTGTTGTTCTGTAAGGCCATGATCAGGGGCTCTTCGCAAATACAGCTGAAATCTCGACCAACTTCTACCCAAAGCTTCATCATACTCTTGTCGGAAATGTGTTAATTCGAGTTGAGCATCTAACCTCATATTGGATGGGTAATATCTGTCAAAAAACGCTGTCTGTAGTTGTTCCCAATTAGTGATCTTTCCTGGTTCTTGCGAATCATGCCATTCACTCGCTCCATCTATTACGAAAAACCAAAATGTACAAAAATACCTTTGCTCTTTTGTTACTCCTTGAGTGATGTAAGAATCGCAGATTTGCATAAAGTTCTGCACCGCGCGAATAGGATCTTCTCTAGGCTTACCACGAAAATTTCCGTAATTCTGGAATCGAACTAACCTACCCGAATCTGGACGAAATCTCGGAACATTTATATCTGCTGGGCCAATCCCAAGAGCAAGAGCGCGGAACGGATCTTGTTCTGGACCATTAATGAACCATGGATCATTGTCTTGGGCTTGAACTGGAGGATTAGGAGGTGGGACTTGGCCATTGTTCTTACCATTATTCTGAATCGGAAGTTCGGCCATTTCTCTAGCTAATCTCTCCTCTAACTCTTGCGCTTCTTTTTCTTCTCTCTTTTTCTTGTTAGCAAGTCCAATACTTAAGTCCAAATCCCGTAACTGCTATACAACCTCCACTAAATCAGCTGTAACTTTCTCGTTTTAACTCGGAATGACTCCGTTCCAGTTGCTATATCTTCGTGACTCGATAAGGAATCCATCTTCTTCACAAGTCAGGGGCTGAATCCATGTTTAATAGCTCGAAATCAGCAATTATCATCAGCCTTCCAGATTTGCAGCTTAAATTTTGTCAACTCTTCGGGATATTTCTTCTTGCTTTGACTTCATTACATGATATTTGACTTTAATCTATTATTCCTCTCCTAGCTAGTATTCAAAACCTACAAACGTTTCACTCAAAACAAACCATATTACGCACAAAAGTTTAATAAATGAAAAATACTAGAATTTAAAGAGGAAAATTGAATTATTGCATATTAACACCAAAAGTCTATTTAAATAGTCAAATAAACACAAAAAATTATGTCTCCCAAGGGTATAAAATTAGAACATTTAGGGAGACATCAGTCACCTTGCCTAAGACCACGTGATGGAACAAAAGACCTAGATGACTAACCATTGAGGATAACAATAAACTTTACAATAGTGATACAGGCTTCAATAAAACACACCCAAGAATCAGCGAACCCCGTCTTAGATAAGAGTTTAAGGATGAAGGACCAGCTCACTCTATCATAAGCTTTATGAATGTCAGCTTTCACGATAGAGTAGCTATTTCTGGAGTTATTTCGAAGGTGTTTAAATGTGTGTATAGCTTCATGAACTATAATAATGTTATCCTGGATTAGTCTTCCTTTAATAAAGGCTGATTGACACGGGGAGATAATACGAGGGATAATTGAACTAAGTCTCAGGACCATAACCTTAGCGAGAATCTTATAGAGGAAATTCGTACAAGATATGGGCCTGAATTGCTCTATCTTTTGGGGGTTCTTGCACTTAGGGATAAGGATAATATTGGTATCATTAATATTACCCAGTGGGATAGAGCCATTAAGCACCCCATTACAAATACCCAGAATGTCCTCTTTAAGCAATTCCCAGAATTTATGGAAGAAAGCGCCTGGAAGTCCATTAGGCCCAGGTGATTTGGAGGGGCTAAGCTACCAAGCAGCAAAATTAAGTTCCTCGGGACTAATTGGTTTCATTAGATCAATGTTCTCATCCTCAGTAACAAGGGAGAGAACATTGTTAAGAATAGGGTCAATTGCTCAATCACATGGGTCCATATAGAGTTCATTAAAGAATTGCGTGACATGGGATTTCAACTCACATGTGCCTGATGTCCAGGTGTTATCCTGTTTCATAAGGCAATTAATTCTATTGGCAGCTCTTCTGATCCTAGTGGATAAGTGGAAAAATTTGGAGTTCTTATCCCCCAATTTTAACCGAGTGATACGAGATCTCGTGGCCTAATTTCTTTCCTCAAGGGACCAGTATTTTTCAATCTCAAAAGAGATTGAAATGAATTGTTCTTTGAGCGAGCCTTCAAGGCCAAGAGGAGAGCAGGACATAAGCTTAGTAAGCTTATTAGAGAGGGTATTAATCATGGTGGCATTGTTATGCAAGTTAGGTTTCTTCCATCTTAAAACAAATTTCTTACACCTTCTAAGCTTTTAATGAGTTGTTAAGGCAATCATTTATAGTACTTATACATGAAGGGATATTCAACCAACTGGGATCAAGTTTAATAGCCTTTGAATTATTAGATGCAGGGATATCACTTAAATGTAGAACCATAGGGGAATGGTCAAATCCTACTGGGGGTGCATTGTGAATCCAAGCATCTGGAAATAAAGTAATCTAAGCAGGGGAGCATAAGCCTCTATCTAATTTTTGCAATATAAGGTCATAATCATCTCTATTATTTTTCCACGTAAAAGAGCATCCTTTAATAGGGATTTCAGATAGATCATTAAGGGTTATATTATTATTTAACACACGCATTTGAATCAAGCTTTTAGGATTACCCCCCACTTTTTCCTTAGCATATCTAATTTCATTAAAGTCTCCAATAAATATATTAGGGGAATCACAGGATACAAACATTTGGTTAATAAATTCCCATAATTTTTCCTTACTATATTTTTCAGGGAGAGTGTATACAAAGTGTAAAAACCAAGGGATACCACCAAAAGCAGATAGGGAAACAGAAATATGATTAATATCAGAAGAAATTACCTCGCAATCCAAGTTGTCAACGCTGAACAAAGCAAGTCCTCCAGAGATACCAATGGGATCAGCGCTCCACACCAGTCTTATTTTTAGTTTTATTGCTAGCAGAAGATGTTTCTTTCTTTTAGTCTTGGTCTCGGAAAGGCCAAGAACCTGGGGTTTTTCCTTAGAGATGATTTCCCTAAGGTTTTGGACTGTCACGGGGGACCCCGACCCCTGACAGTTCCAAAAAACTCCTATCATTCTTCTTGTGGGGGTTGCGCTTTGCAACCACCCACATCCACTGGAGCAATCATCTGAAGGGGAGGAACATTGACAGCAATGTCGAGAAGGGGGACTTCCACTAAATTGTCCTTTATCTCGCTGAAACCTACCATCTCTTCATGGGTTAACTTACGCTTCTTAGCGCTCTGACTCATTCTCGAACTAGAAGGACCTTCAATACGAACCGCGATTTCAACAAACTTCGAATCCATCTCTGATTTCATACTCTCTTGAATTGGGGATTTTTCCAGGGTATTCACATCATCACAAACTTTCACTTTCTGATCTTCTTTCCGGGGGGATATAACCATCGGTGTATTGGTAGCAAAAGAGGTTCCATCAATGGGGGGAGGTATAGATGAAGGGGGAGTAGGGGAAATAGAGGGAGATTTCTGGTTCTCATTAGAGTGAGTGGGGTTAGGAGTGTGGAAGACAGTTGGGCTTTGAGGGATTTCGCCTTCGCTCAGGTTAGGACTCTTAGGATTAGGATTGACCCACTGATATCTTGTCTTCCCATTCGTTGGGTTCTCTTGAGACCACGTTCTGATGGACCATCTCTTACCAAAACTATAATTGGGCCCCTTGTTCTCCTGAACCTTATTGGGCCAAGGAATCAAGTCTTCATCTATGTTGTAGTTCTTGCGTTCAGATCCAGAGGCTTTGTGAGCACATTTAGGCCCAATAGCACCTTTAGTGGGCTTAGGTCCAACCGTAGCCTTTCCTTTGATAGATAAGGGCCTAGCTGACTCAGCCTTATCATCACTAGTAGTGGTAGGGGTAACACCGACATTTTCAGTAGTAAAGGGGTTAGGTACCATCACTTATTTAAATAGGTTAGAAATAACAAATAATTAATAATTTTATGTTATTAAATAAGGATAAATTCGTAAATAAGAGTGTTATACACTTAATAGACAAATTAATTTTTTTTAAGAAAGAGAAGTGGTAGGGCTTTTTATATATATATTTTGATTATTTAATAGATAACAAATAGATTTAGGTATCTTTAAATAAAGTATTTGTTTTGAATTTGAAAAGTATATATAAAATAAATTAAGGGATTCCTAGCAAAAATTATATTTTGGGATTCCTGGAGCAATGATTTCCTTTGCCTCTCCATAACCGGCCTAGTAGGGACAGGGGAGGGGGGGAGGGGGAAGGGGAAGGGGAAGGGGAAAGGGAGGGAGAGGTTGTTATATATGTTTTTAAATATATTATACAAAAATATATTTATATATATAAAAATAGTTATTCCCCCAAAGTTTTAAAATATGTAACAAGGTTTTCTTTAACTTTTTTCAAATATAAAATTTAACTTTTTTTCTCTTCTTTTTCTCCATAGATATAAATTTCCTTAGTAATAGCATCACGTGAGCCCTTATATTATATACATCTTACATTGTAATTGAATTTTTCTGGAAATAATATTTTTTTCTCATAACAAGGTTTTTATTAACTAACATTTATGATTTAATAAATATGTGTGTTAATTCTTTGTATGTTTGTAATTTTATAGTTATGTTAATATTTAGACTAAAATATAGATTTTTTTTCGTAACATAAAAATTAGGGAGTCATGTGCAATGACTTAAAAAAAAAATATGCCTTCCATCCCTACAAATAAATCATATAGATATAAATAACTATGTTTTCAAAAGTTTTGAAATATGCTACTAGGCGACTTTAGAATTTTTCTAAAATTTAATTGTTTTTAACTTTGTTTTCTCTTTCTTTTTTCTCCAATATATATTCTATTCCACAAAATAATTTAATTTTTCATAATCTTTTCTCTTACTTTTATGGGCTCATGGAATTTTTACTTTTTCTAATTAGATTAGTGACTTAATTATTATTATAATTTAGGAGTTAAACTTTATTTTATGATATTGTTATTATTTTATAATAAAATATAGTTTATTGGCATAATATAGCTAGATACTCAAGAGCCGATTAACTCTGAAATAGTATTTTTTTTTTAACATTAACAATAAATCTTTGATTTTGTTCTCTGGGACGATTAACTCCAAAATAGTATGTCTTAACATTTACAATAAATCTTTGATTTTGTTGTCTAAGTAAGTCTAGGTGTGCGTTTAATATTAATATATATTATGTAAATATCTAACTATTGTATATATTGTATTATCAACATTAATAAAATATTTGACCTGGACAAAGAAAAATTGTCTTTGTCCATAGAAATATATTATGTGGTATATGGTATATAAACCTATTTTTTTCATAGTTTTAAAACATGAAACAAATCTCCCTAATGTTTATATTATCCAATCAACTTGTTTTTTCCGCAACCAAATTTATATTTCTTTTTTGATTAGACCACTTAATATCCATGTCACAATCATAACTATATATATGAATAATACAATTTTATATTACTCGTATTTATATTACATGAAATGATATATACTATAATTAAATTGGTTTTTTGATATTTATTTTATTTCTTTTTTTAGGATTCATGGTACGGTTAAATTTATAATTAATTTTTTTTAATAATTATTTTACACTAGCATATAGATTTTTTGAATAATGTAGGGTTTCAAGGTGCAATTAACTCCAAACATTTATGCCTCTCTTTGTAAATATATACTATGTATGAATAGCTATTATCTCGAAATGTTAATATACGCAATCCTTTTAGATTGTAATTAATTTTATTTTAAAATAATATTCTCTCTTCTTTTGTTACTGTTATGGTTATTATATTATTTTCCAATAAAATTTCTGATCATTGTAGAATAATTAAATGACCTACAAATTCAAATTATATTAAAATCAAAATATCTCCGGAGTCCAAAACAGTACTCTCCTAAACGTCTGTTTCCCGGAACTCGTTTCTAGATAAACTTCAACTATCCTGCCTCAGTCATTCCAATACCCACTCTATAGAATTAGAGTGGTAATGCTTTGCCTTGGCCACCAGATCTAGGAAGCCTGTAAAAATTAAATCATCCAGGGATTAAAAATGTAAGCACATAAGGGATTAGAAATCATATATAATTACCAAAAGTATAGATACATTTATAAAAATGATAGAGTTAGATAAAACTATATTATGTGAACCTCATAGCACCCCTGTATCTCGCCAGGTTATATACTTTACTTACAAAATATTAAAATTGTATTGGATTTTGATATATCCAAATTTTGTTGTGATTTTAGAGATGTATACCTTGGTGCAAGTTTGGGTTTTGGTAGTAGTTTCTCTTATTGTTGTTGCAGTGGGATCGCTGCTACCCTGGTTCGTACAGGAATTCTTGGTAACAGAATTTAGAGAACGAGAAGAAGCAAACCATAACGATGATGATAATCATTATGACGACGATGACAATGATTATGACGATGACACATACTATAATGATGAAAATTACTTTGGCAATGATGAAGGTTACTTTGGCGATGATGAAGACAGAGATGCTGAAGATGGTGACTATAATACAGACAACTACTTCGACGAGGAGAAGGACGACGAGGATGATTATAGCTCTATCGATGACTATTAAAAAGATGATGGCTATATGAATAAAGAGGATGAGGGAGGAAGAGTAATACTTTTATCAATTTCTAATAGTCGCTAAAGGGACAAAGAATTGGGGATCACTATTTATTGAAATGTAATGGTCATCGATCTTTATCTTTCTGAGAAATTGTAACTATGAACTTCATATGAACCTGTTTTGGAAGATATTAGAATTTAAACACTTTTATTTTTGTAATACAAGTACATAACTGTATAAACAATGAAAAAATACAAGCAAGGTATATTAGGAGTTAGCACAGGGTAAAAACCAACCCATAAACCAACAAATGCCCTAACACGGGTAGGGACGGGAGGTCTTAAAAACTTAATTTTTTAAGAATTAGAGACCTCGAGGAAGTCGGGGGCATATCAGTTTAAATCTATTTGACTCTAACTCGCCCATCTCTCTCTATTTAAATCCAACTCAGTCTATCTTAGTATAAAATTCAATCAAGATCGATTAATATTTTAAAATTATATCGTATATTACATAAATCTAAAAACGGAAAAATACATTATCTACTATTGATAAAAAATTAGTTATGTTATAGATCTAAATCAGATATATTAGATCCATTATCTTTATTATATAGTCTGAAATTATAAAAGTATAGATCTCTTACACAATTACAACAATATAATTTACATGAACCTAAAATTCAAAAATAAGTATACATTTCTATGATATAACTATATCAATTACATATATAATAATGTATATAATACAACAAATATAAAAAAATCTTGTACGAAAAACGCATAAGAATAGTTGATTACCAGATATTCGATATTGTTGTTATTTGTTGGATGGAATTACTTCTATAATTTGTGATCTATGTGTGTGTGAGAGAGAGAGAGAGATCTGAGAAAAAGTATGTTAGGAAAAAATGAGATATATTTTAGTATTAGGGGTATTTATACCTTTAAGGCATGTAGGTTGGGATAATACCCGATTTGGGCTGGGTCTATAGTGGGTCAAATCTTAAAAAGAAAATGTTTTTGGCCCAAACGACAACTTAAAAATCGTTCATATTGGGGAGGGGTAGGGTTGTTTTTTTATTTTTCTCAAACTTAAGGCATTTTATATGCACCCAAAAATGTATTCACATATATTAACATATATGAATTCAAATGTGAGATTGGATCAGATGAAATGATTTCAGAGGAAATTAAAATAAAATTTTGCGAGAGAGTTTGGTGTTTAAAGTAGGAAAATATTTCTAATAGAGTAAATGAGTTGATGTTAGAAAGGGAAGTGGATTAATAAGAAACCGCGTATGTCGTGATGTCCAAGAGTAGTTTCCGTAAAACGAGACCGTTTATAACCTTGGGTTGTATATTAAATGGGAGTTATCTTAATTGGAAAGGGTGTATCAGTCTTTTGATTATGTCGAGATTAGGGTTTCCAGAGATTGGGCCAGGTTAGATGTTAAGACGCATGTTAGTTGGGTTCTAACAAAGTGTTATTGTTTAATTTGGTTCTTTGTTGGTTTATTATGATATAAGTGGACTTATGACCAACACAGTTTTTTAACTGTTGAATAAAATGAGACTGTTTGCCAAAAACAAATATGAGATGGCATTTGTCTTATGTATTATATAAAAACAATAAATTTTCCACATTGACTTATGTGCATAAATTCTATCAAGGTGACATCATGCCTGTCTGTAGAAATTATTCATTTTCTTCTTGTAAACAAATTAAAATAGTACTTTTAACATATAGGGAAACTACCCTCGTTGATACCAGTGTTTCAAATTTTGACAAATAAGTGCCTTAATTTTATAAAAATAACAAATAAGTACCCAAATTTTTATGTTTATGTCTTCCGTTAGATTCTACCGTTACTTTCGACGTTAACTGCCACATGACGATTGCGTGTAACTTCTGTTAGTACCGAAGTTTTCAAAATTTGACAAATAAGTGCGCAAGTTAGACAAATACGTGTGTAAACTTGGGCATTTATTTATCAAAATTTTAAAAACTTGATTATTAACGGAATGGCCACGCAATATCGTCGTGGCAGTTAAAGTCAAAAGTAACGGTGTATACTAACGGAAGACAAAAAATATAAAGTTGGATATCTATTTGTCACTTTTGAAAACTTGGCTTGTCCAAATATAAGCAAAAATTGCACTGTAAGTCCTTATAATATGCAAAAATTGCGCTTAAATTCCCTATATTATGCAAAAATTGCACTTAATCTCCCTATATTATGCAAAAATTGCACTATAAGTCCCTATATTTCAGCTAATTTTGAAAATTTCAACAGTTTTTTTAAATCGAGGCTAAGATAATATATCGTGTCACTTATATTTATTGGTATGATTAATGAAATTGGTTGGCTTTTGACATTCAAGTATAAAATATTAAATTATTCAGAGACTACTGATTTGGATATACAATATGTTGGTACGTTAATGTTATTGTGTGCAACAAAAACTCTAAAAAAATTGCACTAAAGGTCCCTATATTGATTTAGTGTAGGGTATTTTGTGTCAAGTTTAGTCGCGATGCAAGTTACGTTATTTTGGGAAGTGATAACACAAACCTTTGACTTTGGAAAGCAAAAGAATCTGAACAAATGGGAGTTGTACAAATTTGCCCCTTTCTCTTTTTTTTCTTTTAATTTAATTTTGTAAAATTTTAGACAAAAGATGAATATTTTGCTTATTGTAGATCTTACCAAGAGCGTAAACAACACGAGTATTTGGAAGCTGTTAAAAATCGTAACAAGTATCTTCCTGAAATGAAGCGTATTGTTAGGTAAATAAAAGATCTAGGGGCATTTAAGTCATCAATAAAATGTGAGGGAATTTTATGATATTAATAATAATAATAATAATAATATATTGCAGGCATAGACACTTACCAAGGCCAATATACAAAGAACATGCTCTTAGGCGTATAATGTCAAAAGTTATTAACGAGAATTTGGCTGCTGCATTGGCATTTAAGAGTTCAGATCCTCATTCTTTCAGCTATCTGTAAGGCCAATCTGTATAACTCAGGTCATGGTAGAAGAGAACTCTAACATATGTTTAACAATGACACACATTTCTGAAGATCAACATATTTGATTCTCTCGCATTTAAACTTTTCAAAACAAACAGAAAGACCCATATATATGTTGATCTTTAGAAAGGTGCGGCGTTATTGTTAAACTCTTCAGTTAATACTAATAAATTTGTGTTAAGAAGATAGAGTTCAGGTATTGGTGAAAGTTTGGTTAAAAACCCTTTGAATATCTCTAATCCTTCGAAAATAACGTTTTTAGTTTTGATTACTGGTAATATGGATATTGTAGCGACTACTCATGTTGGTCAAAACAGGGTTTATTTATGTGTTAATCAACTAGAGGTTCAACTTACTTTCTAGGGTTTTCCTTCTGCTTTATAGAGCACTTATGACAAGTTTTAAATTTGTCAAATAGGAAAATAAGGATTAAAACTTTTAATAAGACATTAGTATGAAGTTCGAAACATATACTTAAATTAGTGGGAAAAAAAGTAAGGTTGAAATATGGTCACTGTGTTATAAAAATATTAAAATATACCTATTTGTTTAAGAAGATACAAAATATTGAAGTTCAGGATACACTGGGCGTGAATTTGATCATCAAGTCGAAGAATTTAACGAAGAAATGGATCCAGATCGAATCGAGGTTTTTATTTTATACATTATCTCTTTAACCGTTTTTAGTTTCACTTAATTTACTTATATCTTATATTTCTGTTTTTTTTTTCAATTTTAATAACAGGCTCAATCGATATATGTGAAGAACTTGAATTCCAAAACATCAGATGAGAGTTTGAAAAAGCACTTTACTGATCATATAAGGTAAAGGGAAGTTATAAGTGCTAGAGTGAATAAGCATTTAGAAAAATGGGAAGAATTTGTCGATGGGTTTTAGATTTATTAAGTTTGATTCTGTTGATACATCACTAAACATTTGTAAGGACCTAAAGGTAAATAATGTCCTAATTCAGAGGATTTTGCAATTTACGTAAATTGAAAAAAAATGGAGTCATTTAAAGACAGATTATGAAGGTTAAAGGTTTAGTTTCAATAGAATTAAGAGAAGGGATAGTATTGATCAGATAGTTAACTCAACTGTCACGGGAATATTTTATATGATTGCTTAATGTGGTATTTCAGTGTTTAGAATATTTTGTTATTATTTTACATGAATGTATTTTGAAAGAAAATGTGTAAGATGCGTGTAATATGGTTGCAAATACTTTCAGATTATGAAAAGAGGTCATATTTTGACCACTATTTGTTGTCTCAAAGAAGAGTTATAGAGGCAATATTACGTAATGTATAATAACTATATGAAGTAAATGAATGATATTGTTCGTTATGATAGGGATCCAGAAGTAGTAATGGGAGCAAATCCCATCATGAAGAAGTGAAGATGAGAGAATGGGATAAGGTTCACTGCTAGTTGAGCTGTCTGGGGAATCTTAAACAACATGTTACACCAGACATTGTTGCGGATATCGAATGATTCAAGTCAACAACTATAAAAACGGTAAGTATTAGACACCCATTTTACATAATACAGGGACTAAAAGTGAAAACTTACAACTAGGAGTAGTGAGCTTCAATGTGCGAAAACAGATGTCATATAAGGCTTCATTTTCAAGAACCTTAGTTCTTGCTGGAACTGATTTGAAACTAAAACCTAAGTAAGATTGATAGTGATTGGTCTAATTAGAATATAAATGTCGATTATCATGTATTTCTCAAAAATGCTATTGTTTTTCTGTAATTACAAAAAAGAATATGATGTGGAGAGAGCTAAGCAAGAGGAGTTGATCTTTGTTCAACATTTAATTTTTGTGAAATTTACATCCTTTTCTAAAACATGATGTCTGTAAATCATGACGAACCCACTTATCCCAATGGATTAATTGTTGCATTCAAATTGAAAAAGATATCATCTGAAGGTTCCGGAAACAAAGAGACAGAGAATAGTAAAACTAAATCTGAAGAATCCTAAAAGGGTGAAGAAAAGACATCTTTTGCAACTTGGGAAAAAGAAAGATGTTGTAATGCGTGAGGATCTCAAAAGTGGTCTCCAGAAGTTTAGTACTGTTAAGGTAATACTATTTTATGATTAAAAGATTTTTAACTATTTGTGCTTTAAATTATGTGATGTTGTAGTTTATAGATTTTTTATGTGATGTTTAAAACCTTTGGAGATGAGATAGCGTACGTGTCTCGGATCAGCAGCGCACATCATTCCCTGGAGTTGTGGAATAAATCGAAGAAAATGGAAGTTATGGAATAGTTAGAGTAGTATATAAAGGCTATAAAAGACATAATGAGAATAGAGTGGTTGATGGATCGGGATATTTTGATGTTCTGGAACGAGATTTCTACTCGGCTATACATGATGTCTGAGTTAATTGCACTATTGGTCCCTATATTATGCAAAAAATCATATAGGGATTGATTTTGTAATTGTTTCCTTATCTGGGATTCAGCTAGAGTTTTGCTTGATATAGGATCTTTTTGAAATAATGCACAATAAATGTCAAATACTACAAATTATATAAAAATTAAGAGCCAAAGCTCATGGCCTTTGATCAACAGATAGCTCCGCAGTAGCCAACACACTAAATCATAAATAGAGCATACATCTCTGTTGTTTCAAAAAACATAAAAAATATATATGTTGGAAAAGTAAAGTTGCAATATTAATGCAAAAGCACAATGGTGAATTTGTAATTTCTTGAAAAAATAAAAATAAAAATAGAACAATAAAAGGACAGACCAAGATGCATTCATAAAAATAAATAGATAACATGTTCCATTTCCAACTTAAAATGCGGTTATGGAATTGTTCCAATATATATTAGGGTGTATGTGACCCTTTTATAGTAATTTGAGCAATTTTAACAAATTCAATGCATACATGTATGAAATAAAATAAAAAGTTCAATAGTTTTTTATTAATAGCGAGGAGAACTATCTGGTGGGTCCTGGTGTGTTATAAAATTAAGTACTGAAAATAAAGGAACCACAATACCGCAAGTGTACGGTTGTCCAAGTAATACTCCGATAAATCAGGATTCGTTCTCAAGGATTGGACTGGTATAACTCAAGTGTTCAATAGATAAGTAGTAGTAATTGCTAATATAGAAAATAAAATATAAAAGATATTTGTTTTGTTTCGAGTTATTAAACTATTGGACGCAAATAAACAAAAAACTGAAAATAAATACTAAAGGACTAAGACGTAGATATGAGCTATACTTGAGTCTCGCTAGGGAATCAACTAAACTTACCTAATTAATGCTTTCGTTAAGGGCGTAACTGACATTCCTATATTAGTCAGGACTATAATGTCTCCTAGCCCCCGTCAGGGTGGACCTAAGAGCTATCCTACAGTATTACGAACCCCGTCAGGGCGATTATAAGCTACGCTCAGATTATTGAGATCTTACCCAATTGGTTATAAGGTTAACTAAGTCCGTTAAGATCAATAATTTCTACCTAACGTTTATTACCTATGTCTGTAATTAAACCCCCGGTTAAGGCGATCACTTCCCCACCAAAGTGAATAGCTTAATTACTGTGACCTATCTCCGATTAGCTAATTCATTGATAGTGAAATTAGTATAAAATAATAAAAAATATGAAATACTCAATTTAAATTAAACTAGAAACTAATCCCAAATTGAAATACATGAATTAAATAAATTAGGGTTAATCCCATTACGCGATTCTCAAGTAATTAAGGTTTAGCTCATAATTGAAATAAAAAAAATAAAGAAATTAATAATATACATGTCCTAATAACATAAATAAAATAATAACCTAGATATCGGAATTGGTTTGAGCTGTTGTTGGAGCAAAAGGATTCTCCAACTTCTGCTCTTGCTTCTGCCTCTTAACGGTCTCTCTAAGGATGATATAAATTGAAGGTTTAATGAGAGGTGCTGAATAATGAGGTCTAAGAGGTTTATCTATAGGTGCTAGGAAGCCCTAATTCGTTTTACTTGGAGTGGAAGACAAGTAAAAGACTTTTTAATTCGCAACCCTAATTTATAGGAAAGGTAAGATTTTGTTGGTGATTTGTTTCTGTCATATCTCCTTCAATACTTATCCGATTGACCCGTTCTTTATATCGAAATCACTTGTCTCGGAAATCTATATCCATTGGTCTAGACTATTCTCCCAAATTCCTAGTCAATCTTGAGTTATGGGATCGTGTTTGAACGTGGCTAGAATTTTAGATTTACTTGCCAGCTTTATCTTTTCCTTTCTTTGCATATATCCTTCCTTAATCTTCTTATTTCCATGTATATCTTCTTTCATTTACTTCTTAGAATTGACTTGGTCTCTAATTAATTACCATATATCTTCTAAAACTTTTACAATAAATAAATAATTAAACCGCATATGATTTAAAAATTAATAAATAATTAAATCTTGACTAGAACTAAGAAAGTGCACTCTAAAATTATAAACTCGAATATAATACTTCCTAACACACTAAAAATAATCTAAGACTTTAATTCTCACTTCTCCTCCTTGTATTGGTTTTCCATGAAATTCAAAAACCTACTAACTTTGCACTAAAAATAACCAAATTAACGCACAAAAGCTCTAAAAATGCAAATAGTCTAATTCCAAGGGGAGAAAGTGTAATATGGAAAAATAAGTATAAAAGTCTATCAAATAAGTCAAATATTCACCTAAAAGGATGTCTCCTAAGGGATAATAATTAGAACAAATAGAGAGACATCACTATCTTAGATTTAGACTTAAGTAAGATTCAACCAGATACTTTTGGATCATTGCATGAATATTTTATTTAACCAACAAAACAAGTATCAATATCACTCTAATAGTTATTGTAGTGGTTAGAGACAAAAAAAGTTATATATAAAACACAACCTACCTAATATATGAAATAAGATTAAAAGTCTCTATATCGAGCAAAAACATAATATAGGTACTGGTATTGAGTTAATTGCAGCATAAGTCTTAAGTTTTTCTTATTAATTGGATTGTTGGTCCATGTATTATGCAAAAAATTGTATAGAGATTGATTGTGTAACCGTTACCTTATCCTAGTTACCACCACCCATAATTATTATTTGTTAAATAGTTTGCTCAAAAGTGTTACTCGCTTAACTGTAATTATCAAAAGAAGCACTACAAAAAGTTACAAAGTGTTACTTCGCATACATACTATAGCATAATCATATGGGTCATAGACCCCCTCAAGTAAGGCTAGCTCTCCACCTAACCACATGTAATATAATGATTATGATTTGTAACTTCTTTTATATATGATTTTAATTCAAGTATTACTATAAACTAAATTATTTTCAACACTAATTATAATCTTTTAAATTCATTTTAGCCCAAGTACCTTCAGGTACAGGCATTTTCTAGTTATTAATTTTCGTATACAGGGATTAATGATTACATCTTTAAATTAAATTATTATTTCATATGCTTTTTCATGCATGTGCCGTTAAATTCCATCTCTTACTTGTTCAAGTATAGGAATGCCCTTAGTAATTAGGACTGTCAACCTTACCTATGTTGTAGATGTCGGTTTCGCAGCATAGGCGGTCGACCAAGGTCTAGTGCGTAGGCGGGATTACACGGGGCCTAGATATTACACGATTTTGAATGTCATTGTGTAATTTTTAACATATACGTAGTAATTATAATTTTTTAACTATTTAAGTCATAAAATTCATCTAATAACACTATAGTAAATATAAAAATACTAAAATATGAGTTATAATATCAATTAAAAAATTCTCAAAAATAAGAAAATACAAAGAAGGCCTATGAGGCCATTTTCACCATTAATCGGCGCCTATGAGTCCATTTTTGGCCATTAATCGGCTCCTAGGCGGGCATGCGCCTCTTTCACGACGAATAAGGCGCTACAAAAAATTGCTTAGAATTTTACCAGGCGTAAGCGATTGTGGGGGGAGTTGGTGCTTAGGCGGCAATTTCTACATTATAGACCCTAGCAGGGGGTTCGGTTACTGAAAAGGCTACATAATTGTCTGGTATGCGGTAGTAATTCTGAAGGGCTTGCCTAGCCAGATAGTTAATAGGTTTAGAGACTCTTACTCACCGATCATTGCATAGGGTAACCTCACCCGAGTCCCATAGTAGTATTAAAGTAGCTTCCTAACTACCCTGGAGGGAGTATGGGAGAAGTTAGAATCCCGACTATTGCATAATTACCAATTCACACTTAATCAATAAAACGTAAAATCAATATTAGTGGGGATTACTTTCGAGTTCTCGAGCTATATTATCATCTCTTCTTCTTAGTTTATTTCCATTCATTAGTTAATTTATCTTTATTACATCTTAGTTTCTCAAACAAAAAAATTATCTTTTATATTTTTAGTTGAACGATTCATTCCAGTACATTTTCTAAGAACGCTACATAAGAATTAACCTTCCTGTGGAGACGATACTCTTTACATACTTACTTTTATTACTTGTCAACGATCTGTACACGTGCGGTAGTTAGCTCTCCCGAGGTGTGTATTTGTTAGGTTATATTATCACACCTTGGGAGACGACAATTTGTTAAATGGCCTTGATTAGATTTCTTACTAATAGATTATCTTAGTTAAAGTTTTTAATTAGCCAATTTTTCTTAAGTTTTAGGACCTAATACTAGCCTTTGTAAGTGGGTTAATACGAACCATCCTACAAATCTTATTCCATTTTTTGAAGAATACGCGATGTATAATTAACCATGCCAATGTTAGAATTGCATAGTATTGCAATTTTCATGGTAATCAAGTCTAATTGAGGTTTAAATCCTGACATCCCTTGTCGCACGATCAGGTATAGATCCAGGTCCATTCACGGTCCTCCAGATAAAGCAAACTTGAAACCTCCATGTTTCGCAAACTTAACCATGAAATATCTATGACCAATACCCACTAGTTTGAAAAGTCCCTAGGATTCCATATTTGAGAAGCTTAGTTGATTGATAACGATACCCTACTTCATGATCCAATAGGCAAACTACAATACTGTTATTCCAAACTGGTAGCCCTTCGAGAATCTCATCTTTCTTCCTCTAGATTAGGAATATCGTCTCCCACCAAATGACAAGCTTGTGTATCAATTTCTTATCCATGTAATGATAAACGTTCCTTATCATCAATAATTGTCGAAATGGCCAATTTTTTGTGATTAATACTTCCCACAATATCGGCTTCCTATAAGTATAGTAACCTTCATCGTAGGCAGAATCACTCGAATTATTGGAAAGTTTTTGCTTGGGCTTGGGTCGTCTATTGTTTGCTTTTGCTTGGTAAGAAGTGAGAGGGCAGAAGTGAATATCATCCACCGCTTTAATAATCTTGTCAGACATTAGAGGACCATTGAGGGGTCGTGAGTTTTCGGTATATTTTGAGCGTTTGTGTGTAAAATTCAATAACCCGTTTTAGTTTTTTTTATTTTATAATTTCAAAAGTCCATTTTAATTGAAAACGATTACAAAAACTTAAAAGGGTAAAGGAGACCAAACTCACCTGGAATGATTCTTTTATTAAGAAGAAGTCAAACTTTTGAATACAAGACTATGTGTAATTACATACGAAGACCTTGGAGCAACTGGGACATGTGAAGGGAGACGAGAAGGGATGGTGAGCTAGTTAATCACACGGTGGACCAACCCGATGCGTCACCAAGCATAAAATCAGTGAATGAAACCTCCGACGATGCCATGGACGAACTGAGGTATCAAAAAATATTCAAAACAGTATTATTTATCTGAGCACTATTGAAAGTCTTGCTTGCATAATAGATCGAATGGAATATCTTATCTTTCCTTTGGCCTAAAACAGCTCCCATGGCTAAATCACTAGCATCACACATAACTTCGAATGGCATATTCCAATCAGGAGGTAATACAATAGGAGCGGTAATCAGTTTTTCTTTGATTGCTTGGAAGACCATCATGCAAGCTTCATCAAAAATGAATTTGGTGTCCTTATAAAGTAAGTTACATAGTGGTTTAGCAATCTTAGAAAAGTCTTTAATGAATGCCTATAAAAGCCAGCATGGCCTAGAAAGCTTCTCACCCCTTTTACATAAACAGGAGGGGGAAGAGTTTTTATTACCTCTATCTTTGCGCCATCAACCTCTAAACCAGCAATAGAAACCTTGTGACCCAACACTATACCTTCTCGAACCATAAAATGACACTTCTCCCAATTTAAAACCAAATCACTTTCCTTGCATCTAATCAAAACTTTCTCTAAATTCTGTAAACACTTATCAAAGTCATCACCAAATACAGAGAAATCATCCATAAATACCTCAAGGAAGTTATCGATCATATCCTAGAAGATTGCCATCATACATCTTTGAAACGTAGCAGGTGCATTACATAACTCAAATGGCATTCTGCGATATGCAAACGTACCAAAGGGACATGTAAACATTGTCTTATGTTGATCTTCTGGAGCCACATAAATTTGATTATATCGGGAGTATCCATCCAAAAAGCAATAATACTCTCTACCAGCTAACTTGTCTAACATCTGATCTACAAAGGGAAGAGGGAAGTGATATTTTCTGGTGGCCTTGTTTAATTTGCGGTAATCCATACATACTCTCCAACCAACCACAGTTCTTGAGGGAATGGATTCATTCTGAGCATTGAGAACGGTAGTAATTCCTCCTTTATTTGGCACACATTGAACCAAACTCACCCATTCTCTACTCGAAATGGGATAGATAATCTCTGCGTCTAACATCTTGATAACCTCCTTCTTTACCACTTCCTTCATAGCTGGCATTAATCTCCTCTGGCCTTCAACTGAGCATGCGTTATCATCTTCAAGAATAATTTTGTGTTGACAATAGGAGGGGCTAATGCCTTTGATGTCGGCAATAGTCCACCCTATCGCCTCTTTGTTTGCTCTTAACACATGCAACAGTTTATCTTCTTGAGGACCTGTTAAATTTGCTGTAACAATAACAGGTAGAGTTTCATTAGTGCCTAAATATGCATACCTCAAGTGTGATGTCAGTGGCTTTTCTTCCAACTGCGGAGGAGATTCGATTGAAGGTTTCTTTTTAGATACAATCTCCCCCGGTTCTCTCACAGGTTCATGGGCAAGACGCCTATATTTTGGATTCTCAGAGTTAAGAGCTGCCACTGTTTAGGCAAGCTCTTCCATCAATTCAGGTAGATCAAGTGTCAAGGCTGCCTGCAAAACATAATCATAAGTAAATTCATTATATACCTCTTGCGTGGCATGCTCAATTACATCCATTCGGAAACACTCCTCTTGAGAATGTGGAAACTTCATAGCTCGGAACACGTTGAACTTCACCTCCTCGTCCTAGATTTGCATAGTCAATTCTCCGCTTTCTACATCAATTAAAGTACGCCTTGTGGCTAGGAATGGTCTTCCCAAAATAATGGGGACATTCCTATCCGCGTCGTATTCAAGAATAACAAAATCAATGGGAAAAATTAAAGTACCTGCCTTGACGAGGATATCTTCTATTCGACCCTCAGGATGTGTGAGGGACCGATCCGCAATTTGCAAGACCATAGAGGTGGGCCTTGCTACTCCAACTTTCGATTTTTCAAAGATTTATTTGGGCATAAGATTAATGCTTGCACCCAAATCACATAGTGCTTTACCTTTCCATTCTTCTCCAATCGATATAGGAATTGTGAAACTCTCGGGATCAAGCAACTTGGGAGGTAGCTTACTTTGACAAATAGCACTACATTCTTCAGGTAAACCAATCATCTCATTATCGCAATACGGCCTTTTGTTGGTGAGGGCTCTTTTCAAAAATTTCGCATACTTGGGTACACCTCTAATAGCTTCTAACAGAGGAATGTTGATATCTCCTCTTTTGTTCTATATTTATATGCCTAGGAGACATCAAATTAGGCTATTTTAATAGACTTTAAGTAATAATACGCAATATTTCAATTTCTCTCTTTCGATTTTAGTATTTTTTATTTATTAAGCTTTTGCGCGTAATATTGTGTATTTTAGTGAAAAGTTTGTAGGTTTTGAATACTAGCTAGGAGAGGAACACGAGAATAAAGTCAAAGATCGTGATATGGAGTCAAAGCATGAAGACGAATCCCGAAAGAATTGATATTTTAAAGCTGCAAATCTGGAAAGTTTCCAAAAATTTCTGATTTCGAGCCACCTAAGAGTAGATTGAGCCTCTGATTTGTGAAGAGAAAACATTCCCCATTGAGTTACGGAACTTTAGCAACTAGAATGAGGTCAATCGGACTTGAAACGAGTCGGTTATAGCTGTTTTAGTAAAGGTGGTGCAGTAGTTACGGGATTTTGGGCTAAGATAATAGACTTTGGCCTTTCTTATTTCATTTAATCATTAGCTAAGGTCCAAGTCCGATTTTCTTAAGTATAAATAGGGATTTTGACTTCTATTTTACACACAATTCATTATTCACAATGTCAGACAAGAAGAAAAGAAGCAGAAGCAAGGAAAAGAAGAAGCTTGGAGCTGGAGACTGTCTATATCTCCACTTTGTAGCCGAATCATCTTCCTAATTAGGTTTCTTATTTTCATTTCTGTAAAACAATTATGAATTCCCTTCTATTTATTTTCTTAGTTTTTCCAATTATGAGCTAATTTCATTAAGTACTTGAGAACGCGTAATGGATTGAACCATAATTTATTCCATTTTATGTCTTTGAATTTGGGATTATTTTAATTTAATTCAAATTGGGTATTTATTAATTTTCCTTAATTTACACTTATTGACTTTTATTGAAGTAATTAATCAATATTAGGACTTAGTACTTAGGCTATTCCAATTAGTGGCGATTGGATCACTTTGACGGGGGTTCTAGATACGGAACTAGTTAACGAATGTAGGATAGAAATTATTTGACCTTGACAGACTTAATTAATCTTACGGCCAATTGGGTAGTTAGGTTTAACCATTCGAAGGTAGACTATATTCACCCTGACGCGTTTTGTAGCACCTGAGAAGAGCTCCTTAGTCCACCCTGACGGGGGTAAGGAGATAACTGAATCCCAACCAATATTAATTACCATGTTTGTCACTTAAACAATACATGGAATGGTTAGATTTAGGTGAAATCCTAGCGTTGCTCGAGTACTACCTCTCATATCTTGCGTCCAACTATTTTTACGTGCGTCTAGCTTTATATTTGCATTAATTTAGTCTTTTCATTAATTGCCTTAGTATTAGAAAACAAAACCAAACAATCTTAAAATCATTTACTCGCTTTACTTGCAATTAAGTACTATTTGATAAGCATTAGAGTCAACCAATCCGTCCCTGAGAGCGAATCTGTTTATCACTATTATTACTTGGGACAACCGTACACTGGCGGTTGTGGTTCTCTTTACTTATTTCATTTATTTTAGAACACACTAAGGACCACCAAGTTTCTGGCGCCGCTGCCGGGGACGGTAGCGTGTGACCCCGGTGTTTATCCTTTAGTGTTGGTTGCATTTTTATTTTTCAGTTTTACGCTTTGTTTGTTCATCTTTTTCAGGTTTTTAGGTTTGGTGTATGCGAAGGATACTTTTTAAGGATCTTGAGACATTACCTCCGATCCTTGATAATCCAGGATCATTAGTCAGACTTGCTAACAAGAGAAGGAAAGAACAAGAAGCTCAAGAAGTAGAAGAACTAGCGAACGGAATGGATAATATTAACCTTCATAACCAAGAGAACCCAGGAGTTCAGCTAAACGCAAATGGTCAGCCACTAGTGCCTCCAGGCATTCCTAATCCTCCGGTTCCACCTGTCATTCCTAATCCTCCAGTTCAAGTTCAAATAGCTGACTCATGGTTTCTTACCGGTCCAACACAAGAACCATTCCTTGCCCTCCTCTTGGGATTGGCCCAGCTAATATCGATGTTCTGAGATTCCGTCCAGATTCGGGTATGCTAGCTCAGTTTCAGAATTTCGGAAATTTTCGTGGCAAGCCCGGAGAAGATCCACTTCGTGCAGTACAAAAATTTATGCAAATCTGCGATTCATACATTACGCAAGGAGTAACAAGGGAGCAAATTTATTTTGCTACATTCAGATTTTTCTTAATAGATAGAGCGAGTGATTGGCATGATTCACAAGAACCAGGGAAGATTACGAATTGGGAACAGTTACAGGCTGCGTTTTTCGACAAATATTATCCGTCCAACATGAGGTTAGATACTCAACTCGAGTTAACACATTTCCGACAAGAATATGATGAAGCGTTGGGTAGAAGTTGGTCGAGATTTTAGAAGTGTTTACGAAGAGTCCCCAATCATGACCTTTCTAGAAAAACAGCAATTGAAAATTTTCTATAACGGTCTTGAGGGGAGCTCACGAAAAGATTTAGATCTATTATGTGGTGGTGCGTTTTTACAAGTCCAACCCGCTTACGCAAGAATTATTTTGGATAGAACAGTCGACAATGAAGTAGGGTGAATACTGTGAGAACACCAGTTAAAGGGGGAGTTAATAATGTTAAAATTGAAGAGAAGTTCACTTCCCTTGAGAACAAGATACAAACCAAATTAGAACAATAGTTGAGACAACTTACGTTAGCCGTGAAAGAAGGTTTTTCGAATAAAAGAGTTGAGGTAAACGCTGCACAAGAGGTGTATGGATGTGAGTGTGAATGATCACGTTTGGGAGAATTGTCAGAATAATCAAGAGTTTGTGATGTTTGTCTCCAACAGAGGAAATTTTAATTTGAATGGTAATGGATATCAGCTTAACAGAAACCATCCTGGGTTTCAATATTCAAATCCTAATGGGGCAGCTAATCCTACATACGCGTATCAGCCGCGTCCCCAAGGTAACAACTTTAATCCAAGACCTCAGAATAATTATCAAGGGGGACAGAATCAAGGAAACTATGTTCAGAGACAACCTCCTCAAGAAAATTATAACGACACCATGAACAAAAAAGAATTACCTGCTCAACCACAAGAAGGTGCGAATAACCTTCAGAAAACCGTAGAAAGCTTGATTTCCCTTCACACACAATCAACCCAAAGACAACAACCTTCTGAAGCACACATCAAAAGGTTAGAAGATCAAATTGCACAAATGTCAAAGCAATTAAATCAGCGTCCACAAGGAAGACTTTCTAGTGATACAGAGGTCGCAAAACAAACCGAAGATTGTAATGCCATAGCGTTGAGAAGTGATAAGAAACTTCCTCCACCCCCATTTCCAGTTATGAAAGAAAAAGAAGTGATAAATAAAGAGAAGCTAGTAGTGGAGGAGGTAGAAAAAGAAAATGAGCCTGAAGTAATAGAGGTGGAGAAAATTCCAGAAGTTCTGAAAAAGAAAGATATTGTGGAGAACCGTCCTCCTCCACCTTTTCCTTCAAGAGTTCAGAAAAAGGAGATATGGCCGAATATCAGAGATTCATCAATAGGGTAAGGGGTCTCAACATAAATATTCCGTTACTTGAAGCTATTGAAGATATTCCGAATTACGTATAGTTTTTGAAGAGAGCCCTAACCAACAAAAGGTCGTATTGTGATAATGAGATGATTGGTTTACCCGAAGAGTGCAGCGCTATCTGCCAAAGTAAGTTGCCGCCTAAGTTGCTTGACCCTGGGAGTTTTACAATTCCGATATCGAGTTGTAAGGATTGGCAAGGTAAAGCATTATGCGATTTGGGTGCATGTATTAATCTTATGCCCAAATCAATCTTTGATAAGATGAGAATAGGAGATTTGAGACCTACTTCTATGGTCTTACAAATGGCCGATAGATCCCTCGTTCATCCGGAGGGACGAATCGAAGATGTCCTCGTCAAGGCAGGTACTTTAGTTTTTCCCGTTGATTTTGTAATTCTTGAATACGACGCGGACAAGAATGTCCCCATCATTTTGGGACGACCATTCCTGGCCACGGGGCGTACTTTAATTGATGTAGAGAACGGAGAATTGACCATGAGAATCCAAGACGAGGAGGTGAAGTTTAATGTGTTCAGAGTTATGAAATTTCCAGGTGTTCCAGGAGATTGCTTTCGAATGGATGTAGCTGAACATGCCACGCAAGAGGTATTTGATTGTTTTAATTACGATGATATCTTGTAGGCTGCTTTGACACTAGATTTACCTGAGATGATGGAAGAGCTAGCCGAAACAGTGGCAGCTCTAAATCAGGAAACCCAAAATATAGGCGTCCCGCCTATAAACCTGTAAGAGAACCGGGGGAGATGGTCATTAAAAATAAAACATCCATTGAATTCCTCCAAAGTTAGAAGAAAAACCATTGCCAGCGAGCTTGAGGTATGCGTATTTGGGCACTAATAATACTTTACCTGTTATTGTTTCAGCAAATTTAACAGGTTTCCAAGAAGATAAACTGCTACGTGTACTAAGGGCGAACAAAGAGGAGATAGGTTAGACCATTGCTAATATCAAAGGAATTAGTCCATCCTATTGTCAGCATAAACCTATTCTTGAAGATGATAGTGCACGTTCAGTTGAAGGTCAAAGGAGATTAATGCCAGCAATGAAGGAAGTAGTGAAGAAAGAAGTGATTAAGCTACTAGACGTGGGAATCATCTTTCCCATAGCTAGTAGTGAGTGGGTTAGTCTGGTTCAGTGCGTACCAAAGAAAGGAGGAATGACTACCATCCTCAATGATCAGAATGAAGCCATCTCCATGAGAACAGTTATTGGTTGGAGGGTGTGTATGGATTACCGCAAGTTGAACAAGGCAACCAGAAAAGACCATTTCCCTCTTCCCTTCATTGATCAGATGTTAGATAAATTGGCTGGTAGGGAGTATTATTGTTTCTTGGATGGTTATTCGGGGTATAATCAAATTTATGTAGATCCAGCTGATCAACACAAAACCACATTTACATGCCCTTTTGGTACCTTTGCA
Organism: Nemophila menziesii; assembly: GCA_029959085.1. Classification (NCBI taxonomy): domain Eukaryota; kingdom Viridiplantae; phylum Streptophyta; class Magnoliopsida; order Boraginales; family Hydrophyllaceae; genus Nemophila; species Nemophila menziesii. The sequence goes on along the minus strand of JARWIR010000010.1, from coordinate 18,396,382 downwards.
TATCGAAGGATGCCTTTTGGGTTATGTAATGCACCTGCTACCTTTCAGAGATCTATGATGGATATTTTCTGGGATATGATAGATAATTTCCTCGAGGTATTTATGGATGACTTTTCCGTATTCGGTGATAACTTTAAGGAGTGTTTGCAGAATTTGGAGAAGGTGTTAATAGGATGAAAGGAAACGGATTTGGTGTTGAATTGGGAAAAGTGTCATTTTATGGTTCGAGAAGGAATAGTTTTGGGTCACAAAGTTTCAAGTGCAGGGTTAGAAGTTGATCGCGCAAATATTGAGGTAATAAAAACTCTTCCCCCTCCCATTTCTGTAAAAGGGGTAAGAAGTTTCCTAGGCCATGCTGGATTCTATCGTCGTTTTATTAAGGATTTTTCAAAAATTTCAAAGCCTTTGTGTAACATACTCGAGAAGGACACCAAATTCCTTTTCGATGAAGCATGCATGAAGGCATTTCAAGAGTTGAAGGAGAAGTTGATTACTGCACCAATTGTGTTACCCCCTGACTGGAAAATTCCTTTTGAAGTCATGTGTGATGCAAGTGATTTAGCTATGGGTGCTGTGTTGGGTCAAAGGAAGGACAAGGTATTTCACTCTATCTATTATGCGAGTAAGACATTTACTAGTGCTCACGTTAATTATACAGTGACTGAGAAAGAACTTTTAGCGGTAGTTTATGCTTTTGACAAGTTTCGTTCCTATCTTCTGGGAGCGAAAATTGTTGTATCCACCGACCACTCCACTATAAAGTACCTTATGGAGAAGAAAGATGTTAAGTCAAGGTTAATCATATGGGTTTTATTGCTTCAAGTGATTGATTTAGAGATTCGAGATCGAAAGGGTTGTGAGAATCAAGTTGCATATCATTTGTCTCGCCTTGAAGGTTCTGAGTCAAACACTAGTCCTGAGTTAGTTCGAGAAGAATTCCTAGATGAGAGTTTATTTGCTATCTTTAGTGGATTACCGTGGTATGCTGATATTGCAAATCTTGTGGTAAGTGGTTCTTTTCCCGAAGGAGCTACTTCCCAAGACAAGAAGAGGTTGAGTACACGTGCTAAACAGTTCTTTTGGGAGGACCCTTTCCTATACAAAGTGTGTGGTGATCAAATGGTAAGAAGGTGTATACCTGAGAATGAGATTTATGGGGTTATTGCAGGTTGTCACGATTCACCCTATGGAGGACATTTCAAAGGTGATCGCACAGCTGCTAACGTACTTCAATCTGGTTTTTATTGGCCTACGTTACATAAAGATTGTCATGAATATGTAAAGAAGTGTAATAGATGTCAATTTACTGGGAATATATCCAAGAGGGATGAAATGCCGCGTAATAACATTCTTGAGGTAGAGATTTTTTATGTGTGGGGTATCGATTTTATGGGTCCTTATGTACCATCAAATGGGAATTTATATATCCTGCTAGCTGTTGATTACGTATCCAAATGGGTAGAGGCTGTATCTCTACCTACGAATGATTCGCGAGTGGTAATTAAGTATTTTAAATCTCATATTTTCACTAGGCATGGCACACCTCGAGTAATTATAAGTGATGGAGTTACAGATTTTGTGAACAAATATTTGAAGACTGTTCTAGAGAAACATGGGATTAGATATCGCGTTTCCACTGCTTATCATCCACAAGCCAATGGTCAAGCTGAAGTTTCGAATCGAGAGGTAAAATCTATCCTTAAGAAAACAGTTGGTCCTACAAGAAAAGATTGGTCTTTAAAATTAGATGATGCACTATGGGCTTATCGTACTGCTTTCAAAACTCCTGTTGATGCATCTCCGTATCGAATGGTGTATGGTAAGGCTTGTCATTTACCCCTTGAACTTGAATTAGGTGCATATTGGGCCATAGCTGAATTGAATTTAGATCCTACCTTAGCCGCTGAGAATAGAATGATGAAATTAAACAAACTTGATGAGTTTCGATTACATGCCTATGAGAATGCTAAATTATATAAAGAGAATACGAAAAGATGGCATGATAATCGTATTAGAGTGAAGAAGTTTGAAGTTGGACAAAAGGTCCTTAAATGTAATTCGAATTTCAGCAATTATCCGGGTAAGTTGAGGTCAAAATGGTCGGGTCCGTATATCGTAACAAAGGTCACGCCTCATGGAGCTATTGAGATTGAAAATCCGATCGAGCACCGTACCTTCATGGTAAACGGTCATCGATTGAATATTTATCACGGAGGCGAAGATATTAATCGCGCGGTGGATCCACACCCCGGAGAGGTTATATACCTCCTCGAAGCACCTTAGAATATGAGGTAACCGTCGAGCTTAACGACGTTAAACAAAAGCCAATTCATTGTATATTAGTTTCGTATTTTTGCATTGTAAATTAGTAAGTTTTTGTTGATTAGCATTTATTTTTAAGAAATGAGAAAGGGTATTCGTTTTTGATGATTTCAGGAGTACAAAAGGTCACGAGTTTGAGGTAAAAGTGTTAGAAGTAAAAAAAATTCAGAAAATGAAGTCAAGGAAAACCGGTTACCCGGTTTTGCACAAACCGGGAACCCGGTTTCGTGAGCTGTGACGACCCCATCCTCTGACCCTTGCGTGGCGCGAGACGCAAGGTGCTGCGTCTACATTCGCACATCGACAAAAATCGGGAACCCGGTTTTGCACAAACCGGGTACCCGGTTTTGAAAGATGAAGATATCACGAGTTCTGACCCCTGCGTGGCTCGAGACGCAAGGGGTTGCGTCCAAGCCATCCCGCGCTCGTGTCTCAGACGCAAACCGGGAACCCGGTTTTGATAGCTATTGGTCCCAAAGTATCTGACCCTTGCGTAGCGCGAGACGCAGGTCAGCTGCGTCCAGGGTATTGAAAAAAATCCGAATTTTGAATTTTTTTCTCGCCGACTTAGCGTCGAAAACCGGGAACCCGGTTTCGCCACTGTAAAGGCGGTTTTGAGTGTTTGTAACCTATTTATTTAGCTTCTTTCTCAAGTTAGCCTCCACACAACTCCGAAAATCATCATCGAAATAGGTTTTATTCACCTATTCTTGCTCCCTTTCTTCCTAAAAACACATAACCAACCCAAAATCTTTCCAAAACTTCACCAAAATCCTACTTTTTCCTCAATTCCTTCTTCACCCAAACCTTAAATTGAACCACTAAACCTTTCCAATCCTTCAAATTGATCCTTACCCATCTCATAACTTACACTAATTCACCTTAATCTTTTCTCAAAACATCAAAGATTGTAACTTTTCCCTAGTTTTCAACTCTTTGAAGTTTTGAGTTTGGGGTGAAAAGCCATGACTAACATGACAGATTCTTTCGGTTACACAAGAAGAAACAACCCAAGAACAAGAAAAAATCATGGTACTACACAAGAAAGAGCTATTGAGATTCTCGATTCGGGTCCTAAAAGTAAGATTGAAGAGGTTAAGACTGCTATGAAGAGAAAAGAAAACCCAAGTAAGGCCACTCCTGCTAAGCCTACTTTGGTTGATGAAGAAGAAGAGGAAGAGATTGAAGAGGAAATTCCAAAAGAACCTGTTCCAGAACCGCGTGCTCCGAGAAGAAAAGATATTGCACACAAACCTAAGAGGGTATCCATGCCTTGGGATGAACAGGTTCGTGATCGAATTAAATTCTTGAAGTTTGGTATTGAGAAAACATTCCCTTTTGGTATTATGAATAGCGAATTTAAGAGTTACGCAACTACTTGTGATAAGTTTGGGTGGACTGAATTGAGACAGAGAAAGCTTACATTTATTCCCACCTTGGTCCGTGATTTCTATGAAGGAGTAGCCTTTTTGAATGAACAAGCAATTATCGTCCGTAAAAAGGTATTACCCCTATCAGTTGAACTTATTCGCAAAGCCTTGAAACTCCTCGAATTTACTGGTCCTTGTCCTTATTTCGAAACGCTAAGTGACCCATATTTTGAGTGGGAATCCCTTTGGGACACAGTTTTGATTCGTGGGAAACGCCCTATTCGGATTGGTGAGAGATATGGTGGGCAGGTTTATAGTAGTTGTTTTTTGCCTTGTGCTAAGGTATGGTCTAGATTCGTAGTACCTACATTCTTTGGTATTAATCACACTTCCGAGTTGAAGAAGGAGCATGTTATTTTTATTAAGAACATTGTTGAAAATCGAGAGATGGATGTTGCACGTGTAATTTACGAGACGATTATGGAGTTTGAGAAAATCCCTACTAGTCAACAAAACCTCAAGTTTCCTTGTACTATCACTTCCTTGTGTCTAGACGCAAAAATACCGCGAAGGAACGAAGAGATTGACGCGTCTGAAGAGGGAGACGCAATGACATTGAATTCCATTGACAACGCCCACAATGAAGCAACCCATCCAATTAAGAACCCTAGAGCTCCTCCACCAAAGAAGAAGATACATACTGATAATGAGTTAGAGGAAGAGATTCGAGTGTTGAAAGAAAATCAAGAAAAGATGATTGCTACATTAGGAAACGTCACCAAAGAGTTAGATCTTCTTCGCAACATGCTATTTGGGTGAGCACCATCCAACACGCCACTTATGGTTTACTCGCGAAGGAATCTATACCTGGACGCAACACTGATAACCAGCCTCGTGCTGGTTAAGATACGTTTTCTTTCCTTTCTCATTTAGTGTATATTATTTTATTTGCGTTGAGTCTTTTCGAGTCGTGGGGACACGACTCAATTTTGAGTTTGGGGTGGGGTTCGTTGCCTCATCCCAGTTTTATGTGCTATGTGTTTTATCGCTTTCAATAAAATTAATTAGGAGTTGCATTTGACTGTAGAATCTCTTAAATGTCCCCATTAAGCATGCTTTTGATAAATCAATGATAGTAGATAGTGGACTTTAGGAATTAGTATAAAACGCGCTTTAATTGCATGCAAACATAGATATTGGATAGGAAGAATTAAAAAACAATACAAAAGAAGTAATTTCGTACTTAAGGAAAATGTTTGGTGTGTAGAACGTGAGATCTAAATTAGTAGAGAACCCACTTAGAATTGAACTAGAGACGAACCTTGTAACTAGGAAAATGATAGGGGCATTTCTTTGATAGCCATTTGAAGCCTTTTAGCTTTCTATCCCTTGTATTAATATTATCCGCCTTAGCCCAATCTTGAGCCTTAAAGCCTTTTCTTTTGTCGCCATGTTATAAGTCCATATCCCCTTAGTTTATTAGGCATTTCCAAAATGACCCGCACTTGAATCACAATCCTGAGACATGTCTCGAGCTTGAGTTTGGGGTGGTGGGACCATATTTTTGGAAATTACATTGGGAGGGAGATATATGTGTTTGTATTGAGGCACGAAAAGAAAAATTCAGATGATATTGTTAATTGTAACCCTTTGCCGGGATTTAAAAAAAAGAGCGAAATAAGATTCTCAAATCAGTAGAATCAAAGACAGAGTCTGAAGCTGGTAGAGGAGGGCTTTCTCCGGGAACCCGGTTTCTACTTTCTTCAATTTTCGAGAAAAAGAAAAAAGAAAAGAAAAAGAAAAAAACAAAGAAAGAACAACATACCCGGCAAAGTGGAAGTTTCTGAAATCATCTTAGTATAGATTGGGTTAACTTGGGGATGCTAATTAGCGCATCAAATGGGTTGAGTGAGAATGTTATATGAGTGTAAACTCAAGCTCGTGGACATTTGTTGATGGTAAGTGAGGAGAGAGACAAAAGCTTCAAATTTACCAAATATACATACCACACCGTCCCTAAGCCTACGTTAAAACCGTAAAGTCCTCGTGATTCCTAGGTGCATGGTAAGTTAATAGGTTATATACTAAGTGGAGCGTTCAAAGCGAGTAAGGATCGAGGAACAACCTATAGCCATCATATTGAGATAAGTACGAATGTAACCTTCAAGCATTACGAAGTTAATTTTATGATTAAAGTTATTTGTGTTTGATGTTGCATGATTACTGTATGTGTATACTAGCTCCTAATGTTTGCTATATTAGATTTAATTTTAGTAATGCTTTGGGTGTATTTATTTGCGTCTATTTCTTCGTAATCACCTTTTCCCTTTGTTTTTAATTTTACTTTGTCGGGACGACTAAGGTTTGAGTTTGGGGTCTTGATGTCTCCTCTTTTGTTCTATATTTATATGCCTAGGAGACATCAAATTAGGTGATTATCTGGCTATTTTATTAGACTTTAAGTAATAATATGCAATATTCCAATTTCTCTCTTTCGATTTTAGTATTTTTGATTTATTAAGCTTTTGCGCGTAATATTGTGTATTTTAGTGAAACGTTTGTAGGTTTTGAATAGTAGCTAGGAGAGGAACACGAGAATATAGTCAAATATCGTGATATGGAGTCAAAGCATGAAGACTAATCCCGAAAGAATTGATATTTTAAAGCTGCAAATCTGGAAAGTTGCAAAAGATTGCTGATTTCGAGCCACCTAAGAGTAGATTGAGCCGCTGACTTGTGAAGAGAAAACGTTCCCCATTGAGTTACGGAAATTTAGCAATTAGAATGAGGTCAATCGGACTTGAAACGAGTCGGTTATAGCTGTTTTAGTGGAGGTGGTGAAGCAGTTACGGGATTTTGGGCTAAGATAATAGACTTGGGCCTTTCTTATTTCATTTAATCATTAGCTAAGGTCCAAGTCCGATTTTCTTAAGTATAAATAGGGCTTTTGACTTCTATTTTACACACAATTCATTATTCACAAAGTCATACAAAAAGAAAAGAAGCAGAAGCAAGGAAAAGAAGAAGCTTGGAGCTGGAGACTGTCTATATCTCCACTTTGCAGGCGAATCATCTTCCTAATTAGGTTTCTTATTTTCATTTCTGTAAAACAATTATGAATTCCCTTCTATTTATTTTCTTAGTTTTTCCAATTATGAGTTAGTTTCATTAAGTACTTGAGAACGCGTAATGGATTGAACCATAATTTATTTCATTCTATGTCTTTGAATTTGGGATTAGTTTAATTTAATTCAAATTGGGTATTTACTAATTTTCCTTAATTTAAACTTATTGACTTTTATTGAAGTAATTAATCAATATTAGGACTTAGTACTTAGGCTATTCCAATTAGTGGCGATTGGATCACCTTCACGGGGGTCTAGATACGGAACTAGTTAACGAATGTAGGATAGAAATTATTTGACCTTGATAGGCTTAATTAATCTTACGGCCAATTGGGTAGTTAGGTTTAAACCATTCGAAGGTGGACTATATTCACCCTGACGGGGTTTGTAGCACCTGAGAAGAGCAACTTAGTCCACCCTGACGGGGGTGAGGAGATAATTGAATCCCGACCAAAAGTAATTACTGAATTTGTCCTTTAAACAATACATGGAATGGTTAGATTTAGGTGAAATCTTAGCGTTGCTCGAGTACTACCTCTCATATCCAGCGTCCAACTATTTTTACTTGCGTCTAACTTTATATTTGCATTAATTTACTCTTTTCATTAATTGCCTTAGTATTAGAAAACAAAACTAAACAATCTTAAAATCATTTACTCGTTTTACGTGCAATTAATCACTATTTGATAAGCATTAGAGTCAACCAATCCGTTCCTGAGAACGAATCTGTTTATCACTATTATTACTTGGGACAACCGTACACTTGCGATTGTGGATCTCTTTACTTATTTCATTTATTTTAGAAGACACTGGTTACCACCAAATGTTAATGCTAAGACCTCTCACTTTGTTAAAGAATTTTTGATAATCAGCCATATCACCCTTCTTTTGAACTCTAGATGGAAATGGTGGGGGAGGACGATTTATTACAACATCATCTTTCTTTTTCGAAATCTCAATAGGCCTCTCCACTTCCTCTACTTCAACTTCTTTATTTTTATCCACCACATCCTTTTCTTTTCTAATAACTTCCTTCTCTTTCATAGGGAGGTGGAGAAGGTTCTTACCACTTCTGAGAGTTACAGCATTGCAATCTTTTTTTGTTTAGGATTTTCTATGTCACTAGGGAGTTGCCCTTGTGGACGCTGATTCAATTGTTTTGACATTTGTGCAACTTGAGTCTCTAATAGCTTTAGTTGTGCGTCAGCAACTTGTTGATTTTGGATTGACTGCAGTTCTCTTTACTTATTGCATTTATTTTAGAACACACTAAGTACCACCAAATGTTAATGCTAGGACCTCTCACTTTGTTAAAGAATTTTTGATAATCAGCCATATCACCCTTCTTTTGAACTCTAGATGGAAATGGTGGGGGAGGACGATTTATTACAACATCATCTTTCTTTTTCGGAATCTCAATAGGCCTCTCCACTTCCTCTACTTCAACTTCTTTATTTTTATCCACCACATCCTTTTCTTTTCTAATAACTTCCTTCTCTTTCATAGGGAGGTGGAGGAAGGTTCTTACCACTTCTGAGAGTTACAGCATTGCAATCTTCTTTCTGTTTAGGATTTTTTGTGTCACTAGGGAGTTGCCCTTGTGGACGCTGATTCAATTGTTTTGACATTTGTGCAACTTGAGTCTCTAATAGCTTTAGTTGTGCGTCAGCAACTTGTTGATTTTGGATTGACTGTGCTTGGAGGGCAATTAAATCTTCTACAGTTTTTCGAAGGTTATTTTCACCTTCTTGTGGTTGAGCAGGTAAAGCTTTCTGGTTCATGGTATCATTATAATTGTCTTGAGGAGGTTGTCTCTGAACATAATTTCCTTGACCTTGTCCCCCTTGGTAGTTATTCTGTGGTCTCGGATTATAATTGCTATTACCTTGGGGACGCGGCTGATACGCATATGTCGGATTTGACGTCCCATTAGGATTTGAATACTGAAACCCAGGTTGGTTTCTGTTTCATTGGTATCTTTGACCATTCAAATTGTAGTTCCCTCGGTTGGACACAAACATCACGGACTCTTGATTATTTTGACAATTCTCCCATTCATAATGGTTCACACCACAATATGAACACCCATAGACTTCTTGCGTAGCATTCACTTCAACTCTTTTACTCGAAAAACCCTCTTTCACGGCTAAGGTAAGTTGTTTCAATAGTCTTTCCAATGTGGTTTGTGATTTGTTCTCTAAGGAGGTAAACTTTTCTTCAATATTTATATTATTAACTCCCCCTTTTACTGGTGTTCTCACAGTATTCCAACCCACTTCATTCTTTACCGTTCTATCCAAGATGATATTCGCGTGAACGGGCTGAACCTGTAAAAATCCACCACCACATAACAAATCTAAATCCTTTCTTGATTGTCCATCAAAGCCTTTGTAAAATATTTTCAATTGTTGTTGTTCTATAAGGCCATGATCAGGGACTCTTCGCAAATACAGCTGAAATCTCGACCAACTTCTACCCAAAGCTTCATCATACTCTTGTCAGAAATGTGTTAATTCGAGTTGAGCATCTAACCTCATATTGGATGGGTAATATCTGTCAAAAAACGCTGTCTGTAGTTGTTCCCAATTAGTGATCTTTCCTGGTTCTTGCGAATCATGCCATTCACTCGCTCCATCTATTACGAAAAACCAAAATGTACAAAAATACCTTTGCTCTTTTGTTACTCCTTGAGTGATGTAAGAATCGCAGATTTGCATAAAGTTCTGCACCGCGCGAATAGGATCTTCTCCAGGCTTACCACGAAAATTTCCGTAATTCTGGAATCGAACTAACCTACCCGAATCTGGACGAAATCTCGGAACATTTATATCTGCTGGGCCAATCCCAAGAGCAAGAGCGCGGAACGGATCTTGTTCTGGACCATTAATGAACCATGGATCATTGTCTTGGGCTTTAACTGGAGGATTAGGAGGTGGGACTTGGCCATTGTTCTGACCATTATTCTGAATCGGAAGTTCGGCCATTTCTCTAGTTAATCTCTCCTCTAACTCTTGCGCTTCTTTTTCTTCTCTCTTTTTCTTGTTAGCAAGTCTGACTAAAGATTCAGGATTTTCGAGGATCGGAGGTAGTGGCTCAAGATCCCTAAGCTTCCTTCGCATACACCAAACCTAGAAACCTGAAAAAGATGAAAAAACAAAGCGTAAAACTGAAAAATAAAAATGCAACTAACACTAAAGGATAAACACCGGGGTCACACGCCACCGTCCCCGGCAGCGGCGCCAAAAACTTGGTGGTCCTTTGTATGTTCTAAAAATAATGCAATAAGGAAAAGAGAACCACAACTGCAAGTGTACAGTTTACCAAGTAATATATGTTATAAACAAATTCGTTCTCAGGGACGGATTGATTGACTCTAATGCTTATCAAGTAGTGATTAATTGTACGTAAAAGCAAATAAATGATTTTAAGATTGGTTGTTTGTTTTTCTATAACTAAGACAATTAATTAAAAGACTAAAATAATGTAAATATTAAGCTAGACGCGAGTAAATAAATTAGCTAGATGCAAGTGTGAAAGGTACTACTCGAGTAACGCTAGGATTTCACCTCAATCTATTCATTCCATGTATTGTTTAAGGGACGAATTGGTAAATAATAGTGGTCGGGATTCGATATTTTCCTTACCCCCGTCAGGGTGGACTAAGGAGCTATTCTTAGGTGCAACAAACCCCGTCAGGGTGATTATAGTCCACCTACGAATGACTAAGTTCTAATTACCCAATTGGCCACAGAATTAATTAAGCCTGTCAAGGTCAATAATTTCTATCCTACATCCATTAATTATTTCTGTACCTAAACCCCCTGTTAAGGTGATTCATATACCACTTTATGAAATAGCCTAGATACTAATTCTTATTGTTGATTCATGACTTCAATAATAGTTGATAAATGCAAATTAATGAAAAATACTAATTACCCAATTCGATTGCAATTATAATAATCCCAAAACCAAAAACATGAAATGAAATAAATTGGGGCTTAACCCATTAATGCGTTCTCAAGTACTGTATGAGTTTAGCTCATAATTGAAAAAACTAAGAAATTAAAATTAAAGGAATTCATAATTTTTTTTACACAATAAAAGATAAAAAACCTAATTGAGGAGTTGATTCGGCTGCGAATTGGAGACGTTGAATTTCTCCAGCTCTTGGCTTCTTCTCTTCCTTGCTTTTGCTTCTTCTCCGATGCTCTGACTTTGTATGTAATTAATTGTGTGTGAAAATAGAAGTCTAAAAGCCTTTTTATAACAGAAAATTCGGACTAGGGCTTTCTTAATGGATTAAATGAAAATTAGAAAGCCCAAGTCCAATACTTAAGTCCAAATCCCGTAACTGCTATACAACCTCCACTAAATCAGCTGTAACTTTCTCGTTTTAACTAGGAATGACTCCGTTCCAGTTGCTATATCTTCGTGACTCGATAAGGAATCAATCTTCTTCACAAGTCAGGGGCTGAATCCATGTTTAATAGCTCAAAATCAGCAATTATCATCAGCCTTCCAGATTTGCAGCTTGAATTTTGTCAACTCTTCGGGATATTTCTTCTTGCTTTGACTTCATTACACGATATTTGACTTTAATCTTCTATTCCTCTTCTAGCTAGTATTCAAAACCTACAAACGTTTCACTCAAAACAAACCATATTACGCACAAAAGTTTAATAAATGAAAAATACTAGAATTTAAAGAGGAAAATTGAATTATTGCATATTAACACCAAAAGTATAATTAAATAGTCAAATAAACACAAAAAATTATGTCTCCCAAGGGTATAAAATTAGAACATTTAGGGAGACATCAGTCACCTTGCCTAAGACCACGTGATGGAACAAAAGACCTAGATGACTAACCATTGAGGATAACAATAAACTTTACAATAGTGATACAGGCTTCAATAAAAGACACCCAAGAATCAGCGAACCCCGTCTTAGATAAGATTTTAAGGATGAAGGACCAGCTCACTCTATCATAAGCTTTATGAATGTCAGCTTTCACGATAGAGTAGCTATTTCTGGAGTTATTTCGAAGGTGTTTAAATGTGTGTATAGCTTCATGAACTATAATAATGTTATCCTGGATTAGTCTTCCTTTAATAAAGGCTGATTGACACGGGGAGATAATACGAGGGATAATTTAACTAAGTCTCAGGACCATAACCTTAGCGAGAATCTTATAGAGGAAATTTGTACAAGATATGGGCCTGAATTGCTCTATGTTTTGGGGGTTCTTGCACTTAGGGATAAGGATAATATTGGTATCATTAATATTACCCAGTGGGATAGAGCCATTAAGCACCCCATTACAAATACCCAGAATGTCCTCTTTAAGCAATTCCCAGAATTTATGGAAGAAAGCGCCTGGAAGTCCATTAGGCCCAGGTGATTTGGAGGGGCTAAGCTACCAAGCAGCAAAATTAAGTTCCTCGGGAGTAATTGGTTTCATTAGATCAATGTTCTCATCCTCAGTAACAAGGGGGGGAACATTGTTAAGAATAGGGTCAATTGCTCAATCACATGGGTCCATATAGAGTTCATTAAAGAATTGCGTGACATGGGATTTCAACTCACATGTGCCTGATGTCCAGGTGTTATCCTGTTTCATAAGGCAATTAATTCTATTGGCAGCTCTTCTAATCCTAGTGGATAAGTGGAAAAATTTGGAGTTCTTATCCCCCAATTTTAACCAAGTGATATGAGATCTCGTGGCCCAATTTCTTTCCTCAAGGGACCAGTATTTTTCAATCTCAAAAAAGATTGAAATGAATTGTTCTTTGAGCGAGCCTTCAAGGCCAAGAGGAGAGCAGGACATAAGCTTAGTAAGCTTATTGGAGAGGGTATTAATCATGGTGGCATTGTTATGCAAGTTAGCTTTCTTCCATTTTAAAACAAATTTCTTACACCTTCTAAGCTTTTAATGAGTTTTAAATGAGGAGGACCACTGAATCTTAGGGAGTTGTTAAGGCAATCATTTATAGTACTTATACAGGAAGGGATATTTAACCAACTGGGATCAAGTTTAATAGCCTTTGAATTATTAGATGCAGGGATATCACTTAAATGTAGAACCATAGGGGAATGGTCAGATCCTATTGGGGGTGCATTGTGAATCCAAGCATCTGGAAATAAAGTAATCCAAGCAGGGGAGCATAAGCCTCTATCTAATTTTTGCAATATAAGGTCATGATCATCTCTATTATTTTTCCACGTAAAAGAGCATCCTTTAACAGGGATTTCAGATAGATCATTAAGGGTTATATTATTATTTAACACACGCATTTCAATCAAGCTTTTAGGATTACCCCCCACTTTTTCCTTAGCATATCTAATTTCATTAAAGTCTCCAGTAAATATATTAGGGGAATCAGAGGATACAAACATTTGGTTAATAAATTCCCATAATTTTTCCTTACTATATTTTTCAGCGAGAGTGTATACAAAGTGTAAAAACCAAGGGATACCACCAAAAGCAGATAGGGAAACAGAAATATGATTAATATCAGAAGAAATTACCTCGCAATCCAAGTTGTCAACGCTGAACAAAGCAAGTCCTCCAGAGATACCAATGGGATCAGTGCTCCACACCAGTCATAATTTTAGTTTTATTGCTAGCAGAAGATGTTTCTTTCTTTTAGTCTTGGTCTCGGAAAGGCCAAGAACCTGGGGTTTTTCCTTAGAGATGATTTCCCTAAGGTTTTGGACTGTCACGGGGGACCCCGACCCCTGACAGTTCCAAAAAACTCCTATCATTCTTCTTGTGGGGGTTGCGCTTTGCAACCACCCACATCCACTGGAGCAATCATCTGAAGGGGAGGAACGTTGACAGCAATTTCGAGAAGGGGGACTTCCACTAAATTGTCCTTTATCTCGCTGAAACCTACCATCTCTTCATGGGTTAACTTACGCTTCTTAGCGCTCTGACTCATTCTCGAACTAGAAGGACCTTCAATACGAACCGCGATTTCAACAAACTTCGAATCCATCTCTGATTTCATACTCTCTTGAATTGGGGATTTTTCCAGGGTATTCACATCATCACAAACTTTCACTTTCTGATCTTCTTTCGGGGGGGATATAACCATCGGTGTATTGGTAGCAAAAGAGGTTCCATCAATGGGGGGGAGGTATTGATTAAGGGGGAGTAGGGGAAATAGAGGGAGATTTCTGGTTCTCATTAGAGTGAGTGGGGTTAAGAGTGTGGAAGACAGTTGGGCTTTGAGGGATTTCGCCTTCGCTCAGGTTAGGACTCTTAGGATTAGGATTGACCTACTGATATCTTGTCTTCCCATTCGTTGGGTTATCTTGAGACCACGTTCTGATGGACCATCTCTTACCAAAACTAAAATTGGGCCCCTTGTTCTCCTGAACCTTATTGGGCCAAGGAGTCAAGTCTTCATCTATGTTGTAGTTCTTGCGTTCAGATCCAGAGGCTTTGTGAGCACATTTAGGAACAATAGCACCTTTAGTGGGCTTAGGTCCAACCGTAGCCTTTCCTTTGATAGATAAAGGCCTAGCTGACTCAGCCTTATCATCACTAGTAGTGGTAGGGGTAACACCGACATTTTCAATAGTAAAGGGGTTGGGTACCATCACTTATTTAAATAGGTTAGAAATAACAAATAATTAATAATTTTATGTTATTAAATAAGGATAAATTCGTAAATAAGAGTGTTATACACTTAATAGACAAATTAATTTTTTTTTAAGAAAGAGAAGTGGTAGGGCTTTTTTTATATATATTTTTTGATTATTTAATAGATAACAAATAGATTTAGGTATCTTTAAATAAAGTATTTGTTTTATATTGAAAAGTATATATAAAATAAATTAAGGGATTCCTAGAAAAAATTATATTTTGGGATTCCTGGAGCAATGATTTCCTTTGCCTCTCCATAACCGGCCTAGTAGGGAGAGGGGAGGGGGGAGGGGGAAGGGGAAGGGGAAAGGGAGGGAGAGGTTGTTATATATGTTTTTAAATATATTATACAAAAATATATTTATATATATAAAAATAGTTATTCCCCCAAAGTTTTAAAATATGTAACAAGGTTTTCTTTAACTTTTTTCAAATATAAAATTTAACTTTTTTTCTCTTCTTTTTCTCCATAGATATAAATTTCCTTAGTAATAGAATCACGTGAGCCCTTATATTATATACATCTTACATTGTAATTGAATTTTTCTTGAAATAATATTTTTTTCTCATAACAAGGTTTTTATTAACTAACATTTATGATTTAATAAATATGTGTGTTAATTCTTTGTATGTTTGTAATTTTATAGTTATGTTAATATTTAGACTAAAATATAGATTTTTTTTCGTAACATAAAAATTAGAAAGTCATGTGCAATGACTTAAAAAAAAAAATATGCCTTCCATCCCTACAAATAAATCATACTATGTTTTCAAAAGTTTTGAAATATTCTACTAGGCGACTTTAGAATTTTTCTAAAATTTAATTGTTTTTAACTTTGTTTTCTCTTTCTTTTTTCTCCAATATATATTCTATTCCACAAAATAATTTAATTTTTCATAATCTTTTCTCTTACTTTTATGGGCTCATGGAATTTTTACTTTTTCTAATTAGATTAGTGACTTAATTATTATTATAATTTAGGAGTTAAACTTCATTTTATGATATTGTTATTATTTTATAATAAAATATAGTTTATTGGCATAATATAGCTAGATACTCAAGAGCCGATTAACTCTGAAATAGTATTTTTTTTAACATTAACAATAAATCTTTGATTTTGTTCTCTGGGACGATTAACTCCAAAATAGTATGTCTTAACATTTACAATAAATCTTTGATTTTGTTGTCTAAGTAAGTCTAGGTGTGCGTTTAATATTAATATATATTATGTAAATATCTAACTATTGTATATATTGTATTATCAACATTAATAAAATATTTGACCTGGACAAAGAAAAATTGTCTTTGTCCATAGAAATATATTATGTGGTATATGGTATATAAACCTATTTTTCTCATAGTTTTAAAACATGAAACAAATCTCCCTAATGTTTATATGATCCAATCAACTTGTTTTTTCCGCAACCAAATTTATATTTCTTTTTTGATTAGACCACTTAATATCCATGTCACAATCATAACTATATATATGAATAATACGATTTTATATTACTCGTATTTATATTACATGAAATGATATATATTATAATTAAATTGGTTTTTTGATATTTATTTTATTTCTTTTTTTAGGATTCATGGTACGGTTAAATTTATAATTAATTTTTTTTTAATAATTATTTTACACTAACATATAGATTTTTTGAATAATGTAGGGTTTCAAGGTGCAATTAACTCCAAAAATTTATGCCTCTCTTTGTAAATATATACTATGTATGAATAGCTATTATCTCGAAGGAAAATTCTTCCATCCAATATTGGATGATCCTACACCAATAGTATTAATACACATACCCCATGTTTTAAAATTGCAAAAGCAACTGACATATTAATCTAGTGACATGTGTTTTGTTAAAATAATCCATAGCTGTGATATGAATATTGGACCATCCAATATTGGATGGAAGTATTACCCTATCTCGAAATATTGATATACGCAATCCTTTTAGATTGTAATTAATTTTTTTTTAAATAATATTCTCTCTTCTTTTGTTACTGTTATGGTTATTATATTATTTTCCAATAAAATTTCTGTTCATTGTAGAATAATTAAATGACCTACAAATTCAAATTTTCAATAAAACAGTACTCTCCTAAACATCTGTTTCCCGGAACTCGTGTCCAGATAAACTTCAACTATCCTGCCTCAGTCATTCCAATACCCACTCTATAGAATTAGAGTGGTAATGCTTTGCCTTGGCCACCAGATCTAGGAAGCCTGTAAAAATTTAATCATCCAGGGATTAAAAATGTAAGCACATAAGGGACTAGAAATCATATATAATTACCAAAAGTACAGATACATTTATAAAAATGATAGAGTTAGATAAAACTATATTATGTGAACCTCAAACTGCACGCACCCCTGTATCTCGCCAGGTTATATACTTTACTTACAAAACATTAAAATTGTATTGGATTTTGATATATCCAAATTTTGTTGTGATTTTAGAGATGTATACCTTGGTGCAAGTTTGGGTTTTGGTAGTAGTTTCTCTTATTGTTGTTGCAGTGGGATCGCTGCTACCCTGGTTCGTACAGGAATTCTTGGTAACAGAATTTAGAGAACGAGAAGAAGCAAACCATAACGATGATGATAATCATTATGACGACGATGATAATGATTATGACGATGACACATACTATAATGATGAAGATTACTTTGGCAATGATGAAGGTTACTTTGGCGATGATGAAGACAGAGATGCTGAAGACGATGACTATAATACAGACAACTACTTCAACGAGGAGAAGGACGACGAGGATGATTATAGATCTATCGATGACTATTAAAAAGATGATGGTTATATGAATAAAGAGGATGAGGGAGGAAGAGTAATACTTTTATCAATTTCTAATAGTCGCTAAAGGGACAAAGAATTGGGGATCACTATTTATTGAAATGTAATGGTCATCGATCTTTATCTTTCTGAGAAATTGTAACTATGAACTTCATATGAACCTGTTTTGGAAGATATTAGAATTTAAAAACTTTTATTTTTGTAATACAAGTACATAGCTGTATAAACAATGATAAATACAAGCAAGGTATATTAGGAGTTAGCACAGGGTAAAAACCAACCCATAAACCAACAAATGCCCTGACACGGGTAGGGACGGGAGGTCTTAAAAACTTAATTTTTTAAGAATTAGAGACCTCGAGGAAGTCGGGGGCATATCAGTTTAAATCTATTTGACTCTAACTCGCCCATCTCTCTCTATTTAAATCCAACTCAGTCTATCTTAGTATAAAATTTAATCAAGATCGATTAATATTTTAAAATTATATCGTATATTACATAAATCTAAAAACTAAAAAATACATTATCTACTATTGATAAAAAAATAGTTATGTTATAGATCTAAATCAGATATATTAGATCCATTATCTTTATTATATAGTCTGAAATTATAAAAGTATAGATCTCTTACACAATTACAACAATATAATTTACATGAACCTAAAATTAAAAAATAAGTATACATTTCTATGATATAACTATATCAATTACATATATAATAATGTATATAATACAACAAATATAAAAAGATCTTGTACGAAAAATGTATAAGAATAGTTGATTACCAGATATTCGATATTGTTGTTATTTGTTGGATGGAATTACTTCTATAATTTGTGATCTATGTGTGTGTGAGAGAGAGAAATCTGAGAAAAAGTATGTTAGGAAAAAATGAGATATATTTTAGTATTAGGGGTATTTATACCTTTAAGGCATGTAGGTTGGGATAATACCCGATTTGGGCTGGGTCTATAGTGGGTCAAATCGTAAAAAGAAAATGTTTTTGGCCCAAACGACAACTTAAAAATCGTTCATATTGGGGGAGGGGTAGGGTTGTTTTTTTATTTTTCTCAAACTTAAGGCATTTTATATGCACCCAAAAATGTATTCACATATATTAACATATATGAATTCAAATGTGAGATTGGATTAGAGGAAATGATTTCAGATGAAATTAAAATAAAATTTTGCGAGAGAGTTTGGTGTTTAAAGTAGGAAAATATTTCTAATAGAGTAAATGAGTTGATGTTAGAAAGGGAAGTGGATTAATAAGAAACCGCGTATGTCGTGATGTCCAAGAGTAGTTTCCGTAAAAGGAGACCGTTTACAACCTTGGGTTGTATATTAAATGGGAGTTATCTTAATTGGAAAGGGTGTATCAGTCTTTTGATTATGTCGAGATTAGGGTTTCCAAAGATTGGGCCAGGTTAGATGTTAAGACGCATGTTAGTTGGGTTCTAACAAAGTGTTATTGTTTAATTTGGTTTTTTGTTGGTTTATTATGATATAAGTGGACTTATGACCAACACAGTTTTTTAACTGTTGAATAAAATGAGACTGTTTGCCAAAAACAAATATGAGATGGCATTTGTCTTATGTATTATATAAAAACAATAAATTTTCCACATTGACTTATGTGCATAAATTCTATCAAGGTGACATCATGCCTGTCTGTAGAAATTTTTCATTTGCGTCTTGTAAACAGATTAAAATAGTACTTTTAACATATAGGGAAACTACCCTCGTTGATACCAGTGTTTCAAATTTTGACAAATAAGTGCCTTAATTTTATAAAAATAACAAATAAGTACCCAAATTTTTATGTTTATGTCTTCCGTTAGATTCTACCGTTACTTTCGACGTTAACTGCCACATGACGATTGCGTGTAACTACCGTTAGTACCGAAGTTTTCAAAATATGACAAATAAGTGCGCAAGTTAGACAAATACGTGTGTAAACTTGGGCATTTATTTATCAAAATTTTAAAAACTTGATTATTAACGGAATGGCCACGCAATATCGTCGTGGCAGTTAAAGTCAAAAGTAACGGTGTATACTAACGGAAGACAAAAAATATAAAGTTGGATATCTATTTGTCACTTTTGAAAACTTGGCTTGTACAAATATAAGCAAAAATTGCACTGTAAGTCCCTATAATATGCAAAAATTACGCTTAAATTCCTTATATTATGCAAAAATTGCACTTAATCTCCCTATATTATGCAAAAATTGCACTATAAGTCCCTATATTTCAGCTAATTTTGAAAATTTCAACAGTTTTTTTAGATCGAGGCTAAGATAATATATCGTGTCACTTATATTTATTGGTATGATTAATGAAATTGGTTGGCTTTTGACATTCAAGTATAAAATATTAAAATATTCAGAGACTACTGATTTGGATATACAATATGTTGGTACGTTAATGTTATTGTGTGCAACAAAAACTCTAAAAAAATTGCACTAAAGGTCCCTATATTGATTTAGTGTAGGGTATTTTGTGTCAAGTTTAGTTGCGATGCAAGTTACGTTATTTTGGGAAGTGATAACACAAACCTTTGACTTTGGAAAGCAAAAGCATCTGAACAAATGGGAGTTGTACAAATTTGCCCCTTTCTCTTTTTTTTCTTTTAATTTAATTTTGTAAAAGTTTAGACTAAAGATGAATATTTTGCTTATTGTAGATCTTACCAAGAGCGTAAACAACACGAGTATTTGGAAGCTGTTAAAAATCGTTACAAGTATCTTCCTGAAGTGAAGCGTATTGTTAGGTAAATAAAAGATCTAGGGGCATTTAAGTCATCAATAAAATGTGAGGGAATTTTATGATAATAATAATAATAATAATAATAATAATAATAATAATAATAATAATAATAATAATAATAATAATAATAATAATAATATATTGCAGGCATAGACACTTACCAAGGCCAATATACAAAGCACATGCTCTTAGGCGTATAATGTCAAAAGTTATTAACGAGAATTCGGCTGCTGCATTGGCATTTAAGAGTTCAGATCCTCATTCTTTCAGCTATCTGTAAGGCCAATCTGTATAACTCAGGTCATGGTAGAAGAGAACTCTAACATATGTTTAACAATGACACACATTTCTGAAGATCAACATATTTGATTCTCTCGCATTTAAACTTCTATCTTATATTTCTATTTTTTTTTCAGTTTTAATAACAGGCTCAATCGATATATGTGAAGAATTTGAATTCCAAAACATCTGATGAGAGTTTGAAAAAGCACTTTACTGATCATATAAAGTAAAGGGAAGTTATAAGTGCTAGAGTGAATAAGCATTTAGAAAAATGGGAAGAATGTGTCGATGGGTTTTAGATTTATTAAGTTTGATTCTGTTGATACATCACTAAACATTTGTAAGGACCTAAAGGTAAATAATGTCCTAATTCAGAGGATTTTGCAATTTACGTAAATTGCAAAAAAAATGGAGTCAATTAAAGACAGATGATGAAGGTTAAAGGTTTAGTTTCAATAGAATTAAGAGAAGGGATGGTATTGATCAGATAATTAAATCAACTGTCACGGGAATATTTTATATGATTGCTTAATGTGGTATTTCAGTGTTTAGAATATTTTATTATTATTTTATATGAATGTATTTTGAAAGAAAATATGTAAGATGCGTGTAATATGGTTGCAAATACTTTCAGATTATGAAAAGAGGTCATATTTTGACCACTATTTGTTGTCTCAAAGAAGAGTTATAGAGGCAATATTACGTAATGTATAATAACTATATGAACTAAATGAATGATATTGTTCGTTATGATAGGGATCCACAAGTAGTAATGGGAGCAAATCCCATCATGAAGAAGTGAAGATGAGAGAATGGGATAAGGTTCACTGCTAGTTGAGCTGTCCGGGGAATCTTAAACAACATGTTACACCAGACATTGTTGCGGATATCGAATGATTCAAGTCACCAACTATAAAAACGGTAAGTATTAGACACCCATTTTACAATACAGGGACTAAAAGTGAAAACTTACAACTAGGAGTAGTGAGCTTCAATGTGCGGAAACAGGTGTCATATAAGGCTTCATTTTCAAGAACCTTAGTTCTTGCTGGAACTGATTTGAAACTAAAACCTAAGTAAGATTGATAGTGATTGGTCTAATTAGAATATAAATGTCGAGTATCATGTATTTCTCAAACATGCTATTGTTTTTCTGTAATTACAAAAAAGAATATGATGTGGAGAGAGCTAAGCAAGAGGAGTTGATCTTTGTTCAACATTTAATTTTTGTGAAATTTACATCCTTTTCTAAAACATGATGTCTGTAAATCATGACGAACCCACTTATCCCAATGGATTAATTGTTGCATTCAAATTGAAAAAGATATCTTCTGAAGGTTCCAAAAACAAAGAGACAGAGAATAGCGAAACTAAATCTAAAGAATCCCAAAAGGGAGAAGAAAAGACAACTTTTGCAACTTGGGAAAAACAAAGATGTTGTAATGCGTGAGGATCTCAAAAGTGGTCTCCAGAAGTTTAGTACTGTTAAGGTAATACTATTTTATGATTAAAATGTTTTTAACTATTTGTGCTTTAAATTATGTGATGTTGTAGTTTATAGATTTTTTATGTGATGTTTAAAACCTTTGGAGATGAGATACCGTACGTGTCTCGGATCAGCAGCGTACATCATTCCCTGGAGTTGTGGAATAAATCGAAGATAATGGAAGTTGTGGAATAGTTAGAATAGTATATAAAGGCTATAAAAGACATAATGAGAATAGAGTGGTTGATGGATCAGGATATTTTGATGTTCTGGAACGAGATTTCTACTCGGCTATACATGATGTTTGAGTTAATTGCACTATTGGTCCCTATATTATGCAAAAAATCATATATGGATTGATTATGTAATTGTTTCCTTATTTGGGATTCAGCTAGGGTTTTGTTTGATATAGGATCTTTTTGAAATAATGCACAATAAATGACAAATACTACGAATTATATAAAAATTAAGAGCTAATAATAAAAATCAAAGCTCATGGCCTTTGATCAACAGATAGCTCCGCAGTAGCCAACACACTAAATCATAAATAGAGCATACATCTCTGTTGTTTCAAAAAACATAAAAAAATATATATGTTGGAAAAGTAAAGTTGCAATATTAATGCAAAAGCACAATGGTGAATTTGTAATTTCTTGAAAAAATAAAAATAAAAATAGAACAATAAAAGGACAGACCAAGATGCATTCATAAAAATAAATAGATAACATGTTCCATTTCCAACTTAAAATGCGGTTATGGAATTGTTCCAATATATATTAGGGTGTATGTGACCCTTTTATAGTAATTTGAGCAATTTTAACAAATTCAATGCATACATGTATGAAATAAAATAAAAAGTTCAATAGTTTTTTATTAATATCGAGGAGAACTATCTGGTGGGTCCTGGTGTGTTATAAAATTAAGTACTGAAAATAAAGGAACCACAATACCGCAAGTGTACGGTTGTCCAAGTAATACTCCGATAAATCGGGATTCGTTCTCAGGGATTGGACTGGTGTAACTCAAGTGTTCAATAGATAAGTAGTAGTAATTGCTAATATAGAAAATAAAATATAAAAGATATTTGTTTTGTTTCGAGTTATTAAACTACTGGACGCAAATAAACAAATTACTGAAAATAAATACTAAAGGACTAAGACGTAGATATGAGCTATACTTGAGTCCCGCTAGGGAATCAACTAAACTTACCTAATTAATGCTTTCGTTAAGGGCGTAACTGATATTCCTATATTAGTCAGGACTCTAATGTCTCCTAGCCCCCGTCAGGGTGGACCTAAGAGCTATCCTACAGTATTACGAACCCCGTCAGGGCGATTATAAGCTACGCTCAGATGATTGAGATCTTACCCAATTGGTTATAAGGTTAACTAAGTCCGTCAAGATCAATAATTTCTACCTAACGTTTATTACCTATGTCTGTAATTAAACCCCCCGTTAAGGCGATCACTTCCCCACCAAAGTGAATAGCTTAATTACTGTGACCTATCTCCGATTAGCTAATTCATTGATAGTGAAATTAATATAAAATAATAAGAAATATGAAATACTCAATTTAAATTAAACTAGAAACTAATCCCAAATTGAAATACATGAATTAAATAAATTAGGGTTAATCCCATTACGCGATTCTCAAGTAATTAAGGTTTGCTCATAATTGAAATAAAAAAAATAAAAAAATTAATAATATACATGTCCTAATAATAGAAATAAAATAATAACCTAGATAGCGGAATTGGTTTGAGCTGTTGTTGGAGCAAAAGGATTCTCCAACTTCTGCTCTTGCTTCTGCCTATTGACGGTCTCTCTAAGGATGATATAAATTGAAGGTTTAATGAAAGGTGCTGAATAATGAGGTCTAAGAGGTTTATCTATAGGTGCTAGGAAGCCCTAATTCGTTTTACTTTGAGTGGAAGACAAGTAAAGGACTTTTTAATTCGCAACCCTAATTTATAGGAAAGGTAAGATTTTGTTGGTGATTTGTTTTGGTCATATCTCCTTCAATACTTATCTGATTGACCCGTTCTTTATATCGAAATCACTTGTCTCGGAAATCTATATCCATTGGTCTAGACGATTCTCCCAAATTCCTAGCCAATCTTGAGTTATGGGATCGTGTTTGAACGTGGCTAGAATTTTAGATTTACTTGCCAGCTTTATCTTTTCCTTTCTTTGCATATATCCTTCCTTAATCTTCTTATTTCCATGTATATCTTCTTTCATTTACTTCTTAGAATTGACTTGGTCTCTAATTAATTACCATATATCTTCTAAAACTTTTACAATAAATAAATAATTAAACCGCATATGATTTAAAAATTAATAAATCATTAAATCTTGACTAGAACTAAGAAAGTGCACTCTAAAATTATAAACTCGAATATAATACTTCCTAACACACTAAAAATAATCTAAGACTTTAATTCTCACTTCTCCTCCTTGTATTGGTTTTCCATGAAATTCAAGAACCTACTAACTTTGCACTAAAAATAACCAAATTAACGCACAAAAGCTCTAAAAATGCAAATAGTCTAATTCCAAGGGGAGAAAGTGTAATATGGCAAAATAAGTATAAAAGTCTATCAAATAAGTCAAATATTCACCTAAAAGGATGTCTCCTAAGGGATAATAATTAGAACAAATAGGGAGACATCACTATCTTAGATTTAGACTTAAGTAAGATTCAACCAGATACTTCTGGATCATTGCATGAATATTTTATTTAACCAACAAAACAAGTATCAATATCACTCTAATAGTTATTGTAGTGGTTAGAGACTAAAAAAAGTTATATATAAAACACAACCTACCTAATATATGAAATAAGATTCAAAGTCGCTATATCAAGCAAAAACATAATATAGGTACTGGTATTGAGTTAATTGCAGCATAAGTCTTAAGTTTTTCTTATTAATTGGATTGTTGGTCCATGTATTATGCAAAAAATTGTATAGAGATTGATTGTGTAACTGTTACCTTATCCTGGTTACCACCACCCATAATTATTATTTGTTAAATAGTTTGCTAAAAAGTGTTACTCGCTTGACTGTAAGTATCAAAAGAAACACTACAAAAAGTTACAAAGTGTTACTTCGCATACATACTATAGCTTAATCATATGGGTCATAGACCCCCTCAAGTAAGGCTAGCTCTCCACCTAACCACATGTAATATAATGATTATGATTTGTAACTTCTTTTATATATGATTTTAATTCAAGTATTACTATAAACTAAATTATTTTCACAACTAATTATAATCTTTTAAATTCATTTTAGCCCAAGTACTTTCAGGTACAAGCATTTTCTAGTTATTAATTTTCGTATACAGGGATTAATGATTACATCTTTAAATTATTTCATATGCTTTTTTATGGATGTGTCGTTAAATTCCATCTCTTACTTGTTCAAGTATAGGAATGCCCTTAGTAATTAGGACTGTCAACCTTACTATGTTGTAGATGTCGGTTACGCAGCATAGGCGGTTGACCAAGGTCTAGTGTGTAGGCGGGGTTACACGGGGCCTAGATATTAGACGATTTTGAATGTCGTTGTGTAATTTTTAACATATACATAGTAATTATAATTTTTTAACTATTTAAGTCATAAAATTCATCTAATAACACTATAGTAAATATAAAAATACTAAAATATGAGTTATAATATCAATTAAAAAATTCTCAAAAATAAGAAAATACAAAGAAGGCCTATGAGGCCATTTTCACCATTAATCGGCGCCTATGAGTCCATTTTTGGCCATTAATCGGCTCCTAGGCGGGCATGCGCCTCTTTCACGACGAATAAGGCGCTACAAAAAATTGCTTAGAATTTTACCAGGCGTAAGCGATTGTGGGGGGAGTTGGTGCTTAGGCGGCAATTTCTACATTATAGACCCTAGCAGGGGGTTCGGTTACTGAAAAGGCTACATAATTGTCTGGTATGCGGTAGTAATTCTGAAGGGCTTGCCTAGCCAGATAGTTAATAGGTTTAGAGACTCTTACTCACCGATCATTGCATAGGGTAACCTCACCCGAGTCCCATAGTAGTATTAAAGTAGCTTCCTAACTACCCTGGAGGGAGTATGGGAGAAGTTAGAATCCCGACTATTGCATAATTACCAATTCACACTTAATCAATAAAACGTAAAATCAATATTAGTGGGGATTACTTTCGAGTTCTCGAGCTATATTATCATCTCTTCTTCTTAGTTTATTTCCATTCATTAGTTAATTTATCTTTCCTACATCCTAGTTTCTCAAACAAAAAATTTATCTTTTATATTTTTAGTTGAACGATTCATTCCAGTACATTTTCTAAGAACGCTGCATAAGAATTAACCTTCCTGTGGAAACGATACTCTTTACATTCTTACTTTTATTACTTGTCAACGATCTGTACACGTGCGGTAGTTAGCTCTCCCGAGGTGTGTATTTGTTAGGTTATATTATCACACCTTGGGAGACGACAATTTGTTAAATGGCCTTGATTAGATTTCTTACTAATAGATTATCTTAGTTAAAGTTTTAAATTAGCCAATTTTTCTTAAGTTTTAGGACCTAATACTATCCTATGTAAGTGGGTTAATACGAACCATCCTACAAATCTTATTCCATTTTTTGAAGAATACGCGATGTATAATTAACCATGCCAATGTTAGAATTGCATAGTATTGCAATTTTCATGGTAATCAAGTCTAATTGAGGTTTAAATCCTGACATCCCTTGTCGCGCGATCAGGTATAGATCCAGGTCCATTCACGGTCCTCCAGATAAAGCAAACTTGAAACCTCCATGTTTCGCAAACTTAACCATGAAATATCTATGACCAATACCCACTAGTTTGAAAAGTCCCTAGGATTCCATATTTGAGAAGCTTAGTTGATAGATAACGATACCCTACTTCATGATCCAATAGGCAAACTACAATAATGTTATTCCAAACCGGTAGTTCTTCGAGAATCTCATCTTTCTTCCTCTAGATTGGGAATATCGTCTCCCACCAAATGACATGCTTGTGTATCAATTTCTTATCCATGTAATGATAAACGTTCCTTATCATCAATAATTGTCGAAATGACCAAATTTTTTGTGATTAATACTTCCCACAATATCGGCTTCCTATAAGTATAGTAACCTTCATCGTAGGCGGAATCACTCGAATTATTAGAAAGTTGTTGCTTGGGCTTGGGTCGTCTATTGTTTGCTTTTGCTTGGTAAGAATTGAGAGGGCAGAAGTGAATATCATCCACCGCTTTAATAATCTTGTCAGACATTAGAGGACCATTGAGGGGTCGTGAGTTTTCGGTATATGTTGAGCGTTTGTGTGTAAAATTCAAGAACCCGTTTTAGTTTTTTTTTATTTTATAATTTCAAAAGTCCATTTTAATTGAAAACGATTACAAAAACTTAAAAGGGTAAAGGAGACCGAACTCACCTGGAATGATTCTTTTATTAAGAAGAAGTCAAACTTTTGAATACAAGACTATGTATAATTACATACGAAGACCTTGGAGCAACTGGGACATGGGAAAGGAGACGAGAAGGGATGGTGAGCTAGTTAATCACACGGTGGACCAACCCGATGCGTCACCAAGCATAAAATCAGTGAATGAAACCTCCGACGATGCCATGGACGAACTGAGGTATCAAAACATATTCTCGAAGGAACAAATATCTCGATTCAAATACTATAAGCGATTCAAAATGGTTTTCTATGAGGGCATAGCAACAATAAGAATGAATAGGGCCTAACAAAGAAACTGTACAAACTAGATTGATATTTGGCCTAGTGGTTAGGTTACTCCGCAGAGACCAAGAGGTCCTGGGATCGAATCTCATTGGAGTTAAAATGACTCCGAGTCCAAAGTGGCTCTCTCATGTATTAAAAAAAAGACATTGTACAAACCTTGTTCAATTAAAACGTAGCTTCAAGTAAAGGAATTTACAGGAGATGCGAATATATCGGGTGGAACGGCGAACAGTCAATTTATATTACATAACATAACTCACCTGATTTTCCCTATTTTCCCTTTTCCCCATTTAGCTAAAAAATACCCCGTTTAGCTGCTTAACTTACTCATAATATGAATTTTAACCAATCATATAACTTACTAAAACTCATCTCTTCACACTCGTCTCCATTAAAGAAAAAAAATCTCTTCATATTTACCTTCCCACCAAGCCGCTCTCCTGCACAAGAAAACCGCCTCCACTCGGCAACCATTCTCCACCATCATCAACCGGGCTTGGCGAAGAACCCAAAGTAAGGTGAAAAATTAATTGAAATACATTTCTTCACACTCGCATTGGAATAAAAAACAAAAGAAATATCTCCACACTCACCTTCCCACCAAGCCGCTCTCCTGCAAAAACTTCCTCCAGACCATTCTCCACCATCATCAACTGGCTTGGCAAAAAACCCAAATTAAGGTAAAAGAATTAATTTTTAATCTGATGGAAAAGTCTCTCTCCTTTAAGATCTATAAGGTTTTCGAATCAGTGTACGTGAAGTTGACATGAGTATACGACACCTCTCATTCTTCAAATGGTCCATGACCCAACAGCTCTCGACCCTCAGTGCCGCTTCCAGGTCTATTTCTAGACTTAATTTTTTCAACGTTTTGACACATCTATTATTTAAATACAAGACATTTTCTAATATATATTGAGAGTAATTCTCATTGTTTTTATGTTTTCGACATATAGTTTTTCCAGCAAGAATCGAAGAAGCTTAAGCAGAATATAAAGTCGATGCAGAGAGTAAACAAGTAAGTTAGGGTTGTTAATGTTATATGATTGAGCATATTTAGGAGCAATCTGGCCGGAGATTTTAAGAAGATAAAAGAATACGAGTCTCAGATAAAGGACGAAACAAAGTCATTTTTTCTTATGAGAAATGATTTCAGGAAGGAGAGGAAGCTTCCTGGATTTTTTGATAAGGAGGTTTATGATATTCTTGCCAGTGGTGATGTTGGGTTGTCTTTGGCTTTAGCACAATCTACGGTGACCAATGATGATGTATTGTTCTCGTATTTTGAACATTCTGGTGGCGGTGATTAGAATATTCATATTCTGGGAGATAAGGAAGCTGGACCGAGCAGTTTTCCAGCTCCAAAACCAATCTCATTTGGTACCATGCTGAATTTTATATTTCTTCTATTCAGATTTTTTTAATATTTTTTGTTGGTAAAAAGTGAAATGTCATGCTTAGTTAAATTCCACCAAGTAATGAAACCATATACTGAATTAAAATGGAACTATGCTGAGTTTTTTTTGTGAATAATGTTTGGTGTGATGAGGAATTAGAGGTGAAGGTGGGTATGGGATATCATGGTGTTTGTCTTTCTTTGGGTTGTATAGATAGATGATGTGATAAAGATATATTTGGTTGAGAAAGAAGGAAGGGAAAGAAAGATAGATGATTTAGAATTGTTTTCAGTATTAGAAAGAAATGGGGATCTGGTAGGACCTCACAACACTCACTATCAACACGATAGAAAAGAACAAAATAATCATATCAACACTATGATCTCTGTTTCTGATAATGTAGTTGATGCTTTGGGAAGAACGGCAAAATTTAAGTATAACTTTTTTAATAAAAATCCTACAATGACATTTTTATTTTACGGTAAGAGTTCATATATATGTATTATGTGCTTAAGCTATGTCTTTGGATATGAAGTTCAATTTTTCTTTTCGTTGATGTCTTTCGATTTGATTTATTTCAGTGCAGAATTAATAATTTAAGTTGTATACTTTATTATATTGTTGATGTCTCCTCTTTTTTTCTATATTTATATGCTTAGGAGACATCAACGTAGTTGATTATCTGGCTATTTTAATAGACTTTTAGTAATAATATGCAATATTCCAATTTCTCTCCTTCGATTTTAGTATTTTTTATTTATTAAGCTTTTGCGCGTAATATTGTGTATTTTATTGAAAAGTTTGTAGGTTTTGAATGCTATCTAGGAGAGGAGTTCGAAAATAAAGTCAAAGATCGTGATATGGAGTCAAAGCGTGAAGACGAATCCCGAAATAATTGAGATTTTAGAGCTGCAAATCTGGAAACTTTCCAAAGAATTCTGATTTCGAGCCACCTAAGAGTAGATTTAGCCGCTGACTTGTGAAGAGAAAACGTGCCCCATTGAGTTACGAAACTTTAGCAACTGGAATGAGGTCAATCCGAGTTGCAACGAGTCGGTTAGAGCTGTTTTAGTGGAGGTGGTGCAGCAGTTACGGGATTTTGGGCTAAGATAATGAACTTGGGCCTTTATTATTTCATTTAAACATTAGATAAGGTCCAAGTCCGATTTTCATAAGCATAAATAGGGCTTTTGACTTCTATTTTTCATACAATTAATTATTTACAAAGTCAGACAAGAAGAAAAGAAGCAGAAGCAAGGAAAAGAAGAAGATTGGAACTGGAGATTGTCTATATCTCCACTTTGCAGCCGAATAATCTTCCTAATTAGGTTTCTTATTTTCATTTCTGTAAAACAAATATGAATTCCTTTCAATTTATTTTCTTAGTTTTTACGATTATAAGCTTATTTCATTTACTACTTGAACGCGTAATGAGTTGAACCATAATCTATTTCATTCTATGTCTTTGAATTTGGGATTAATTTAATTTAAATGGAATTGGGTATTTAATATTTTTCTTTAATTTATACTTATTGACTATTATTGAAGTAGCTAATCAATATTAGGACTTAGTACTTAGGCTATTCCAATTTGTGGCAATTGGATCACCTTGACGGAGGTCTAGGTACGGAACTAATTAACGAATGTAGGATAGAAATTATTTGACCTTGACAGGCTTAATTAATCTTACGGCCAATTGGGTAATTAGGTTTTAATCATTCGAAGGTGGACTATATTCACCCTGACGGGTTTGTAGCACCTGAGAAGATCTTCTTAGTCCACCCTGACGGGGGTAAGGAGATAATTGAATCCCGACCAATATTATTTACCGAATTCGTCCCTTAAACAATACATGGAATGATTTGATTTAGGTGAAATCCTAGCCTTACTCGAGTACTACCTCTCATATCTTGCGTCCAACTATTTTTTTGTTTGCATTTAGCTTTATATTTGCATTAATTTAGTTTTTTCATTATTTGTCTTAGTTATTAGAAAAACAAACAACCACTCTTAAAATAATTTACTTGCTTTACGTGCAATTAATCACTATCTGATAAGCATTAGAGTCAACCAATCCGTCCCTGAACGAATCTGTTTATCACTATTATTACTTGGGACAACTGTACACTTGCGGTTGTGGTTCTCTTACTTATTGCATTTATTTTAGAACACACTAAGGACCACCAATTGTATTGAATATTATGCCTTAAAAAGTGAATTTCGGTGGAATTTGATTTTAAATGTTAACATATTTCAAGTGTTCGTAGCTAATTGTTGTAAACACCATTTTAATTAGCTCTAAGTATAACCGTTGGTCTGTATACGCAAAATAGTCAATCGGCCCATGTGTTTCATAAATAAAAAATACACCCGTGTGTTAATTCTGAACGTTGTACAAATGGTCCTAGATGAGGAGCAAATTTGCAAAATCAGGGTATATATATTTATGTTTGACTTTTTCAAAAAACGCAGGGTTTATTTGACTTTTTGGGTAACATTTGACATATAGCCTGGGCATAGGGGTTAAAAGTAGTAAGTTGATAGAAATATTATTTTTTAGGTGGTTAATTTCATAATGGATCTTTGGATTATGTGAATTAGCCAAATAAATCATCTTATAATTCTTTTTTTGTAGGGATATGTGAAAATAGAGTATATAATGTAATTTGCAATTAAAAGACCAAATATAAGCTAGATATTTGAAAGAAGTCCTCAACGAACAAGAAGCATTATTGAAGCAACAACAAGAACAGCAAAATAATGATGACGAGTCTGAATCACCAGAAGCTTCTGCTCCTTTTGTGAACCCCTTCGATCTTCTCAATGAGAATGATGATACATGACATTGATGAGGTAATTTAATTTGCACTATAGGCCAGAAGTTGTAATGTAGGTCCCTATACTATCCAGAATTTACAATATATCCCTATATATTGTGAGAAATTGAAATATAGATCATGTATTATCAAACAATTGCACTATAGGTCCCTATAATATGAAAATGCAATATATGTACCTAAATTATGAAAAAAATGCACTATAGGTCCCTATATTATGCAAAAAATACACTTTGTCCCCTATATAATGCAAACATTTCAATATAGGTCCCTTATTTTCAAAAATTGCACAATATGCTCCTAAATTATGCAAAAATCGCACTATATGCCTCCAAATTATGCAAAAATTGTTGGCGATGCAAGCCTGTAATGATACAAATCAGGCAGTCCTAGATCGTTCAGTTTTTTTTTTTGAATTTTTTTCACTGTGATTGAAAATGGAAATCTCTCTTCTTTATTCTGTTTTTTTTCGAAGAAGTTCTGATGTTATATGTCTTATTTGCTTATATAAGGTGTTTTTTTTTTAAATGGATAATGGATGATTTTATTTTTTTGAATTTGATAGATTGAACTTTAATATTAATATTATATTAATGGTGGAATATGTACATATAAAGGGCCATTTAGTTTATAAGGCCGGTTGACCTCCCTCCTTTATATTAAACATCCACCCCAATTGAAAACCAACTAAACCCAACTAAATTGGACAAAAAGACCAAAAAACCCCTGCATACCATTATATAACCCCATTCCCTTTTCTCTCTCATCAACCCACCTCCCCCTCCCCCTCCCGTCGGTCCGTTCTCTGATCAACCACCATACCGGCGCCGCAGCATCCACCACCATCAACCCACCTCCTCCTCTACCCTATCTAATCAAACCACCACAAAACCCTGGCCAGCAGCACCACCGACACCATCCCCACCTCCCCTATCTGACCTTCACCAACAACAACACCCTGGCTACACCACCGGCATCACCGCCCCCGTCACAAATCACCATGGAGACACCAACAACATCACCATGGCAACACCAGCAGCACTACCGACACCCTCCACCAACATCTATGGCAGCACCACCAGCACCACCATTAGAGCAAGCTTCTCACAACCACCATCAACAACAAATCCACCTCCCCCAGTGATTCAACGCCACCCACCGCCGCCTATAATCATACCCACCATCACCGCCCACCAGCAGCCACCGCCATTCGAAGAAGAATGCCACCATCGACACCAAAACACCCCACCGACACCATCGACACCCACACCCCACCGACACCATCGACACCCACACCCCAACCTACCAAGATCGGACCTCAGCACCACCACCAACGAGATTCGAATCACCGCCAATAAGACCATTCCAACACCACCTCTCTTTCCCTATCGGAAGCACACTCTCCGCCGTCCCACCCATATCTTCACCACCATCGAAGCCCCATCCCGTGATGGGTCCAGGCCATAAGCAGCAGTACGCGGTATGGGGCCAGCCCAGCAGCAGCAGCAACACGATATGGGGCCAGCCCAGCAGCAGCAGCAACACGATATGGGGCCAGCCCATCAGCAGCAGCACCCAAGTAAGTGTCCAGCCCACTCCCACATCAGTAAGGGCCCAGGCCACACAGCAATCAAATCCATTCGCCGATTTGACCCCATTCGTGGCTTCAATTCAAACAGCAGCATTAATAAAGAGTCGTGTATTGATTCATTCAGCATTTTTTTTGGGTTTTTGTTTACTGATCCATGAAATCTTGAAGCTTGATCCAGCGTTACTGATTCAACCATGTAATTCTTGAAGCTTGATCCAACGTTACTGATCTTTGGTTTTGATTTAGTAATGCTTGTTTTCTTTGGTTCTAATTTGAATGCTAGTTTTGTAAATGAAATTGATAAAAAAATTTGGTGATTGAATGATAGAATTTGTTTTTATTTGTAAATAGAATTGGTGATTTGGATGATTTTGTTGTTGAGAGACCGTATCGGGTTGTTTTGTGGTTTAGGGCCGTACCCACTAAGTTAGTAAACGAGATGGGGCTGGGGCGTATGGAAGGTGACTTAGAGTAAAATGTAACTTCTACATGGGCCGTACCCATCACGAGGAAGGGTAAAAAAGACAACAAGCTAACCAACTAGTTAGAAAATGGATGTTTATAGGATTAATTTTTAGTTGGGGGGTTTATTATAAATGTTGGGAAAAGTTGGCTGGAAAAAGTAATTTCCTCACATATAAATGAAAACGTGTTCAAAGGTTTATATAGTAGAACATTTAAATGTGGTCATGATAGATGTAAAAAAAAAATGTGGTCATGATCTTAAAAAAAGCTTTACTAATAAAAAATAACAGATTAAAAAATGGAGTATAATATTTTAGCTAGAAAAAAAACAAATCTATGTAAAACTATAGTTAGACAAAAAAAAAAAAGTGTATTTTTATTTTATTTTTTAGATTTAAAAAAATCATATATATAATATATATTTTATATATATATATATAGAGAGAATACAGGAGGTGAGACAGCTAGCCATCATTTTGTAGTATATAAAGAAAATAAAAAAATAAAAACATAACTAATAAAAAAACAAAACATAACTAATATTCTGCACATTGAAGAAATCCGTCGATCGCCTCATCATTCGATTAAGAAATCAATAGGTGACTACTGTTCTACCCATGCTTCATAGTTCTCTGTCCATCTTCTAATTTTCTGATTGAAGAAATCCGTCGCCGTCGATCTTAAGAAGATTGAAAAAATCCATCTCCGTTGATTGAAGATATCTCGTACCTACAAAGTTGTGGAGATGGTTGATCCAATCCTTCAATATCAGTATTCCAAGAATGATCTAATTCAGGTACAAATCTTGATATTAGCATACATATAGAGCAACACAATAACATAATCGGACTAATTTTTTCCTACAGATAGCTGCCATTGCATCCATGTGCGTACTAACAGAAGCAGAATCTAGTATGTAAATTGTTACCTCAAGTTCTTATCGAATTTCCTGAATTTCAACTTTTACCATCTGTTCTTTGAGCTTTAGCTTGCTATACAGTGTTAAGCTTCCAACATTTGTGTTGCTCAAAATATGAGTCATTGGTTATGTTTAGGTAGGTATATGTTACTTTAAAAATGACAGTTCATAGAGGTTTTGGGTTTAGGTTCTTGAAGTAACAATTACTAGATTATTATCTAATTCATCAGATATCATTAGGGGTTAATAATGTTATTATAATTATCTGCAAATTTGTACTTTAATATTGTTCATTAAGTTAACTAATTGTGTCTTTCAATGACTGTATTATTTATTAAGTTAACTAATTGTTCATTATCATTAGGAGCAAACATTTTGGTACAATCAGTTCAATCAAGAGATCTATGGCTGTATCGCTGATTTGTTAAGACAAGCCGGGAAAATCGAGGAAGCTTACAAAATAATCAAGGGTATTCCGTTTATACCAAATGAATTGGCATGGGGAGCTTTTCTTGGATCTTGTAAAACACATAAGCTTCCTAAATTAGCGGCAAGATATAGGTTGGATATGAGGCCGACGGTTTCAAAGACTTATTTAATGTTGTCGAATATATATGCAGTGGAAAGAAAATCGGGTGAGTTTGCGAAATTGAGGAAGATGATGAGAAGAACGGGGAGAAAGAAAGAAGCGGGGATTAGTTGTGTTGAGTTGAGTAATCAAGTTTATATTTTTGTTGCAGTTCTTGATGTACTTATTGAGCATATGAATACTCGGAAGATTCTTTATTCTGATTGTTTATGAGTATGTTTATTGTTGTAAAATTAATGAATTACTGTGAATAATGTCAGGCTGTGAGTCATTATTTCATTTACATGTATTGTAATTGTGTACATTATAATAATTAATGCATCTTTATTTCTTGTATATTTGATAAAGTTTATTGAATATGAAAGATAATTTTCATGGCGTACATGTATTTTACACTTGATATTTTTTACTATTATGAATTTGAGCCTTAATGTATAATACAAGGACTACTACTGTAATATCCATATATATTGCAATATATACAGTGGTATAATTAACTATTATTTCAGCATAGAAGGGTCAATACTTCGACATGAGTTGGTAGTTTTATCTAAGTAAATGAGTTGTGTTATCAATTTTTAAATACTTTTCTTTGGCAAGCTACAAAAAGAATATACAACGTTGGTAGTTGATTTTCAATGAAGGCTGATTAAAAATTACAATGGCTTTACTACTAGGTGACGATGGCCATGGCTACGAGCTAGCTCAGAAACTAGAAAGCCACGGTGTTTGGCGGCCATGGCTCAGCGACTCACACTACTCAACTTTCAAACCCTTTCTTTCCTCACCTAACTCATGGGAACTAGAGTTCGTATTGAGACTCATATCAACAGCATTCGAAGCAGTGATAGAAGTCAATGCTATATCTCTTTTAAACTTCTGAAATTGCGATTTGTTCCTTAATATATTGGACTCCAAACTAGCAACCCAAGATTAATAAAACAGCCTCAAGAGGCTACCTACAGCTTTGTTTGTTTGATATATATATGTTCAACCCACAAATATTCAAAAATTTGCAAATATGACCCTAAGCTATAAGGCCTCAATAGTTAGCGAAGCATCACCATCGTGTCCTATATTTCCAAAATAAGTTGTATTTGGCCATAGAAAAATAATTTCCATGCCTGCAGCCATGAAAAAGCGCAAGCCGGCTCCAATAGCCCAATATTCACCCCAATTAGTGATGATCTGCAGAATGGTCCCCCAACTAAGACTCCGGAAATTCTCTTACAGTAGAAAGCGCAAGCCTGTTCCAATAGCCCAATATTCACCCCAATATTCACCATCATAATGTGACTGTACATATTTTAATTGCATTAAATGTACAGGGTTGAAACATAACCTTAAAGCTGTACATCAAAAGCACATTTCAATTATTTCCGAATGGATAAAAAATGAATAAATTGGGAGCTCAAAGAAGCTAAAATTTAATTTCAACATGACTCAAATGCTTATTTATTGCTAGAGATAACGGGTTTCTCTAAGAAGGAAATGTTTATCAACCAAGAAGTTTATTTCAATAGGAGAAAAAGGGCCATGACAGTTATGTACACTGATTTACTTCAGAGAAGTTCATCAACAAATGTAACATCAATCTGTACTAAGTTCCTTAAGTGTTACATAATAATTTGAATTCCTGAATTTTTTATAGTATTACATAATAAGTGTTGCATAATAATTTTAATTCCTAAGTTCAGGAAATTCGATAAGAACTTGAGGTAACAATTTACATACTAGATTCTGCGTCTGTTAGTACGCACATGGATGCAATGGCAGCTATCTGTAGGAAAAAATTAGTCCGATTATGTTATTGTGTTGCTCTATATGTATGCTAATATCAAGATTTGTACCTGAATTAGATCATTCTTGGAATGCTGATATTGAAGAATTGGATCAACCATCTCCACAACTTTGTAGGTACGAGATATCTTCAATCAACGGAGATGGATTTTTTCAATCTTCTTAAGATCGACGGCGACGGATTTCTTCAATCAGAAAATTAGAAGATGGACAGAGAACTATGAAGCATGGGTAGAACAGTAGTCACCTATTGATTTCTTAATCGAATGATGAGGCGATGACGGATTTCTTCAATGTGCAGAATATTAGTTATGTTTTGTTTTTTTATTAGTTATGTTTTTATTTTTTTATTTTCTTTATATACTACAAAATGATGGCTCACTTTTCAAAGTGAGACGCCGTCTCACCTCCCGTATTCTATATATATATATATATATATATATATATATATATAGAGAAAATTACCAATTACATCCTCAAAACAATTATAATAGCCTCGCACGTCATCCAGTTTAATATTGCCTTTAAAAGTCCTGAATAATTTCTTTCTTGACAAATATACCCATGTTTTAATTTTATCATTAATTTTCTTTTCTCTCCCATCTCCTTCCCCCCCCCAAATCATCACCGCTCCACAACCACCCCTTTTCCTTTCTTCTGGTCTCCATCAACCGACGTCGGAGAACCACGCGAAGCCCAAAACGGCCACTTCGAGGCCCATATATACTTCTAACTACAGTTAGGGGAGATGAAAGATGATGATAGGCACGCTCTTTTGTAAATGTCGGACACGCAGATG
The DNA here is from genome assembly GCA_029959085.1 of Nemophila menziesii. Lineage (NCBI taxonomy): Eukaryota > Viridiplantae > Streptophyta > Magnoliopsida > Boraginales > Hydrophyllaceae > Nemophila > Nemophila menziesii. The sequence continues at coordinate 18,358,397 of JARWIR010000010.1, read as the reverse complement.
GATATGGCGAGGTTTTATAATAGTGTTCTGAATATTGATTTACGTTACGAGGTAATAGAAGAGAAAGATGGAGATGAGATTAGTTTGCGGGTAGCGCTTGAACGTGATCTTGAAGGAAGGTCTGAGGTAGGACCAGTAGATGCACTGAGGTTTGTTAAATTGAAAGAGGAAGGTGGGACCTTGCTTTTGCAGCATATATTTGGATGAAATTGAAGAAAAAACAATATATCTGACAAAAGAAGAAGAAAAAATACAATACTTTGCTTGCATCTGCTAACTACACGGTTGGGAATGATGCATCTAGTAATGTCAAGCTCTTAAATCTCAGGTACAATATGTAATTTGTTAGAAAATCATTAGCATAATAAAATTAGGCAAATTAATTAAAGTTACTTTGCTCTTTTGAAGCTTTGTTCAGAAGATGAGAACTCAATTGATGGAACTATATTAATTTTCAAAGTAGTCATTTGCAGGCCCACTGTTTGTACAAAGATGAGGCCAGTTTTACCTTTGTTGTTACCACTTTTAGATGAGCGTGATGGTGCTTCAATGTAAGTGATTTTAAGCCAACTTTTTTCTGGAAATATTTCACAGAGGAAAAATCCTTTTTGATATAATCGATGTTCTTATTCGTAAATAAACGAGTCAGTTAATATAATTTCACCTACTATACGGTAAATTATGAGTCAATTTCTCTGGTAAATCAAATTTCACCTACAGCTAAAGAAACGAGTCTTCGTGGACAATGCTTTATGTTCTGGAATGTTAAGAAACCTATTAATGCACCTGTTGTAATCACTTTACTCATGGGTAAAGCTGCTATTGATGAAAAAATGGGTCACACGGATCTTGTGAAACACGCGATATTCGTGTTATGGAAGCTTTTTGGGGAAGATAAAGGACCTGATCCAGTACTGTCTGCTGTAACGGATTAGGGAAAGGAGCTATACAGTGCATATTCTTATGTAGTTATGGGGTCCACATGTGAAGAATATGATATACTGGTTCGACCTGTTGAGAATTGTTATTTTTCGCTGGTGAATCGACTTGTAAAGAGCATTTTGAAACAGTTGGTGGTGCTATGATGAGTGTGCTTAAAGAAGCTGTGTGTGTGATTGATATATTGAGGACATGTGTTGGTCATACAGCTGAGCTATGATTATATTTTGTAATTTGTGTGTTATTATACTAAGCAATTATGGAAAGCTAGTCCCTTTTTGCTCGCGAGTTTGAAAAGCAGTTATTTTTGCTTGATTTTTAATTGTGGTTGAATTTTAGTCCTGATTCGGTTATTAACTGAAAAGAGTATTGATTAATCGCTTTAAAATTATTTGTTTGCTTTGATGTTAATTTACTTCACAGTTAAAAAATGTAAATTCACTTAGTGCTCGAAATATGAGATGTTTAGTCTCTAATCTTGTACGAGGTGGAGCTAGAAAATGATAATCTTTAGTACTTATTATGGAATTGATCTTCTTTAGTCTTTTCCTATCATTCATATTTTTGAGATTAGTATAGAGTATATTGACTCATCTTTCAAAGGGTAGCTACTTCATTGTCTGGTGATATGATTTAATTTAGGGAAAATGACCCAAAAAATCAAAATAATATTATTTTCAGCCCAATAACATCAATGACAAAATTTCTTCCCAATAACATCATTAACTAAATTTTGTCCTTGATGGGAATCGTCCTTGACGGGAATCGTCCTTGACGGGAATCGTCCTTGATGGGAATCGTCCTTGACGGGAATCGTCCTTGATGGGAATCGTCCTTGACGGGAATCGTCCTTGACGGGTAAACATGTAATCTTATAATAGTAAGTTAATAGATGATTCTTTGGGGCAAGTATAATATTATTTTGATTTTTTGGGTCATTGACCCTTTAATTTACATGAGACTATATCCTTTAATTTTTATATTTTTAATTTGGTGGGATTTTTCCCACCAAATAACAACATAAAAATTTGGTGGGAAAAAAAATTGGCTGGAAAAATTTGGTGGGAAGAAAAATTGGCCGGAAAAATTTGGTGGGAAAATAAATTGGCCGGAAAAATTTGGTGGGAAAAAAAATTGGCCGGAAAAATTTGGTGGGAAAAAAATTGGCCGGAAAAATTTGGTGGGAAAAATTTTTTGCCGGAAAAGTTGGTCGGAAATTTTTTGGTGGGAAAATTTAGTTTGGTGGGAATATTTGGTCAAGGGTATTATTGTCTAATTATGTTTTTATATTAGAGATGACTTTTATGAGCAATATCACCTTCCTCTAGGGTGGTATTGGTAATTGCCTCATATATATATATATATATATATATATATATATTATATTTTTAAAATTAATAGACGAATCGTTAAGATTCACGATTCGAAAAACTAATTTCGATTCTCGATACGATTCACGATTCGTGCACTATGCAAGTCCATATACTATAAAAATTGCACTATAAGTAACTATATTGCAATATTGCACTCTATGCCCCTATATTAAAGAATATGATTCTGATTTCAGGAAAATTCGTGGTAGCAGCAGATAAATTTGCGGAATCTCTAGGGAGGCAATTACAATGATTAGCAACCTTGGAAGACACTGGAATTTTTTCAGGTTTTTCAGGATAAGAAGGTTTGATTGATCATGAAGATAATATGAATCATGGAAATGACATTCGAATGAGACATTTGTAGCTAATCATGAAGACAATACAGCATCATGGAAATGGCTCCGTTTTGTATGGCTTTGCCTACACAACCTTTGAAATAATCCGATGAGGTAATTGTGTATCTGAAATATTTTTCCAAGTGGAGAATCGAATTGTTCTTTTGCAGGAATCTCCAAGAGCCACCAGTCATAAAGATAAGCATGTGTGAAGCGAGAAGTTATTGTGGGCCTTGCTATGGCTCATGAGGCTGCCGGTTTACTTCCAAAAGAATTTCTGATTATAAAAAAGAATACCATTTTTCTTTCATCTTAATTATCAATTTCTTAGGGAAAGAAAGTTGCAGAGATTATTTAGTTCCATAGTACAGTTGTTCCGTCATTGGTCCCGGTGTTATTTGTTACGATTGGAGCTGAAGATCTTGAAATTAGCAAAGAATATAGTTATCTCTAACTAAATTGTACAATTATTGAATCAAGGGTGAAAGATTAATTAATTTGTTCTGCAATGAGAATTGATATGGGATTATTAAGATGTTTATTTGGGCGAATTGCATTATTGGTTTGTCTGTTATATAAAGCAGCAACAAAAAATTTACTATTATATTGAATATACTCTCTGTTATTATCATTGTGAATATCCCCCTCAACAAGAACTAATGATGAAATGTTTTAAAATAACAAAGAGGTTGCTGTCTTCTGAAACATTGAGGCATATATGGCTATATAGTATAACCAATGATGCAATAAACTCAATTATTTAAGTACATGTCTAAGGTGTTTTACCACTATTTATAGGGTCTCACCTCCCCTCAATTTTCTTATATGATTTTCATGGTATGAAAAAAATACAAAATCTCATTATATTCATACATAATAAAATAAATATATATTTGGTGACAAACTGGTTTTTTTTAAATTTCTTTTAATGACAGTGCGGTTATTATCTAATACACAAACATAAGGGACAAAGACAGAGATGAACACAAGACCAATATTTTCAACTGATATAAATTCTCGATGAAAAAGGAGTTCTGTATTATCAATTACAACATGGATGGTACAAACAAAGCTTGAAGGAAGTCTTTTGCTACATCCCATTTAAGAGTGTAACGAGTCAACAGAAAAAGGTTTGGGAAACAGGCGGTGAAGGTAGGAGGAAAAACGGCGACTTACCGACTCAAAGGTTTCGACTATACAGTTACAGGCTATTTGATGCAATCTCACTCAACAATAAAAATATCAATATGAATACAAACTGGGTAGTTGAGATATTGTGGAAAATAATCTTGATGACGGAAATTATACAACAAGAGAGGAAGAGGAAGTACACGGCGGACAAATAGGAATGGAAGTTTTGGTGATGGACAAATGTAGAGAGAAAATTATAGAACACAGGCTTTTGGGTAGTAGACTTTACTCAAGCATGGTGTGTGTGAGATTGTGAACACAAAGAAGAATAAAGGTTCGGTCAGATGGGCACTCAAAATATATGTCTTTGGGAAAAAAATATCAAAAGAAATAAAGGCAAATGTTGGGTCGAGGTTAGTAGGAAAATGAAAAAAGATCAGGAGCTAGATTTACAGATAGATAATATTTATAATATTAAGAGGACATCTCAAGACCATGGAAATCTTGGATAGAGTAGTGGAAAAAATACAGGTATGATGTTTTTGAATTTTACGTTTTATATAGGAATATTTCATATCTTTTAGGTGATAATAAAAATTCTACTAAGGATAGTAAGTACCAGGGAAGATGGCCACAAAAAGAAAATGAATATTTGTGTATGGAATTGCCAGGGGATTCAGGCTTCTCTGACAATTTCTAATCTTAAGTCCTTAGTTAATAGGTTTAAACCAGGAGTGGCGTGTTTTTTTGAAACTGCGTTACGCGCCATAGACGCTCCTAAAGTCTAAAAAAACTTCAACTATGTTAATAGTTTTGTTAGGGGTCCTATCGATACTGTTTTTCATTCTGGGGGCATTTTGGTCCTTTGACACTCGGAAATTAGGCTAGAAGTTATTATGTCTAGCCAACATTTTGTAATCTTGTAAATTAATGATGCCTATTTTCCTTATTATATGATGTGTGTACATGCTCCTAACGATCTAGAACAACGTATTAAACTTTGGGATGAAATATCTATTTGGAATAAAAAACGTTAATAAACCTAGGATCTTAGTTGGTGACTTCAATGAAATTTTACATTCATCTGAAAAATTTAGTAATACCCCTCCTAATTATAAACGTATTCATAACTTTAATCTCTTCATTTCTAATAATGGGTTAAGTGAAATTTACTCTCGTGGTAGTTTTTTTACATGGACTAATCGTAGTCTCGATAAATCCGTCAAGGTAAAACTTGATCGGGCCTTTGCCTCTAACAATTGGTTGACCAGGTACCCAGGTGCTCAAGTTACGATCCCACCAGCTATTAGATCTGACCACAGCCCCTTAATTCTTCACACGGATCGTTCCCGATTCAAAGGGAAAAAGTGGTTTAAATTTGAAACTCTTTGGATCGAACACGAACAATGCGAGGCGGTGATCAAAACAGCGTGGGGTGACCCTGGACATACACCTTCATTACCCCTTTTCATGGATAAAAAGGATAATACAGTTACTTGTCTGACCGCTTGGAGTAGACGTACCTTTTGTAACAACGCCCTGAAGATTAAAGGGATGATTGACAGATTAATCAATTTAGAACAACAACCTATACCACATCAAATTTTAGATGAACAAATGGCAATAAAATAGGAAATAAAAAAGACTTACGCGGATGAAGAGAAATACTGGTACGATAGAGCAAGAAAGGTATGGCTTAAATATGGAGATAGGAATACAAAATTCTTCTTTCTGTCAATAGTAGCTAGAAGGAACATTAATTGAATCCATCGAATAAAGAATTCACAAGGTATCTGGATAGAGGAGGCATCCAAGGTTCGAGATGGCTTCCAGACCTTCTATCATAACCTATTTCAAGAACACAATCACGAACACATGCCTCCAGAGCTGGAAGCAATACCACACAAGGTAACACAATTTATGAATGACAGACTTATTAGACCACTGACTATGGAGGAAACAAGGCGAGCGGTCTTTGATATGTCCCAGTGCAAAGCGCCTGGGCCAGATGGTCTTAACGGTAATTTCTATCAAGAATTCAGACATATTATTCAATTTGATGTCTTTTTGATGATACAAGATTTCTTTTACAACAAATATCGCTCTCGAAACTTTGAACGAGACACTGATCACATTAATCACGAAAGGAAATATTCAAGAAGGAATTGGAGATTACAGACCAATCTCTTGTGTTAATTTTGGTTATAAAATTATAGCAAAAATTTTAGCAAACAGATTTCAGGAATTTATGCCTGACCTTGTCTCTTTAACTCAAACGGTGTTTATAAAAAATAGAGCCATTCATGACAATATTCTAGTTGCTCAGGAAATCTCATTCTACATGAAAAAGAAGAGGAAAACACCTAAGCCAGTGGTGGAAATTAAACTCGATATGGCTAAGCTTATGACCAGGAACGTTGGGAATTTTTATTACTTGTACTTCAGAAATTAGGCTTTCATCATCAATGGATAATGTGGGTCTCGAACTGCTTATCGTCGGTTAGTTTCCAACTGAATTTTAATGGGGACAGACGACGTAAGTTCACGCCACATAGGGGATTAAGACAGGGGGACCCCCTCTCTCGTTTCTTATTTTCTCTTATGACTGAATCTCTTATCAGTTTAATCGATACTAAGGTTAGACAACACCCCCTTATGGGAATTCAAATTACTAGGAATTGTCTGGTGGTCTCCCACTTGTTGTTTGCAGACGATTCTCTATTTTTGCTCACATTATAGGATAATGTCATATATCACTTTGAAGATTGCGTTCTAAAATATTGCAAGGGTTCATGTCAACGAATAATCTATCAGAAGTCATCGGTTTGCTTTAGCAAGGACACACCAATAGTACTAAGAAGGCAAGTAGCATCCCGGTTAGCGATACAAAAAAAGACGATCTTGAGAAGTACCTTGGAATTCCACTTTGCCACAAGCAATCAAAAGTTGAGACGCTTCAATGGATCGTTGAAAGATTCTTTTGATAAAACGAGAGGGTGGAAAGCGCACCTCCTGTCAGATGGAGGCAAGGAAGTTCTCATAAAAGCGGTCCTCCAGGCGTTACCGTCTTATTCAATGTCCTTCTTCTCATTCCCGATAACGTTTTCTACCAAACTAATCTCGATAATCTCAAACTTTTGGTGGAACTCAGGCGAAAAATCCAAAATACACTAGTTAGCTTGGGAAAAATTAGCAATGAGCAAACTTTCTTATCACAAACTTTTTTATTAAAAAGTATTTGTTTAAATTATTAATGAAAACTAAGTTCAATGGTTTAAATTATTAATGTTAAAGCTTATGTTTTTTAATAAAATAAATTAATATTATTATAATTTCTTGTTTTAATTTTATACGGTTAACTTAAAGTTTTCATCTTGTATTCAAGTAAGTATTTGTGGAGAGGGTGTATGGGCTTCTCTTCCTTCCAAACACTGAGTTATTTTCAGTTAAACCTACTCCGACAGACGGTCACTTTCAGGTTAAACCAACCCTAAGTCACTCTCATGTGAAAATTTGATAAACCTAGATTAAGCTGGCCTAGGCCCAGGCCCAAGGCAACCAACTTTTGAAGGCCCTAAAAGAAAATTATATAGTATATTCATATATAGGTCTTAATATTTGTAAAATTGACGTAGTTACACTAATTGGTTTAGCGGTAAAGTGGTTGGTTTGTGTTCGAGAGAAAAAAATACACTAAGACCTTTTTTTTTCTTATCTCTTTTATAGTTAACTAAATTATATTTAATTTTTTTTTCTTATATTTTGTATATTTAATTAAATATATTTAATTCTTACATATGATTTAAGATTAAATTACATTATTTTATTATATATGTCACAGATTTGATTGAATCCACCTGAAAATATAGGCGAATTTTGAAAAAAAAAATTGAAATGAAATATTATTAGAATGGAGTTCATCAAAAATTTAGGATCAATTGATTAATAACTTTGCATCTCAAAAAGTAAGATATATGTTTTTAAAATAAATTCAATAAGTTATAAATTTTTTATTCATATTTTTTTTATATAATTGTTTAGATATATTATCACGGATTTTATAATAAATGTTTATCTCGTAAATTTTATTATAAAATTATTTACATATAATTTATTTGGGCAAAATAGGACAAAAAGTTTATTATACTGTAAAAGACTTCATTTTTTCTCGTCTTAGGTACCCAAGATGTTTGGGTAGGCCCTTCTACGTATATTGCTATGGTTTATTAATAAATTAATATGTGGATTTTTTTTAACTTATTCCTTGTTTATTTGGTTTTATTTTTTGTTCAAAACTTTTTAATATACGTTGCAACCATTGATAATCTTACCGTGTCATGAAAAATTATTTTCTTTTTTGGATGATTCCTCCAAAATAATTAAACAAGGTTTAGTTTAAAAAAAATACTTATATAATCTTATCACAAACTTTTTTAATAAAAAGTATTTGTTTAAATTATTAATGAAAAATAAGTTCAATGGTTTAAATTATTAATGTTAAAACTTATGTTTTTTAATAAAATAAAATTAATATTATTATAATTTCTTATTTAAGTTTTATACGGTTAACTTAAAGTTTTCATCTTGTATTCAAAGGAAGTATTTGGACAGAGGGTGTGGGAGCTTCTCCTCCTTCCAAACTCTGAGTTATTTTCAGTTAAACCTACTCCGACGGTCACTTTCAGGTTAAACTGAGTCACTCTCATGTTGATGTGAAAATTTGATAAACTTAGATTAAGCGGGCCCAGGCCCAGGCCCAAGGCAACCAACTTTTGAAGGCCCTAAAAATAATTATATAATATATTCATATATAGGTCTTAATATTTGTAAAATTGACGTAGTTATACTAATTGGTTTAGCGGTAAAGTAGTTGGTTTGTGTTTGAGAGAAAAAAATATACTAAGATTTTTTTTCTTATCTTTTATATATACTAAGTATATTCAATTTTTTTTCTTTTCTTTTGTATATTTAAATCTTACATATAATTTAAGATTAAATTATATTATTTTATTATATATGTCACAGATTTGACTGAATCTAGGCGAGTTTTGAAAAAAAAATCGAAATGAAATATTATTATAATGGTGTTTATCAAAAATTTAGGATCAATTGATTAATAATTTTGCATCTCAAAAAGTAAGATATATGTTTTTAAAATAAATTCAATAAGTTATAAATTTTTTATTCATATTTTTTATATACAATTGTGTAGATATATTATCATGATTTTTATAATAAATATTTATCTCGTAAATTTTATTATAAAATCTTGGGTGAATTATATATAGGGTCTTAGAGACCATATTTCTTCTCTATAAAGTATAGTCTAGAGATTTGTTCTTATTAGAGACCTCAGTTTTGACAATTGTCTTTTCTACCCTTGTAGTATAAATACTCTTATCATTAGCTTTCTCTTTCCATTATCGTCACACACTCTCTCTCACTTTCTCTCTCTATCCAGAAAACGCTCTCAAGACCCGATTTCATTTCTCTCTCCTATTTTGAAGCGACGTTCCAAATACTCCGAGAAATCGAAAGGAAATGACGAGCAAAGTTGATTCTGATAGCGACTCAGGCGAACAAATAAAGGTTAGAATCAATTTTTGAGTACTCTGATATTTTTCTGGGTTTTACTTTTTCTTCCTTTTCTGGGTTTTACGATTTTGAATCTGTACTCACTGTTTTTGGCTCGATACTCACCGATTTATGATCTGTACTCTGTAGATTTAGTGGAATACTCTGTATTTTGTTATGAATCTGAATCGACCTTTTTTGGGTTTTGTTGGTTCGCATGTGTACTCGCTTGTTTATGCTCGATACTTACTGTTATTTGCTTAATACTCTGTAGATTTAGTGGAATACTCTGTATTTTGTTATGAATCTGAATCGTCCTTTTCTGGGGTTTGTTGTTTCGCATGTGTACTCGCTTGTTTATGCTCGATACTCACTGTTATTTGCTTAATACTCCGTAGATTCAGTGGAATACTCTGTATTTTGTTATGAATCTGAATCATCCTTTTCTGGGTTTTGTTGTTTCGCATGTGTACTCGCTTGTTTGTGCTCAATACTCACTGTTATTTGCTTAATACTCCGTAGATTCAGTGGAATACTCTGTATTTTGTTATGAATCTGAATTGTCCTTTATCGGGTTTTGTTGTTTCGCATGTGTACTCGCTTGTTTATGAATCAGAAAACTCTCTGTTTTGTTATGAATCTGAATCGTTCTTTTGGGTTTTGTTGTTTTGCATGTGTAAACTTTGAGTACTCTGAGTTTCTTATATGTAAACTAAGAGTAATATGAGTTTTCTTATATGAAAACTAAGAGTACTATGAGTTTTCTTATACGAAAACTGTGAGTACTCCGGATTTCTTATACTAAAACTGTGAGTACTCTGAGTTTTCTTATACGTAAGCTGTGAGTACGCTGAGTTTTTGTATAGTGAAACTGAGATTATTCTGAGAGTATATTTCAATTACGAAAGCGTGAGTACTCTTATTTTTAATATATAACTACTGTGATTACTCTTAGAAATATAAAATGAAACGTAATAGTACTCTGAGTATTTGTTGATTGTTTTGTTCTTAAATGCATTGCAAAAGGGGGAAAAGGCAATACAGTATCGTTCAAACATTAATGAGTTGATGGGGATAATGCAGTAGGATTGTATGACGGGAGATCACTTGTCAGAATGCACCAGGACACCTTTTTATAGGTTATGGAAAGGGATATTCGAAAGGAAAGATAAGTATAAGTTTATGAAAAAGTCTGACGTACTCATTAAACAAATAATAGATTGCTACTCGTCAGTCTCCGGTGGTTTCGTAATCGGTGGAAGAGAAGTGCAGTTAACTGAGAAAGAAATAAAGATACTATTAGGTATCGAATGTGGTCACGACCATCTGCCCAAGAAAGTTACAGTTGATGTAAACAACAGATCATCTTGGTATAGGAGAATATTCGGGTCTGCGCGGACAGTAAATTTAAAACTACTAACTCAAAAAATAGAAATTTTAATTAGCGCGTTTAAAGGTAGAGAACTCACGTTAGAGGTGCGTGAGGATATGGCGAAGTTGTTATCCATCTATACTTTAATGTCGTTGTGTTTGTCAAAACGACATTACCAGGCCAAGCAGTTGCACATAAGTATCTGCGAGGACTTGGATAGACTAAAGAAGTACAACTGGGCTGGTGCATTGCGCAATTACATGATTAAATCGATACGCAAATGTTCAGATACAACACGAGCAAAGGGGGGGTCTTTTTTTGTTATTGGTAAGATGATTACATAATAATGTATATTAAACTGATACAATAAACACTGAAAAATACGTTTTTTAACTTGTAGCCATGGTGTTTCGAACACGTGAAAGAACTTGGTAAATTAAAGGAAGCAGATGCAGTTCCGAGATGTCTTAAATGGGAGTACATTATTGGTGCTAGCAGAATCAATGTGGATTCAGTGAAGAGTAAAAAGGTTATGGAATAATGTTATACATGTCTGTCAGATACATACATATAAATATAAATCTACCGATTTTTCGTGTACTAATATTGTGAGTACTCTGAGTTTTACTATATGAAACTGTGAGTACTCTGAGTTTTAATATATGAAAACTGTGAGTACTTTGAGTTTTACTATATGAAAACTGTGAGTACTCTGACTTTTAATATATGAAAACTGTGAGTACTCTGAGTTTTAATATATGAACACTGTGAGTACTCTGGGTTTTCATATACTAAAAGTATGAGTACTCCCAGTTTTGGTATAGTAAAACTGAGAGTACTCCGAGAGTATAGTTCAATTACGAAAAGTTATCGAATAGTATTTTGCATGTCTATCAAATACATATATATATAAATATGTAACTAACGATTTATTCGATCTAAAAAATACGTAGGTAAAAAGTAAGGAGCTAAAACCAACTGCTGAGGAAGAGGGATGGCTAGGAAATGATGATGATAACGAAAACGAAGGTACTGAAGCGACTGTGTTAATGGAAGGAGAGTGCAGTGTGGTTGTTGAAAAAGAGGGAGAAGATTTCGTAGGAGATAAAACTGTGATAAAAGAAGGTGCCTTGAATGAGGATGAAAGTGTACAAGTTTGAAAAAAGGTATCGAATGATGTTGAAATGTTGGTGGATGGTTGGATGAATGATAGAGGAGATGGGTTGATGAGTGAAATCAATCGTGAGAGTACAGGTAAGAACACTGAAGTGGTAAAGGAGTCTGGAGAATCAGATAAAGCACAGGAAGGAAGTAAGTCATCAAACAATAACGATGAAGGGTATGATATAGATATGGATAAAGGTGATGGTAGTGCAGAGGAAGACATGTTGATAGACGACTCTCTAGACGATGGCCCACCCAGAGGGGTGAAGAAGTAGAGAAGAATGACATAGATATTCCATTAGAGGCGCTTTTGAGAAACGAAGAAGAAGAAAACGAAGAAGTAAACTCAAAAAGAACAGAACCAGATTAGTTGACAAAAGTAGTGGAGATGGTTGTTCAAGGAATTAACAAAAACCTCTGGGTTTAACGGGGAAATAGAAGAAGGAAAAAATTCTAACGATCCAGTGGTTAAGTCGCTAAGAGAAAAGTTGATTGAGTCAGGCAAGGAAAAAAATTACTTACTAGATGAGATTGAGAACCTCACCGAAAAGAGGGGTAAACACGAAAAATCAATAGCCAAATATGAAGAGATGAAAGCTAATTTAGAAACAGTAAAAAAAGAGAAGGGTGATATGTTACAGCTAGTAGAGACACTAAGCAACCAGGTGAACAAAGAAGAAGTAAAAAACAAGGAGTTGGAGCAAGGAATACTGAGTCAAGAAGGGAAAATAAATCGACTCAGGGAGCAAATTGCAAAGATGAAGGAGGAGAAGGAAAAGTTGAAGATTGAGATAGCTAAAAAGGACAAGGAGCATAAAGAAATAAGCACGTAGTACAACGAATTCCTTGACGATCTTGAAAAGTACAAGACTGAGTACAAAAACATGAGAACAGCGGCATCAATTTTAGAGAGTAATAACAAAGAAGCAGCAAAAGGAACATAAAATAAAAGTGCATCTACCGGAAAAGAGGGGATTACTTCGGATGTGGAGTTAGTTGGTGAAGTTAAAACAAACATAAAACGGAGAAGATCATACAGACTATCGACCCCAGGGGTCGATACCGAGAAATGTTAGAAGAAATAACCATGCTACAGCTGCAGGAAAAAGCATAGATTCTGAATTTGTTGAAGAACCAAGAACGAAATGCATTAAGGTAACGAATAAACAAAAAGGAGCACTAGATAAAACAAACAAAAAACAAGTGATTGAAAAAAAACAAGGAAAAGATTGATGAAGGGGAAAAGGAAAAAGAAACAGAGTTAAAACAATCTGAAGAAGGGAATAAAGGAAAAAAATAGTGGAATGGAGAGGACACCGTGGATGAGAAAGATTATAATATTCTTTTGCAGATTAAAGAAGAAAACTTGGGAGATGCAATATGGTGGAATAAACAGGATGAATTAGTAGTATCAGGAAATGATGCTTTTGTTGTTGCATATAAAGAGATGATTGAAGTGCAGGTAAACAAATTTAAATATGATCATTGAATAACAAAAGATCTATATTGAACATTGACTATGTGAATAATAAATAATGCAGGTGATTGACGCAATGCTAAAACTTGTACAAGAAGAATATGGAGTAAAAGGAGGGAGGCATGGTGTGACACACCAGAGCGCGATGTGCATGGTAATATTCAAGTTAAATGATAATTAAATAACCGCATAAATCTGAGAGTACTCTGAGTAAATTAGAGAGTACTCTCAGACTTAATATAACAAATCTGAGAATACTATGAGTTTTTATTATTCAATTATAAAATTGTGAGTATACTCGGTTTTACTATACCAGGACTGTGAGTACTCTCTAATTTAATATATCAAAATCGTGAGTACTCTGAGATTTAATTTATGGAAAACTGTGAGTACTCTAAGTTTTATTATATGGAAACTGTGAGTACTCTGAGATTTACTATAACAAATCTGTGAGTACTCATAGTTTTTGTAGTTCAAATCAAGTATTACTAGTTGTAATTTAAATTATTCAATTTGGGTGCAGAGTTTAATTGTAAACGAGGATGTTGATGGCACGCTCATGTATGTTGCAAATCCATTTTTAAAAAATAGTCAAGAATATGCTTTCACTCTATTGCCAATGTTTGTTAAGGATGGTAAGTCTGGACATTGGAGTCTGTTGGTGTACAGCCGAGGAGATAAAGAATTTTTTCATTACAACTCTATCAAACCAATATATCCAAAGTTAATCGGTTCAAAGACCGAACAAACATCAGCAAAGTTTAGAAAGTTTTTGGTCCAGAATGTATTAAGGAAAATAGACCCCAGTAAAGAACACAAATATGTATTGAGGCATCTGGATTCTGCTGAACAAGAACCAAGGAGTGTGGACTGCGGTGTTTTTGTCATACTATGGTGTTATGGCTATTATCGCAATGGGTTGCTATGTCAAAACACTTACAAACATAACCATATTAACGAAGGAAGAGCCATGATTGTTCGTAAGTTGTTGCGTAGCAAATACTCGCAGTGCATCAACATGGGGAGTAGTGATTAATTGACTTATTCTAATTATTTAACAATGTAATGATTCTAGCTTTTGAACTTAGATTGATTTGGAATTTTAGATTGTTTTTGTTATGTAACTGATATGTTGGGATGTTTTGGATGTTTTTAGCACTTATCTGAATTCTGAATGTAATATGGTTTTGGTAATGTTTAATTGATTGATTGTTGAATAGTTAATATAGCATGAACATGAGTGTGTAGATGTAAAGTTACACATTATAGAGAACAGGGTAAACGATAAAGTCGAAGTACTCAGATAAATATGTAGAGTATTCAGAAAAAAAATAACGAGTACTCAGACAAAATGATAGAGTACTCAGTCAAAAACGAAGAGTACTCAGTCGCAAAAAAACGAGTACTAAATACCAATGAACGAGACCTCATAAAAATGATAGAGTGCTCAGATAAATAATAGAGTACTTGGACAAATGAAAGAGTACTCAGAAAAATGATAGAGTACTCAAACAAATGATAGAGTACTTAAACAAATGATAGATTACTTAGAGAATTTTTAGGGTGTACTTATAGAAGTTCTGTGGTACTCATAAAAATATATAGAGTACTCAGAGAAGTATATAGAGTACTCATAGAAGTGTAAAGAGTATTCAGTGAGATAGATAGAGTACTCATTAAAATGTATAGAGTACTCAGACAATATTATAGATTATTTCTGTAAACGTGTAGAGTATTTATACAAATGTATGTAGAGATGTATGTATTATACCTAAAAGAATAGAGTATTCAATTGCAAGACAGCTTATATCATTAACAAAAAATCAAAGTCTATAACGCATTAAAGTTTAAAAACATATAATGTAAAAATAATTTAATATCACCAACGCGTGAATCTAAACATTAACAAGAAGTTAATAAGCATAAATACTATTAAAAAAAACTCTCCTTAAATTATCGTGAGGTAGCAGCTCTACAAGTAGAACGATTATGGCCCAACTTCTTGCAATTGCCACAACGGATTATACGGACAACCTTCTCGGTGCTTGAACGAAAGCGCTTGGTCTGAGGCCTACCTGGTGGAACCCTAACAGAAGGAGCAAGAATAATCTGAGATTCGTCGACCGGGATTTCAACTTGAAAGGTAGTCATAGCAGGTATGCTCTTTGAATAAGTCTTAATTTATGATGAAGTGTAAAAGTAGGACTCTACATAATCGAACAGATCACGAACAGAAGCACTAGATAGTGCACATAAAGCATGCTGACACGGGAAGCCGAACTCTTGCCATTCACAACAAGAACAAGTACGGACATCTATATCTACCACCATGACTGGAATTGAGCCGACTTGAAACTGAGAAGGGGTGGATTGTTTAATGGTCCAAGTGCAGCTCAGACCAACATTAGTGTTCTATAGCAACAAAAAAATCGCTTGCTATTGATACATAGACTACACACTGACACACATATTGTTTATTGTGAAATTAATATATAATATTTGTCAACAATGATAGTATTTCAATAAGATTATTATTTAAACCAATTTCTAATGGAATTACTTGAATTTTAAAAAACTACCAAAATTTCATAACTTTACCTTAAGCGTTCGGGTAGTAACAGAAACGTCGGTAGTGGTGAGACCAACGAGAGGTGGTTGTAAGTGTAGAATATTATGGTGGTGAAACTAAGATGTTCAACTACCATGGTGCAGTTGATTTGTGAAAAGAAGTGGTGGTGCAGTTGAGATGGTGAAAAGGGGATACTATTCCAGTTGACATAGTGGGTGGTGGTGTAAATGATATGGTCGATGATATTGGTGGTGCAGATGAGAAGTTCGACGGTTTCGGTGGTACGATTGAGATGGTAAACAATAGTGGTATTGTTGAGATATGGTGAAATTTTTTGGTGTACTTGAGATGGTAAATAGTGCTTGAGGTATAGGTGAGATGGTGAACCTTGGTGGTGGTCATAGTAGTAGTGCTCTAAAAAAAGATTAACAAATTTAAATTTTTTCCCACCAACAATGTATATAGGAGATGATGAGGATGAAATTTTTCCCTATTTTACTTTTTTGTAGAAAAATATATCGTCGTTATTGATAAACAAGATTGCTTTGGTTATTAGGTTAGGAAAAAAAGATATCACCTTTTAACTTAATGATTTTTTTCAAAAAGATAATATTTGTTTCCCACCAATTAGATGGAAATGATTATCATTATTGTTGTCTTATAAGGGCGCCAATAATTTGTCCTATTAGGACGATAGTCATGATCTTATTGGAACAACCGGTTGTCGTCTAAGAATATTTTTAATTGAGATAAGTGTGTGTAGTCTCTTAAAACCTGTTTATAGTAGTGAAATGGTGTATGTATCATGCATGCATCATACATATAGTCTAGATGCATAATTTATGCAATGACTTATTTTATCCAAACAAACCAACCAATTTTAGTATTGTATACATCAAATTTTATTTTAACATAATATAATTTGAAAATACCGTATTTTATTTTGTTCGGACAACTAGACATTGAGCAAATACGACTATATCAAGGTTTGAAGGACATGAATCCACACTGTGTGCTTATTGTATACCTTGTTAGCTTATTGGATACATCACTATAAATATTTTTTGCCTAATTATGTGTTCCCCTTGTTTAAGAGACAAGGACCAGGTATTACGTCACGGTCTTCTTCACCATAAGCATGACTACAGTTAGCTGTAACATTCTCTCCTCGCTTGTCTGATGTTAGTTTTATGTTTTCCATTGATATTTCCGAGCATGGTACTGTTTCGCTACAATTCAAGTTGACAGCTACTTGTGTGCTTGATGTGCCATACATTTCTCTGTATGAAATATTACTTAAATGTACTCCAGTATTCCCCTTCATGAAATTTTACAAACTTTTTGTCTAATCAATAAGAAATCAAGAGTTCATGAGTTGATGTTAATAATTGTTTTACCTTTTCTTTGCATTTTCCTCGAACATCACAGTAGTTTTGATCGATAATTATTGGATTATCTACTGAGATGAAACTCATATTCTTATACGTCACTCCCCTAACGTATCCTTGTCCGACCTTTACAAATGAAACAGTTTCATCAATACGTTTTAGACTACTGGTTTTCTTTTCACTTTGCCTTGGGAATAATAGATTAATTTACTATCTGAGTAAAAACATGTAATTATAATTTTTACTATAATGCATCACTTTTAAAATCATGTGGTGTGAAAAACCAGGTATTAAGTATCAGATAAAGAAGATAATTTTTATATTAATTTTTCATATTCAGTTTGTCTTTGTAATTTATAATTGTTTTGAGTTCTTAACATATCCGTCTTACTCTTAATATAACTTTTTGATATATAGATATAACCTTGTAAAGCTAAAAATTTAGGTTGACAAAAAAAAAAAAGTAAAGCTAACAATTTCATACTTATTGACTACAAAGGTTTTAGAACAAAAAAAGAATTGACAAAAAAAAAAACTAGAACTAAAAAAGATACAAAGGTTTTTTTTCTCCAATGACTACAAAGGTTAATAGTAGTTACTTAAATTATTATGCTATGATATTTATGGATCTATCACAATAAATTTCTATCTAATGGCAATAAAGAAAACCAGAAAGCAAGAGTGACTAGAGATGGTGATGTCTTACCTGCCATGTTTTAATCCTAGCTCCATTTGTAGTTTTAGTGAGTACACAATTGCTTACACTAATATTCTCCACTTGAACAACATTACCATTTCTTCCTAGGCTTCCAATACTATATAATATTCAATCAAATCACAATTGCATTAGTCGTATCAATCATACATGTCTGCTAATTAAGAGAAAAAATAAGTTAAAGAAGGTAATGAATTACCTTATACCATGACCAGGTCCGCATATAATATTATTTATTTCTATGTTAGAACTACTATCCCCAATCGAAATACAATCGTCACCTGCTTATATATTTACAAAGATAATTAATTTATATAGTATAATAATAAGTACTCCAAATTTAAATGAATAATATTTATATACCAACTCCTATATTGGAATTGTTGATGACCAAATTGTGAGTAGCATGTATATGAATCCCATCTGTGTTGGGACTATTTCCAGGAGATTGAATACTCAGGTTCTCAACTTTAAACCATTGACACTCTTTGATTGATACATGTGTATTGGGACTATTTGTGAAGTAAATGTTCCCGAGACTGGTATCATTGCACAAATTAAACTTCATAGACTGAAAATATAACATCGGATCGTTAAAGAAGAATTGAAGATGCATATAAATAGTAGATATATAATAATCAAATATTAACAATTGAATGAAAAAAACAATTAACAAAGCTAAAATAAAACTTACAGTTGGAGCCAATTTGGTGCATCCCTCCTATAAAACCCATAAAATCCATAAAATCCAAGAGATTCTGAGAAGTATGACTTAAAAGAAGAAAAGTGGTAGTGATGGTTCATGAGAAGACTTACTAATTGAGGATGATCTCTGTGAGTGAAAATATCACCGTTTAAAACAAAGTGGGAAAAACGATTTGAAAGAGACGAAAAGTAAAATCAATTTAAATGTAAACTAACTATTACAAGAATTGAAATTACAACTGAAAATCAACTTACACGGAAAGCGAAACACTATTACACGGAAAAAACAGTTATCCTAGCGTTAAAAAAAGATTTTCCGGCGTACCGGTATCTTCTAACAGAAAGACGACTATTACAGCTTTATCTCAGAGAAAGGGAGAAGTGGAGAAGTGTTTTTGCTTTGGTTGATTTTCGGTACGATTACAAGTGAGGAGTGAGCTCTATATATAGGGGAGGGGAAGTTCTGAAAAGCTTTGTC
Organism: Nemophila menziesii; assembly: GCA_029959085.1. Taxonomy (NCBI): domain Eukaryota; kingdom Viridiplantae; phylum Streptophyta; class Magnoliopsida; order Boraginales; family Hydrophyllaceae; genus Nemophila; species Nemophila menziesii. Next base: position 18,339,174 of record JARWIR010000010.1, on the reverse strand, counting down.
ACTTGTAACGGACCAATCACGTCCGTGATTTCCTCCAGTAACTGATTGACTGTTATTGATTTGATTTGATTCCACACGTTTCAGCTGACTTTTAATTCCCCCACGTTTGGAATGCAAGTGTAACCGCTGGTTGACTTGTCTTTCAATCCACACGTTTTGATTGACGAGTTGACCTGCTAATGGGATAATTATCTTGATGGGAGCGTGATTGGTGGAGCCTTGTCTTCCGTTTTCTTTTTGATTGCTTGCCAGCTTCACTACTTCACTATAAGAGCTGGACCAAAACTTGTTTCATTTTTCATTTTTTGACTCCCCAAACTCCCCACGAGCCACGAGCCACGAGCCACGACCCACGTCCCCACGCTCCCACGCTCCCACGCCCCACGCCGCCGCCGTCGCCGGTGCCGGTGCCGGGCCGGGCCGGGCGGGTGGGTGGTGGTGGTGGTGGTGCGCGCGTGTGGGTTAGATTATTGCTTTGCCATGTGCATGGGTGTTGGCTTTTGAACATTGTTGAAATTACCAAGTATAATAATTGTATTATACTCCCTCCACCCACCGATGTGGGAAGTAAACTTTTGTTTACTTTTAAATATTCCAACAATCCCCCACATATTTGAAGGTCAACAAACAGTTTGAAGAGAAGGTGATCAGGTTTCCACGACTTTCAGCGTTTGGGTGAATTGTACTTAAGTGCCAATATCTTTCGATTTGAATTGTCACGTAGTGAAGTGAGGCAACCACCGAATTCCGTTTAAAGTGAACCTAGTCTTGAACTTTAACGGTTTCCGATAGAGGCCCTCGCAACACATACTCTACCCTGCTGAAGGTTATGGTCTCCTCGAACCTCACCTTTTCGTTGGGTTCATCAAGTCCTTCTCTAAGGACCACCCTTGTGGGCTATGAACTTTGTGGATACCTTTATTTACATTTGTTCAAGGACGTCTCCTTGACATTTTGTTTATAAAGGTTTGGGGTTTTGCTACTACCCTCGAATTCATCAAGTCCTTCTCAAAAGGACCACCATATAGGCTATGAATTCTGATTCATCAAGTCCTTCTCGAAAGGACCACCACAAGTGGCTATGAATCCATATTGCTTTAGTTTTTATGCCATAGGGATGAATGGAGATCATCTTGACTCAAGAGTCACATGTTCCCCATTAATGGGTCTCAACCCCATCCCCCTCGACGTATCCAGAACTACTCTCCTGGGTAGGCCTTTGGTAAAAGGATCAGCGAGATTTTCTTCTGATCGTACATACTCCAAGGCTATCACACCATTCTTCAGTAACTGTTTTACTGAGCCATGTCTGATGCGTATATGTCTCTTCTTTCCATTGTAAGCACTTTGATGAGCTACTGCAATGGCTGCTTGTGAATCACAATGGATACACACAGGTGTGGCCTTACCTTCCCAAAGGGGCACATCTGCTAAGAGACTTCTCAACCACTCAGCTTCTTGTCCAGCCATCTCTAGTGCTATAAACTCAGACTCCATGGTGGAGCGTGCTATACAAGTCTGTTTAGAGGACTTCCACGATATAGCACCTCCTCCTAAGGAGAAAACATAACCACTGGTGGAGTTAACTTCGTCATTGTCAGAGATCCAGTTTGCATCACAGAATCCCTCAAGAACTGCAGGGAAAGAGCTGTAATGCAGTCCCAGGTCCATAGTACCTCGCAGGTACTTTAGAAGACGACGAAGTGCAACCCAGTGGTCATTACTTGGGTTATGAGTATAGCGACTGAGTCTACTGACGGCGTAGGCAATATCGGGTCGAGTGTAGTTCATTAAGAACATCACACTACCTATGATTTTGGCATATTCATTTTGGGATACAGCATCACCAGAATTTTTAGATAAATGAATACTAGAATCATAGGGAGTATTTACAGGTGTCACCTCAAAGGAGTCGAATTTCTTCAACATCCTTTCTACGTAATGAGACTGACTCAGGGAAATACCATTACTGCTCCTAATGATTTTTACCCCAAGAATTACATCTGCTTCTCCCATGTCTTTCATGTCAAACTTAGAAGACAAGAAGCGTTTGGTCTCATTTATGGTATGAAGAGAAGTGCCGAAGATGAGCATGTCATCTACATACAGGCAGATGATAGTACACTCTGATTCTCTTACTTTGGAGTAAACACAAGAGTCAGAAGTGTTGACCACAAACCCATTGGAGATAAGGGTACTATCGAGTTTTTCATACCATTTTTTGGGTGCCTGTTTTAAGCCATACAAAGACTTCTTTAACTTGCACACCTTATCCCATTGACCAGGAACCACACACCCTTCAGGCTGGGCCATATAGATCTCTTCATCTAGGTCCCCATTCAAAAACGCAGTCTTAACATCCATCTGATGTATGACAAGTTTGTGAATGACCGCAAGAGCGATGAGGGTCCTAATGGTGGCGATTTTGGTCACAGGGGAATAAGTGTCGAAGTAATCAAGGCCTTTCTTTTGGGTGAAACCCTTAATGACAAGCCTAGCTTTGAATTTTTCTATTGAGCCATCAGGTCTCAACTTTTTCTTAAAAATCCATTTGCTGTTTATGGGTTTGCTGCCTTTGGGTAAGTCAGTTAATTCCCATGTATGATTACTTCTAATAGACTCAAGTTCGCTATTGATAGCTTCTTTCCAAAAACTAGCATCTACCGATCTCAAGGCATCGGTATAAGTTTTTGGGTCTTCCTCCATGAGGAGACAGGTGACAACCTGTTCACTTATCAGGTCAATGTGAAAACCTTCGGTTAAGAAGGCTGTGATAAAATCAGGTCCGAAACTGGTCTCGGTCCTATGCCTCTTACTCCTCCTAAGTTCTTCCTCAGGAATACTACTAGGCACATAGGAGGTAGAGGGGCCAGGGGCACTATCACATAAAGGAACATTAACCTCATCAGATAAGTTACTAGAAGACAAAGAAGTATCAACAGTATGCACAGTTTTCAAAGGGAAGATGTTTTCAAAGAACTCAGCATCTCTAGATTCAAAAACAGAGTTATCGTCTAATGATAGGAATCTATAGGCTGCACTATTCTGAGCATACCCTATGAATACAGAGTCTATTGTTTTAGGTCCAACAGTGACTGTTTTAAAATCGGGTAGTTTGACTTTAGCCAGACACCCCCACACTTTTAAAAATTTCAGGTTAGGTGGGAACCCTTTCCACATCTCATATGGGGTCTTATCTAGGGATTTATGGGGTACCCTATTAAGGACATAACATGCTGATAAAACAGCTTCCCCCCACATGTTGGTTGGTAAACCTGAACTAATTAACATGGCATTCATAGTCTCTTTAAGGGATCTATTTTTCCTCTCAGCTATGCCATTTTGTTGGGGTGTATAGGGGGCACTAAGTTCGTGGATTATCCCATTTATTTCACAAAACTCTTTAAGTGAATTAGAACTATATTCGCCTCCTCTATCTGACCTAAGTCTTTTGATTTTACAGTCTAGTTGGTTTTCTACTTCAGCTTTGTATTTTAAAAACGCGTTTTCCGCCTCGTCTTTAGTTTTAAGGAGATACACTTTAGTGAACCTAGAGTAGTCATCTACAAAGGTTATATAGTAAAGTTTGCCTCCTCTACTAGCGGAGTTTTTAAAATCAGCTAAGTCAGAATGCACTAATTCTAGAAGTTTAGTCTTCCTCGTGGTCACAGGCTTAAAGGGTTTCTTTGCAAGTTTGGACTCTACACATATTTGACATTTGGAAAAGTCATCTATTTTATTTAGGGGTATTAGTCCAAGTTCTTTAAGCCTTTTAATAGAAGAGATATTAAGGTGACCTAGTCTAGCATGCCAAGTGTCAATAGATTCAACGACATAAGCAAAATCAGATGCATTCTCATTCATTGGTACAGAATTTAAAACAAACAAACCACCATTCATGTACCCTTTCCCCACAAATTCATCATTTTTGGTAATAACCATTTTCCCCCCTTCAAATACAAGTTTAAGGCCTACTTTATTAAGAAGAGCTCCGGAAACAAGGTTCCTACGGAGAGAGGGGACGAAGAGAACATCATGCAACTCTAGGGTTTTACCAGAAGTGAGTTTGAGAGAAACCTGTCCTTTACCGAAGACCATGGCGGTTGAGGAGTCACCCATGTAGACACATTCACCATTTGTTGCTTCTTCGAATTTCTTGAACATGGATCTCGTTGAGCAGAAATGACGAGAAGCTCCAGTATCAAGGATCCACTCGGTTTTGTTCTCAATTAGGTTTACCTCAACCATTACTGCAGCGATAACCTCTTCAGTCTCGACCAGATTTGCGGCAGGTTTAGGACCTTGATCGGCTCTAAGTTTGCATTCGAAAGCCCTATGTCCTTCCTTCCCACAAACGTAGCAAGCTCCTTTGGGTTTCTGAATCTTACCAGATGTTTTGAACCCACCACCTTTGGAGTTGCCGCGGTTCTTGTTTCCCCCAGATTTGGATTTGTTGTGGCCTTGTTGTTTACCCTTTCCTTTGAAACTGCCTTTGTTACCTTCACCAGAACTTTCAACAAGATTAGCTTTGGAGGATTGAGTAGGAAAAGAGATAGACCTGTCTTTGAGTCGATTAGCCTCTTCGACTTGAATGTGGCTAATCAGCTCTTGTAGTGTCATTTCCTTCTTCTTGTGCTTAAGTTGATTGCGGTATTCGCTCCAGGAAGGTGGAAATTTTTCTAACAAGATATTGGCTTGGAGAACTTCACACATTTTCATACCTTCAGCAATCACATCCGCGCAAAGGTTCTCATAGATATGGAGTTGTTCGGTCATGGGTTTTTGATCGGTGAGACGAAAGTTGTACCAGGCCCCAGTGACATATTTCTTCTTACCCGAATCCTCAGCCCCATATTTTTTCTCAAGTGTCTCCCATATGATCTTTGCCGATTTTTCTTTGGCAAGAAGATCAAAGATGAGGTTTGACACGTTGTTTAACATCCATCCTCGAGCCATGGTGTTAGCTCGCTTATACTTGGCTTCCAGAGCAAGATGCCTAGTCTGTTCTTCTTCAGTGGGAACCCCATTGTCCACTAAATGTGGAGGATCCTCGTATAAAACGAAGTCCAGTTCGTACTGTTCAAGACAGATAAGGATCTTTTGTGCCCAACGTTTGTAGTTGGAACCATTAAGAGATTCCACCTGATTCACGTTGGGAAAGGCCTTTGCATTCAATGATGAAGCAACTGCCGTGTTTGGAAAAGCCATTAAAAAAAAACGGTGATAAGAAAAACGCTACGAAAATCTTTTTTTAAATTGTGAGTGAAAATATCACCGTTTAAAACAAAGTGGGAAAAACGATTTGAAAGAGACGAAAAGTAAAATCAATTTAAATGTAAACTAACTATTACAAGAATTGAAATTACAACTGAAAATCAACTTACACGGAAAGCGAAACACTATTACACGGAAAAAACAGTTATCCTAGCGTTAAAAAAAGATTTTCCGGCGTACCGGTATCTTCTAACAGAAAGACGACTATTACAGCTTTATCTCAGAGAAAGGGAGAAGTGGAGAAGTGTTTTTGCTTTGGTTGATTTTCGGTACGATTACAAGTGAGGAGTGAGCTCTATATATAGGGGAGGGGAAGTTCTGAAAAGCTTTGTCACTTGTAACGGACCAATCACGTCCGTGATTTCCTCCAGTAACTGATTGACTGTTATTGATTTGATTTGATTCCACACGTTTCAGCTGACTTTTAATTCCCCCACGTTTGGAATGCAAGTGTAACCGCTGGTTGACTTGTCTTTCAATCCACACGTTTTGATTGACGAGTTGACCTGCTAATGGGATAATTGTTGACCTGCTAATGGGATAATTATCTTGATGGGAGCGTGATTGGTGGAGCCTTGTCTTCCGTTTTCTTTTTGATTGCTTGCCAGCTTCACTATAAGAGCTGGACCAAAACTTGTTTCATTTTTCATTTTTTGACTCCCCAAACTCCCCACGAGCCACGACCCACGCTCCCACGCCCCACGCCCCACGCCGTCGCCGGTGCCGGTGCCGGGCCGGGCCGGGCAGGTGGGTTAGATTATTGCTTTGCCATGTGCATGGGTGTTGGCTTTTGAACATTGTTGAAATTACCAAGTATAATAATTGTATTATACTCCCTCCACCCACCGATGTGGGAAGTAAACTTTTGTTTACTTTTAAATATTCCAACAATCTCTACAAGATTGGTCCCACCAACCCTTTCCTCGACCATCGATTGTTCCATGTCCATCAACTCGAAGCCCCCTCACATTATTGAATACTAGCCATTTACTTGTATCATTCGCATCCCATTCCTTGGGTGTAGGTGGACCTACAATTGTCCCTAATATCTGTACGCGAAATTGTCAAATACAAGTGAAATTTACATCTTGAAAAAAATATAGAACACCTTATAGTGGTACGGTGTCATAATAATCTCCTCTTACTTGCATCAGAATTCAGACAACTCTCCTCTCATGTGTTACTTTCGAGAATCATGATGGGACTAACAAGACATTTCTTCTACCACACGTTATTTGTATTCCACTCTAAAAAATTTCATAATATATATATATATATGATGACTTTATGCATGGAGAAGAGTAAAGCTATGTATGCTTCACCTTTTTATCACCAGGCGTATATGTCCTTTAACACTTACCTTAAAGTTAATACGTTCTGCCCGGCATGGGCCGTGAAAAATGATGGGATTTACACGAAAAGTCATTTTTTCTGGAATAATGATCTCAGAACTACTTGAAACATTACATGCAGCCTTCCAAGCATACCAAAATGCCTGAAACATCATTGACAAAAAGTTATAATCAACTTGTTTGAGCCAGAAAGCATAATAAGTTAATAACATCATGGAAATTTTATAAGAAATATGTTTGTAAATCTAACTTGGTAACTATCTGTTTCTCCATCACTTTTAGCTCCAAAATCAACCACGTTGAAACTAATCGGTTCTTTATTAGCTTGTGAGCCAGCAATCCCCAAACAAATTAAGCCGATGAGACACATAAATAAAACTCTATTGTCCTGCAAAAACATTAAAAGGATAAAGTACATTGCTTGCATTTACAGTTTACATAGAATAGCAACATAATTGTGATAATTAACCAAATAAACTAATTGAACTAGAATTTCTTACCATATTTTTGGTGAAGAATTCCTTTTTCGTTTATTTATCAAAGTATGAATTGAATTGGAGATCACCAAATCAGAATTATATAACTATAGAGAGTTGGTTAAATAAGCAAAATATCATATAAAATTTAATGTGCATTTTTGGGTTAGTATAATTAATAATTTTGTGCTTTAAGTCTTAAGCCATAGAATATCGAGAGACCTTTCGTTTTCTTTTTCCACTTTTGCTACATTATTCATAATTTTTAAAATACCCTTGTCTGAAATTAAGTTTGCTCAAACTTTATTTGAATCCTAGTTTACTTTAGTTTGACGCCTTGACGCATCAAAACGTAAAGAAGTGAAGGAGATTTTCTTTTTTCATAAATAACAAGTGTATGTTAGACAAACGATAAAAGGTTGCTAAAAGTTATAACTGAATCTCTAGAATAAAGTTACTTGTAATAATATACTGAAAAAATGTTGAGAAAATATGGATAAAAGAAAGACGTTTGGAGAAAATATAGGAAAAATACTTTAATAATCAATACATATTAATTGCATCGTGCACGTGTTCCACATATTTGCTGAGGTCACCTAGCTAGGATCTGAGTAAGCTTTATTAATGAGGTCACCTAAGTTAAGTTTAATACGGCTGAATCCTTCTGTTGATGTTACAGAGAAAATCACTTATCTTTGCTCTATCTTTGACAAAGTACATCAATTCTGGGAACTTAGTATGTGAGATTACCCATTTGCAACTATGATCACGGATCTATTATATAAGAGTCAATGGCAAAGAACTTCATGAGAATTTCCTAAGTCAAGGCACAACAAGGACCAGGAGCAATTATTAGAGCAGTTGCAATATAATTGTTGTCCCTCACGTGAAAAGAAGTCATCTACAAAATAGGATCGAAACCAGAAATTTATATGTAATGGTGTCAATAGAAATTTTTGAAAAATTTACAGAGATAATTTCTTTTATACATAAGGGTGGAAAAAACATTTTTGAAATTTTTGAAATTTTTGAAAGGACTTATACTACAATCGATTGTATCATTAGAGACGATATATAGTGCAGCAACACTAAAATAGTTTCGAATGATATTTTTAATATAAAAATGGTCTCTAATTATTTTTAGTAGTAATATTTGCTGCTAAATATAAAGTTAATAAAGGTAAAAGTAAATAATTTGTTAATTTTTTTTTTTTAAAAACGAATTTATTACAGCAAACAAATAACGGCAAAATTAAAATTTTTAATAGTAAATTTTTTTCTATCTTAAAAATAACTTTTCTTATAGTGCTAGTTCCAAAAATTTACAAATAGATCGACCACATCTACAAAAAACTCAAGAGTAATCAACTTACTTCATCTATTAATTTTTCATTTTTTCTCATAATTCATACAACAATCCACACATGTTAAGAAGCTTTTTAGTAAAATTCCCAAAAGTTTTTTAGTAAAAATCCCAAAAGTAACTAACTTCCCCATTTATAAATATCTCATCTTCTTTCATAATTTATGGAGCAATTATTTTTAAAAGGCCCAACAACCTTTATACTATTCACAAAGTTCTCCATGTAATTACACTAATAATACCTAACTAGATAAAATAAAAGGCCAAAAAAACCCCAACTCTTCTATTACTAGTAAAAAAAATGGAAAAAAAAACCCTATTAGGTTCTTATTTTAGATTCAGAACCCACTCTCCTTCCTCACTGCTCACCGTGTTTCCTCTCTAAACCCATCCACATCCCTCTCCCTCTTTCTCCATTGTTGTCACTCCTTTTTCACCTTCCATCGGTACCCCCTTGTTCGAGATCTCTTACCCCGCCACCATGGCTGTCCCTACCAACCTTTCCACCTTCCGTTTGCCACCACCCCGAGACCATGGTTGCCCCCTTTCTTTCCCCACCATCTCAGTATTGCAGCACCGCCAACATGAGACCATGGCTGGCCTTCTATCTTTGTCACCTGAGCAACGTGGCCATTGTTGCCGCCTGAGAGCCTCCATTCTCCACGTGTCGTGCCTCCATGAACGGAGACCAGCAGATCTCGCGCCTCCCATGCGTCGTGCCTCCATGGAGGGAGACCAGCAGATCTCGGCAGCATCGCAAAAAAACCGTTGTAACTCCATTTCTCGCCGTGAATCCAGATCTCAGCGATTCAGCTCCGCCCGTGTCCATCGTGGCTCCACCATCACGGTAAGGCTCGAGTTTCAATAGCGCCCCCTTCTCCATCATGTTTGCAACTCGCTACACCACCACCACGCTCCACCATCATCGAACTAGCCCCGTGGCCTCCGTGGCTCCACCCATCTCCTTTCCGATCTGGTTGTCCTTCTCCGATCCATTGACGCCGCTCACTATCTCTGATCCATCGACGCCAAACTCGGACCACAGGAGCAAGGCCCAACAAGCAGCCCCAAACTCCGATCCATTACCTGTTGTTTATTTTTTTTCATTTTTAATTTTTGATTAAGTATTTTTCTTTTTTATTCCAGAATACATTGTAAAAAGATTTTTTTGTTTGTTAGATCTAGATTTAGATGTGTTTTGGAATGTACCAACACGATATATTTGGAATGTACCAAAGTGGTTTGTTTGGAATGAATCAATTCGTTTTTATCGTGAAAAAAATTACCGTGAATATATTTGTGTATTGTTTTTCCAGGAAAATCTTTGTTTGGCGCGTACCAATAGGAGTATCTCGATACGATATCTTCGATCGGTTTCTAAATAAGTCTGGACAATAACCTAGTACATAGCCAAAAATCCTCCATAGGTCTAGAAAAATACTATTACTAGCATTTGCTACGTACCAAACTCGAGAAAATTGGTGCGTTCCAAACACATAAATATTGGTCTGTATAAAACTTAAAAATATTGGTTTGTACCAGTAACGAATTGAGTAAGGGTATAAGGGTAAAATATATAACTTATGCATTTGGTAGAATGATTTTTTAGTTAAGATTTTGTGGAGAAATTTTTGGTTTTTGGGCATTTAAAAGTAATTTTGTCTTCAAGTATACATTTTCATATACAAATACTACATAATTATACATAATCGTTGAAGACCATTCAATCCTATAAAACTTCCAATCTCCCAAGTTACTATTAATCGCTAGAAAGACAATAGAAATAAAAGTAAGGTGACTCTGGATCAGTTAACTGATCCTAACCCTTCGTCAGTTTGTAAAAACAAAATATCATACCTTATATAACTTAAAACCTTCTATTTCGAGTGAACTCAAGTTAAGGAATATCAAGATCAAATTCAGTTTGGTAAAAAATTGGTTAATTTTTTATTTTTGCTATCTCTTGATCATAGTTAATTAAGTGGTATTATTTATGTCTTGACTCACACTCATATCATGTCAAATATACTGACAGAATACAAAACATAAAAACAGAAGATTTAAATTTAAATTTAAATATAGTATCAAAACTTAGAAAAAGTAATAGATTTATCAAATTTTTCTTCTATTTTTACAATAAGTGTTATTGAACTTTTCAAAAAAGAAAAGAGTAGTGATATATACCACCCAAATTCATACCATTCAAATACCACCTAGTGACGTGGCATGAATTGGTTGGTTATAAAGTTCTAATCTATTAATTTTCTTGATTTGATTAAAGATTTTTTACCAACCAATTCACGCCACGTCATTGGGTTGGGTCCAATGGGTACAAATAAAAGGCCTCAAATATAACCATTGAGACTAGCTCAATATCCAGGACCTTGTCTCTCACCTAGGAGGTACAGGGTTCGAATCTCCCCAGCCTTGTTATTTCTTGAGCACTTAAAATGAGTAAGCAAGAGGTGCAAGGTTCGATTCCCCTCCCTAAACATGGGTAACCTAGTTCTGATTAAGTGGGAGTATGCATGAGGAGGCGTGTATATTTCCTATGAAAATAGTCGTGATGCGCGTAAGCTGGCCCGGACACCCATACATAAAAAAAAAGGCCTCAAATATATTCGAATTTAAGAATTTCAATTGGGATAAAAAACTTGTCTATGATGCTAAAAGACGATCTATGATGCTAAAAGACGATTTAGAACCAATTATATGACTATAGTCATTATTAACAACACCAGACACCTCTCACAAATAGCCTTCCAACCTCATAACACATCAAAACTATCATTGTTACCATCAATATCATCAAGCTAGTATTTCTCTTATTCTGTTTTAGCACGTGAGATTTATTTTCTATCCAAATAACATTTAAACTGAATCTATATATTTTCGAGGATCAACTATAATATCAACCGGTTGATATTAATTGTGTAACGGTGGATACTAATGTTTCTTCTTCCTTCCACATTACACAATTAATATCAACACCGACAAAAACATATATTTTTTATCTTAAAACCTAGTTATCATTTGCAAAATACTTGATTAAACACGTGTAGGTCAGTTTTGTAGAGAAGTTCATGTAATTGACTCTTCTATTCTTTAACATAGTCTCCAAAGGATCTTTTTGCTCACAATATATCTTTGTTAATCTAAACGGGACTTTAAACTGAGGTTGCATTAAAAATAATTTTTTATAAGCCAATTTCATCAACAACTTTAAAGAGAACTCCTCTTATATTACCAATTCATTAAAACTTTACTACATCCCTCGACATGAAAAGATTAAAGTACTAAAGAACTAGGATCACCATCATAATCCTGTGTACAAGAAAACTTACTTTATTCTTTGGGGGGTTTCCTAATAGGATATTTTTGGTACTTAGATTTTATAGGAGATTCATAAACCTGGTTCCATTTTACTTTGAATCGACGACAAATTTTGTATCACAATAACTATATCTACAACACCAAATAAAATGTCTATCCTCCAAACTTTGTATCTATCAGTTTGTCCACAAAGAAAATATTAAATGTATTGTGAGCTATCTCAGTGGCTCTGATAACATCATGAATACCCCTTAAATCCAATAAAGCTCTTCTAATAATAATTGTCACTAGGAGTAATATTAGTTATTGTTTTGAGGGTGGGAGAAAACTTATCTATATAAATGTCCAGCTCAGGATCCTCAACATTGATTAGAGATTTAGAAACAATAATTAGAGACATAAATACGCACGATTTCATGGTCATGGATGCTTCACTTTTTCTCTACCTTGTTTTTCTAGAGTTTATAAAAATTAATAAAACTCCATAAATTTCCTCTTCTTTCTTCTCCTTGCTTTGTCTCCACCTTACCATGCCTTCTCTTCATCACACTGTCATCTAGAGGTGAGTATGGTTCGCTTTGTCTCGCTTTTTGGCCAAAACCGAAACTGAACCGAATATTTCGGTTTTTTATAATTTAATAACCAAATCGGGTGGTTCGTATTTGGTTCCACATTCGGTTTTCGGTTCCGAATTGGTTCGTTTCGGTTCGGTTTTGGTTCGCTTCGAATTCGGATGCTTGGTCAATAATATTTTCACCAAATTTCTTGAAATACATTGTCCAACAGAGACTAATATTCCAATACAATTATGCTACTATTACTTGTCCATGTGGGCTATTAATATATCAATTAAATATGAATTTATAATCCAACAATACTTATCTTTATTTACAATACTACAATAAATTTAAATCTATTACTTCCTACTTCATACAATCATGATTTATAAAATCAATCAAGCAATGAATACTTATAATTTTAAGTAATTTAAAAGAAATTCACAATAATAGAGCTATCGAATAGTATAACTAAAATTTCATTTAGACGATAAATTCTCAACAAAAGTTTCTCACACATAATTCTTATAAAAGATTCATATATTTCCTATTTTTTCCTTCGTTAGTTCGGTTTTTGTTCGGTTTTTTTTGGTTCGATTTTGCGTAGTAAAACTAAACCGAACCAAAAAATTTGGATTTTGAAAAATTAAAAACCGAACCATTTGGTTATTCGGTTTTTGGTTTTTTTGGTTCGGTTTGGTTTTTTGGTTCTCATTTGCTCACCCCTACTGTCATCATCTTCGCATCATACCAAGCATAGGATATTGTAGTTACAAGTTTATATTTTTGTTTGATGTGTATTAATATTTTTATTTATTACAAGGAGATCCAAAGGATCGTGAAATACTAGACTAGCAAAATATCTAGCACTCTGGAGCTAAACATATCTCTAGGAGTCTTCCAACCCATCCTGTCACGTGTGAGATGTTTCCAAATTCCCTTAGGTAGATCATTAAACGAATGATAACTATCCAATTGTAATACTCCCGAATGAGCCAGCCAACCCGCAAAATAGTTAGCCTCTCGATAAATACCTCTAAGGTTGAACAAATTATTCTGCGCCATTATCCTACATATCTGATCTATCCAAAATGCCATTGGACCCTTATCTCCTCCCACATTACGGATAATCTCAACTACCTCCCATGAATCGCCTTCAATCGTTACCTTCTTAAGCCCCATGCCCTTCGCCATTTTGAGACCTTCATAGAGCGCAATAATTTCGACAACTACCAAAGAATCATGGAGAATTTTCATCGAAAAGCCCTTGACCCATGTTCCATCACTGTTTCGAATTAGACCCCCTCCACCTCCTTCTTTGCGCCACCTATTACAACTACCATCGGTATTTAGCTTCATCCCTTTTACCGGTTTACACCAACCAACAACACTAGTGACACCTTTATTGATCAAGACGTTCCCAGGAACATTACCCCAAGACTTCGCATAAGTATGAGCCAAAAACCGAGCACTACGCACCATATCCTTGCCCCTTGGAAAGCTTGAACCATTGACACAATAGCGTTACGGGTTTTCCATATTACCTCGACAAGGGCACAAAAAAAGGTGCTCCACACAACTCCCGCAAAGAAACCCTTAGCAGTTAAATTCTTGGGCCACCACATACAATCTGTGTTTGAGAGTTCCACCTCTACAAAATCATCCTCAGTTGCGAAAGTCGAAGCTACTGGTGCATTAGGCCTGGAATTACCGGCATGGCTGCAACCTGCACCAGTCAAAACAGGATGTCGAACTGTATCAGAGCTGCCTAGCTGGACCTGCTGCACCGTGATGGAGTCACCAGGTACCTGATCATCTTCGGGGAACTGCTGCAGCACTCGGAAATTCTGCAGACCTGTACCGGCTCGGACCTGCTGCACAACAGAAGGGGTAGACGAGAGGGCCTGGCTGATGATATCAGCTCCCTCCCTCGCCACATCCCCATTCAAAACACTGTTGGCCTCTCTACGAAGCAACTTCCACACATCTATCACCCTAGAACAGTCTCGGGATATGTGAATTGCAGTCTCCACCATCACTTCGCAAAAAGGGAAAATTATCGGAACTTCCATACCCCTCTTCACTAAATTGCCTCTTGTCGCCAACCTATTATGAACCGCTCTCCAAATCAACACCTTAGTCCTTTGTGGGCATTTGGCCTTCCAATTTTTTTTCCAATTCATCCCCAAGAAGACTTCAGAATCCTCAATATCCCAGATAGCTGATTTCACAGAATATTCACCTCTTATCTCTAGTAACCAAGACAACTCATCCCGCTTCCGCTCATCTCTTGTAATACGTATATTTGCAACCTCTAAAATATTTGAGAGGGGAATTAAGTGTTGGAATAATTTCCACCTCCATGAACCTTCATTATCAATAAAATAGCTATTCATCCTATTTTTATCAACAAGATCAATTTCAACCCCAACATGGTCTACTAACGGAGTTTCTCCAACCCACACATCCATCCAATAAGACACTGATTCTCCATTATGTATTAACCATAGGGATCCCCATCTAACTACGACAATACCTTCCAAAATGGCTCTACATATTCGAGAATCACTAGGTTTTAACGCATATTGGAAGATCGCCGATTTGAAGTACCTCTCCCTCATCACAACAGGCCACAACGAACACTCATCATGAACGAGTTTCTACCCCAACTTACCAAGCAAATCATTATTCATATCCTCCGTGAGACGAAAGCCAAGTCCCCCCAATCTTTTTGGTCGACAAACACTCTTCCATGCTATCCAGTTGATATGTTTTTGTCCATATGCGTTCCCCCAAATGAACTCCCTGCGAATCTTGTCGATCTCAAGACATACATACTTGGGAAGTTTTCCACTTGCATGATATACATCGGAGAAGCACTCAAAACCGACTTGGCCAATATAATGCACCCGCTAGTGAGAGCGAGTTACCTATCCATTTGGTGAGCTTACTTCGAAGACCAATAATAAATTCTTCATAAAAATCCTTGGGTCTTCTCCCCAAAAGGATAGGGACACCCAAGTATTTACCAATACCATTGCTTCTCTAGAAACCACTACGCCTCGTATCTCTAGAGCCATGTCTTCTTCAACATTCTTTGAAAAATAAATAATCGACTTGTCCTTGCTAATTGTTTGACCTGTCTCCCGACAAAAGGTGCGTAAAGTATCATGCAAAAGATCAATAGTATGATTAGATGCTTCAGCATATAAAATGAGATCATCTGCAAAGAAAATGTGAGATATAGGGGACCCCCCTAATTTGTATTAATATTGCTTAGACACTACACGGCGCGTCCGAAATCGCGAATGTGAGATATAGGGGACCCCCTGATTTGTATTAATATTGCTTAGACACTACACGGCGCGTCCGAAATCGCGATGACAAAAGTCGTCGCGAATAATATAAAAAGTTATCGTAGAAGACCGGTTTTGATCTTTTGCGACGATATGTTGTCGCCTATATATCGTCGCTAGTGAACCGACATTATAATTCTCGCGACGAAAACCTTTAATGTTGCCACGAGTTACCAAGCTTGATTTGCCACTACGAAATTCATCGCTAGATGACTTATTATTGCGACGATATATTGTCGTATCTAATATTATCACTAGCGACGACTTTGTGTAGTAGTTTTGTTGACGTTTGGGCGATAACATATATGTCGTCGTTAAATGAAAAAATAATCAGCGACGACATTTTGTCACCTCCTTTACGACAACTTTGTCGTCACTAATATGGTATTTTTTTTTTTAAAATCTGAATTTTTAATTTTAATTATATTATTAATACAAATATTATGAATAAATAATAAAAACATCAAATATTTAACAAAAAACCATATTAAATTAAATAAAAGTCAAATATACACAAAAGTCAAAAAGTAAAAATCCATCCAAATAAAGTCAAGCCACACTAATAAAAAATCAAGGATCAGCCAACCTATCGGTATCTTCTTCTTCTTCTTCTTCTTCTTCTTCTTCTTCTTCTTCTTCTTCTTCTTCTTCTTCTTCTTCTTCTTCTTCTTCTTCTTCCTCTTCCTCTTCTCTTTCTTCTTCGGGGAGATGAATGGCAAAGACCAACTAATCCCCACACTATTCAAAGAATGCATAGTCACGTCTATATGGTTCACCGAGTAACAAGGGGGAGTCATGCTACATGTGGAGGTAGTCGATCGAAAGGGGGAGGACTTGAGTTGCACGAAACTCGTCCATACACTCCATCATCAGGTTGAGTCGATCCTAATTTCGTTTAACCAAAGGATCTGGCTTGGGAATACAGGCTTTTTTTAGAGGAATACCCACTCCTGGAGCCCAACTCCGCGTAGGTGGGCACATACCTTCCTCATCTGCTTCCTCTAAGGCATTTATCTGATCTTTCAGCAGCAAATCGAGGATGGCCCTTTAGATGACCCAGACTGTTACCCAGTCACTTTTCTTTTCAGCTTCCCTGATAAATATCATGTTACATTACATTAAAATGTATCAAATAAAAATAAATTTCAAACCGTTAATTAAAATAAAAGTCCAGTGTTTAAAGAAAAATACGCACATTCGCGTTTTTATACTTTTCGCTCCTCCACTCATTTTTTGTCGCATCGTACCCCATGTGCTCGAAAAAACCACCCAAAGGAGTAATTTGCCTCTCCTCTTGTGTCTGCTCGTCAATAAAAACCAACGACTCCTTAGTTGGGTTTTTCAGGGTCCCCTGTTCAATAACATTGTAAAACAATTATACTAAAAATTATTTAAAGTAACTAACATATTTTTATTACAAAAAAACTGTACCTCATAATTATATCCCTAGTTCGGGAATAATTCCTCGATACAACTGCACTCGGCTTCTTCTGTTTCTTTCGGTTTTCAGAATTTACCTTCGCTTGATTCTGTTTCAATATAATTTCAAAAAATTAATCACGCATAATAGATAACATTTATAATAAAATAGAACTTTTATACCTGACTATCAATGTCATCCAACATCTTGCAGCATCTTCTCCGAATATCCCCCGCTACACCAGGCGGTGTCAAATTCTCATTGTAATAAGTTGTCTTCAAGTGGTTCTTCCCATCCATGTACCTCTAAGATTTTCATTTCTTTAATTTATCGTCTCTTTTCTCCCAATCATTCCTTTGTCTCCACCCCATTATGTCGGAAAACTCTTGTAGTCGAGTAAGAATTGTTTGACTAAATCTAGTGGGCACGTTTTTTCATCCCTTATAGCATCGCGACACATCCTCGCAAATTGTCGTCCCCAACTCTTGGGCCACGTGTTTTCTGTACTCGCCTGTTGGGTTCCACTTGTCGTCCATGATACAAAAGTCTACAGGTAAGGGGTGGCATAATTTGACTAAGGCCTATAACGCAGTCTTAAGGGATGCGAGACCCCGAGGTTTTTTTTCTTTTCTCTATTTTAATAAAAAATTGAATTAATTTTTAATTGAAAAAATTAAGATTGTTAACATAATTCATTTACATGCTGGTTGGGCGCATGTAGCTAAAGTGCCGTTGGGTATCCGTGATGGATCCCTTCCGTCACCATCACCGTCATTATTACGCGACATCATATCAACCATCTACTATTTATCCGAAGTATTAAATAAAAAAATTACAATCCTAAGAATAAATAAATAAATAATATTACAATCTTCAAGAATATATAAATAATTATTACAATCCTAAAGAATAAATAAATAATTATTACAATCCAAAATAATAAATAAATACAAAAATGTAATGCAATGAATAAATAAATAGTGATTACAACTCAGTAAATAATTGAATAAAAATTACAAACCAATGGAGAACAAATAATTATTACAACACCAAAATAATAAATATAAACTATATTTAATTAAATATATTAAAAACTAAAACAATAGGTTTAAAATTTGTAATAAATAATAACAAGCCAGACTAATTTTACCTATAATCATTTTTTAAATAAAATACTCTTAATGTTCTTAAAATGTATTTAAAGTGTTTTTTCAAATAAAAATTCTTTTATGATTATTCCAAAAAAATATTCTTAATGTTTTTAAGCGTGTTTTATCTAAAAATTCTTTTAAGATTATTTTTTAAATAAAACACTCTTAAGTGTTTCGAATGTGTTTTTTTTAATAAAAATTCTTTTATGATTTTTTTATGAAACAACACATTATAAATTAAAATACATTTCATTACAACATTTTGACAATCTTAAAATTCAAATAAAAAACACTCAGATTAAAAAAAAAAAAAACATAAAACAATAAAGTATTTCACTAATCAGTTTTGTATCTCCTAGTGTTTACAGGTTCCTCATCACTATCAACTTCAATAGGTTCCTCATCTCCATACTTGTCCTACGTGTCATCAAATACCTCCTCGTCTTCATCAATATCTATATCAATCCGCAAATGAGATGAGTCAAACTCGATCTCCTCACCAGTTGACAAGTTTAGTCGTGAGTAATCCGTCTCTGTTTTCACCAACGGAATCGTGATGCGCTCGTCGTCAGTAGATAGTGACTCCACACCCCATAACCCAGGACTCCATCCGTGCCGATCGTTTATTTTCCAAACGGCTTTCCATCCTTTCATTTTTTTTTCTTTGCATTAATAACGTCAATGTAAAATACTTTTTGGCTTGCGTTGCTAAAATGTATGGTTCATCCCTCCAAAGAAAAGTAAATGTCTTGATAAAGGTTACCCCATGTTCTTTCCTCACATTTCTCGTTTTATACCACCTACACTCGAATAACAGAACCGAAAAACAAGCCAACCTATCAATATCTTCTTCATGAGATTTCATTTTAATTATCTTTCCCGTATCACTTTGAACATTATTCTTCAAACTGGACGCAAAACCATCGGAAAACTTTTGTGCCTTCAACCAATCAAGAAACACTTTCCGCTTATCTGGTGTCAACATATACATTGCTCGCTTGAGTATCATTTTACCTCCTCTTGAGAACTACCATAAATATTTTCTGATTCCCATATCTTTAAGAGCCATTCTCGCTTTCATGTATCTTTGTTTATTTTCCCATCAAGGCCTACAACTGTAGGGAGCAAACTATTGCACACATTCTTCTCGAAATGCATAACATTGATGTTATGTTTTAACAAATTTTCCGACCAATAAGGTAAGCGATAAAAAATACTCTTTTTCTTCCAATTGAACTCTCGATGACCAGTTTTTTTCGTCGTCTTCCCCCCAAAATCCTTGTGTTTACCGGGATACACAATGGGAAACTCATCTATTTGTGTCTGAATATCAGGTGGACTATGTTTTCTCAGGGTGGCCCTAATGTCGGTACTAGGGTATGGAAATTTTTCTTTTATAAACCGACGTCTCATAGGTAACTACCGTTTGTGATCAAAATAAACTACCACTTTCTTCACCTTCTTCGACGGAGTGGAATCCATGCATTCTGGGCACGCTAAGTTACCTTAACCCTACTACCCTGACGCGTATGACCTAGCAGGGTAATCATTACTCGACGACAATAAACAAACCTTCATTGTAAACTCTTTCTTTGAATGAGCATCATACGTAAGGATAACTGTTTCCTACAACATGTCCAACTCATCTATAACAGGGCGGAGAAAGACATCCATGTCCTTACCGGGTAAACGCGGACCTGAAATGTGGTTTCCTTCATGCATACCCATGGTGACAAGTTGTAGACAGTCAATATAATTGGCCACATGCTATATGAGTTGTTCTGCATAGAGAACAAAAAAAACCATTAGTACCTAGGCCCAAATATACATTCCTAGGTTCACTAGCAAACTCAGGATGTGACTATACAAATACTTTCCAGCTATCACCATCAACAAAATGACGTAACACATCTGGATTGGTATCTCTTTGCGGTATGGTGCCAGATCATGTCTTTGACGGTGTGCTTCGAAGCGTATAGTCGCTGCAGGCTCGGGGCAATCGGAAAATCACAGAGTTTTTTATGTGGTACTTTCTTACCCTTCTTCAGATCCCATCTAGATTCGCTACATACTGGACACTTGTCGAGAAATTCATTCTCCTTGTAATAAAGGGAACAATCATTCCAGAAAACAACAATCATAGTGTACCCCATACCAATACTTTTCAACTTCTTGTTGCGTACCTCGTAAGACCCAGGTAAATTGTGAGGTTTGGGCAAAACACGACCAAACAATTCCAAGATCTCGGTAAAAGATGTTTTAGTCCACTTGTTCTTCACCTTTATGTGCATTAGCTTGGCAATGAAATTCTAGGAACTCATCACTGTAGATCTAAGGTATAATTCAGTATCCAATTCCTCGAACAAAGTTTCGAAAGTGCCACAGCTTGTTTGATGCGTGTCTCTCATCTCAGTATCATCTGAATGACCACCAACATCATAAGTGGGTCTTAAATCATCATACACATTCAATTTCACTGTCTAAATTTTCCTCGGGAATTTCTTCGGTAATTTCTAAATTTTCACCGTGTTTTTTCCAAACCTTATACGTGGACATAAACTTGAATGGTATAAGGTGACCCCTAACCTTTTGTGTGAGAAATCAACGATTATTCAAACATTGATTAGACAGACAAAACATATAACCATTAAAACCATCTTGTTTTTAAACAAAATCGATGTATTCTTCTAAACCATAAATATATTTCTCCGTAACATAATCACGTGTTTTAATACAAGTCTTATCAATACCTAAAGCGATCTTTTAATAACCATTAGATATAACTAAACAACTACAAAAATATAAGAAAACAAAACATATGCATATTTTACACCACACAAATCAAAAAGAAAATCATAAAACAAGTGTTTATTAACCTAATCAAATCATATAGCAAGCAATACACAGTTATAATAAAAAAAATCAAATTTTAAAAAGTTTGAATTTTAGGAAAATACCCTTATTTGGTTGGAGAAATTGAAGATTGAACATACCCGACGTTGAATATGGACCCGGGAACGGTGTAAAATGAAGTAGAGATTTAAGTGGTTACGATTAGAGCAAATGGGAGTTAGGGTTTTGAGAGAAAGTGGGAGAATATTTTTTAGGTGGTATTTTCGGTTCTGAAATTCTTGCTGTCATCAATAATAACGCTACCTTATTAGCGACGACAAATGTCGTCGTAAAATAGAACACTGTTGTCGTTATATACACTTAACACCGAAGACAAAAGTCGTCGCTAATTAATACTATCTTTCATGACTATATTTTCGAACAATTAAAAAAACAAAATTAATTAAATGCACTAGCGACGACTTTTTAAATAGCAGCGACGATTTTTAAAATGTTAACGATGACATCGTGGCATTGTTTAAGGGAAAGAGTATTATCGATAACATCGTGGCGTCTCTGATACAACTTCGTCGTTAATGACCATTAATAGGGACGACACTCGTTTCGTCACTAAAAAATTCGTCGCGATAAACGCGCGCTGTATTAGTGACCTTTCCGTACTGATTCAGCATAGTAGAATCGAATTTCGATTGTGATTCAACAAAAGTATGTGAGTTTTGTCAGACATTAGTGAAACTTAGTAATCATTAGAGTGTGATGAATACATGCATGTCTTCTCTCTCCTTCCTTCCGATTTTAGTCTGAACAAGCTGCTTTCTTTATTTTTGTTAAGGGTCTACATAGATTTCAGGGGTTATGCTTTAATCAGAGCACCAAATCACACCAAATTCTGTGTTTGTGCTAATATTTCTCCAGATTTGTTCCGAGAATATCTTACTCATTTCTAACTGTTTGACTTCATTCTTTTTGTATTGGATTCATCGAGAGTGTGACTATTTCATGGCACAACATAAGAAAAGACATGCCCAGTCAACAAAAGAGATGAAGGTAGAACCAAAGAAATTTGTTCCCACACCTATGCTAAAGGCGGGGAATAATTTTTTGGAAGGGAAAGAATTGAATGACAATCGATCTAACAAAATGAAGAGAAAAACTACTTAATAAAGTACTACTAGCAATCGGATAGGGACTACTAGTAACAAAATGAATAAGGAAAAAGAAAAGTTCAGTGAAGATAAGGTGTTTGATAAAGAAGTTGCTAATACTTTCACTCATCAACTAGATTTTAATGAAGAGAGTAATGTTGATATAAGTATGGAATGACATGAATATATCAGAGATATGTGTTCTATGACTGGATTTCAAGTGGTAGAGGGAGGGAACAACAATTATTTGGCTCTGAAATCCCTTAAAAAACATGACATCAATGTGGAGATTCAGAAGTAACTACAACTATGATGCATGGAAGGAGAATTCTCCTACACAATTTGCAAGTACCTTTGTAAGCGATTCTACACTTTTGGTGAAAGTAGTCAATGTGTCTCAACCTAGTAATATTTATGTTTATATACGTGAGCACACAGAGGTATTGTTTTGGAATGAGCTATTTTAAAATAATGTTAAAGAAGATCTTAAACTGAAATATTATCCTCCTCAAGTTGTCAATAGAGATCTTATTGTAAAGCATCCAAACAAAATAAAAAAGGCTAGAGAAGAATTATTGAAGAATTGTTTGGTATGACAGTTTTATGGAGAAGCACCTACCTTCTACATGGTTAAAAATATGGTAAATTTCAAATGGAAGGAAATGGGAAAAGTTTAAATAAAACCAAATAACTCAAATGTCTTTCTTATTCTATTTCAGAATGGCAGTGCATGTGTTAAAGATTTGGATCAGATATGGTATGTCAAAGGAAAAATCATTGTTATAAGGAGATGAGATCCTGATGTATCCTATTTTGTGATAGATTAATATACTTACGAGATATATTGTTGAGGGTTTATTTGACATAAATGAGGGATTTTTCCCTAATAATTTCCATATCTTACTTTTCTATCCTCTTTTGGACATATTTCTTTTTATAGAGATTTTTTGCTTTAATTGTGTGTTAAGTGTGTATCCTTTAGATACATGATTCATATTAGAGTCCAATAAGACGAGGAGAAGTCAAGTCCTAATCATTCCAAGGAGTAAAGAGAGCTATAACCCACTTTAGAGCAGTTGGAGCGTTTATCAGAAAATCCTTGACGCCTATTGATTCAGTCACCAATATTTATTAGTCATAGATTTTGAAAATTCTTTTCTATTTTGATAGATCTTGGAGTCAGTGAAGCGTGAGAAGTGACGAAAGTTAATTCAGACTTGAGATAAAAAAATCATGCTATTTTCTTTTACAAGTGGTTCGAACGTGTCTAGCACTAGCTAAAAACGGGTTGGGCTATTTTGAGTGAGTTCATAAGACCCGAAAACGTTTTTATATAGCATATAAGTTTATTAGAACCTCCCAATTTAAAACACATCATTAGAAATCATATTTTTTCAAAAAAGGAGGAGCAAAACTCATGAAGAGAATTAAAAAGGGTTTTTATCCAATTTCATCACTCTCCACCATTCTACTACCATTTCATTATATTCTTTAGGTTAATTTTATTATATTTTATTGTATAAGCATGATTTATCATTATTTTTATTTAATTTATAGTTTATTAGTATGAACTAAACCTCTTGTGCTTGAGACTTGCAATGGGTATGAACCCTAGTTGATTATTTATATGTTATTTGGATTTGGGATATTTTTATACTTAATTGAATTGAGTATTTATTTCTATTTATTATATATTTCTGATTGTTGCCTATTTGTGACTTGATCAAGAATTGAATAGTATTAGACCTTTGGCTATCACCCGGAAGGGGGTCGGATTTTGGAACTAGTATATAAGCGTCTATTGTTCGGTAAATTGGAAGATCTTTCCTAGCTAGATAGTCAATAGGGGTGAACTTTTAGCATTCAAAAGCATACATAGGGTACACTCGGAAGAGGTCTCTAGGGACGTAGAATTTATCTCTAAGCTAATATGAAGAGAGTTAGAGAGATTTTTAATCCCGACTAATGTGAAAAGCCCAATTCACCTTTATATCGAATAACGTTTAAATAGTTTCCTAGGGGGATTACCTGCAAGATTAAACTTTGTCCCATTTCTCTTTCTTTATCATTTTCAATTAAATTTATTTTTGTTAATAATTAATTTAATTGTAATTTAGTTGTTAATCAGATACCAAACAAATATTACATTTACATTATTGCCATATATCTTGCAACTTTACATTTCTACACTTTCGGAACATATTAATTGTAACTTTGACAGTACACATGGAGACGATAACCCCTTATACTTATCTTTATTATTTATCAACGTTACGTACACTTGCGGGAAGTCACCCACCTTTAGCTTTGATTTATTATCACGCATTTGGGGAGACAAGTTTTTGGCGCCGCTTCCGGGCAATATATCTTTATATTTTTGGGTTTTAGTAAATATAGTAGTGTTAAGTTGTTTTTGGTTTTACTTTGTACTTTTGTTTTTCTCTCTCTACAGATTTAACAGGTTCGATCTTGAACGATTAAAGAAAAGAAATGTACAAAGTGAATGTGAATGTAGTGAATCTATCTAATAATCAAGTTCAAGGTATCACTGAGTCAGAAATACCATTTTGAGTTCAACATTTAGGGGTTAGCTCTCCAACAATTCAAGCCGCGAGATTTGTGCCCGACAAGGATTTGTGATGTCTCCATTTTTGTGATGACTTAATACATCCACGAGACATTTTTTAGGGGTTTGTTGGGCCTAAGTGAGAAATGTTTCCCATTATTTGGCGTTTTACACTATCTTGTATTGATTTGTCACATTTGTTGTTTATTATTATTTATAGAGATTTTATGCTTAATTTGTGGGTTCTTTGTGTAGCTCTTAGGTACTTGGAATCTAGGACACCTCTAGGTTATTATAAGAAGTTAATAAACAATAACAACCCCTATTCATGGCACAAAAGGAATATTCGACCACTTTTAGAAAGTGACAACTTGCACCGACCATATTTGGAAAGTGGATTGTTTGAGTTATCACGTGAAATTGACAAGAATTATGGAGGATCCCTTTCATAGGAAGATCGTATCTGAAGTCAGGGGCGCGTTGGATTCAATGGTTTGCGATTTAGAGTTGAAATGAAGAAGTTAGGAGATTAGATCGGTTATGGAGTTACAAGCTGAAACTCCATAGGCATTACATGCGATCGTATCGTTTAGCTTGTAACTCCATAACCGATCTAATCTCTTCTTGCATATCTCTTAGAAGCTATATAAATTCGGATTTCTCGTCGGGATCTTCATCCTCAGAAAAGTCAGAGTCTTCGGGGCTAGACTTGTTTTGTTCTTCTATGGTTTTTAGAACTTCCACGACACTTTCTGTAGCATGTGGTACTTCCTTATTTTCGATCTCAAGGCAAATTGTCTTACAGGCTTCGAACCCAACATTGGCATCACCTCCTTCGATAGCCTTCAATTCTCTTGCTTCCATAATATTACTTAGAAATTTATTCATTTGTTCTACTTGCGTACCTATGATCTGAATTGAAGCTTCTTGTTCTCTTAACTTCTCATTCTTCGAATGCATATTAGTGGTCATGAGATCCATAAAATTCTTCAATTGTTTATCAGCCACAACTCCCTTTTTAGGATATTGTGGTAGAGCCTTCTGAGTTAAAGCATCGGTATATGGATCATTGGCAGGTTTTTGTGGAGGAGCAGGTCGATTATAATTCTGATTTCCCTGATATGGAGCTTTATCTCTTGGTTGGTAAGAGTTATTCAGGGGACGAGTTTGATAGTTACCTGGATTAACGGCCCCCTATGGATTTGAATATTGCATACGCTTATGATTCATGTTACCAAATTGATAATTTCCTCAGTTGGATATGAAATAAACAGATGCTGGATTTCCTTTGCACTCTACCCATGTATGATTTGTTACCCAACACTGTGGACAACCTTGTGCTTCTTGCACTACATTTGCTGCATCTAAAATCTTCTGCATCTCAAGCGTGATCTCTTTGATTTGATTCTCTAATGCGGAAAACTAAGTTGAGCTTGTAATTTCTGCATCTAATCGAAGCGTACCTCTGGTATTTGTAACAGGAGCTCGCAAAAGTGGCCAACTCCTTTCTGTTTTCATTATGTTCTGTATACCTTCGGCGGCTTCTGTAGGATCCATGGACACAAAATTTACCTTTACAAGATTATCTAGCCTTAGTCTACTTTCGCATTGATACCTTCATAAAATATAGCTAACTGTAAAGACGGGGTGTAACCGTGGAGTGGACATCTAGCTAACTTCTGTTGGAACCTTGTCCATGCGTCTCCTACTTCTTCTCCATTCTCTTGGAAAAACTTAGCAAACTCGCTTTAGTCTTTGAGTCTCATACTCTTCGGATAAAAATGGTTAAAGAATGTGGCTTGAATTTCTGTCCAAGTCTTGATTGTACCTGGTGGTTGTCTATCTAGCCAATCACTAGCTTTACCGGTCAGAAAGAACAAAAACATGTGACAATACGGTTGCTCGCGTGTAATGCCTGGAGTAACATAGGCATCACAAATCTGCATGAACTTCTGAATCGCTCTTACCGGATCTTAAACTGCTGCACCACTATAGAGTCCAAAACTCTAAAGTTGACTGAGCATACCCGGATCGGGTCTAAACATGATATTCTGGATCTCTAGAGGAAGATAACCTAATGGTTGAACTTGAGATGGTGCTCCCAAGCTTGGGAGATCTTGTTCGATTTTGTTGTTGTTTCTGTTATCTTCTATCGGTGGTGGTAGTATATGTCCTAAAGGACCAAGTAGTGGATCTACTGCTTCTTAATGTTCTACCATATCTTTTCTTCGGGCTCTTTCTTCTTTGATACGTTTGTTATAAGCTCTGGAGCTCCTTTCGGGTTCCATAAGAGGAGGCCCAAGGATGCACTGGTAACCCAGAAAAACACTAACACAAACCAACAAGCGTAATCTGGAAAAATAAAAATAAAAGCTTAACCAAAAACTACTACTACTGAAAATAAATACCCACACGCTAACGAGACACAAGTCCTCGGCAGCGGTGCCAAAAACTTGGTGTCGCCTAGGGTGTGATAAGAATATGATAAATAAATACGAAAAACAATGCACTAATCACCCTAGACTCGAACGGTATTGCAAGTATTACAGGACGCATGCAAGTTTTAATGATAAGAAGATTCGTTCCTCATAGACTTAAGTGTGTTAAACGAATGGGTAAACAAATCAGAATATCAATTAATAATTAAATACAGATTATAAATATGATTGATTGAGAGATTAATGATTGAACTATGAAAAAAAGACAAGTAAAATAAGTATAAAAGAATATAAGATGAAAGAGTATCGCTTAGGTTTTGCTAGTATGCACTAATCCTTCTATTTCTTCTATCAGTTTATAAGGGTGATAATAGCTCTTAGATAAGTAGTCAGGATTCTAAATTCCCCCTATCTGCGGAGAGCGAACTAGGTGCACGACCTCTCAATCACAAGGGGAGTCAAACAGGGTGCTCCTGCGCTACTAGGTCCCTTGATGGGACTGGCCTACTAATGATTATTGGTGATTAAATTGAACCCTAATGACTATTTAGTTAGACAAATCTTGTCAGAATTACTACCATACACTAGATGTTTATGTGTTGTTCCAATAATTAGACACCCCTTCCAGGTGACCATCTAACTACTATTATCAAAGCCCTAAATTGATCAGGTTTAAGACAGAACATAAATCAAAGCACATTAATCAAATATATGGTTAAGCAGCTAGAATCAATTTGAAACATATAATTCCCAAAGAAACTTAGATAGAAAGAAAATAAAATTCACAGATTATACATAATGCCAAACCCAAGCTATGGGAAAATTAGTTCATAACTGAAAGGAATAAACTAAAACAAAGATACATGAATGTCATCTTGCTCTCTGGAATACTCTGATGATAATAACTTAATAACTAGTTATGGGAGGCAAGGATTATTTTACAAAGGTTAAAGGGTGTAATTATAGGGTTTAGGAAGACCTAATTCGTTTTATTGGAGTGGAAGACAAGTAACTTGGACTTCTAGCCCAACTCAAATTCGTAACCCTAAAATATAGCAAAGGTAAGAAACTGTTGTTGTTTTGTTTAGGCCGTAAATCTTTTAATACAACTCCAAATGACGCGTTATTTATGTCGAAACTGATCGTCTCGTAAGTCTCTATCACTTTGATTCAGACCATTCTTCCAAATTCCTAGCCAATCTTGAGTTATTATCACTTTTATGGACGTGGCTGGTGAAATTTAGATTTACTTGACAACTTTATATTTCCGTGTCTATCTTTTCTCTCCTTTATCTCCAATTTTGATCATTATCTTCTTTCCTTTATCTCTTGGAATTGATTTGACCTCTAATTAATTACCATATATATCTTTAAAGCTTCACAATTAACAAACAATTAAACCAAATATGCTCTAAAAGTAATAAATCATCAAATCAAGACAAGAAATAAGAAAATAGAATAATTCATCTAAAAATCGAGTATTAGATTTCCAAAAATACCCAAAATGATGTCCCCAACTAAGATTGAATCATCACAAATGGGGAGACATCAATTGGCTTTTGAGATTTTCATAAAATAGACATCGTTACTTGCCAACCAAACATGGAGATAAATGAATAACCCAAACTTGATAGTCGTTAAAGTTATTAAAGGCATCTATCATCCTAACTCATCTCTTTAGGATTCTAAAATTAAGAAAACATGATCATGGAGCTGGTCTTATATCTTTAAGGTCTCCAATTACTCAAAAGGGAATGTGTATGGAAAATCGGGAACCGTTGATCCACCGAATATTTGAGAGCACTCATGGATAGGGAGAAGTATAAAATTCGAGAAGCCAATGAATCTTAATGTGGAAGTTGTGGTAGATATTTTCATAAGGAGTTGATAGGTTGGGATACGAAAAATATCATTGAAGTACGTCCAGAAAAATTGGTTAAGGAGATTGTGAGAATAATGTACTGAATCTTGATAAAGAGATTAAAATTGTTTGGCCATGTATGAAATAGGGGAGATAATCTACAAAATCGGCATATCATGCATTGGTTCATGATGAATTAAATAAGGAAGGTCAAAGTTCATATTCAGGTGAACTAGATAGCAGTGGAACTTAGAAAATGGCCTGACATTCGAACATTCGGGCAAAAATAAGAATTTTTGTCCAGAGCTATTAATAGTGAATTACCAACTAAGGAAAATATGGTTAATAGGAGATATAACATGCGAGTGGTGCGAAATAGGAGATGAACCAGTTGAGAATCTATGATGCGGTTTTAGGTGTGATAACAAATTGCTACCTAAAGAACAGTGACTCCCCGCAAGCGTACGAGTCATCATCAAGTAACAATTTGATAAACTTAGGTTATTGATTCCTCTGGGACTACCAAGGTTGTATTAATTATGTTTTGAATGTAGTATAATGTAAAGTTGCAGGGTAAGTAATATAATATAAATGATATTTTTTTGAATTTTGAATTAGGGACTAAATTGCAATAAAATAAAGACTTAACTAAAGTGCAAAGAAGTAAAATACTAAAAAGAGGGGAAAAGGTGAATGGTAATTCTTGATCCTTGCGAGTAATCCTCCTAATCAATTATTATCTTGTTATTGGTATAAGGGCGAATTGAGTGATTTCATTAGCCACGATTTAAAAGTTTCTCTAACTCACGTCAGGATAGACTTAGAACGCAATCCCGCACACCAATGGGATATTCGATGAATTTAACTCTTACCCAATTGACTACCTAGTGGGCAAGACCGTCAGATTTAATGCCTCACAGTAGGCGTTTATATAATATGTCTGAGATCCGACCCCTCGGCTTATGATGCAGCAAAAAATCTCAAACTACCAAAACTTGACCAAGGTATGACATGCAACAAACATAAATATATATAAAACAATGAAATAAATAAAACCTCAATTAATTTCTCAAAAATCCAAAATAGATATAATAATTAATTAGGGTGCATACCCATTCAGTGGCAGACTTAGAGGTTGTAGTGTATAGGGCTTAATAAAAGAGGGGGTTCGGGGGCAACGTCCCCGATTTTTTTTAAAGGGTTATCAACTAAATATGATATAAAATATAAAATTCATTAAATTTTAGTAAAAGATCAAATAAATATAATATACCAATGATAAGTTTATCCTAATAAATATAAGTAAATAAGAAAAATTACCTGAAACTTTTTCTTGGCCGGTGATTGAGAAAAACTTTTTTTGTTCGATGGTTTACAGGCTACAACAAAATCAATTCAATTTTATATTAAAAATTTAAACACAGATTTTAAATATCATAAATATCAAATAATATAAAAATAATAGGTAAAATAAAAAAATTACCAAAAAACTGTTTGCAAGCGGCTGTACAAAAAATAAGAAAAGCTTTTTTCAATAATTTAATAACATAAAAAGTAAAGATTTTATTAAACTTGTTGTTCGGTTAAGGATTTAAATACTAGTGAAAATTATAAAAAACTAATTATAATTAGACTTAACAATAATTATAATCAAAGCCTATTAATTTTTTTAAGTTCTAGGTGGGCTTCAGCCGACCTTGGTGTGACCGTAGGTCCGCCATTGCAAATTTCAAGCAAAATATATGTTTAGCTCTTACTAAAATTAATGCACATATAGTAAAAATAATGATAAATTCATGTTCAAAAGTTAAACCTAATATAAAGAACGGCGGAAATCGGACGCGTGATGGTTATAATGGAGGAGTTGAGTGGAAGCCCTCTTCATGTTCTTTTCTCCTTCTCCAGAACATTTTTTCTCTTCCCCCTTATGTAATATCTGATGTCCTATCATAGATAATAAATCAGGAGACTTACGTAGTAACCTAAATTCGCTCAAATGGTCTAAATTAAATGAGTTACTAATGGCCCAACCCGTTTTTAGAATGTGTTGTTCAACTTCGAGTCATGGTGGCGCAAATTTCATAACATTCTCGTCTGAACTCCAAGTTGACTTTCGTCACCTTTCACGCGACACTGACTTTAAGATGTTTTCAAATAAAAATTAATAATGTACAAAGCTATAACCAATATATCGTGGTGACTGAAACAATATGTTGGTGCGATTTTTCAGACAAGTGCTCAAACTTTCTATAGTGACTTTAAGCTCCAATTACGTCTTGGCTTCGGTTTTATCTCGAATTTTTAACTTCTACTTATAATTTGGGACCTTGTGCCAACCATGTACCTAAAATCTATACACTTACCACACAATTAAGGCATAAAGTATCTATAAATAGAATTATGGCCAAAACAAGATAGAAAAGTGCAATATGCTAAATATTAGGGAAAATTCTCTCCCTTAGTCCAAATAAACTCCAAAAATAATGTCTCGTATATAGATCAATCTATCAAAAAAAAAGATATCAATATGTTATATATATGTCCATTCAATTGTGCAGTTTCGGCCTCATAAAATATAAAATTTATAATTGATCAGGATTTTGACGGTGCAATCAAAATATGGATCACATCAACAATTAAAAGTCTCTTATAACAGTTGGGATAAGAAGTTCAGCACAACTTACATCCTTTGTACTTTGCGGTTTATTTGGAAATAAAAAACTGAGGGTTTCTTTGAGAAAAAATGGGACATTGGAGCAATTAACGTAAGAATCAATTGACTTATGGACGACATGTTTGGTGAAAAAGAATGATGAACAATAAGAGAATAAATATTGAAAACAAGGAAGAGGTATTAGTTTTCCCAAGACGAAGCGGATGTAGTATGGCCTAATGATGCATCGTGTACCAAGGAACGGGAACTAGCAAGGGTTGCGTCAATGGATATCAATCAGGATAGAAATATAATTCATAAGGTCATGAATAAAGGGAGGGTTAAAGCGTGTGACGAAGGGTGAGCATGGTGTGTCCTCTTCACAATGAGTTCAGCTGATGGTCTTAACCTTTTGAGTAGCTCATTCTATTCAGTCAACCTTAAAATTATTCAAGGGATCTAGGAAAAGGTAGGGATTAATTGGATCAGGTGTGGAAATGGATGAAAAGTTTCCCGATATGGAAAGCATACCACATAAAAAAGGACAAGAATGGTGTGGCAGACCGAGCAGCGAAATGCGCAACGCTGAACATTGATATATCAAAGTGGAAATGTGACTCGGTTATTGAGAGTTATAAGTAATTAGATAACATGTGTAGATATAAGTTTGTGTGATAGGTTTGTCTTATTCAATTGTTATACAAAAAAGAAGCCATCCAAACGAGTAAAATATCTTGTTACTACTAGTAACCTCTTGCAAGATAGTCAAAACAAAAATAAATTGCTCAACTCCAAAATGTAAACCAAATGGGTGAAAAGACAGAATTTAGGCCAAGTCCAATTACATTTAATTCTAGTGTTGATGAACCTAATTTTGTTTCCAATAACTTCTCAATTCTAAAGATTTCAATCACAAAAAAATAATTTGTGGGATTTATTTGTCAAGCAGGATTAATCTACCAAACTCCCAATTTATTTTACTTTCTAATTTCTTATCAAGTTTGACTGAGTAAACATTATTGTGTGATTAATTTTACTATTTTATACATGGTAAATAAGTTTCACCAACTAAACATTGAATGAAATAATTAAATAAAACCAATATATTGTGGCATCAAATAAAACTTATACATAAAATTTCACTTTCAAAGTAATACGGTGGTGCACCTTATTCCACTCACAACAACTCTCTCCTTCAAGTTGAAGGATTATTTCTTATTTTTATTTTTATCTGCGGTTAACTATTAGCATAGTATAGTTTCTAGATATAAGTTTAGTATTCTCTTAGCATCTATTGAGATTTTATTAGAAACTTTTCTCTAGCTATGACCAACGTGTTAATGGGTTTTATGCCCATTTAGCCATCGAACTGATCATATATGTTAATTACATCTACTTTAGTAGTGTTTGTATGTATTTGATTAGAGCGAAGATTCCATCAGTGATGTCAAACTATAATAATTCAAGAACTGAGATTATATGTTGTTGCAACTTCGAAGGTTTGACATATCTTGATGGGGTTTCATGGAAATATCTTTAGAGACAATTACTATACGACCTGCTCTCTAAATATCTTTAAAGGTTTGAAGGAGTTATTTTTTATAATTATTTTCATGTCTAGTTTGTCCTTGTAATTTGTAACGTTTTTTTGGGTTCTTTACATGTTTGTCTTAGGTACTCTTACACTAATTTCATTCATTCCTTTGAAAACTGAGTCTTGAGAAAATAATTCCTACTTAGAGGGTCTGATTGAGATTGGTAGTTTGGTGATGATAATCCACGATGGTGATAAGAAGAAAGGAAAAGAAAAAGATGTAAATGACTTTACCATAATCTGATATTGTATTAAGAATGAATAAGATAAACTAGTTAATAAGTAATATAGTAATGACATGAAATAAACCAAATCACTGGCTCGGCACTTCTCTTATGAAGGGGCCCCCCGAGTACTATTTAAAGGGTTAATGCTCAATAAGCCCCTGCAACCTTGTCCATTATCCCGTAAAAGGCACAGTCTTTTTTAAAGAAGAGTGAGTTATGGGAAACTTCCCAAAACTTAAAATATGAGTTCTGAGAAACTTCCCATAACTCAAAATTTAAGTTCTAGGAAGTTTTCCATAACTCAAATTTCTCTTTTTATGGACAAAGAAGTAAAGAAAAAAATGTATGGTGCCTTTTATGGGCAAAAAAATGATGGTTGTGGTGAAGGGGAATTAATTCTAACTTGAGGGATTTCTTGGGCATTAATCCATATTTAAAATCATAATTCTTTTGCTAAATACTCAGTACTGTATGTATTTATAGTATTATTACCTTTTTTGTCAAAATCATTAACATTAATAGAAATAAAAGTGTTTGCAAAGGGTAGTTTACTCAATTTATTCCTCTAGGAATAGGGGTGTCTAACAAGAGATACGAAAATTGGAAATGAGGTTTTATAACCCAATCATTAGGCAATAAGCCTAGAAATTGTTTATTTTTACCCAACCGCGATAATATTTTTCTTTTTACTAATATGAAAGAACCTAACTAGTCTATTACAACAAAAATACTTAATATCCACAAAAAAGAATTTACGCTTAGCATTTGAGGGCGCCTTGGAAAAATTCAACATGTCCACCACCACTTTGTTGTCATACAAAACACGAATGTCTTCAAACTAGAGGTTTATAGCTGAAAGAAGACCATTGCGCACCCAATGAGCTCAGCTTCTTTAGCATTGTCAGACAAAAAAGACCAAGCATATTTATGAATTAATTTATCATTTATGTCTCTAAGAATACAAGCTGAGGAAGAATTGTTATCTGGAATGTATGAGACATCAGTGGGTACTATTAGTGAATTATCTTTCAAATTTATATCCCTAATTTCCTTTAGTATGAGTTTCAGTCATCTCAATATTACTATTTTGAGTATGATCATTTTCAGATACAGTGCTATTCCATGTATTCATAATCGTTTTGTTATTTTTTCGCCCAATTACACATGTGTTTTTGTTCCTATTAGCCTCAAAATTCTATTTATTATATTCAGTAAAATCATCACAGGCTTTAATAATAGATATAAGCATATATATTTATTTTTTAATCTCTAGCGAAGACTGTGACATTTATCCACGACGATATGTGTTTATCGCTAATACCAATTGAAATAGGTGACGAACTTTGTTTTCGAGGATAACAACTCATCACAAATGAGGTGTCAATAGCAACGACCCGCGTGTAATCGCCGACGACGTGATCGTTAAAGTCACGACACATATACACACATAAAGTGTTTATTGTGAAATTAATATATAATCCTTGTTAACAATATTAGTATTTCAACAAGATTAACTTAATTTAA
Organism: Nemophila menziesii; assembly: GCA_029959085.1. NCBI lineage: Eukaryota > Viridiplantae > Streptophyta > Magnoliopsida > Boraginales > Hydrophyllaceae > Nemophila > Nemophila menziesii. The sequence continues at coordinate 18,304,031 of JARWIR010000010.1, read as the reverse complement.
ACCAAGTTCCAACAAAATTACTTAAATAGTAGGAATAGTATCAAAATTTCATAATTTTACCTTAACCTTTTGTGTAGTGAGAGCAACATCGGTAATGGTGAGACTAGCGAGAGGTGTTAATGAGTGTAGAATACGACGATGTTCAACAACCATGGTGCAGTTGACATTGTGAAAAGAATTCATGTTGCAGTTGAGATGGTAAAATGGGGTGTTTTTAATTGAGATGGTAGGTGTTGGTGCAGTTGAGATGGTCAACGATATTGGTGGTGCAAATGAGATGATCGATGATGTTGGTGGTGCAGTTGAGATGGTAATCAACAATGGTATCATTGAGATGATGTGAAAATTATTGGTGCAATTGAGATGGTGGATGGTGCTTGTGATCTAGGTGAGATGGTGAAGTTTGGTGGTGGTGGTTCTCTAAAAGAAGATTGAAAAATAGAAATCCTTCCAACCAAACAATGTATATAGGAGATGATGAGGATAAAATTTTCTCCACTAATTTTTTGTGGAAATATGAACCATAATGACATTGTTTTGGTTAATAATTTAGGAAAATATTCTGATTTTTTTTAAATGATATATGTTTCCCACCAATTAGATGGCAATGAGTACCATTATTGTTGGCCTACAAGGACGTCAAAGTATTATCCTTTTATATTGTTATGTTTGCACAATAATTGCGATCTTAGTGGAACAATCGGTTGTCTCGTCTCTAAAAGCCTGTTCATAGTAGTGAAATGGCGTATGTAACATTCATGCATCATATATATAGTTTAGATGCAAAATTTATGTAATAACTTATTTTACCTAAACAAAACAATCAATATACATCAAATTTTATTCAACATAACATAATTTGATAATACTCTATTTTATTTTGTCATCAACTAGACATTCAACAAATACAACTATATCAAAGTTTAAATTACATGAATCCATAAATGTATGCTTATTGTATACATTGTTGTATTATTAGATACATCACTATAAATGTTGCTCGTGTAATTATGTGTTCCCCTTGTTTAGGAGACAAGGACCAGGTATTACTCTATGACCTTCTTCACCATAAGCATGACTACAGTTAGCTGTAACTTTCTCCCCTTGCTTGTCTGATGTTAGATTTATGTTTTCCATTGATATTTCTGAGCATGATACTGATTCGCTACAATTCAAGTTGACAGCTACTTGTGTGCTCGATGTGCCATACATTTCTATGTATGAAATATTACTTACATGTACCCCAACCCCCTTCATAAAATTGTATAAACTTTTGATCTAATTAATAAGAAATCAAGAATTCATGAGTTAATGATTGTTTTACCTTTTCTTTGCATTTTCCTCGAACATCACAGTAGTGTTGATCGATAATTATCGGATTATCAACTGAAATGAAACTTATATTCTTATATGTCACTCCCCTAACGTATCCTTGCCCGGCCTTTACAAATAAAACAATTTCATCAATACATTGTAAAATACTGGTATTTTATTTTCACTTTGCCTAGGGGATAAGAGATTTACTATCGATTGTAAAACACCTAATTTTGATTTTTACTATAATGCATCATTTTTAAAATTGCGTCATGTGAAAAATTAGGTATTAAGTATCTGATAAAGGAGATATTTTCTATATTATTATTTATGTTCACTTTGTCCTTGTAATTTGTTTTTTGAGTTCTTTATATGTTGGTCTTACTCTTACACTTATATTGAGAAAAATGAATTTTTCTTAGATAGTGTTGATAAAGATTGATAGTTTGGTGATAATATTAATCGGTGGTGGTGATAAAGAAGAAAGAAAACAAAAAAGAAGTAAATTATTTTACTATAATTTGATATTGTATTAAGAATAAATAAGATAAACTATTTTATAAGAAATAATAAATGGTTGAACCAAAAAAAAATGAAATAAACGAAATCACGACTGATTTGTTAGATCATAATACTTTTGTCAAATACTTGTTACATAATGTATTCATGATATTATTATCTGATATGCTATTTTGATAAATTTTATGAATAACTAATACTATTTATATACTAGTTGTTATGAATATATACCATAACACTAAAAAAAAGAATATTAATATAACAATTGTAAAGGTAACAATTTCATACTACGTATTTAATACAAATGTTTTAGAAAAAAAAAAAGACTACAAATGTTAATAGTTACTCAAATTGTTAGATGTATTTTATTGTGAGATTTATGGATCCGTCACAAAATCTTCTATATAAGGGAAAAACACAAAACCAAAAAACAAGAGTGACTAGAGATGGTGATGCCTTACCTGCCATGTCTTAATCCGAGCTCCATTTGTAGCTTTAGTGATTACACAATTGCTTACACTAATATTCTCCACTTGAACAACTTTACCATTTTTTCCTAGGCTGCCAATACTGATATTCAATCAGTTGAATTAGTCGTATGACACACGCACATATATAGTTAATAAATGTTTGCTAATTTTAAGAAAAATAAGTTAAAAAAGTTATGAATCCATTACCTTATACCATGACCAGGTCCGCATATAATATTATTTATTTCCAAGTTAGAAGAATGATCTCCAATCGAAATACAATCATCACCTGCTTATATTTAAAAAAAAAATTGCAATCCACATAGTAGTATATATTAATAATTACTCCAAATTTAAATGAATAATAGTTTTATACCAGCGCCTATATTGGAATTCTTGATGACCGAATCGTGAGTACCATGGATGTGAATCCCATCCGTGTTGGGGCTATTTCCAGGAGATTGAATACTCACGTTCTCAACTTTAAACCCTTGACAATATAAGATTAATACATGTGTATTGGGACTATTTGTGAAGTAAATGTTACCGAGTCTGGTATCATTGCACGATTTAAACTTCATCGACTGAAAATATCACATCAGATCGTTAAAGAAGAAAGAATTGAAGATGCATATATATAGTAGATATATGATAAACTGCATGGAAAAACAATTAACAAAGCTATATTAATAGAACTTACAGTTGGAGCCACTTTGGTGCATCCCTCCTGAGAAATCATATAAACCCGACATAAATAGGACTTAAAGGAAAAAAAAGTGGTATAGTGATGGTTGAGAAGACATACTAATTGAGGATGATATCTACAAGATTGGTCCCACCAACCCTTTCCTCGACCATCGATTGTTCCATGTCCATCAACTTGAAGCCCCCTCACATTATCGAATACTAGCCATTTACTTGGATCATTCGCATCCCATTCCTTGGGTGTAGGTGGACCTACAATTGTCCCCAATATCTGTATGAAAAATGGTCAAAATACAAGTTAAATTTACATCTTAGAAAAATGATAAAACACCCTCTATAATGGTACGTGTCTATATAGAACCTCCTTGCATCAGAATTCAACAACTCTCCTCACATGTGTTGCTTTCTACAATCATGAGGGGATGAACAAGATATTCTTCTACCACATGTTATTTGTATTTTACTCTTAAAAACTTCAATATATATATATATTTCATTTTAATGACTTAATGCATGGAGAAGAGTAAAGCTATGTATGCTTCACCATTTTATCACCAGGCATATATATCCTATAACACTTACCTTAAAGTTAATACGCTCGGCTCGACATGGCCCTTGGAAAATGATGGGATTTACACGAAAAGTCATTTTTTCTGGAATAATGATCTCAGAACTACTTGAAACATTACATGCAGCCATCCAAGCATTCAAAAAAGCCTGAAACATCATTGACAAAAAGTTACAATTAGCTTGTTTGAGTAGGAAAACGTAAGACCATCATGGAAAATTCTTAAAAGATATGTATGTAAAATCTAACTTGGTAACTATCTGTTTCTCCATCATTTTTAGCTCCAAAGTCAACCACGTTGAAACTAATTGGTTCATTATTAGCTTGTGAGACAGCAATTCCCAAACAAATTACGCCGATGAGAAACATGAATAAATTTCTATTGTCCTGCAAAAAAATTAAAAGATAAACTTACATTGCTTGCATTTACTAATTAATTAATTGAATAAAGTAACTGAACTAGAATTTCATACCATATTTTCTGTGAAGAATTCTTCTTCTTTCTTTATCAAAGTTTGAAGAGTTGGAGATAATTAATTATACTTGTGAAATCAGAACTATATATAACTAAAGTGTTGGTAAAATAAGCAAAATATCATATCAAGAATTAATGTGCATTTTGGGTTAGTAAACTAAAAAATTTGTGAATATACTATATAGACACAGCTTTCGTTTTTATTTTTCCATTTTTGTTACATTATTTATAATTTCTAACAAACCCTTGCCTGAAATTATGTTTCTTTGGCTTATATCTTTTGTCATAATACTAGTTTACTTTAGCTTGACGCATCAAAACTTAAAAAAGTGAAATACATTAGCAGATTTTAAAAAAATGAAATAACAAGTGTGTTCGGCAAACTGTAAAAGGTTGCTGAAAATTATTAATATTCGAGGTATAGTTCAAATTTAATTAGTCACAAGATAAGTCTTTCTCCAATCTTCCATAAATAATGTGAAAACATATAGTAGAAATGGAAAAAGAATAAAATATAACCATACTAATCCAATCAATCAACTATAGCTGAAAATACATGTTTAACCATTAAATTACCAGATATTGCATCTCTCAACATTCCGAGACCTTGCTTTACATTCACAAATATGGTACAAAAAAATTATACACCATAAATAACAACATACATGAGCACCAATTTGTAAATAAATACCCAAGAACTCGTCCAAATTAAGAAAATTGAACAGATGTATATCTTCTCGTCTTCCTTGACCAATACATTATTCAATTTCATTCCAACTGCAATATAAAAAGGAATAATATAGAAATTGTAAACCATTAGGTAAAACGCAAAAAACCCCCAAAATATTAAGGAAGCTCACCTGAGCATTTTTCATCTTGTCACTGTAATTCTTCAAGAAGACTCCCGATGCTGCAAAGTCTGTAGAATAAAGTTATGCGTAACAATATAGTGTAAACATGTTGAGAAAATATGGAAAAAGGAAAGATGTGTGGAGAAAATATAGGAAAAATTCTTAAATGCATATAATTGCATGTCAATGTGATCGACAATATAGGGTAAGGTCACCTAGGATCTAAGTAAGTACTGAAGAAAAGAAATATAATTTTTGGAATGAAATTTTGAAAATAATATATTGATATTTGGTTTTCTATTTTTTGTATTATAATTTAATTTTCATATCTTTTTATTTATATTAAAACTTAAAATATAAAAAGACATGTAACTTATATAATAAGTTATTATATTTACTGTACTATTCTAATTTAATAGATTAACTTGGAACTTAATTTTTTACCAAAACATAACTTATTTCTCTATTATCCCATAACTTATTTTTCCATTACTTCATAACTTATTTCTCTACCAACTCTTTATTTTTCCACCAACTCAATTAAATGGAGATGATATAAATTCTAATTTATTTTACTTTCATCAATTTTATTATTTTATTATTTTTTGCTTTATTCCAACAATACCTCCCGTAAATTGAATTTGTTCTTCATTCCGAGAGCTTCAGTATTTTTTGAGAAATGTGGTCCTTCGAGTGGTTTTGTAAACACGTCAGAAAGTTGATCTCCACTTTTGTAATATTGTAGGTGAACTTCTCCTTTATTGACAAGTTCTCTTAAAAAGTAAAATCGTAGTCTAATGTGTTTTGTTCTTCCATGCAAGATTGGGTCCTTTAAGATGGAAATAGTTGAACTATTATCACAATATAACATAGTAGAATCTTTTTGCTTGAACTTAAAGTTCTCAAGAACTCCTCTTATCCACATTATTTATCCTACTAAAGAAGCTGCGATATACTCTGTTTCGGTAGGCCACAATTGGTTGTTTTTCCGAACTCCACGAAAATGCTCCACTTTCGAGATTAAAGACATAGCCAAAAGTACTTCGAGAGTCATCAATACTCCCTCCAAGATCAACATCTGTATAACCCACGAGTTTGATAGTAACATTTGCTTCATAGAAAATTCCATAGTCGATTATTCCTTTGACGTATCGCAAAATCCTTTTAGCCGCCTCCCAATGATTTGAATAAGGTTTCTCCATAAACATGCTTATCAAACTTACCGCAAACATAATGTCCGGTCGAGTGGCTGTAAGATACATCAAGTTTTATATCAAGTTTCGAAACATTGTTGTATCAACAAATTTTCCTTCTCCTTTTTTGCTTAACTTCAAATATGTAATACAAGGGGTTGAAACAAGATTCGAGTTCTCCATATTGAATTTTTTCAAAATTTCAATTGCATATTTTCCTTGAGAAACAAAAATTTATTCATTTGATTGTTTCACATTAATGCCAAGAAAATGATATAATTCTTTCAAATCGGTCATTTCAAACTCACACGTCATAGAAACTTTGAAAGCGTGCAATATATCCAAATCGTAACCCGTGAAGATAAGACTGTCAACATAGAGACTAACGATCATATATCCACCCTTAAAATTTCTTTTGATATAAAGGGTATGCTCAAAAGTATAACGTTCAAAGCCAAATTTTAGAAAATAATTATTTATTCTAGCATACCATGCACGGGGTGATTGCTTCAATCCATACAACGCCTTTTTGAGTTTGTACACTTTGTCTTCTTCACCTTTCTTAGCAAATCCTGGAGGTTGATCAAGATAAGTTTCCTCTTGCAGAAATTCGTTCAAGAAGGCTGATTTGACATCCATTTGATACAATTTCCAACCACTTTGAGCATCAACAGAAATGACTAATCGAATTGTATCAAGTCTTGAAAAAGGAGCAAATACTTCATTGAAGTCATCACCTTCTTTTTGTTTGTAGCCTTTTGCAACTAACCTTACTTTATGTTTGTTGATGGATCCATCAAGATTGGTCTTCGTTTTGAAAATTCATTTCACGCCAATTGAAGACTTATGAGTAGGTAAATATGTGACCTGCTAAATTTCATTTTTTTCGATCGAGTTGATTTCTTCCTTCATAGCTTGGATCCACTTTTCTTCTTTTGAGACTTCTTCATAAGAAATTGGATCATCTCCAGCAAAAAATGCAAAGAAAATATTATTTACTTCATGTACCTCCTCTGTTGCATCATAAATATCTCGCAAACTTCTTGTTTTTCTTTAAGGAGATGGTATACCTTCAAGAGATTCATTTTCATCATCATAGATGTGTGTTTCTTGAGAATATCATACTTGATAATCACTTTCTTCATCATCAAGAATCTGCCAATTTAGAATCTGAAAGTTTTGAAAAATCATAAGAAGGCTTTTCATCAAAATTAACATTCCGACTTATTACTATTTTCTTCGTTTGAGGATTATAAAGCTTGTTAGCTTTATTACTTTCACTATATCCAATGAAAATACATTTTTTCAGATTTATCATCAAGTTTGGTTCTCAAAGCATTTGGAATATGTGAATATGCAAGACAACCAAATATTTTTAAATGACTTACATGTGGCTTCTTACCATACCACTCCTCATTAGAAGTATAATTTTCCAAACCTTTTATTGGTGATCGGTTGATCAAGTAAACGGCACAAGAAACCGCTTCAGCCCAAAACTGCGATGGAATATTTTTCCTTTTCATCATGCATCGAACCATATCCATGATTGTTCTATTTTTCTGTTCTGCAACGCCATTTTGTTGTAATGTATATTGCGTCGTTAATTCATGGAGAATGCCATTTTGTTGACAAAATTCTTCAAAAAGAGAGAACAAATACTCACCACCACGATCACTTCTCAAGTTCTTTATTATATAATCAGAATAGTTTTCAACTTGAGATTTAAATTCTTTGAAACATACAAAGGCTTCCGATTTTTGCTTCAAAAAATACACCCAAACCTTTTCTGTATAATCATCAATAAATAACAAGAAATATTTATTACCTCCCAAGAAAGGGACTCGAATTGGCCCGTAAATGTCACTATGAATGAGTTCCAATGGTGATTTAGATTTCCAATTTGACTTGGATGGAAATGGCTCACGGTGTTGCTTCCCCAGTTGACATTCTTCGCAAACTTCATTGACAACATTGATATTTGGCAATCCTTGAACAATTGTTTTATTTGACAACTCCTTCAAACTTTGAAAATTAAGGTGTCCGAATCTATCATGCCACGACTTAGACGTTTCTTCATTAACAGTTCGATAACAAGAAACATTGAGAGTATTAAGTTTGAGAGGAAATAAATTATTCGAACTCAACCCAATATTTGCAACAATTTGATCCCCTTTTTTTATGATGCAAGTGTTGTCAACAAATAAAATATTGAAACCTTTTTTTACTAAGTGACCAACACTTAACAAGTTGCTTTTCAAGCCGTGTACAAAGAATACCTCAGACATTTTTTTGATTTTTTCCAAAGTATGTTTTGAAGATAATATCGCCTACGCCTTCGATTTTATATGATTTTGCATCTCCGATTGTAACCTGACCATAGTTAAGTACAACGAGATTTGAAAATAAACTTTTGTTTCCCGTCATATGTCTACTAGCACCACTATCCAAATACCATATATCTTCAAAATTTCTATCAGAAGCAATTAATAAAGTTTTTGAATTTTCAATTTTTTCTTCATGCATATAGCCAACTTCTTTTCTTTTTTCAGGATATTTATTCCAACAATCATAAACTTTGTGTCCTGGTTTATGACATTAATGACACTCAATATAAGATTTTGTACCTTTATACGCACCTCGGCCTCAGTCGGAATTATTCTGAAAGGTTTTCTCCTCCTCTTTTGTCTCATCTTGTCCATAATTATTATAGGAATTTATTCCACCTCTTGTTTGACTGCGGCCTCAACCACGTCCAGGATATGAACCGCGGCCTCCCGTGAATGAAACCTGAGACTTTAATGCTTGATCGGAAGAAGAAATTTGAGGACTTCTTAGAATAATTCTAGCTTCATGTGCTTCCAATCTTCCTTGTAAGGTTTCTAATTTCATGGCCGAAATATCTTGTGACTCTTCAATAGCCACAACTACATGATCAAATTTCATCAGTAGGCCACACAAGACTTTTTCAACAACTCGTTGAATTTCCATGATTTCGCCATTTGCAGCCATTTGATTAACAAGAGATGTGACTCTTGAAAAATAATCACCAATTTTTTCATTTTCTTTCGTCTCTAACTTTTAGAATTTGGACCGTAGAGATTGCAAGCAAACTCTTTTTACTTGATCTTTTCCGGCATAAGTTGTTTGAAGAATATCACATGCTTCCATGGAATTATCCGCCTTGGTTAGTCTTTCGAAAATTGTAATTTCGATGGCTTGATATATTTGAAAAAGAGTTTTTCGCTCTTTTATCTTCTCACCTTTTAGAATTATATTTTGTCCTTCGTTTAGTTGTGACTCATCTTCTGGAATTTCATATTAGAATTTCATTAGATGACTTCAATATTCAAACTTTCCGCCATTGAAACGAGGTACGAGAGAAGCAAGCTTCTTAGACATTTTTTACCTTGCTTTGATACCAATTTGAAGAAAAGAAATAAGATTTTTGGAGAGAAATTTTGAAAATAATATATTGATATTTGGTTTTCTATTTTTTGTGTTACAATTTAATTTTCATATCTCTCTATTTATATTAAAACTTAAGAATATGAAAAGACATGTAACTCATATAATAAGTTGTTATGTCCACTATTATTCTACTTTAACAGAAAAACTTGTAACTTAATTCTCCACTATCCCATAACTTATTTCTCCACTATCCCATAACATATTTCTCTATTACTCCATAACTTATTTCTCCACCAACTCAATTAAATGGAGATGATATAAATTCTAATTTATTTTACTTTAATCAACGTTATTATTTTATTTTATTTTTCATTTGCTTTATTCCAACAAGTATGGGCTAAAAATTCAAACTCTAAGTTAAGTTTAATACGGTAAATGTTACGGAGGATGTTCACTTATATTTTTTTGACAAAGTACATCAATTCTGAGACCTTAATTAGTATGCAAGATTCTTAGAGGAGAGCACGTCTGGTGTCGCCTAGGGTGTGATAAAAATAGAATAAATAATAAGTCAGAAAACAACGCACTCTCACCCTAGACAGTCACAGTACTGCAAGTATTACATGACGAATGCAAGCTTTAATGATAAGTTGAGTTCGTTCTCAGGGACTTAGTGTGTTAATCGAATGGGTAGTAATAACGAGTAAGAAGCAATTAATTAAAAGACAGGAAATAAATAGAATAAATTCGAAATACTAAATTAAACTAAGGAAAATAAAGACAGTAAATTAAATACGAAGAAATATGAGATGAGAAGTATAGCTTAGGTTTTGCTAGTATGCACTAATCCTTGTAATTCTTTCTATTAAATCTAGTTAATAAGGGAGATAATTAGCTCTTAAATACTTAGTCAGGATTCTAAATTCCCATACCTTAGACCTTGAGAGAGACTAAGGGGGCTACAGACACACCACGAGGCTGGTTCAAATAGGGTTATCCTACGCCACTAGGGCCCTAAGCAATCAATTTCCATACATGGTGATAGTGATTAAATTATACCCTAATGACTATCTAGTTTGAATTAGTGTTGTCAGGACCAATATCGACACTAGACGTTATGTGGTGTTTCAATAATTAGAAACCCAGCTAAGGCGATCATCTAACTACTATTAAGGTAATCTTAAACGTTGCGCACCGCAAGGAAAACAGTCATTAAATCAAAACACATAAACAAATATAAAGGTAAGCATCTAATATCAGATTAAAACATGAAATTCCCAAAGAAACTTAGATAGAAAGAAATTAGAATTCATAGTTTATACATTATGCAAATCCCAAGCTATGGGAAGTTTAGTTCATACCTGAAGGAAATAAACTAAAGGAAATAATAAAAGACATCATCTTGCTCTCTACAATAACTTGGAAGAATAAAACCTTAAGAACTAATTACTATGAGGCAAGGATAATTTACAAGTGATATAAAGGTGTATTTATAGGTGTTTAGAAGACCTAATTCGTTTTCTTGAAGGAGAAGGTAAGTAGTGGACTCCAAGCCCAACTCAAATTCGTAACCCTAAAACATGAAATCATGCCCGTTTTTGTTTTGGTCCCAGCAGCTTCAATACCCATCCGTTTGACACGTATGAGTAGTCGAAATTCATCGTCTCGGAAAGATATTCAATTTTTCTCTTGACCGTTTCTTCAAATTCCACACCGATTTTGAGATATAAGCTGATTTGTGATCGTAGGTGCAGAAATTCAGGATTAAGGCAGCTTTTCCTTTTCCATGTTTTTAGCTTTTGTTTCCTTATCTCCAATTACCATGCTTATCTCTTTCCATATCTCTTAGTTTTTTACTTGGACTCTAATTAATCTCCATAATTATCTATAAAGCTTCACACTAAATAAATAATTAAACCCAATATGCGCTAAAAATATTATTTTACTAAATCAAGACTAAAAAATAGGAAAGTGCACTATTTCTCAAGAAAATCAATTAGAAAGACTTTTAAATCACTAAAAATGATGTCTCATCCTAACATAAATGTATCACAAATGAGGAGACATCAAGACTCCCAACTCAAAGTTGTATCGTCCTGATACAATAAAGATAAAAACAAAGGGAAGTCTATAAATACACACCTAGGTAATTTTCAACACAATGGGAAGAACATAGCAGAATATATAGAATAGACATAAAGCAATTACTCAGAAAATTTCATGCAATAATATTCATAAACTACAAACCTGTACACTTCTCATATCCATAGTCGACATGGCTTGAATTCAAGATCAGATTAGTTTCGCAATGTAAGAAGGATTGGGACTTTACTCAGTTCACCAAGGAAACTATAGATTGTTCATCGAACTTCACTAGTATTCAAAGATCCACTTAACTACTCTCTAATGGCTCAATCACTTCTCGATTACATAGCAAAGAATCAAAAGGTCTTTAAGGTTGTAATTTAGGCTTAGGGACGGTATGATAGTATATTTGGATAATTTAGAGTGAGCTTTTGGCTCTCTCCTCACTAGCCATCAACGAATCGCCCTAGAGCTTGAGTTACTCTCATAAAACATTTCTCACTCAACCCAATAAATTCTTTGATGCACAATTTAACATCCCCAATAACCCAATTAAAGCATAAGATGTTCACATAAAAATTCCACTTTGTCGGTCCGAATATATATATTTTCTTTTCAAATCAATTTTTTTCTTTTGTATAGCTATGACTCCCCTTTTTTTAATGTTGAGATATCACGCTATTTTTCTCATATATATAGTTTTTCTTTTTTGTTTATGCCCTTGTTGGCAATTTTAGCTCGTAGTTTCTTTTTCATTCACTATTACCCCGGCAAAGGGTTACAATATAATCTTGTGAATCATCATCAATCTAAAGAACAGAGCACAATTAATAAGCTCAAAAATCCCATCCCAATAACAATTCCCATAATGGTGGACCCACCACCCCAAAACTCAAGCTCTAAAACAACTGTCTATGCATCGCGATTCGAGTGCGGGTCATATGGAAAAGTCTTATAATCTAAAGGGATATGACTTATAATGTGTTTCAATAAAAAGCTTTAGAAAGGCTAGAAGTGGCTGAGAAGGTAAATTTATTTGTCGGTTTCTAAGAAAAAAAAAGAGAAAAAAAGAAAGAAATAAAAAATATGAGAAAATAAGTTAGCATGACACTTCATATCAAAACGAATCTCATGTTTAACTTACAGAAAAAGATTGAATAATGGCAAAATAGAAGAAACGACAAAGGAATATTTTTATAATCATATTGATAGGTATGGGTTTATATAGGGACGCTAAATTAGTGCTTCAAGTGATTGAGATCATATATGAGTGTAAACTCAAGCTCTGAATAATTTGTTGAAGGCTAGTGAGAAGAGAGCCAAAAACTCACTTTTCATTATCCAAATGTACCATACCGTCCCTAAGCCTACACTAAAACCGTAAAGACCTTGTGATTCCTAGGTACATAGTGGAATAACATGTTTGCTGATATGGAGTAAGTTAAGTGGATTGTTCAAAGCAAGTAAAGATAATGAACACCCTATAACCACCATCTCGAGCTAAGTATCAAGAGTAATCTTCTAGCATTGTGGAATTAATTTTGGATTGATATTATTTGTGTTTAATTTTGTATGACAGGTGTATGTGTGCATTAGTTCTGAGGTTGTACTATATGAGATTTATTTTACTTTTTCTTTGGGTGTCATTCTTCAGATTTTATATTTGCTGCGTACCTTAGACCTCAACTTTTGTTCTTACTTTGTCGGGACGATGGTGGGTCCTTGTGTGTTATAAAATAATGCGGATAAAGAAGATGAACCACGAATTGCAAGTGTACAGTTGTCCCACGTAATATATGTGATAAACAAGTTCATTCTCAGGGACGGATTGGTTGACTCTAATGTTATCTATCAGTGAAATAATTGCAAATAACGGGAGAGTAAAAGATATAATGTTTGTTGGGGTTTTTGATTAACAATCTAAATTGAAAAAGTGAATTAAATACTAAATTAATTACACTAGAATGAAAATACGCAAGTAAAATATGGTAGACGCGAGAGAAAAGTAGTACTTGAGTCACGCTAGGGTTTCACCGCAAACTTTCCTAATTAATGTTTCCTTTTAAGGGTTAAGTTATTATTCTCTCTAGTCGGGATTCTAAAATCTCTTAGCCCCCGTCAGGGTGGACCTAAAAGCTCTCCTACGGTCCTTAAACCCCGTCAAGGTGATTAAAACCATTTTCGGATGATTAAATCTTACCTCATTGGCTAATGGCTAGTCAAGCCTGTCAAGGACATTGGCGGATACCATCGGCATATACTTAGTTCTATACCCAAACCCCCTCGTCAAGGTGATCCATACGCCACTATATGAAATAGCCTAGGTACTATTAGTTATTACTAGTTCATGACTCTAAGAATAATAAATAAGCATAAAGTAAGATCCAACGTAAAATAAAAACTCAATTTAAATTAATTGAATCCCAAATCGGAAAAACACTAATTATTAAAGAAAGGGTTCAACCCATGTTGCGATTCTCAAGTACAATAAAAACTTAGCTCATAACTGAAATTAAAACGAAAGAAGAAATTAAAATAATGGAATTCATGTTCAACAGAAAGAGAATAAAATTAAAAGACCTAATTAGGATGTTGGATTGGTTGTTGATTTGGAGATGTTGAAGTCTCCAGCTCTTGGCTTTTCCTTCTTCCTTGCTTCCGCCTTTTTCTCTGACGCTTTGACTTTGTGGAAAGTGAATTGTGTGTAAAAATAAAGTCTAAAAGCCTATTTATACTATAAATTTCGGACTTGGGCTAAATTAAAAGAATAAGTAAATATTAAATGGCTAAAGTCCACTCTTCAAGCCCAAAATCACGTAACTGTTGTACACATTTCACGAAAACGGATGTAACTTTCTCAATATAAAACCGAATTGACTCATTCAACTTGCTAATTCTTCGTAACTCGATAAGGCACGAATCTTCTTCATAACTCAAAGGCTGAATCCATCTTTAAGTGGCTCGAAATCAGCAATTACCACCAGCCTTTCAGATTTTCAACTCAAATTTGTTAACTCCTCGGGATATTTCTTGTAGATTTTGACTTCTTTACACGATCTAAGACTTCTATTCTTGAGTCCTCTCCTTGCTAGTATTAGAAACCTAAAAACTTTTCACTAAAACAGACCATATTACACGCAAAATCTTAATAAATCAAAAATACTAAAATCTAACGAGAGAAAATAAAATATAGCATATTATTACTAAAAGTCTATCAGATTAGTCAAATAATCACCTAATTTGGTGTCTCCTAAGGCATATAAATAGAACAAAAGATGAGACATCAGACGACAAAGATTTGAGTTGGGTGTCTTGATGTCTCCCTTGTTAGCCTCACCTTGTTTTTATTCCCGTTTTAATATTCGACAAATCATCATTTAAAATAAAATTCTTTTGGTATCACTTTTAAAGGTTTTCCAAAACCCCTCATTAGATTAGTTGTGTTTAATTCCTTGATCTTAAGCTTGAGCTTCAAAAGAACAGTATCGCGGTACACCGGACAAGAGCTGCGGTACACCGCAGTACCACGGACCAAAGGCGCGGTGCATAGGATAGCCCGATCAGTAAGCTAAGTAAATGTGCGGTACACCGGACTAAGGCGCGGTACACCGAACTGAGGCACGGACCAGGAACGCGGTGCATAGGCTAGTCCGACCAGTAAGCTAAGAAAATGTGCGGTACACCGGACTAAGGCGCGGTACACCGGACTGAGGAACGGACCAGGAACACGGTGCATAGGATAGCCCGTCAGTTTGCTTTGAAATCAAGACGAGTGATTTTGCGGTGCACCGGACCATACCCGCGGTACACCGCATGAAAGGGTTTCTGCACTATTACTAGAGGACAAAGCTTATATCCGTTGGAGTTAAAATAGATCTGTTAGATACAAGCCTTTTGACCGTTGGGAGCTCATTTCAGCTTTAAATTGAAGCTCATTCAAGACACAACTTAAGCCTTCCATCTACCAATCTTAAGAACAATTAATATTATCATTCAAGAAGATTTCAAAGGAGCATTCAAGTCATATTCATTCTCAAGCTATATAGTTTATATCCACTCATTTAGGAGTTTAGTTACAAGCTTTTATAAGCACCCCTAAACACTTTTCCTTTCCTCTTAGTTCTTGTAATAGATTAAGAGAGTAGTGTGAGTATAGGTTCTATACTTGGTTCCTTGTGTTGGTGATAACACAAGTGTATATCCTTCAAGGTTTTGAAGTGGTTGTAAAGGGTTTGTAATCTCACCCGGTTTAAGAGTTACGAAGATTAGTTGAGAATCTTGCAAATCCTAAGGAGGCTTCCTTAGGTAGTGGATGTAGGGAAACCGAACCACTATACATCGTTGTGTATCGTTTTCTATCCCTACACTCTTTACATTTCCGCACTCTATATGCTTGATAAAATGCCTACATGAATAGTTTGATAATATTGTCTTTTAGGATTATCTAGTTATTTACTATTTAGTTTGCTAAAACAATAGGATTCAAATTAGCTTTTAATTTTATTTACTTGAAATAAAATTAGCCGATTAATTTCCATTGTCCTATTCAACCCCCTTCTAGGACGCATATAGAATATCAATTGGTATCAAATCCTAGCTCTATTGTACTTAATCGTTTCTAGAGTTAATACGATATGGATTCTAATCAACCGGAAGGTTCATGTTCTACTAGACCTCCGCTTTTTGTAGGAAAAGATTACTTTGGATGGAAAAAGAAAATGGAGATTCATGTCAAAGGAATTGATTACTTTTTATGGCTTGCTATCAAGAAGGGTCCTTACATTCCTTCTGTTGATGGTAGTAAAACGATTGTGAAAGATGAAGATGATTACAATGATCAAGACATAGCTAAACTCACCAAAAACAACAAAGCTATGAACATACTCATAAATGTGTTAAGTGTCACGGAATATGCTAGAGTTAGTGAATGCAATTCGGCTCATGAAATGTGGCAACTCTTGGAGCTATCATATCAAGGAACGGAAGATATCAAAGAAACTAAGATTGGTCTTTTTATCACCAAGTATGAGCTATTTCGTATGGAGCCCGATGAAGCCTTAAATGCTATGCATCAAAGATTTTCTAACATTGTCAACACCTTGAAGACTCTTGGTCAAGAGTACACCAACAAAGAACAATGCCGAAAAATCTTATTTGCTCTTCCAAGGAAATACAAATCAAAGATCAACTCTATAAGAGACACTAAAGATCTTTCAAAAATGACGGTTCATGAACTCATTTGCAACCTCATGACGGAAGAGCTTGTGCTTGAAGAAGAAAAGATAAGAGATGATGAGGAGAAGAAGATTAAGAAATCCATTGCTTTCCATGCCTTGAGTACCAAGTTGAAAGAACGAAAAGAAAGGAAGGAAAGTGAAGAAGAAGAAAACTCACATGAAGAAGAAACTAGTGAAGATGAAGGAGTGGCTATGTTGGCAAGAGATATGAAAAAATTCATGAGATACAAACGCTTTGCCAAGAAAGGAAGTTCTTCCTCACCCTATAAAAAGAATGTTAGAGCTATCAAACAAGATGAACCCACTTGCTATCATTGCAAGAAAGTTGGTCACATCAAAACTTATTGTCCTCTTCTTCAAAAGGAGAAACCTAAGAGAGCAATGCATGCTAATATCACTTGGGATACTCAAAATTCGGATGAAGAAGAAAGTGATAATGAAAATGTTAATCTTGTTGCTTTTATGGGAGAACTTGAAAATGATGAAGATGCTTCTTCGGATGATGATACCGGTTCAACTCACTTTGCCTTTATGGCAAATCATGATGAGGTAACTCCTAAATCTAAACTTTCTGTATCTAATGATGATGCTAGTGAACAAGATATTCATGAGGCATTTGATTCTCTCTACAATGATTTTTTAAACTCTATTGAAACAAACAAAGTTTTAACAAAAGATTTAGAATTTGAGAAAAATAGAACTAAAGAGGTTCTGAAAGCTTTAGAAGATTGTCAAAATCTTTGTGATGAATGTATAGATGAAAATGAGAAACTTCATCTTATTGAGAAAAATCTTTTGGAAGAAAAAGCTTTGTTAGAGAAAAAGATTGTTGATCAAAATGCTATTATTTTAAAATTTACAAATGGGCAAGAAAACTTGGAAATGATTTTAGGCTCTCAAAAAATGGCTTTTGAAAAAAGTGGTGTTGGATATGATCTATTCACTAAACAAAAACCCTTGCAAAAAGCTTTTGTAAAATCAAAAATTTCAAATGCAATTCCATCTTCTTCAAAATCTTCTATCACTTGCACCTATTGTGAAAAACTTGGTCATGATGCATCTCATTGTTATTATCGTAAATTATTGGATTTGGGATCTCTTGTGCCACTTTGGAAAAGGCCTATATGGGCTATAAAAAGAAAATCCACTAACCCTCATGGACCCAAACCAAATTGGGTACCAGAAGCCTAAATTATTTTTGTGTGTAGGGATTGAGCATCAAGAAGCAAAATATATGGCTCCTTGATAGTGGATGCTCAAGACATATGACCGGGAACCCATCATTATTTACACGTCTATATAAAACAAAAGGTGATAGAGTTACTTTTGCTGACAATACTAAAAAATGCGTTTTGGGTAAAGGTAACATCGGTAATATGAATTCTTGACTTATCTCAAATGTTTTGCTTGTTGAGGGTCTATCTTTTAACTTGCTTAGTATAAGTCAACTTTGTGATGTTGGTTATAGTGTTAAATTTGAAGCATCTAGAAGCATTGTTTTCAAAAATGACGAGTTAGATACTATGTTTATTGCAAAAAGATCGGATAATGTTTTTGTTGTTGATCTTGAGAGTATTATGTGTCAACGTATTAAATGCTTATCCGTGGTAAATGATAGTTGGCTTTGGCATAGACGTTTAGGACATGCTAGTATAGATTTGATTTCAAAATTGTCTAGAAAAAATCTTGTCGTTGGTTTGCCTATTTATAAGTTTGATAAAGATAAATTATGTGATGCATGTCAACTTGGTAAACAACATCGTTCATCTTTTAAATCCATAAATAAGGTCATCACCGTTAGGCCACTTCAATTATTGCATATGGATCTTTTTGGTCCCGTTGATGTCACTAGTCTAGGAGGATCTAGATATGTCTTTGTTGTAGTTGATGATTACACTATATATACATGGGTGATGTTCCTTGCTTTAAAAAGTCAAGCCTTCAATGAATTTGCAAAACTTTGTAGAAAGGTGCAAAATGAGAAAGGCTACTGTATTACATGCATTCGTAGTGATAATGGTAGTGAATATGTGAATTCTCCTTTTGTGCATTTTTGTGATGAATTTGGGATTGAGCATAATTTTTCGGCTCCTAGAACTCCCCAACAAAATGGGGTAGTGGAAAGGAAAAATCGAACTCTACAAGAAATGGCTAGAATAATGCTAAAAGAACATAGCTTGCCTACATACTTTTGGGGTGAAGCCGTTCATACGGCTTGTTATGTGTTAAATGGAGTTCTAATTAGACCCCTTATTAAGAAAACCCCTTATGAGCTTTGGAATGGTAGACCACCAACTATTGCTTATTTTCGTGTTTTTGGGTGCAAATGTTTTATCTTAAACACTAGGGACTATTTGGGAAAATTTGATGCTAAATCGGATGAAGGTATTTTTCTTGGTTATTCCACTAAGGGAAAAGCCTATCGCATTTTCAATAAACGTACTCGTACCATTGAGGAATCTATGCATGTTGACTTTGATGAGACTAATCCTTTTTGTATCAAGAAAGTAGTAGATGTTGATTTACATGAAGATACTCCACAAGATCAACCCTTAGAATCTCCTACTCAAGAATTAAATTCTCATGATGAACCTCCTAAGGAAAATGGTCAACTCTCAAATGAAGCTAGTACGGATTTACCAAAGTGTTGGAAAAATATCAAAGATCACCCAAGTGAATTAATTCTAGGTGATCCAAATGAAGGTGTTACCACTCGTTCTCGTATTATTGCTCTATGTGCTCATCAAGCATTCTTATCTCAAATTGAGCCCAAGAATATTAAATAAGCCTTGCTAGATAATCATTGGATAAACGCTATGTATGAGGAATTAAATCAATTTGAGCGTAGTAAAGTTTGGACATTAATTGAGAAACCAATTGGCCCTACTATTATTGGCACTAAGTGGGTATTTCGCAAAAAGCTAGATGACACCGGTATTATCACTAGAAATAAAGCAAGGTTAGTTGCTCAAGGATACAATCAAGAAGAAGGTATTGATTTCGATGAAACTTTTGCTCCGGTAGCTAGACTTGAATCTATTCGTATGCTACTTGCTTTTGCTTGTTATATGAATTTTAAACTTTACCAAATGGATGTCAAAAGTGCTTTTTTAAATGGTTTTATAGATGAAGAAGTTTTTGTTAAACAACCACCGGGTTTTGAAGATCCAAAATTTCCAAATCATGTTTTTAAACTTTCAAAAGCTTTATATGGTTTAAAACAAGCACCTCGTGCTTGGTATGAATGTTTAAGCAAATTTTTGTTAGATGATGGTTTTAAACGAGGAAATATTGACTCCACTTTATTTATAAAAAGGTCTTCAAAGATATCCTTCTTGTTCAAATTTATGTGGATGATATAATATTTGGTGCTACTAATGAAAATCTTTGTGAGAATTTTTCTAAAAGCATGCATAAGGAATTTGAGATGAGCATGATGGGAGAATTGAATTACTTTCTTGGACTTCAAATCAAGCAAATGAAGGATGGCATCTTTGTAAATCAAGCCAAATACACAAAAGAATTGATCAAAAAATTTGGACTTGAAGATGCAAAGGAAATCGGAACTCCAATGAGCACATCCACAAAATTAGACAAAGATGAAGATGGTAAGGATGTTGATGAGAAAGCATATCGAGGTATGATTGGTAGCTTACTTTATTTAACCGCTTCTAGGCCCGATATTATGTTCCCCGTGTGTTGTGCTAGATTTCAATCCTCTCCTAAGGAATCTCATCTTAGTGCCGTTAAGCGTATTTTTAGGTATTTGAAAGGAACCCTAAGTCTAGGACTTTGGTACCCACGATTTACCTCTTTTGAACTAATAGGTTATTCGGATGCCGATTATGCCGGTTGTAGACTTGATAGGAAGAGTACTAGTGGAAGTTGCCAATTCTTAGGTCAATCCCTTGTTTCTTGGTCTAGTAGAAAACAAAATAGTGTTGCTTTATCCACGGCCGAAGCCGAATATGTTGCGGCCGGAAATTGTGTGACTCAAATTCTTTGGATGAAACAAACCTTACTAGATTTTGGCCTAGAGTATGATTGTGTTCCCATTCGTTGTGATAACACTAGTGCTATCAATCTTACCATAAATCCTATTCAACACTCTAGAACGAAACACATAGAAATCCGTCATCACTTTATCCGTGATCACACTAAAAAAGGGTATATTGTACTTGAATTTGTCACTTCGGAAAATCAACTAGCCGATATCTTTACTAAACCTCTACCCCAAGATCTTTTTGAGAAAAATCGTTGTGAGATTGGCATGCAAATTCTCTAACCATCTTATTATGCCATTATTGTTTAGTGCTTTTTGTGTATATTATCTTGTTGCTAATATTTTCTTGATGTTATAGGGTCCTTAAATCTTTTAATTGTTATCCATTTACTTCTTTAGCCTTTGTTTTTACTCAAAATGTATTTTGACCCCTTAAAATTTTCAAAAATCGTATCATTGGTTCTTTTTGTTGTTGACAAAGGGGGAGAAATTTTAGTTAAACTTTTTCAAATACATTTTGTGAGGGGGAGTTTTTATAAAAACTCTAGTGATTAGGTTGAGGGGGAGTTTTTGATTAAAACTTTATCTAAGGCATCTTCAAAAGTTTATGATTTGTCAAACATCAAAAAGGGGGAGATTGTTAGCCTCACCTTGTTTTTATTCCAGTTTTAATATTCGACAAATCATCATTTAAACTAAAATTCTTTTGGTATCACTTTTAAAGGTTTTCCAAAACCCCTCATTAGATTAGTTGTGTTTAATTCCTTGATCTTAAGCTTGAGCTTCAAAAGAACAGTATCGCGGTACACCGGACAAGAGCGGCGGTACACCGCAGTACCACGGACCAAAGGCGCGGTGCATAGGATAGCCCGATCAGTAAGCTAAGTAAATGTGCGGTACACCGGACTAAGGCGCGGTACACCGAACTGAGGCACGGACCAGGAACGCGGTGCATAGGCTAGTCCGACCAGTAAGCTAAGAAAATGTGCGGTACACCGGACTAAGGCGCGGTACACCGGACTGAGGAACGGACCAGGAACACGGTGCATAGGATAGCCCGTCAGTTTGCTTTGAAATCAAGACGAGTGATTTTGCGGTGCACCGGACCATACCCGCGGTACACCGCATGAAAGGGTTTCTGCACTATTACTAGAGGACAAAGCTTATATCCGTTGGAGTTAAAATAGATCCGTTAGATACAAGCCTTTTGACCGTTGGGAGCTCATTTCAGCTATAAATTGAAGCTCATTCAAGACACAACTTAAGCCTTCCATCTACCAATCTTAAGAGCAACTAATATTATCATTCAAGAAGGTTTCAAAGGAGCATTCAAGTCATATTCATTCTCAAGCTATATAGTTTATATCCACTCATTTAGGAGTTTAGTTACAAGCTTTTATAAGCACCCCTAAACACTTTTCCTTTCCTCTTAGTTTTTGTAATAGATTAAGAGAGTAGTGTGAGTATAGGTTCTATACTTGGTTCCTTGTGTTGGTGATAACACAAGTGTATTTCCTTCAAGGTTTTGAAGTGGTTGTAAAGGGTTTGTAATCTCACCCGGTTTAAGAGTTACGAATATTAGTTGAGAATCTTGCAAATCCTAAGGAGGCTTCCTTAGGTAGTGGATGTAGGGAAACCGAACCACTATACATCGTTGTGTATCGTTTTCTATCCCTACACTCTTTACATTTCCGCACTCTATATGCTTGATAAAATGCCTACATGAATAGTTTGATAATATTGTCTTTTAGGATTATCTAGTTCTTTACTATTTAGTTTGCTAAAACAATAGGTTTCAAATTAGCTTTTAATTTTATTTACTTGAAATAAAATTAGCCGATTAATTTCCATTGTCCTATTCAACCCCCCTTCTAGGACGCATATAGAATATCATCCCTTTTTGTGAAAGATAAATACATTTAGGAGACATCATTTTAGGTAGAAATTGGACTTAGTTAGTTGATCTATAAGCATGTTTTGCTATATTACACTTTCTTCCTTTTGATTTGTATTATTGTTACTTTTAAAGATTTTTTGCGTTAATTTTATTGTTTAGTATGGAGTTCTTAGGTATATGGTTTCTAGGATGCACAAAAATGAAGATAAGAAGTGAAGTTTAATGTCCAAGTTCAAAAAATTGTTAAAGGAGCAAAAAAATCACTTTAGTGAAGGAGGGGGAGCACTAGAAACTAAAAGGTCGTCACTTCTAGCCCTTACTAGCCCAAATGGTGCATATTCTAGCCTGATTATTTGAATGAAAAGGCTGCTCTTCTAAATTAGAAAAATTTGAGAAGTTGAATCAGGTAATTTGGACTTACGACGCAAAAGTTGTACCTGTTTTACGTGAGGGTGTACAACAGATGCAGGAATAATAAAATAGACTTAGGCCCTAATTTACTTAATTAAACCCAAGATTAGACCTAATCCGTTTTTACTCTATATATAAGCTCCTTTGAACATCATTAATCAGCACCTCTCATGAGTTTCATTATTGTATCATATTTAGAGAGAGGCACAGAGCAGAAACACTTGGAAGCAAGAGGCAGAAGCTGGAGAAGACTTTCTTCCTCCACAATCAGCTAGATTATTCCAATTAGGTTCTTTCTATTTTTATTTCTGTTTTAGGACTTATGTTTTTTGTTAGTTTTATTTCTTTTCTTTATTCAGTTATGAGCTAAACCTAAATTACTTGAGACTCGTATTATGGGATAAACCCCAGTTTCTAATTTAATGTTTTTCCTATTTGGGATTATTCCAATTTAAATTAAGTTGCATATTGATTCTATTCTTGTATTTATTTACTATCACTGATGTCGCGAATCAAGGGTAGGTTGTAGTAATTAGGCTATTCACTAGTGGCGGTGATCATCCGGAAGGGGGAGGGGGTTTAATTACATAACTAGGATAGAAACACGTGGTAGTCGTCATTGATCCTAGCGGGCTTGACTAACCACGTAGCCAATTATGGTTAATTAATTAAAAATATGAAAGTAGCTTATAGTCGCCCTAACGGGGATTGTAATACCGTAGGATTACCTCCTAAGTCCACCGTGACCGGAGTTAGGAATATATTAGAGTCCCGACTAATATCAATTACCAATTTTTCCCTTAAACGAATGCATTAGATTGTTAACTTAGGTGATTCCTTAGCGAGACTCAAGTATATTTCTCATAGTTGCGTAATCCTTTTGAGTTTAATTCTTAGTTTAATTTAGCTTTTACTCCACATTCATGTGTTTACCTTTCATTATTCAAAAAAAAAAAAACAAGTATCCCTTTTATTTATTTCTGCAATTAATTCTACTTCTTCTCTAATCATATTAATCTTAACTCGCAATTCCTATGGAGACGATACTCCCATTTTGACTTATCTATTACTTGGAACGACAGGTACACTTGCGGGGTAGTCGCTTCTCTTCTTTAGTGTTGGTTTTTTTCACATTCTAGGAGCGAATGGTAACCAACTTCCTCATCTATAAATATCTCATCTTTTTCATAATTTAGGTATGCATTTTTCATAAAGTACCATACATAATCTTTGAAGATCATAAAGTCCTATAAAACTTCCAATCTCCCAAATTACTTATGGGGGCAACGGTTTATGAGCACCTAGAATGGAATTGTTTAGAAGACGTGTTAAAAAATAAATATTTACATGAAAAATGGGTGAAATGGTTAATGATGTGCATCACTAAAGTGGTATAGTCCACTAACTACAATGGAAAGATACTCATTATAAAAAAATCCTACAAGGGGAGCCTTGTCCTCTTTTCAGTTATGCCTTGTTACTCAGGCTCTCACAGTCTTAATAAAAAACAAAATGGATAATAAATTGATAGAAAGTATGAAAATAATTAAAAGTTGTCCAACATTGACCCATATACTTTTTGCGGGATGACAACTTGTTCTTCTCAAATGCTAATGACATAGAATTCCATAACTTTATCCAAATTCTATATGAGTATGTAACTGCAACTAAACAAAGGGTAAATCCTAATAAGAGTAGCATTATATTTAGTGTCAACCTACCAAAAAATATTAAAAATAATCTTAGACCTATATTAAAAATGAATATTATGGCAGACTTGGGAAATTACTTAGGCTTCCCATCTAACTAGGAAAGGTCTAAAGTAAAGAGTCTCAGTTGGCTAATAGATAAAGTCTATAAAAAATGGGTGAACACCACACGCGACCGTTTATTTTTGTCAAAAATCCGCTGGAGGTACCCTATCGAAGAAATTCTTCGAAATGGACCTTTAAGTTCAAATATGTGACACCTGTAGCCCTTTTTTAACATTTCTGTCAGTTGTCCGTTAGTCAACGCCGCATGGCGCCACGTCACCGCCATATCAGCTCCACGTCAACATTATTACTCTTCGTCATCATGGTCTTTATTACTTTATTCTAATTAAAAAAACTTTAAACGCTTGAAGCGTTTAAAACCATCAACAATGGAAGAACCCAAATCAAAAAAAAATCTCTTCAAACTCGCATTCCCACACCAAGCCTCTTTCCTGCACAAAAATTCTGCCGCCACTCATGTCCATTCTCCACCATCCCATTAACAATCGAAGATTCCAAATTAAAAAACAAAAAAAACACTCTTTAAACTCACCTCCCCACAACAAGACGCTCTCTTGCACAGGAATCCCACTGCCACTCGTGTCCATTCTCCACCATCATCAACGGCTTGGCTACGCCATTAACATTCGAAGAACCCAATTTTAAAAAAATCTCTTCAAACATACTTTCTTAAGAACCCAAAGAGGAAATAACTAACACTATATGTAAAATAAGTCTAGTATATACACAAAATGAGGATATCCCTATTTGGTTACTGACAAAAGATGGGATAGTCACTATTAAAATAATGTATCATAAACTCAAAGAGGAAAATGAGAAGGCTGATCTAGTCATTAGGGATAAGCAACCCGCCTATAGACCCCCTAATATACTATGCAAAACAATATGGGGACTTAAAGTACCACCTAAAGTGAAATTTTATATATGGAGAATGTGTAAGGGAGAACTAACTACTGAAGCTAATAAATTTAAAAGGCATCTCAATATCAACAATATATGTAAGATATGTAATATACATGCTACAACTATTGAATATTTGAGTTTTGAATGTCCCTAGGCTAAGGAATGGGGGTTAAATAGCTAATGAAAGAGTTAACAGGGTTGAGGAGTGGCTTCATGAGTTGATCCAAACCAGTGATAATAATAAATAAAGGGAAATAACCCCCATAGTTGAGAGAGTAGCCATGATGTGTTGGCACATATGGAAGGATAGACATGAGAAAGTATTTAAGAATACCCCACTTGGTCCAAACAAAACAACTGCTAAAGTTATTATTGCATGTGATGAAGATACAAGCATAAATATAAGCCTGATGCAATAGAGTCCACAATTAACGTGATACTAAAAAGTTAAAGTAAAGGTAAAAAATAGGGTAAAAAAGGGACATATGATAAATCTAAGGATTAATCTATACTTGAAATTAATATAGATGGTTTTTTCATTGAAACAACTAAAAAAGCTAGTGTTACTTGTATTGCTACATACTTTCAGGGAGAATTCTTAGGAGACCAGACTTGGACTTTTGTTGCATATACAACTCAAGAGGCGGAAACAATGGAGATTAGAAATGTTGTCCTTTTCGCGCTTACTTAATGATTGTATTAGTATTATTGAGACTCTTTGTTGTTATAAACTGCCAGACAATATGGGAGTATATAACATATCCAAAGATATTTTATCTCTTAAATACAATAAAGATTATGAATTCACCTTCATGCCATGAGTGATGAATAAAGCTACTAACTGGGTAACTAAACAACATCTTCTTGGCATGTTGTTTAGTAATTGGGCACACTCTGTCCCTCCCCAGTTAGCCACTTTGATTATTTTATATTGTAAGTGTACGGACATTGGATAGTTTGCCTACCCCGATTTATTTTTAATGAAATCTTTATGCTTCACTAAAGAAAGGCTTGTTTATAATCACTTTTATTGCTTTTAATTTGATTTTGACTAATAAAAAATCATCTGTGTTAGCAATGTTGATTGTAAAGTGTGTTTAAATAGAGAACTAAGATCTTAACGTAATGTTTTTTTACAAGTAAAATAAATTTCCACAGTCTGTTATTCGATACCCAGTTTGTTGAAGCTACACTCTAGAAGGCCGGTATGTCATTTCTACCAGCCCTCTGTTTAGCCAAGTACACAGATCTAACAGCCAAGCAATTGAAACATCGAGATATGTGTTTGAACCGCATGTTGTCATACAGTTTTGCTATCTCTCCAACCGGCAACACATATAGTTTGACCTTCCACCACGCAGTTGACAGCGACATCATACCTTGAATAAAATCAAGGTTGTCTAAGCAAATAATCGAATTGATTCCTGGGTAATTACATCCTACAACTATAGCTTCCAGACCTGCCATTGCTTCTCCTTTTGCTGTCATCTCAACTGAAATTGCCTTGAAAAAAAGTTTCCTTCTTCTCGTACTGTTTTCCAATCTTAAAATCCCAATGCCACTAAACTTAGCCCGAGAAATGAAAGAGACATAAGAAGTTATTATGGCTTGGACACCCTGTAGTTCATTCTCTCCCAAGACTAGTGTGTTGGTTTGGGATAGTTGGACATGTCTAAATGTTCTCGTGATTGTGTTTCATTCCTTTCCAACTAGGTTCTTCATCCCCATATTCGCAACCCTATTAATGTCCTCCAGATCAAGGTGTCTGTTCTCATGAATCACTTTCGTTTTATGTTTCCAGATATTCCATAATATTAGGAGAAGGTAAGCTGTAACAATCCTCTTGTCCCATCATGTAGCTCTAATGTCCCGCAATACTTTGGCAATTCAGTATCCTTATCCTCCCTCTAGCCGCTCGTCTATTCTGATCTGAAGCGCTGAACCGACGCATACCTGTTTACAAACTGATCATGAAAGTAGAAAATGGTTGATCGTTTCCGTTTGTTTATTACACTAGTATCACCAGTTATCTGTAGCACTATTTTTATTTTTGAGATTTTTCTTTGTCGGTAAAATGTCCTTACATGCATTCCATACAAAAATCCGCACTATATTTTGGACATTTGTTTTCAATATGGTAGCCCAGACTGTTGGGTCGTTCATTTCACACTGAGAAAACGATTATGCAGTGTCTGCAGTTGCCTTTTTGGGAAAGATTCGATACCCCGATTTGGTTGTATATTCTTCCAACCTCATATATGGCCAAGTAAACGTGTCCTGCCACTTCCTCCTTAGAATAGGTATTTTCTCGATCTCTTTGTAAACCGATTCGGGGAAATTTGTGTTCAGAATTTTAGCGTCCCACAAGCTATGCTGTAGATCTCCCCGCCTAGGCGCGTCTAGGCGCCGCGTAGGCGTCAACTCCCCCCTCAGCCGCTTACGCCTAGTTAAAATTCTAGGCGTTTTTGCCTAGCGCCTTAGTCACCGTGGAATAGGCGCCTAGCCCGTCTAGGCACCGATTAATGACAAAAAATGGTCGCCTAGGCGCCGATTACTGGAAAACATTCCCGCATAGACCTTTTTGTCATTTTTCTTATACTCTAGAGTTCTTTAGTTGATATTATAACTCAATTTTTAGTATCTTTATATTTACTATAGTGTTGTTAGATGAATTTTATGACTTAAATAGTTAAAATTGCTATAATTACTACATATAAATTACTAAATATAAAAAATTACACATCGGGATTCAAAACCGTATAATTCCGCCTAGGCCCCGTGTAATCTCGCCTAGGCGCTAGGCCCCGATCGACCGCCTAGCGCCCAAGACCGAGATCTACAGCATAGCCCACAAGTCAGCTCCTTCCATCACCAGTTGATTTACTATGCTAATGTTTAGGTACAAGCTTTGTCTCTTATAACTCCAAATTTCAACCATTGGTGTTTCCAAATATCTGTATTCTATCCATTTCCGATTTGGATGATCCCTTTTTAAATTAACACCTTTCAACCCTCCAAGATGCTTGCCCAGGACCAGGATCTACTCTGTCGAAGTTTGACATACAAAAAGTCTTCCTTAGGATGATAGATAACTTTAAGAATTTTAGCAGCTACAGAGTGTGGGTTTTGTAACAATCTTCACACCTGAACTGCCAGTAGATTTATTTATTCTCTTCAGATCCTGAAATCCCATTCCTCCCATAACCTTTGCCAGTCTTATGCATAGTTTGGATTCACATTATCAAAGTAAAAGAAATGATAAAAGAATAAAAAAAATAAAAGAATGAAAAAGAAAGTGATAACTATGTTTGGATTGCAATTAAAATACTAAATATAAAGAAAGTAACTGATTATCAAATTACTTTTTTGGGTTCATATTATTGTTTTTTTTACATAAATTACTTTTATACCTTTTTAATGTTATGTATAACATTGTATATTAAAGTTATTAGGTTATTCAAAATATTTTAAGAAATAATTATTTTAAAAAATTAACTTCTAAATAGAAGAATTAAAAACTAACATTATTAAAAAATCTACAAAATTACATAATTAATTAAGTAACTTTTTTTTATTAAAAATCTAATTCAAATTTAAAAACTTTTATTCATATATATATTTTTGAAAACATAAATCCCAACCATACAATGTAATAATTAATAAAATTTAGCTAAAATAATTTAAACGCCAACATACAACACCACTGAATCTGGGGGATTGGTAATTACTTATGACTGAGAAGGCAGATAAGTCGACCTGGGACATCAGAGTGGTCACAACTTAAATCCTTTTGCTTCTTTGGCAAATTTGGAAGCATAAAATGAAAAGCTTACATGAACAGGGGATACTTGATGTTTGATGTCTCCCCATTTGTCATGATTTAATCTTAGTTGGAGACTTTTTTTTAGTGTTTTAGAAGTCTAAATACTCGATTTTCACAAGATATAGTGCACTTTCCTATTTCTAGTCTTGATTTAATGAATTATTATTTTTAGAGCATATCGGGTTTAATTATTTATTTAGTGTGAAGCTTCAAAGATATATATGGAGATTAATTAGATGTCAAGTCAATTCTAAGAGATAAAAGAAATAAGACATACATGGAAATTGGAGAAAAGAAAGGAAAAGCTAGGATATGGAAAGATAAAGTTGCCAAATAAATCTGAATTCCAGCACCACGACCACAAAAAGACTTATATCTCAAGATTGGTGAGGAATTTGGAAGAACGGTATGAACCAAAGTTATGGATCTTTCCGAGAAGATCAGTTTCGACTATTGGATCGTGTCAAACGGATAAGTAATGAAGCAGTTATGACCAAAACAAAAATGGGGCTGATTGTTACCTTTTCTATATTTTAGGGTTACGAATTTGAGTGGGGCTTGGAGTCCATTACTTGTCTTTTACTCCAAGAAAACGAATTAGGTCTTCTAAACACCTATAAACACACCCTTATATCACTTGTAAATAATCCTTGCCTCACATAAATTAGTCCTTAGGTTTTATATCATTAGAGTTATTGTAGAGAGCAAGATGAAGTCTTTTATCTAACCTTTTAGTTTATTTCCTTCAGGTATGAACTAGTTTTCCCATAGCTTGGGTTTTGCATTATGTATAATCTATGAATTCTATTTTCTTTCTATCTAAGTTTCTTTGGGTATTATATGTTTTAATTTGATATTAGCTGCTTACCCATATATTTGTTTAAGTGTTTTGAGTTATTGCCTGTCCTAAACCTGATCACTTTAGGCTTTCTTAAGAGTAGTTAGATGGTCGCCCGGAAGGGGTGTCTAATTATTGAAACACCACATAACGTCTAGTGTCCGATATTGGTCCTGACAACACCGATTCTAACTAGATAGTCATTAAGGTATGTTTTAACCACTATCACCATGTTTGGAATTGAATCGCTTAGGGCCTTGGTGGAGCTTGATAACCCTAAGTTTAGGCTGCCTCGTGGTTGTGTTGTAGCCCCCCTAGCCGCTCTCAAGGTCTAGGCTATGGAATTTAGAATCCTGACTAAGTATCTAAGAGTTATTATCACCCTTATTAACTAGATTTTGATAGAAAGAATCAGAAGGATTAGTGCATACTAGCAAAACCTAAGCTATATCTCTCATCTCATATTCTCATCTTTATTTTATTGTCTTTAATTTTCATTAGTTTAATTAATTATCTCTCAATTTAATCATCTTTATTTCCTGTCTTTTAATTAATTACTCTCTACTCGTAAATATTTTCTCATTCGTATAACACACTAAGTCCCTGAGAACGAACTTTCTTATCATTAAAACTCGCATACGTCATGTAATACTTGCAGTATCGTGCTAGTCTAGGGTGAATTGTGCATCGTTTATCTATCTTTTATTATATTATTTTATCACACCCTAGGCAACACCAATGTTAACGGTTATTTATGCCACCAATGCCTCTATGAAGGACTTTCTTGAACAAAATTGGATGGATACTTTACCTGGGAATGATAGTGAACGGCTAACAGGAGAACAAGACACGTGCAGTTTCCATACTCCTCCAGGTACACAAATTTTATACACATGTGACGCCTCTTTTACACATGGATCGGGGCAAAGCAGGATTGGACTTGTCAGAAGGGATTTTTCATCCAACACATGACAGGTTTTTTCCAAGAGTGTGTGGACGGACTCAGCAGCAAAAGGGGAAGCAACTGCGGTGCTCGAACCTGCCTATATGGCCAAACAGGAAACGTCTAAGAAAACGACGATTTGCTCGGACAATCTTGATTTGATTCAAGGTATCAAATCGCTACCAGCAACGTGGTGGAAACTCAAGCCGTACATTAAGAGAATTCGGGCTATTGCGGAGGATCATGGGGACATGCTCGTTATGCATATCCCAGTATGGAGCAATGGCTTGGCAGATAGAGATGCACGGATTGCTAGAGAGAAGGATCGAAGATAATATTTTTTGATGCAACTGACGGCTAGATTTGGACGACTTGGTTGATTATTACCGCTTTTATCATTTGACCGGTCTAAAAAAAAGAAAGAAAATCTATTTAAAGTTTTGTTCACGTCCTATTTGAGTGTGCTTAGAGCAAAAAATAAAAGATTCACGCCCTATTTTATAAAAAAAAAAAATAGAAAAAGAATTTTGCTATAGCACACTCAAAATCAAGATATCACTTCAAGAAAGGGAACAAAAATCACAAAGTACTGGGCAAAATCAAGATCCAAACCAAAATATCTTGAAGAAAGTAAACGATTTACAATGGCAAATGCGTGGAGAAGAAATCAACCCATCAAAATCCTAACCCAGAAAAACTTATTTCTCTTCTTCTCCACTTCTCTACTCCTCTTAATCTTCCTCTATCTCTCTTCCCAAACCCAAATCCCTTCATTAAAACCCAGCAAATCTCTTCAACTATCATTCTCCAACTCCCCAATCAAACCCTTCGATTGCTACAAATCACCACAAGCATACCCTGTTATAGCCAACACTGTTGAAGGAGTAAAATACCCTTTTCTTTTTTCCTTATCAGATTTCGGAAACATACCAGACAAACCCCATAAAAATATCAATAGAACCCTTAAAGGTAAAGCATTTCGAAAGCCTGATATATCTGAAACAGTTCAAGAATTGTTCGAAAAATGGAAAAAAGAAGACAAAGATGGCATTTTTATCGATGTTGGAGCTAATGTCGGTATGGCTACATTCGCAGCGGCTGTTATGGGATTCAAAGTAATGGCTTTCGAACCGGTTTTTGAGAATTTGCAGAAGATTTGTGAAGGGATTTATTTTAATCGCGTCGGAGAGTTAGTTGAGGTTTTCGAAGCTGCTGCTTCTGATCGGATCGGAAATATCACATTTCATAAGGTATTTCATTAATTTTTAATTATATTGTATGATTTAATTATTTATTTATATTTTCCGATCACATATATATGTATATATAGGTGGTAGGTAGGCTTGACAATAGTGCAATATCAGCTACGGGTGCAAAATTAGCGTTTAAATCTAACAAAGAAATAGCAGTTGAAGTTAAAACGATTCCTTTAGATGAAGTTATAGATGATTCAATGTCCATACTTTTGATTAAGATAGATGTTCAAGGATGGGAGTATCATGTACTTAAAGGAGCTTCGAAACTATTATCGAGAAAAAAAGGTGAAGCTCCTTATTTAATATATGAAGAAGATGAGCGTTTATTACAAGCTAGTAATAGTAGTGCTAAAGAGATTAGGGGGTTTCTTCAATCATTGGGTTATAATCATTGTACTCAACATGGTACTGATGCACACTGCACTAAAACAGATTGAGATCGTTGTTTTACAAAGAGAATTATATTTGTAAATGTTAGATGATTTAGTGTTATTTTTTAATTCCTGGTGGTTGAATATTTTATTTATAACTTGCCATGAATATTACTTTGTGTGCTTCTATAATTGTAATTTGTTTGAGAGGATTAACTCTTTTTTAAGGCTTTCAGATAGTTTATATTTGGAACATCATTTTTCTAATATAGTTTACATTACGGATGCAAATTTCTATAATGAAAATTGTTGCTATAAAACTTACTAATATGGTGGCATATTTTGTTTCCTAAATGTTCAATTATTCGATTTTGTTTGAGTTTTGTGCTAGTAAGGAAAACTAGAGATGCTATTGGGTTTAAGTTTTAGTGTTTAATTGTAAGGGCAAGTTTAAATGTTACAATTGTCTTGTGTTTTTTCTGTTTACGAATTGATAGTTGTCAAAATTACATGTTAAGTGGAACGTTTTCTGCACATGTTCGTAATATTCCTTTAAATGAGGGGTAAAACTGACAATTAGCTTTAAACTTAAAAAGAAATGCATTAAGCAATCCCATGAATTTTAAAAAGATACAAAAACACCATTGTCACAAATGAAATCGATAATATGAACCTTTGAACAAAAAAAAAGATAATATGAACTTGTATATCTTTGTTAAATCATAATTCTATGTAAAAAGTCTCCATTTATTTTCTATAACCACAATTAAAATAGTAACACATTATTTAATCAAATCACCAAATTTCGTCGACCACTTTGCCAATTTATTACTCGAAGCTCAACACTATATTGGGCCACTAATCTTTTGGGCCACTAGTCTTTGAAGGACCGCACCGTTCCACCATAACATCATAAAGTTGTTTACCATTCTACATATAATAAAAAAAAATCATAAATCAAATAAAGACCTATTATCTCACATGATCTAATGAATCTAATAGTATCAATGTATCATAATACTTACAAATATCACCGGAAAAAAGTGTATTTGTCCTTCAGGCTTTGTTTGTGTTTCTTTAAAATAAACTAAAATCGGAAAATTTGGCCACCATAGCTCCCAATTCACAAATGTTGAATATCTAATAATAGATAAACCAAACCAAACCAACCAGTCATTAGCTATGCATTTATTCCAAATATTTAGAGTTAAAAAAAGATTACTAACTTCCAACGATTTTTTCCTCCCACAAATGCATTTTCACCCGATTCTTGAAGCTCTTCTCCTACTTTTACCTCCTGCAAAACAAAAATAAATTAATAAAAAATCATAATCATACAATAAGTAGTAATAAGAGAATTCTCATACCAGAGATTCATCATCAAAAACAAATCTCACTCTTGTAGTCTGTAAAACAAAAATGCACATATATTCAGAAACAACAATTAAATTACTTGTATGAAAAGTTACATTACCTGGACTAATAAGAGTAGTCCAAGAAGGCTAATAGGAACTGCTGCATATAAATTATCTGCATAATTTAAATAACCTGCAAGACCTGTTCATACAAAAATCAACACTAAGTATTTTCTTGATGAACAAATGTGCATATATTTAAAGAGTACTCGCCTAAAAGAATAATTGGAATTCGATAATCAGGTTCTGGAATTACGGTTTCTTTCTTAACTTTCTTTCCTGGTGCTTTTCTTCCTAACTGCCACTTTAATATTAAGTAAAATTAGATTTAAGACAGTAAATTTAGAGAGTGTGTATGTATTTACCAAGGAAGTGACGGTAAAACAGTTATTTGAAGCAATTTTGGTCCTTCTCGAAAGTGAATGGCTTCTAAGTATGACTTTGCCATAAAATGAGCTCTGGAAATTCCTTAAAAGTCCATTCACTACTTGTTTATCTACAAAAATGTTACATTAAATCCATCAAAAACAAGTTAAGACAAGGAATCGTGATTACATGATTTACAAATTAAGGTATAAAAAGAATTAAAGCTTACTTACTCTGTGAAGGATTAAAGCAAGAAGTAGATAGAAGAGTGCTCTCCATTTTGATGTTTCATCATATTCTTGATATTTGGTAACAACAATATATGTGTTTTTGTGTACGCAAATGAATGAGAGGTCCTGCTTTCGTGCAACATTTTTGGGGTAAGTTTGCATTTACTCACCTGCCCTTTTTTATTTTATTATTAATTGACCAAAAATCTAAGAAATGAAGGGTAGTTTGGTAATTAACGGGTAGATACCTTATCTTTTAAAATATCGTTATCGTTAATATTTGGAAGGTGAGCTTAAAGAAGTTCCTTATACAAGTAGCATTTAAGCATACACACTGGTTCTAGTCTCTTTGCTCTTTCATTCATAAGTTCTATCTCGAAAACCATAACTTAAGAATTGAAGAATCTTTAATGGCGAATTGCATATGCTTCACACCTATCACTTCCTTTAACCCCATTAACAAACCAGGTATTGCATTCCTTCTCCTTCTCCCTCTTCATATATCTATATATATATAGGTATGTATGTATATCTATCTCTGTGTAGAATTGAGTGATGTTGTTTTCTTTATGTATGTGCTCACAAATTGCTCTCAAATTCTAGGCTTCTGACCTTGCATATATGACTCGTTTACCATCTAAGCTACACCTCGTACTTTGTTCTAGATAGCTAGAATGTGTTTAATTTACTTGAAGTTTTGTTTCAAGGTATGGATTTAATATTTTCTGTGTTTTTATATTTTGCAGGGCTCATTAGTGGAAACTATAGTGGCAAAAAGGTTGAATGGATCAGTGATGTGGCTAAAATCTCCAAGAGTGGAAATTCTGCGTCTTTTGAAGTTAAGGTAATACTTCATATTTCGATACTAAGCTTGTGAATATATACTTCTATCAAATACTTAATTATGTGTTGCATATGTACGTTGAAAAAATGTATATATTGAATTTATGTGCGTATGATTTGAAATTACCTAACACAGTGTAAAAATCATCTTTTACCACTATTAAATCTCTTAATTGTCTCGACTGCTAATAAATTTTTCCATATGATACATCATAAATACATTTTTTCCCATTTAAGCAAGAATTTTCTTTTGTAAACTGACTCTTGTATGAATGTTGTAGGCCACAACTGGTGATAAACCCGCGAAAGTAAATAGCATTCTATGTAATGATTGCGAAGGAAATGGTAAGTATAAATGATTTTTTTTACGGAGTTCACTTTTTCTCCACGGTTATGGGATTTTCTTCAAAAATCTATGTAATGGAAAATGGTGGTCAATAATGTTCTTTGTTTGGATGTCTGATTCAGGGATTGTACAATGTAAACAATGCAAAGGAGAAGGAGTAAATTCTGTAGATCACTTCAATGGACAGTTCAAAGCTGGTGGGTTGTGTTGGCTTTGCAGGGGTAAAAAGGAAGTTTTGTGTGGAAACTGCAATGGTGCTGGCTTTGTTGGAGGATTCATGAGCACTTGTGATGATTAGTGTTAGACACTCGATTCACTCTTTAATGGGAGAAGTAGAAAAGTTAAATGAATATGTTTGAGCATTTCATTTTGAGAATTACTATTGTTATTTATAAAGAATTTCTTCCTATTTATCTTATATGGCAATAACATATCTGAGTAGGAATTATTCATGTCTTGGGCCTTTCTTGTTCAAGACCATTCTATTTGGCTAATGCAGTCTATAGCATACAGCTGTAGAGGGTTAAACAGTGTTCTATTTACAGTACTTTGATGGCAATTTTTTTCTTTAAAGGCAAAATGCAAATTAATGGGGGCCACCTTTATTGCATTTATAAGTAACATGACACAGTTAATAACTAAATAGTTAAGTGTTACAAGAATTTGTAATATAAACTTTAATAAATTTTTTCCTTGTCACAACTTTTATAATAAAGGCCAAACTTTAACAATATTTACACATCGAACAAATATTTTCATCTTGACAAAAAATTTAAAATATCAAGTAACAAGTTACTAAATTTCAAATGAATAATAATATACACCACCTAAAATTATATCACTCAAATACTATTCAATGATGTGGCGTAAAATGGTTGGCTATAAAAGTAGTCTATTTTTTTTTTATCTAATAACACGATTTATTGTCAACCAATTCACACCATGTCATTGGGTGGTAATTGAGTGGTATATATCATTACTCTTTTCAAATATCCACCATTTTCTATAAAACACCAAATAGCTCAATTCAAAAAGTATGTCAACTAAATTCAAAAAACACTTAGGGGGTGTTTGTTTGCACTTAATGAGATCTTAATCTGGTTCATTAAGACACTGGGTCAATCAGACTGTTTGTTTTTCCTGGCCAATTCAGATCTGAATGCCTCTTAATTGGTCTGTTTCATTAAGATTTCAAACGAAGTCTGAATCATTCAGACACTGCCTCTTAACAGAATAAGTACTATTCAGCTGTCCATTCAGCATTCAGCACTTATTACTTAAAAAAACAAACGACACCTTAGCCTAAATATTAACTCACAAAACTCTGAAGGGTTTAACTAATATAAAAAACACTTTAACTAGATATCAAATTCAATTGGTAACATTCTAAAAAACAATGAGTACTAACAATAAAGTCAAAATGAATAATACAGTTTTGCATAAAATCATATTCTAAATCTATCTAATTTGTTATATCATCAAAACCTTTCAAAAACTGCAAGTGCTCAACATCTCTATTTTTTGTATTCCGTTCAAAACTTGGTATGCTATCGAAAACCCTAACAATTTTTTTTCCAAATTTGTATGCACGAGAACAAAATCCGCCTTAACTTGCGAACAAACCTCTTATATTTCAATTATACGGGATTGTGTTGATTAAGAGCAACATCATAACAATACCAAAAATGACAAACTACATAAAAATATGGAAAAACTAACCACGATATGGACTCAGAACGTCGGAAAATATTAACAGACACCTCGGTCAATGAAGTCAAATGAAAAAAGATCCTTAATTAATGAATCAGAACTTTCCAAGTCAAAGGTATCCTAACATGCCACGAAAATATCTTGTAAGCTGTCCAATAATTAATTTTCAAATTTCGTGATTATAATAACTACAAATAACAAAAAAAAACAAGCAAACGAAAAAAATACTCAAAATTTGGAGAAACAATTCTCAAAATCGAATTCAGAACGACAAAAACCCTTGAGACCACCTCCGGTCAACAATAAAATACTTTGGTCAACGAGATCAAAGTACGCTAGTCAAAATAAATACGACAAACAACATATATAAGACGAATTTGGAGAAAACGATCTCGAAGAAGGTTTCAGGACGTCAAAAAACTTTTGGACGGCCGGGCCAAATAAAGTGATGGACAGTTGTAGAAGCCAACGATCAACGATAGCTGGTCCACGGTCAACTAACACTAGATAACGATCAGACTAGTGGTCAATGGTCAAAATTATAAAAACTAAATTCAAAGATATATATATATATATATATATATATATATATATATATATATATATATATATAATACTTTTTTTAAACCAATCAGATATGCGGTGCACTAAAGGATTGTGCACCGCGAAGTAGTTGTTCACCACCTTCGTCTTCTTCACCCACCAACTATGCAAACAAATGGAACGAGTTGAGTACTAGCTGTGCAAACTTTTTCTCTTAAATTTCTTGAGTTGAGAGGAGTCGAGCCAAATTTTTTAAAGCTTATTTGTTTAGCTTATCAAACGAGGTTTTTTGAACCGAACTCGAGTTATTCATGAACAGTTTATTTTTTATGGTTGAAATGAAACTTTCATGAACCATTGGTATTAGACAGAGTGTGTGGTATAAATTATAAAGTGTGATACTAATGAAAAAACTCAAGTTAATATATTATGTTTAATAATATGTTTTTGTTGATAAATTAAATATTAATTTACATATAACAAATATAAAGGAGCAGTCAATGAACATATTCGAATAAACTTGTTTTTTTAACGAAGGAGTTCGATCAAACTATTTGTTTTTTTTGTAAAAATGAATGAGTTTGAACAATATTTTTCCGGGCTCGAGCTACTCAAGAATTGCATGGTTCATTTATAACCCTAGATCCGACCCATGAAAAATCAAAACCCTAACCCGACCGTAACTCTTTGTTATAGCTCCAAATATGGCGATTTCAGTGTCATTTCTTTTTTTTTTTTGACGAGGAGGAAAAGATATGAAGCTAATTTGTCAAAGAAATTATCGATCCAATACGTGAATAAAATTTTAACCGGTTATCTCGTTTGCTCTGATATACCAATAATTATAGAAATAATGCGCCGTTTTGCTTCTTGTAGCATGTATAACAACTTGGAGTAAACAATATCTTCAAAAACTAATCGAATTGTCGAGTCTCATTTTTTAATTTTTTTAAATATTTAAAACGTGATTTTTTTAATATTGAAGTTTGCCTTATTTTGTGTACAAAATTAAGCAAAGCAATACCCAAAATATTTGTCTCCTTAAGAGGAATACACATATATTTTCTAATTCAAAAATCGTAAAGTTTGACAAATCTTTAATAACACTCAATCTCCTTCTCTGATCTTCACCTTTTCTACACCAAGCCTAACTTTTTTCTTTCGCTCTCTGCTCAATGCAACAAATTTATTGTTGATGTCTTTTAATCCTAAGCTCTGATACTAGATTTTTTTATAATTAGGACCATATGTAAAAGAAAAAAAATAAGAAACAAAAAGTAAAAGGAATACCAATATAAATGGAAAACCCAAAAGAGGAAAACCCACTGGTGGAGGAGAAGGTTTTATTATAAATGAGAGTCTAGTGGTTGTTTAAACATGTTATCTAATAACATATACAACAAACTATATTTTTAGGTAAACAAATATTCTAAAGTTAATAAGTAAATGAGACATGTCTTATAGGAATTTGGGCTACAAACTCTAACAAAAACTAGCATGGCCTTCATTGTACATTTGCCTTAGCGCCATAAATGAATAAATAGAGATTTGAGTATTTGGATGATATAATTGATCAAAGGAACATCCTATTTGAGTGTGTTGCTTCGAAAATCTTGGAATATATTAAAGCATAACTATTGAAAATAAGGTTGCCACGTTTGAGTTATGACTGATTGCTTATGTCCAATTAAAGAATATTAGAATAAGTATGAATTATGCAAATCATGCTAGCTTGGGGTTGAATCTACGAATTTCTACTTAGGAAACATATGATCTATCCACTCACCTACAAGCAAAACTTTGTTATTATATGAGTTCTCTTCCCAATCTCATTTCAAAAACTATTAGCAGTCTTTTTTTTCGCTGACTAAAATGCTACATGAATAGAAAGAAAACATGCAAGCTAAAAACGAAAAGAGTAAAACTTTATGGGAAAAACAATCAAAATGGTAACTGTCTCGGTTTCCATCCCTATGACCTACCATCTATCTTCACACTACTAATACCCGATCTATCCAGATTTCCCTTTAGAATAGTAAGAAGCAAGTTACTCGGTAAGGTTTTATAATCTACTAGTAAAGATTCTAACTAGATGCTTTAGCTAGTGTATCAGTCATAATGTTGTTCGAATGTGTAGACTGTATAAAGTGTACATGCTGATGCACCTCAAGTAGTCTCTAATCTGAAATAAACACAAACTAATAACCCATCTAGTCTCTAATTGGTTACTGATGCTAAAAAAGTTCAAGGAAGTCCGAGTAACTAGTCGTATATTTAAGGACATTAACTAGCTTCCCCAACCACAACGAAGTCATATCCGATATGTTTGTCATAACCATCAATTTTTAAGTTTTACTCATTAAATGCAATGGGCATCAATACATGTAGGTTTCCAATCATTGACAAAAGTTTCACCCATCCAGATTTCCACAAAATTCATAGGATTTTATATCACTTATATCTATGAATTGATATATCACACTATATGCAATTAATTACCATGTCAAACTATTTAAATCTGAAACAAAATCCTCGAAAGGTAAGCCTGGTGGAAAATAATCTTATGGATCCATATCTTATTTTCATGAATATATTATCTTGCCCTTCTGAATTTGCCACAACATATGAAAAATGTAAGTTGTAAAGATGTCTTTATCCTAATATCCTGAAGATAAAATATCAACGATCTGCTCCCTCCAAGTTTCAAACAAAATTCCATCTTAGCGGTTAACACAAATTAGAATTGACCTCTGGACCAAACCGGACAACTTAAAGTGAATTTCAGAAGGTGTCACACATCTTCTTTTCCCTAATCCAAGAGGGTGTATTTTTCATTATTATCACACTTATTTTTACATAAGTTAAATCTTGTAGGTAACACATTCCAATAACAATTCCACGCGAACACCTAATTTTTGGTGGGAACGCGTACCTTCCATATAGTGTTCTAGACAAACTTACATCCATCACTGGAATTTTCAGAGTTAGAAGAAAATTTATATTTCCTAGCCTCTAACAAAACATGGTACCCAAATTTTTCCAAATATACCACCTTTAGTGCGTGACCAAATAAGGATATTATTTTCTCCCTTAATTAGATTTACTTGACCATCAATACAACTAATAATTGGACAAGGTAAAATCCTAGTAACAATTTCATTTTTCCATCCATAGTCATTTGAGCTAAAAGGTTGGTTGATCGTTTCAAGATGATTTTGTAGGGGCTTTTGAAAATGAGGGATTTGAGACCCAAAGATGGTTCTAAGTATTAAAATTCCTTCTATTGTCAAAATTAAAAATACACCTTCTCTTCAAAAAGTGTCTCTCTTGTAATAAACTCGTCGATACCTATGATTAACCATTTTTCTTCTTTGCCTCCTAATATTCGCGTCTCAGATGATGGATTCCCTTGAGAAATGAGAAATGTGGCAACCAATGGGTTAAATTTATAGAAAATTATCCAAGTCCGACATTCAAGAAAATCAATATTCATTTTGAAAAAAAAATATATAATACTAATACCCCTAGTTTTCTTGCTATTCATAATTTTCTCTCATGCAATCCAGTGAATATGACTATTTCAATCTACACTCACTAAAATTTGAAGCCATGGCTTCTAGAGATTTGCAAAGATTCTTGGGAAATAAGAGCATGTATATGACATAGTTTGAATATTATTTAAGAACGACTTCAAACAAGACCTACTTACCACCTTTAGAGAATAAGATCTCTTTCCACCCCCGAGTGAAATTATTGAATATATCTTGGATCAA
Source organism: Nemophila menziesii (assembly GCA_029959085.1). Classification (NCBI taxonomy): domain Eukaryota; kingdom Viridiplantae; phylum Streptophyta; class Magnoliopsida; order Boraginales; family Hydrophyllaceae; genus Nemophila; species Nemophila menziesii. The sequence goes on along the minus strand of JARWIR010000010.1, from coordinate 18,261,760 downwards.
AATAAGGGTGGTTACCTTTGATCTAGCATGATCCTTAGGCATTCCAAGGTGTTTCTCAAGCAAAATGACCTTCTAATCTAGAGAGTCAGTTCTTCATTACAACAGACTCACTGGGGATCAATTGCTAAAACAAATGGAGGATTTACCACAAGTAACCGATTGTCCTAACAGCTTATAATAGTTACCAATAACCCTTCTAAAGGAATCAATCTCTTTGACATTAGTAGTAACTCCTTATTGGTAAGATCCCACTGTCCAAGTCATCTTGATGGACATAAAGGTTTGAGGAGTTCCTCAATAAGATTAACCTGAAGGATACCATTGTAACATAGTTTTGCATCCACTTATCATGGAATCCCATCTTTTGAAAAATGACAAAGTAAAATTCCCAAGTTACACGATCATACGCTTTGGCCATATCCAATTTGATTGTTGCATATGTTTGTTGAATTCGCTTTTTGTTCTTCAGAAATCCGAATATATCCTACACTATAAAAATTCACTCTTGAATCATCTAACCCATAATTTGTTTAAGGTAAAGTGGAATAATATAGTCAATGACTTTGTAAATAAAGTTAGGACAAACGATAGATCTAAAGTCACCCACTGTTTCTTGACATTCACCTTTAGGATTCATAGTGATGAGAATGTGGTTTAATCCATCAATAGAGACATTATTCTTGAATAAACTCTTTAACCAGTGCAAAAAAGCTGGTGAAATCAAGTCCTATAGTTTTTGGAAGAATAGTCCATCAAACCCATCTAGGTCTGGGACTTGGACCTAAGCATGATATAAATAACATATTAAACTCTTCCAAAGTTGACTCACGTGTGAACATAACATCCATTTTTTAATGATCTTGAACGGTATTTGATTTGCATCCCCAAGTAACACATCCATTGAAAAACCCTTCAAGATACTAATTCGATGCTTGTTTGGTCCTCATTTCAGACTCCCATTCAGTCTCTATGTCTCAATCTTGTTCATGTTCCATATCTTGATAGTTATGGCATGAAAAAAATTGTATTACTATCTCTGACATCAATTCATCTAAATCTCACTCTTTTTACCAATCTTCTCATCCTGGTTTTAATGTTTATCTCCTAGTGATTTTAACGCATCATAGAGTTTCAACTATATATGGTTTATCTTATACCTACTTAAGAATCATTTGTCCAAGCAAAAATTATCCTTATTAAAATGTGTGATCACCCCATTTGTCCGAAACCAAGCAAGTTTCTTCATGACAGATTCTCAATATTTCATGCTTGGGTCCTGTTTGAACCAAGCTTATTCAATGATACCTTGTAGGTGGGGTCATCAACCCATAAGGATTCGAATTTGAATCTACAATCACATTTATTAAAATCATGGCTACGAAGGATGACCAATGGAGATGGTTTGAACCAATAGTTCGAGGGACAGTGACTACCTAATCGGGAAAATAGTAAAATGCTTTTGGTTATACAGGGTCCGATCAAGTTTTTTTGTGACATTTTGATCCCCTTCACGAAGATTTGTACAAGTGAAAAAAATTATAACACGTAAAGATTTCCATTGATCCATTACAATTAATTAATTCATTAAAACCCTTGATCTTCTCATTGTTGGCTTCCTTTTCCCTAGTTATTCATTTGATCTTGCAATGTGCTTAAAATATCCAACCATGCTAACGAGGTAATATTTTGTGAGTTCCATTTAATGATTCTTGACTACATTAAATTCTCTCAGTAAATTTGTAAGAGCAAGAAATTAAACCGCGTACGAACACTAACCGTAATTTTCATTGATCTTTGAGATAACATAAATTCTTCCTGGCCATCCCAGCGGTCATGTTCACACATTTTTTCCAACACAAGATGATGCTTTTGTCTCTACGTGGCTTGTCCGAGGGTTCTACGACACTAAGATAACTAAACTTAAAGTTACACACTATTTTATCAACTTCTTTTTTCTTAATACCCGATCTCATAAGACAATACTTAGAATTGAAAGATATTCCTAGACAGTGGCCACACCTTGATAATTCAATGTTATGCGACCCATTCTTCTATGATCACGAGGCAGAAGTTATCTTGATCCCTTAGAAGCTCCAGAGTATTGGAAGTATTTACTCCATGATTTTTTTTTTCAGGTGACATATTTTCCATGATAGACTTCAAAAAAGTACTCTTCATCATCTAAATCCTCTCCAGAGGTTTAGACAAAATCTTCCTCCTCCTCAAGCTACCCTTTTCATAACTTTATTTCCCTCAATTCGTAGGCAAAATCTCTTCCTCCTTCAGATATTATTCCCAGATCACATCTCTCGATTTATTGTTTATTTATCCTAGTTATTCAAGAATAATCATATGAGGAATCTTCATGAAACCTAGTAAACTTATTAGGAAGAAACCTTCCATATACTCCATGGGTTTTTTAGTTGTTGACAAAGAGCCAGGACTAGGCTCCCAATGATAATTAAATGAGTTATCTAAACCCCAAAGAAAAACTATCCTCCCTAAATTATTGGATGTGTTTATGCTCATTCCATCAGCTAGCTCAACTAGCTACTATATACCCTCGACGAGGGTTGCTATGTTTGGATATTACCTTATGTTGGCCAATTATTCTCAGAGCTTCATTTTGACTTATCAATACCTCCTTGAATTTTCATGACAGATGCCGCCCTTGTTAACTTGATAAAAAACTTAATCATCTTTTCATTAAGTGTCGATGGGATATTCAGTCTTGAATACTTGGTAACGTGTCAATGAAATAACTGGTCTTCTGAAGTTTTTTGATATCATCCGCTATGAGTATCAGGCTTTGTGAATAATTTTGGCAGGTGCCGACACAAAGGTTGGTAGCTTGAATATCTTCATAATGTGTCAACGTAGAGGTCTTTGGTCTTTTGAAAATTCTATTGATGTAACCATTTTACCTTAGACAGCAAAAGAAATTGAGCTTATACCCAAATATTTAAGGCCAATTATTTAATAAGGATCGAACTAAATATTCATTTTTGGAATTGGGCAGTAACCAACTATCACCCCACATATTTTTTCCACTCTATACTTTACTACGTCTCATGACTAGATTGATCAAAAAAAAATTTCCTACTCATAAATGTTTCGAGTCGTGTTACTTGTGACACATGTCATTTTCTCAATTGAGCATTGAATGCTTATTACCCTAGAGGAATGAATTGCCCATTTTACCTGGTATACAATTCTTACCTTTTACAAATTCTCTAGCATCTAATCACTTCTCATAACTATACATCTCCTTTTTAGGGCAATTTTATGGTGTAATTGGCTTATTTTATTAGATCTTCCATATTAAGGTATTGTTTTTTATTCAGATTTTCTTCTGTTTTTCAGTTTTACGTAGAATCCCATGTCCTCGGGTAATGTTTCGAGGGTATGTTAGGGGAATGAGAATAAATAGGAGTTTTTGATATGACTACTCTTTGATGATTCAATACTTGAGACTCAGTCGACACCCAAGGATTTAGATATTTTTTAAGGAGTAACCTTTCCTCTACTCCTGAGGCCAGGCACACATTTATTAGAGTCGTTTATCTTTTATAGAAAGAGGTCGAAGTTAACCTTTTGAGGGAGGAGGGGAATTTCTCACAAGAGGAGGAAGAAGTTTCCATTAGTAATTATTCTCTTACCATCTCAGGTCCTCTAAGGATGAATGTGTATAATATGCTCTCTATAGGATATACTATATTGGGATAACTGAAACAACAACCTTTGGTGCCGAAGTGCGAATATTTGAGCTTAGCCGTGCTAAATTTCACCAAGTTATTCCTTAGGGGAATGTCTTGCAAGGGGGTGGAGATCGGATAACCTAACCAAATAAACAAGCATGTAGGCCTCTTCACATCAAGTATTCTGATTTTGTTTGGAGTTTAAATATGTGGTTGAGAATCCCTTTTGGTCCTTTTATGGAATATCTGCTTAATTGTTACAATTTTTGTCCGAGCATATTGATCGTAAACATTTGGGAATCCATTGTAATATAAAGTTTCACAAATTTTTGGGTTTTACTCCTTCAGTAGAGCTATTTTCATCCTTTTTATAGGCTATAAGAGTCCCTTGGGGAAAATAATGGGTTGTTCCAAATGATGACCCTATTCTACAAAGGGCGCTCGCTTGACTAAGGACTTCTCATATAGCCATAAAGGTTGGCATAACAATTGGGAATTCATAAAGATGGAGATAAATGACACATGTCCCGCGAGAACTGACTTGAAGAGTGCAACTGATAATAAAGTGGATCTAGATATGGACCCAAATGGTAAACTTGCTAAATATACTGATTGGTTACAATCGTCATGATTTGATTTTTTTGGTTCACTGGTAGAAGTTGGAAGATGGTATATGGTAGATATCGATCGAGCTAAGGGTCTCCCCCTAACAGACATTTTCTTCCGAACGTCTAAATCTTGCAAATTTATTGAGCTAGAGTCGCTTCCCTTACTGGTGGACCCACAAGATCATGTTGCCGATGATAATGCTACTCTAAAGGTAATGGATTCTTCCTTCTATCATGTTTTCTTTTGTAGTTTTTGTAACAATACTGTCTGGATGTAGGACGTTGACATGGATGATGACATCATAGATATTTAAACTTTTTGACGATGTTGAGGCTACTTCTACCAAGATCGATGTTGTTGTAGATTTTCAATGGCTTGAATGAAATTTCAATCTCTCTTTTTATGGATGTAACCAGGCCTTAGAGCTATAAGCTTTTATACTTTTTCTTGCTTTCCTGGGGTGTCTTGTAGGCCATCAATGATCATATGGGAATGTTTACCATTTCTTTATGGTATAATTTTTGTTTTGTTTTCCTTGTACATTATGCTTGACTATTGTATGCCCATCTCACTTTTATTTTGACAAGTGCTGGGATCGAGTTGATGGTGTGATGTTACTTTAGAGATATATCGACACATATTTATTTTTGGTTTACCTTCTTTTGATATAACCCTTAAATTCTTGTGAAATCATATTTTCTAATGAATAACAACTATCATTTTTTCTACAGATATTTGTCTTTGATTTGTCTCTTTTTTCATGATTCCCTAAAACAACATGTGATTTTTAGTTAAATATCTATGATATCAATAATTGACATACCAATAGATTTATGGCGTTTTCTTTATCACTGCCTTCAACTTCTGACCTATGGTTTTTATATATTTCCCCTTCTTTTGCTTCGATGAAGGTGAAGGACAGTCCAATACCCTTATTGCATTGACAAGGGTTAGACCGTTGAATAATTTATGATATGCCGATATGAGAATCAAGATTTTAAATGTTTCATGTCGTACGGACGCAGTGATTAGAGTAGACTTTTGAATAATTCATATCATGCCGACACAAGGGTCAGACTTTTGAATATTTCATGTTGTGCCGACACAAGGATCAAACTTTTGAATAATTCATGTTGTGTCGATGCAAGGATCAAGCATTTAAATTATCCATGTCATGCAGATGCAAGAACCTGAATTTTTTATAATTTCATGTTGTGTTGACGCAGGGATCAGACTTTGAATAATTCGTTAGGAGTTTTGAGACCATGGATTGGACTTTTGAATAATTTCTGTTTTTTTGTTACAAGGTTGGACTTTTGAAAAATTCATGATCTTAGGAGACCTGTGAAAAGTTTTGGTCTTTCGATATTTTGAGGTCAGGAAATTATTTTGTCTGACCCCTTAGTCGATGATCGTAGGAAGTTGGGTAAAATAATTTGATAATTCAACATATTTTTTAGGCTAGGAAAATAATAATCTGGCCCCTTATTTTTCAAACAGAAAAGGGCAGTGAATTTTTTTGTTCTTTGGACATTTTCAGATCGGGAAGTTCTGTGGCCAACACTCTAGTCAATGATAGTATGAAGCTAGGTCAAAAGTTTGGATCTTTCAACATTTTTAGGCAGGGAAAGAATAATCTGACCCCTTAATTTTCAAGCATTAAAGGACATAGAAAATTTTTGGTCTTTTAAATTTTTCAGGCCAAAATATCCTTTGGTCGAACCCCTAGCCGATGATCTTAGGAGACAAAGTTTTGATATTTCAGCATTTTTAGGTCGGGAAAAGAATAATATAGCCCTTAGTTTTTAAACATAAATTCTGGTGAGTTTTTTTGTGTTTTGACATTTCCATGTTAGGAAAACCTTTGGCTGACCCACTAGTTGTTGATTGTAGGAGCCCCAATAAAAAGTTCTGATCTTTCAACCTTTTTAGGTCAGAAAAAGAATAAATCAATATAATATCTATAACATTCATTAGAAATTGAAAGGCTCGGTACAATTACAATATCTATTATACGATAAAATTCTAACATATCATTTACCTATGTTGTTTGCTTGATAATTTTCTATGGTGTTTAGCTTTCCACGAGTTTGAAACTGCCACCCATTTTCAGTTGCCAGCTTGTATGTGCTCGGTTGGATATCCAGAATTACTATTTGAGGTCCTTCCCTATTTGGCACAAATTTTTCATGTTTGGTGCTAGTAGCAAATTCTTGCTTTCGTAATACTAAACCTTAGACCTTATGTTTTTTGGCCAAACCTCTTACCGCGAGGCTTGGTCTACTACTATATATTCTAGATTCGATCGAAGATATACTCTTTTTAGAAATTCCTCTATGATGGCTAACTCTACTCGTAGGCTATGTTCGTTTGCGTTTAGATTGAAATCTTCAAGCTAAGTGTCAAAATATCGATTAGAAATACCACCTCACATAATTATGTTAGGATGTAAGGTGTTTCGTTCGTTCTAAGTTTATGGTTGTTCAGTAACACCACAATACTCATGGTTATATCTCCAACCATTTTTTAGGATATTGATTTATTTTTGTAGCCAACCCATAAATAATTGTTCGCTTGCTGACCTCTACTATCCATTGCATTGGGATGAGTGACCAAGGAATTTGCTAGTTTAATGTCTTCCTTATCGAATTGTGTTCGAAAATATTTGGATATGAAATTTGAATTCGTAATCTTTTACTATTGTATGTGGAACTCCATATTGATAAACTAGACTCTGCCAAATAATTTTCCAGGCTATTTGAGCGGTTATCGAAGATATAGCCTTGTCGTCTGTCCACCTAGTGGAGCAATCCACAATAGCATAGATGACCTTTTTTTTGTGGTTTGCTATATGATAGGGGTCCGGTGATATCCAAAACCCATTGGCGAAATGGCCCTAGGCTGGAGATAGGTATCATATTGGGGGATGGTTGTCATTGTATTGCTTTGTGTTCCTAGAAAATCATGCATGATATTACTAGATTGTGGGAATTCGTCATCATGGTTGGTGATGTCTCCCCATTTTTGATGATTTTATATTAGTTGGAGACATCATTTTTAGTGTTATAGGAAGTCATTCAGTCGATTTTCACATGATATATTGCACTTTCCTATTTCTTGTCTTGATATAATGATTTATTATTTTTAGAGCATATTGGATTTAATTATTTATTTAGTGTGAAGCTTTAAAGATATATATGGAGATTAGTTAGATGCCAAGTCAATTCTAAGAGATAAATGAAAGAAGATATGCATGGAAATTGGAGATAAGGAAAGAAAAGATAAGATATGGAAAGATAAAGTTGCCAAATAAATCTGAATTCCAGCACCCACGACCACAAAAGGGCTCATAACTCAAGATTGGTTAGGAATTTGGAAGAACGGTCTAAAGTAAAGTTAAAGACCTTTACGAGACGATAAGTTTCGACTATTGAAACGCATCCAACAGATAAGTGTTGAAGGAGTTATGGCCAAAACAAAACAGCGACAGATTATTACCTTTTTTATATTTTAGGGATACGAATTTGAGTTGGGCTTGGAGTGGAGTCCAAGTTACTTGTATCCCACTCCAAGAAAACGAATTAGGTCTTCATAAACACCTATTAATACACCCTTAAACAATTGTAAACATGTCCTTGCTCAGTACCAAGTATAGGCTTCGTCCTTGCTTGTATTTTCTCAGTTTTAAATATTAGCTTAGTCCTTTAATTTAATATTCATCCTTAGTGTCAAGCTATTCATCCGAGAAGCAAGCTAACCTGTAGAGGAAGATAAGAAGCACGAAGTTGGAGAGTGACAAACTCCTCTTCTACATCTCTCCTCTATATTTAGGGTAATTAGCTATAGATTTGTGGCTTCACCATATTTCTAAGCTTTTATTCTGTAAGTTTTACTTTTAATTGTTGGGTTATTATTTTGTCTACATTCATTAATACTATTTGTTATTCTAATTGATTTGAGCTTGGTGTATATTGTTATTATGTGTTTTGACTTATTGTTTCAGCCCTAGATTTGGCCAATCTTTGGACTATTCTTAGTTATTGACAACACCACATAATCGTCTAGTAGTGACCCTATCTGGATAGCCATAAAGGTTTGATTTAACCACCAATCATTACTCAAGGTTTCTTTACCCAAGATCCTGATAGTGGAGAGGTTGCTCCTAAGTCCACTCTGATGGGGGTTGGGTAGAATTTAGAATTCCGGTTAATATATAATGCTCAATTCACCATAATATTAGAATAACTTAGTAGTAGACTCATATTAGTGACCCTAATTTATCTAACTTACATTCATATTTATTTATCAGCATTCTTATTTATTTATTTATTTATATCATATTTTTGATTCACCTTATTATATTTTTATCTCAACATCTAAATTAATCTACGCTTGTTTAATACAAGTAGATCCAACAGATTAAATCCCTGCGAACGAACTTGACTTATCATTAAAACTTGTAAACAAACTGTAATACTTGCAGTGAGTTTCTCGTGGTAGAGAAGGTTGTGTGCCCTTTATTATTATCTTATTTATCTATTTATTTATCACATCTTTGCCCCCACCAAGTTTTTGGCGCCGCTGCCGGGGATTTATCTTTAAGTTAAATCAATTTTGTGTTTATTTAGTGTAGAAGTTTTTATTTGTTTTCAATTTTACGCGTTCTTTTTGTTTTAGTCTTTTTCAGGTTTTAGATGGCTAATCAATGGTTGGAGCTAGGTTTTCCTGGCCAATTCCGAGTGAAACCCATTGGGATTTTGGTGATCCTTTGTGTGTTCTAAAATAAATGCAATAAATAATCGAACCACAACCGCAAGTGTACGGTTGTCCCAAGTAGTATAATTGATAAAACAGATTCGTTCCAAGGACGGGATGGTTGACTACAATGCTTATCTATTAATGATTGATTGCACTTATGAAAGCAAATAAAGATGATATGTTTGTTTGGTTTTGTATTAATGCTAAGTAAATGTAAGACAATTATTAAAATGCAAATAAAAGCTAAGACGCATGTAAAATGATATAAAACGCAATATGAGAAGTAGCACTTGAGAACGCAAGGATCCTCCCAATCCTATTTCCTAACTCATGTTGTTTAAGGGCTAAATTGGTCAATTACAATGGTCGGGATTCTAAATTCCTTATACCCCCGTCAGGGTGGACTATAAGGCGATCCTAGAGTGTCACTAGCCCCGTCAGGGTAAATATGATCCACTTTTGGATGATTAAGTTTTATTACCTCATTGGCCCTAAAATTAGCTAAGTTCGTCAGAATCAATAGCTTCTATTTTAGATTAAATAAATATTTCCGTACCTAAACCCTCCGTCAGGATGATCCAATCGCCACTAATTGGAATAGCTTAGATACTAACACCTGTTCTTAGTTAGCTACTCCAAAAACAGTAAATAATCTCAATTTATTGAAAAGAGTAAAAGACCTAATTTAATTTAATTTAACAGAAACCCAAATTCAACATTCGTAATTCAATAAGATTGGGATTCACCCATTAATTGTTCTCAAGCACTATGAATTAATTAGCTCATATTAAAACGAAAAACTAAATTAATTGAAATGGAATTCATATTTGATTACAAAATTAAAATTGAAAGGAACCTAATTTCCGGAGTTGGAATGACTGAGAACGGAGATATAGACCTTCTCCAGTTCTTGCAGCTTCTTCTTTCTACCTTCTGTTGCTTCTCTCTGATGTTTAATCTTGTGGAATGTGAATTGTGTGTAAAATAGAAGTCCAGACCTCCTTTTATAAGTAGAAATTCGGACTTGGACCTAGGCTTTTAATTAAATGAAATATAAAAGGCCCAAGTCCACTAACTTAGTCCAAAATCCCGTAACTGCTGATATACTTTCACTAAAACGGCTTTTCCCGATTCGTTATGACTCCGATTGACCTCATTCCAGTTGCTAGAGTTCCGTAACTCGATAGGGAGCGTTTTCTCTTTAAACGTCAGCGGCTAAATCATCGCTTAAGAACCTCGAAATCAGCAATATATGGCCTGGAAAATGGATTTTCAACTCTAAAAATAATATCTTCGGGATTTATCTTCAAGTCTTGACTCTATCTTTTGATCTTTGACTTTCTTCTCGGATTCCTCTTCTAGCTAACATCTAAAACCTGTAAACTTTACACTAAAAATACCAATATTACGCGCAAAAGCTTAATAAATAAAATATGCTAGAAATAAAAGAGGAAAATCATATTATTGCATATTTAGTCCAAAAGTATATCAAATTGATTAAATAAACACAAAAAATGATGTCACCCAAGGGTCGAAAATAAGAACAATTAGGGAGACATCAAGACCCCCAACTCAAAACTTTGTCGTCCCGACAAAGTAAAACAAAACAAAGAGGTATAAGTAAGCGTATAAACAAGTAGAAGCTAACAAATAAACCCTAAAGCAAGCCTTAAGATAAATCTCATATAGCGAACTCTAGAAACTAATATACACATACATCTAAAATGCAACATCAAACATAAATAATCTCAATCATAAAATTAAAGTTGCAATGCTTGAAGGTTACACTTGTACTCATCTCTGTATGATGGCTATAGGGTGGTCATTAATCCTAACTCGCTTTGAACGCTCCACCTAGTATATTCCCTATTAACAGAATCATAATTCACTATGCACTTAGGAATCACGAGGTCTTTACGGTTATAATATTGGCTTAAGGACGGGTGTGGATGTATATTTGGTAAATGTGAAGTGAGCTTTTGGCTCTCTCCTCACTTACCATCAACAGTGTCCTCGAGCTTGAGTTAACGCTCAAAAGATGTTCTCACTCACCCATATACGCAACAATTTAGCGTCCCATGTCTACCCACTATAAACAAGATGATTTTCAGAAAAAATTCCACTTTGCCGGATGTTTATTCATTCATATTTTTTTTCTTTTTTTTCTTTTTTTTTTTGTACGGAAGCAAACCGGGTTCCCGGTTTTGACGAAACCGGGTTCCCGGTTTCTACTGTATGATTTTTCAAATTTTTTCATTTTTTTCTTTCTTTTTCATTTTTCTTTATTTCCGGGAAAGGGTTACAAGTATATATCATCTGCAATTGTGCTACAATACAACACACATCAATCCCAACCCATTAAATTCCCCATAAGTGGTCCCACCACCCCAAACTCAAGCTCGAGACATGTCTCAGGATTGTGATTCAAGTGCGGGTCATATCATGCCTAATAATCTAAGGGATAATGGCTTATATCGTGGCTACAAAGAAAAGGCTAAAGGCTCAAAGTGGGCTAAGACGGATAATAATTAATACAAGGGATAGAAGGCTAAAAAGGCACAAATGGCTAACAAAGAACTGCCCCTATCATTTTCCTAAGTACATAGCTTGTCTTTAGTTCATATCTAGGTGGGTTCTCTACTAATTAGGATTTCGCGTTCTACACACCAAACATATTCCTTAAGTACAAGCTTACTTCATTTGCATTGTTCATTAATTTTTCCTATTAATTACCTATGTTTGCATGCAATTCTAAATGCATTTTATATCAATCCCTAAAGTCCACTATTTACTATCATAGATTCTTCAAAAGTATGCTTAAAGGGATATTTAATAATTTCTACAGTCAAACGCAACTCCGAAAATTCTTTTATTGAAAGCAAATAAAACAAATAACACATAAAAACTAGGATGAGGCAACGAACCCCACCCCAAACTCAAAAATGAGTCGTGTCCCCACGACTCGAAAAGACTCAATAAAGCATTTAAACTAATCTACACTAAGAAAGAAGTTTAGAAAACGTATCTTAACCAGCGCGAGGCTGGTTATTGGTGTTGCGTTCTGGACCTTTATCCCGCGTAACAGCCTCATAAATTGCGTTTTGAAGTGTATTTACGCCTAGGATCAAATTTCGAAGAAGGTCCAATTCTCTTGTAACGTTCCCCAAGGTAGCAATCATCTTCTCCTGATTCTCTTCCAACACCTGAATCTTGGATTCCAACTCAGGCACAGTCTTTGCTTTCTTTGATTGAGGAGTTCTAGGACTCTTGGTAGCTCGTGTTGCTTCTTCATGGATATTCTTGATCGTGCTCAAAGCTATACTCACCCCAACTGAAACAACGTCAATATCTGCGTTCTTACGCGGAATCTTTGCGTCTAGGCACAACTGAGTAATAGTACAAGGGAACTTCAGATTTTGTTGTTTCATTGGGGATTTTGCGAACTCCATGATGTGTCATAAATGATCTTAACAATATCAAATCGTGTCTCCACCAAAATACACTTAATACAAATTACGTGCTCTCTCTTCAACTCAGAAGTGTGTTTAATACCAAAGAAAGTGGGTATTATAAAGCGAGACCAAACCTTAGCACGAGGTGTCAAACTACTGCTGTAAAACTGTCCAGGATATCTTTCTCCCTCAGGAATTGGGCTAGCCCCATTAACAAGCACGGTCCCCCAAAGGGATTCAAAATCGAAAGAAGGGTCATTAAGAGTTTCTTGGAAAGGACATGTTCCAGAAAAGTTGGGTAATTTCAAGGATTTCCGAATACGTTCAATAGAGAAAGGAACAACCTTTTTGCGAATATCAATTGCATCACGGGAGGTGGCTAAACCTTCATAAAATTCTCGCACAAAAGTAGGAATAAACTCAAGCTTCCTTTCTTGTAATTCTTTCCAACCAAACTTAGCACATGTCACAGCATATTCTTTGTATTCACTGCTCATAATACCCTTAGGAAAATTTGTCTCCTCACCAAACTTCAAAAATTCAATTCTTTCACGAACCTGAGTATTCCAACAAGTATAAACCCTTTTAGGCTTGTGGGCACACATCTTCATACGCGGAGGTTTCTGTTGAACTGGTACTTCCAGAACCTCTTGTTCAGTTTCCTTCTCAGTGTTCTTCTCAATTTCTTCTTCTGGTTCTTTCTCACTTTCTATCTCATCAATTAACCTTCTCTTTTGACCTGTGATTTCTATTTTGTTAGAGTCAAGCTTAACTTCATCAATTTTACGTTTAGGACGCGAATCAGGAATCTCAATAGCTTGGTCTTGGGAACCACCAATGGTGGTTTTTCTTCTAGGAGCAGTTCTTCGGAAATCACCGGTTCTGTTAGTCATCTCTTTTCACCCCAAACTCAAAACTTCAAATAATGAAAAACTTAGAGAAAAAGTTTGGAATTTTGATGTTTTGAGGCTTAGGAATTTAAGAACTAGGTGGAATAGGAGATGGGTTTTGTTTAATTTTGATGGGAGAAGAAAGAATTGGGTTTGATTTAAGGATTTGATGTAGAAGAATCTTGGGAAAAACTAAGGAATTGATGTTATTTTGGAGAGGAGGTGAGTTGATTATATGTTTTTTTGGTGAAAGAGGGTAGGATTTGATGATATATAGTGTTTGTGTTGATGATTTTCAGAGGTGGGACAGCTATTGGTGCGTTTTAGGTAAAAACTTGCAAAAGAGCCTAAGAAAACTAGGTTAAAACAGTCAAAACCGACATCACAGCTATCAAACCGGGTTACCGGTTTTGAAAATCCGGGTTCCCGGTTCCGCGTCGCTGTGACGGCGCGGAAAAATTACTTAATCAATTTTTTTTTACCTCGATACGCTCCAAAACGCTGGACCCCAAGACGCTGGGTCAGAGATTTCACTCGCCGAAACCGGGTTCCCGATTTTGTAGAATGCGGGTACCCGGATTTTGTCGATGGCGCGAGTCAAAACGCGCCAAAACGCTGGGTCAGAACTTTTGGAAGATTACAACTCCGAAACCGGGTACCCGGTTTTGCCAAATGCGGGTTCCCGGTTTTGTGTCGATGGCGCGAATCAAAACGCAGCAAAACGCAAGCCACCAAGACGCTGGGTCAGAAATTTTCAGAAGTTACAGCACCAAAACCGGGTTCCCAGTTTTGAGAATCCGGGTACCCGGTTCCGACGCTGTGTCGTGAACCAAGACGCGAAGTGTTGCGTTGAATAGGTTGGTACCAGCTCCAAAACCGGGTTCCCGGTTTAGCGAAACCGGGTTCCCGGTTTCTCCTGGACATCCAACCTCTTTTCTCCTATTTTCGCCGCATCGACCCCAAACGCATGACCTTTTTACCCCTGTGGTGGTCCTTTGTGTGTTCTAAATAAATGCAAATGATAATCGAACCACAACCGCAAGTGTACGGTTGTCCCAAGTAGTATGTATGATAAAACAGATTCGTTCCAAGGACGGGATGGTTGACTACAATGTTTAACAAATAATGATTGGTTGCACTTATGAAAGCAAGTAAATAAAATATGTTTGTTTGGTTTTGTTTATTAAAGCTACTAAATGAAAGACAAATTATAAATGCAAGTAAAAGCTAAGACGCAAATAAAATGATGTAAAACGCAATATGAGAAGGAGTACTTGAGAACGCAAGGATCCTCCCAATCTTATTTCCTAACTTATGTTGTTTAAGGGCTAAATTGGTCAATTACAATGGTCGGGATTCTAAATTCCTTATACCCCCGTCAGGGTGGACTATAAGGCGATCCTAAAGTGTCACTAGTCCCGTCAGGGTAAATATGATCCACCGTTGGATGTTTAAGTTTTATTACCTCATTGGCCCTAGAATTAGCTAAGTTCGTCAGAATCAATAGCTTCTATCCTAGATTGAATAATTAATTCTATACCTAAACCCTTCGTCAAGATGATCCACACGCCACATTTGTGGAATAGCCTAGATACTAATACCTGTTCTTAGTTCGCGACTCTAAAAACAGTAAACAATTACAAATTATCGAAAAGAGTAAAAGACCTAATTTAATTTAATTCAACAGAAACCCAAATTCAACATTCGTTATTCAATATGATTGGGATTCACCCATTAATTGTTCTCAAGCACTATGAAAAGCTTAGCTCATATTAAAAAGAAAAACTAAATTAAAAGAAATGGAATTCATATTTGATTACAAAATTAAAGATAAAAAGAACCTAATTTCCGGAATTGGAATGAATACGAACGGAGATATAGACCCTCTCCAGCTCTTGTAGCTTCTTCTTTCTTCCTTCTGTTGCTTCTCTCTGGTGTTTAATCTTGTGGAATGTGAATTGTCTGAAAAATAGAAGTCCAGACCTCCTTTTATAAGCATAAAAACGGATTAGGGCTTGGACCAGAAAATAAAACACTAATTAAATGTCCAAGCCCAATTTCTAAGTCCAAAATCCCGTAACCGTTGATACACCTTCACTAAAACGGCTTTTCCCGATTCGTTATGAATCCGATTGACCTCAAATCAGTTGCTAAATTTCCGTGACTCTATAAGGATAGTTTTCTCTTCAAAGGTCAGCGGCTAGATCATCGCTTAAGCACCTCGGAATCAGCAATCTTTGGCCTGGAAACCAGATTTTCAGCTCTAAAAATAATATCTTCGGGATTTATCTTCAAGTCTTGACTCTATTTCACGATCTTTGACTTTCTCGTTGGATTCCTGTTCTAGCTAACATCTAAAACCTGTAAACTTTACACTAAAAATACCAATATAATAAATTAAAAATGCTAGAAATAAAAGAGGAAAATCATATTATTGCATATTTAGTCCAAAAGTCTATCAAATTACGTAAATAAACACAAAAAATGATGTCTCCCAAGGGTCGAAAATAAGAACAATTAGGGAGACATCAAGACCCCCAACTCAAACCTTTGTCGTCCCGACAAAGTAAAACAAAACAAAGGGGTGTAAGTAAACGTATAAACACATAGAAGCTAACAAATAAACCCTAAAGCAATTCTCAAAATAAATCTCATATAGCAAACTCTAGAGACTAATATACACATACATCTAAAATGCAACATCAAACATAAATAATCTCAATCATAAAATTAAAGTTGCAATGCTTGAAGGTTACACTTGTACTCATCTCTGTATGATGGCTATAGGGTGGTCCTTAATCCTAACTCGCTTTGAACGCTCCACCTAGTATATTCCCTATTAACAGAATCATAAATTCACTATGCACTTAGGAATCACGAGGTCTTTACGGTTATAATATTGGCTTAAGGACGGGTGTGGATGTATATTTGGTAAATATGAAGTGAGCTTTTGGCTCTCTCCTCACTTACCATCAACAATGTCCTCGAGCTTGAGTTAACGCTCAAAAGATGTTCTCACTCACCCATATACGCAATAATTTAGCGTCCCATGTCTACCCACTATAAACAAGATGATTTTCAGAAAAATTCCACTTTGCCGGATGTTTTATTCATTCATATTTTTTTTTGTACAGAAGCAAACTGGGTTCCCGGTTTCTACTGTATGATTTTTCAAATCTTTTTCATTTTTTCTTTCTTTTTCATTTTTCTTCATTCCCGGCAAAGGGTTACAAGTATATATCATCTGCAATTGTGCTACAATACAAAGCACATCAATCCCAACCCCTTAAATTCCCCATAAGTGGTCCCACCACCCCAAACTCAAGCTCGAGACATGTCTCAGGATTGTGATTCAAGTGCGGGTCATATGGTCATGCCTAATAATCTAAGGGATAATGGCTTATACCGTGGCTACAAAGAAAAGGCTAAAGGCCCAAAGTGGGCTAAGACGGATAATAATTAATACAAGGGATAGAAGGCTAAAAAGGCACAAATGGCTAACAAAGAACTGCCCCTATCATTTTCCTAAGTACATAGCTTGTCTTTAGTTCATATCTAGGTGGGTTCTCTACTAATTAGGATTTCGCGTTCTACACACCAAACATATTCCTTAAGTACAAGCTTACTTCATTTGCATTGTTCATTAATTTTTCCTATTAATTACCTATGTTTGCATGCAATTCTAAATGCATTTTATATCAATCCCTAAAGTCCACTATTTACTATCATAGATTCTTCAAAAGTATGCTTGAAGGGATATTTAATAATTTCTACAGTCAAACGCAACTCCGAAAATTCTTTTATTTAAAGCAAATAAAACAAATAACACATAAAAACTAGGATGAGGCAACGAACCCCACCCCAAACTCAAAAATGAGTCGTGTCCCCACGACTCGAAAAGACTCAATAAAGCATTTAAACTAATCTACACTAAGAGGGAAGTTTAGAAAACGTATCTTAACCAGCGCGAGGCTGGTTATCAATGTTGCGTTCTGGACCTTTATCCCGCGTAACAGCATCATAAATTGCGTTTTGAAGTGTATTTACGCCTAGGATCAAATTTCGAAGAAGGTCCAATTCTCTTGTAACGTTCCCCAAGGTAGCAATCATCTTCTCCTGATTTTCTTTTAACACCTGAATCTTCGTTTCCAACTCCGGAACAGTCTTTGCTTTCTTCGATTGAGGAGTTCTAGGACTCTTGGTAGCTCGTGTTGCTTCTTCGTGGATATTCTTGATCGTGCTCAAAGCTATACTCACCCCAACTGAAACAACGTCAATATCTGCGTTCTTATGCGGAATCTTTGCGTCTAGGCACAACTGAGTGATGGTACAAGGGAACTTCAGATTTTGTTGTTTCATTGGGGATTTTGCGAACTCCATGATTGTATCATAAATGATCTTAGCAACGTCGAATCTTGTCTCCTCCAAAATACACTTAATACAAATTACGTGCTCTCTCTTCAACTCGGAAGTGTGTTTAATACCAAAGAAAGTGGGTATTATAAAGCGAGACCAAACCTTAGCACGAGGTGTCAAATTACTGCTGTAAAACTGTCCAGGATACCTTTCTCCCTCAGGAATTGGGCTAGTCCCATTAACAAGCACGGTCCCCCAAAGGGATTCAAAATCGAAAGAAGGGTCATTAAGAGTTTCTTGGAAAGGACATGTCCCAGAAAAGTTGGGTAATTACAAGGATTTCCGAATACGTTCAATAGAAAAAGGAACTACCTTTTTGCGAATATCAATTGCATCACGGGAGGTGGCTAAACCTTCATAAAATTCTCGCACAAAAGTAGGAATAAACTCAAGCTTCCTTTCTTGTAATTCTTTCCAACCAAACTTAGCACATGTCACAGCATATTCTTTGTATTCACTGCTCATAATACCCTTAGGAAAATTTGTCTCCTCACCAAACTTCAAAAATTCAATTCTTTCACGAACCTGAGTATTCCAACAAGTATAAACCCTCTTAGGCTTGTGGGCCCACATCTTCATACGCGGAGGTTTCTGTTGAACTAGTACTTCCGGAACCTCTTGTTCAGTTTCCTTCTCAGTGTTCTTCTCAATTTCCTCTTCTGGTTCTTTCTCACTTTCTATCTCATCAATTAACCTTCTCTTTTGACCTGTGATTTCTATTCTGTTAGAGTCAAGCTTAACTTCATCAATTTTACGTTTAGGACGCGAATCAGGAATCTCAATAGCTTGGTCTTGGGAACCACCAATGGTGGTTTTTCTTCTAGGAGCAGTTCTTCGGAAATCACCGGTTCTGTTAGTCATCTCTTTTCACCCCAAACTCAAAACTTCAAATAATGAAAAACTTAGAGAAAAAGTTTGGAATTTTGATGTTTTGAGGCTTAGGAATTTAAGAACTAGGTGGAATAGGAGATGGGTTTTGTTTAATTTTGATGGGAGAAGAAAGAATTGGGTTTGATTTAAGGATTTGATGTAGAAGAATCTTGGGAAAAACTAAGGAATTGATGTTATTTTGGAGAGGAGGTGAGTTGATTATATGTTTTTTTGGTGAAAGAGGGTAGGATTTGATGATATATAGTGTTTGTGTTGATGATTTTCGGAGGTGGGACAGCTATTGGTGCGTTTTAGGTAAAAACTTGCAAAAGAGCCTAAGAAAACTAGGTTAAAACAGTCAAAACCGACATCACAGCTATCAAACCGGGTTCCCGGTTTTGAAAATCCGGGTTCCCGGTTCCGCGTCGCTGTGACGGCGCGGAAAAATTACTTAATCAATTTTTTTTTACCTCGATACGCTCCAAAACGCTGGACCCCAAGACGCTGGGTCAGAGATTTCACTCGCCGAAACCGGGTTCCCGGTTTTGTAGAATACGGGTACCCGGATTTTGTCGATGGCGCGAGTTAAAACGCGCCAAAACGTAGGACTCCAAAACGCTGGGTCAGAACTTTTGGAAGATTACAGCTCCGAAACCGGGTACCCGGTTTTGCCAAATGCGGGTTCCCGGTTTTGTGTCGATGGCGCGAACCAAAACGCAGCAAAACGCAAGCCATCAAGACGCTGGGTCAGAGATTTTCAGAAGTTACAGCATCAAAACCGGGTTCGCGGTTTCGAAAATCCGGGTTCCCGGTTCCGACGCTGTATCGTGAACCCAAAACGCCAAGTGTTGCGTTAACATGGTTGGAACCAGCTCCAAAACCGGGTTCCCGGTTTTTGCGAAACTGGGTTCCCGGTTTCTCCTGGACATCCAACCAATTTTCTCCTATTTTCGCCTCATCGACCGCAAACTCATGACCTTTTTACCCCTGAAATCATCAAAAACAACTACCCTTCCTCATTTCATAATAATAAATACTAACATTGCGAAAATCAAACTATTCTAAGTTGCAAAAATTTAAAAACTCAACTAATATACAAAGAATTGGCTTTTGTTTAACGTCGTTAAGCTCGACGGGTTACCTCACGCTCTTAAGGAGTTTCGAGGAGATACATGACCTCCTCGGGATGTGGATCTTCCGAGCGATTGGTGTCTTCACCTCCATGGTATATCTTCAATCTGTGACCGTTCACCATAAAGGTACGGTTCTCTAGCAGATGTTCTATTTCTATAGCTCCATGAGGTGTAACTTTGGTCACAATGTATGGTCCTGACCACTTAGATCTTAACTTACTCGGATAATTGCTGAACTTTGAATTATATTTCAATACTCTTTGCCCCACTTCAAAGTTCTTTGTACGAATCCGATTATCATGCCATTTCTTCGTGTTTTCTTTGTATAGTTTGGCATTTTCATAAGCATGTAATCGGAATTCGTCAAGTTTGTTAAGCTTCATCATGCGATTCTTTCCGGCTAAGATAGGATCTAAGTTCAACTGCGCAATCGCCCAATAGGCGCCCATTTCAAGTTCTAAAGGTAAGTGACAAGCCTTACCATACACCATACGATAGGGAGATGCACCTACTGGAGTCTTAAACGCAGTACGATAGGCCCACAACGCATCATCTAACTTCATTGACCAATCTTTTCTTGTAGGACCAACGGTTTTCTCTAGGATTGACTTGACTTCACGGTTCGAAACTTCAGCTTGACCATTGGATTGTGGATGGTATGCAGTAGATACAAGGTGTCTTACTCCATATCTTTCTAGAACAGTCTTCAGATATTTATTAACGAAATGAGATCCCCCATCGCTAATAATCACTCTAGGTGTGCCATGTCTAGTGAAAATATGTGATTTCAAAAACTTAATCACCACTCGTGAATCATTGGTAGGTAAAGCCACCGCTTCTACCCACTTAGACACATAATCAACAGCTAATAGGATGTAGAGGTTACCATTTGAAGGAACGAAAGGACCCATAAAGTCTATACCCCACACATCAAATATTTCAATTTCTAGCACATTATTACGTGGCATCTCATCCCTCTTGGATATGTTTCCGGTAAACTGGCATCTCGTACACTTCTTAACATATTCATGACAATCTTTGATAAGAGAAGGCCAGTAAAAACCTGATTGGAATACCTTCGCAGCAGTTCTATCTCCCTTGAAATGATCTCCATATAATGAATCATGGCACCCAGCTATAATGGCTTTGGTCTCCTCCCTTGCTACACATCTTCGGATCATTTGGTCAGCACAAACTTTGTAGAGGAAAGGGTCCTCCCAAAAGAACTGTCTAGCACGAAGAGCTAACCTCTTTCTTTCTTGATAAGTAGAACCTTCAGGAAAAACACCACTCACCACTAAATTCGCAATATCTGCATACCACGGAGCCTCATAATCCCGAACAACGAATAGACTCTCATCAGGAAACTCTTCTCTAACTGCTTCAGTACCACTATTCATCTCTGAACCCTCTAAACGCGATAGATGATCTGCCACCTGATTCTCACAACCCTTTTTATCTTTGATCTCTAAATCGAATTCTTGAAGTAATAACACCCATCTGATTAACCTTGGTTTCGCATCTTTCTTCTCCATAAGAAATCTGATCGCGGAATGATCTGTATAAACAATAACTTTCGCTCCAAGAAGATAAGAGCGAAATTTATCAAAAGAATATACAACTGCTAGCAACTCTTTTTCTAGTAACTGTATAATTAATCTGAGCACCACTAAAAGTTTTACTAGCATAGTAAATCGAATGAAAAACTTTCTCTTTTCTTTGTCCTAATACAGCTCCCATACACAAATCACTCGCATCACACATAACCTTAAACGGTAAATTCCAATCTGGAGGTAACACTATAGGAGCAGAAACAAGCTTTTCCTTAATTGCTTGGAAGGCCGCTAAACAAGCTTCATCAAAAAGGAATTTGGAATCCTTTTCGAGTAAGTTGCATAACGGTTTATCAATCTTAGAAAAATCCTTAATAAAGCGCCTATAAAAGCCAGGATGGCCAAGAAAACTCCTTACCCCTTTAACAGAAACAGGAGGAGGAAGAGTTTTAATTACCTCTATCTTTGCTCTATCAACCTCTAAACCAGCACTCGAAACTTTGTGACCCAGAACAATACCTTCGCGAACCATGAAATGACACTTCTCCCAGTTGAGCACCAAATCTGTTTCCTTGCATCTCACTAACACTTTCTCCAAGTTATCTAAACATATATCAAAATCATCACCAAACACGGAGAAATCATCCATAAACACTTCAAGGAAATTATCTATCATGTCCCAGAAGATGGCCATCATACACCTTTGAAAAGTAGCGGGAGCGTTACATAACCCAAATGGCATTCTGTGATATGCAAAAGTGCCAAATGGGCATGTAAAGGTAGTCTTATGTTGATCTTCTGGAGCCACGTAAATCTGATTGTACCCGGAGTAACCATCCAAGAAGCAATAGTACTCTCTTCCGGCTAATTTGTCCAACATGTGATCAATGAAGGGCAAAGGGAAATGATCTTTTCTGGTGGCCTTGTTCAGCTTTCTGTAATCAATGCAAACTCTCCATCCAACTACCATTCTTGAAGGAATCGCTTCATTTTTATCATTAAGAACTGTTGTCATTCCTCCTTTCTTCGGTACACTCTGAACCAGACTTACCCATTCACTACTCGAAATGGGATAGATAATCCCCGCATCTAAGAGCTTGATCACCTCTTTCTTCACCACATCCTTCATAACGGGCATTAATCTTCTTTGACCTTCCACTGAGCGTGCGTTATCGTCTTCAAGTATAATTTTGTGTTGACAATAGGATGGACTAATGCCTTTGATGTCAGCAATTGTCCAACCTATTGCTACTTTGTTAGCTCTTAACACACGCAACAGCTTATCTTCTTGAGGACCTGTTAAGTTAGCTGAAACAATAACAGTTAGAGTTTCATTAGTACCTAAATACGCATACCTCAAGTGTGCTGGCAAAGGTTTTTCTTCCAATTCCGGAGGAGATTCAATTGAAGGCTTCTTTTTAGGAACAATCTCCCCCGGTTCTCTCACATGTTCATAGGCAAGACGCCTATACTTCGGATTTTCAGAATTGAGAGCTGCCACTGTTTCGGCAAGCTCTTCCATCATCTTAGGTGAATCTAATGTTAAAGCAGCCTGCAAAATATCATCAAAATTTAAGCAATTAAATACCTCTTGCGATGCTTACTCAACTACATCCATTCTGAAGCAATCTTCCTGAGAATCTGGAAATTTCATAGCTCAAAATACATTGAATTTGACTTCCTCATCTTGTATCCTCATCGTTAATTCGCCGTTCTCCACATCGATTAATGTACGCCCTGTAGCTAGGAATGGTCTACCCAAGATAATGGGGACATTTCTATCTACATCGTACTCAAGTATTACGAAATCAACGGGAAATATAAGTGTACCTACCTTAACGAGGACATCTTCAATTTGGCCTTCAGGATGTGCAAGAGACCTGTCCGCCATTTGCAAGACCATAGAAGTGGGTCTTGCGTCTCCAATTTTTAGCTTATCAAAGATCGATTTGGGCATCAAATTGATGCTTGCTCCCAAATCACATAGCGCCTTTCCTTTCCATTCTTCCCCAATCGATATCGGAATCGTGAAACTCCCAGGATCTACTAACTTTGGAGGTAATTTACTCTGGCAAATCGCGCTACACTCTTCAGGAAGACAAATCATCTCATTATCACAATATGGCCTTTTGTTAGTGAGGGCCCTCTTCAAGAACTTCGTATACTTAGGAATATCTCGAATAGCCTCTAGTAACGGAATATTAATACTTAAGCCCTTCACTCTATTGAAGAATTTCTGAAAATCACCCAAATCACCCTTTTTCTGAACTCGAGATGGAAACGGTGGTGGAGGGCGATTACTAACAATATCGTCTTTCTTCTTCGGATTCTCACTTGGCCTCACTATTTCTTCACTATCTTTCTCATTTTCTTTCTCACCCACTTCCTGTTCTTTTCTTGGAACTTCTTTTTCTTTCATAACGGGAAAAGGAGGTGGAGGGAGGTTCTTACCACTTCTTAATGTAACAGCCTTGCAATCTTCATGTTGTCTCGGATTTTCTGTGTCACTAGGGAGTTGCCCTTGTGGACGCTGATTAAGCTGTTTTGCAAATTGCTCCATTTGATTCTGTATTAATTTCATATTTGCTTCTGACGCTTGTTGACGTTCCATAGCTTGTGTTTGAAGAGCAATCAAACTTTCAACGGTTTTCTGGAGGGTAACTACTCCTTCTTGTGGATGAGCAGGTAAGGCTTTTTGGTTCAATGTTTCATCGTAAGTATTCTGAGGAGCTGGTCTTTGTACATAATTACCCTGATTCTGTCCTCCTTGATAATTGTTGTGTGGTCTTGGATTATAGTTGTTACCTTGGGGACGCGGCTGATACGCATATGTAGGATTGGCTGCCCCATTCGGATTTGAATATTGAAACCCAGGATGGTTTCTATTAGGCTGATATCCATTACCACTCGAATTGAAGTTACCTCTGTTGGACACAAACATCACAAGTTCTTGGTTATTCGGACAATTTTACTCATCATGATCATCTACCCTGCAAATCGAACACATATAAACCTCTTGTGCAGCTTGAACAGCTACTTTCTTACCCGAAAATCCTTCTTTTACAGCTAAAGTAAGCTGTTTCAACTGTTGCTCTATAGTAGTCTGAATCTTATTCTCAAGCGTAGCAAATTTCTCTTCCATATTAATGTTATTCACTCCTTTAACCGGTGTTCTTACTGAATTCCACCCCACTTCATTCTTGACTGTTCTTTCCAAAATGATTTTAGCATGAGCGGGTTGAACTTGAAGAAAACCTGCACCACATAACAAATCCAACTTCTCTCTCGAAGTCCCGTCAAGGCCTCTGTAAAAGATTTTTAGCTGTTGCTGTTCTGAAAAGCCATGATTGGGGACTCTACGTAAACACATCTGAAATCTTGTCCAACTCTTACCCAAAGTTTCATCATATTCTTGACGGAAATGTGTCAATTCTAATTCAGCATCTAACCTGATGTTACTTGGGTAATACCTGTCAAAGAAAGCAGTCTCTAATTGGTCCCAGTTTGTTATCTTCGTAGGATCTTGAGTATCGTCCCATTCACTGGCTCCATCAATGACAAAAAATTTAAACGCAGCGAAATACATCTGTTCTCTTGAAACTCCTTGTGTGATATAAGAATCACATATCTGCTTAAATTTCTGTACCGCTCTAAGAGGATCTTCTCCCACTCTACCACGAAAATTTCCAAAATTTTGGAATTGAGCTATCATACCCGAATCTGGACGAAACCTCGGAACATTTATATCTGGCGCACCTACTCCTATAGCAGGAGCACATAATGGAACTTCTGGTGGACCATTAGTAAACCACGGATCTTGATTCATCACTATTTGAACTTGAGGATTAGGATTCAATGGTGGAATTGGGGGAATAGCACCTGGAGCTAACGGTTGGCCATTTGCGCCTAATTGACCTGGTTGGTTATTTTGTTGATCTTGAAGGTTGATCTCCTCCATTCTGTTAGTTAACTCTTCTACCTCTAAATCTTCTCGTTCTCTTCTTCTCTTGTTAGCAAGTCTGATCAACGATTCTGGATTACTAAGGATCGGAGGTGTTGGCTCTAGATCCTTGAATAGCCTTCTTCGCATACACCAAACCTAAAAACCTGAGAAAGATAAACAAACAAAAAGCGTAAAACTGATAAAAACAAAAATAAAAATAAATGCAAATATCACTAAAGGATAAACACCGTGGTCACACACTACCGTCCCCGGCAGCGGCGCCAAAAACATGGTGGTTCTTTCTGTGTTCTAAAATAAATGCAATAAATAATCGAACCACAACCGCAAGTGTACGGTTGTCCCAAGTAGTATAATTGATAAAACAGATTCGTTCCAAGGACGGGATGGTTGACTACAATGCTTATCTATTAATGATTGATTGCACTTATGAAAGCAAATAAAGATGATATGTTTGTTTGGTTTTGTATTAATGCTAAGTAAATGTAAGACAATTATTAAAATGCAAATAAAAGCTAAGACGCAGGTAAAATGATATAAAACGCAATATGAGAAGTAGCACTTGAGAACGCAAGGATCCTCCCAATCCTATTTCCTAACTCATGTTGTTTAAGGGCTAAATTGGTCAATTACAATGGTCGGGATTCTTGATTCCTTATACCACTGTCAGGGTGGACTATAAGGTGATCCTAGAGTGTCACTAGTCCCGTTAGGGTAAATATGATCCACTTTTGGATGATTAAGTTTTATTACCTCATTGGCCCTAATATTAGCTAAATTCGTCAGAATCAATAGCTTCTATTTTAGATTAAATAAATATTTCCGTACCTAAACCCTCCGTCAGGATGATCCAATCGCCACTAATTGGAATAGCCTAGATACTAACACCTGTTCTTAGTTAGCTACTCCAAAAACAGTAAATAATCTCAATTTATTGAAAAGAGTAAAAGACCTAATTTAATTTAATTTAACAGAAACCCAAATTCAACATTCGTAATTCAATAAGATTGGGATTCACCCATTAATTGTTCTCAAGCACTATGAATTGTTTAGCTCATATTAAAACGAAAAACTAAATTAATTGAAATGGAATTCATATTTGATTACAAAATGAAAGGAACCTAATTTCCGGAGTTGGAATGACTGAGAACGGAGATATAGACCCTCTCCAGTTCTTGCAGCTTCTTCTTTCTTCCTTCTGTTGCTTTCTCTCTGATGTTTAATCTTGTGGAATGTGAATTGTGTGTAAAATAGAAGTCCATACCTCCTTTTATAAATAGAAATTCGGACTTGGACCTAGGCTTTTAATTAAATGAAATATGAAAGGCCCAAGTCCACTAACTTAGCCCAAAATCCCGTAACTGCTGTTATACCTTCACTAAAACGGCTTTTCCCGATTCGTTATGACTCCGATTGACCTCATTCCAGTTACTAAAGTTCCGTAACTCGATAGGGAGTGTTTTCTCTTCAAAGTTCAGCGGCTAAATCATCGCTTAAGCACCTCGAAATCAGCAATCTATGGCCTGGAAAACGGATTTTCAGCTCTAAAAATAATATCTTTGGGATTTATCTTCAAGTCTTGACTCTATCTTTTGATCTTTGACTTTCTTCTTGGATTCCTCTTTTAGCTAACATCTAAAACCTGTAAACTTTACACTAAAAATACCAACATTACGCGCAAAAGCTTAATAAATCAAAAATGCTAGAAATAAAAGAGGAAAATCATATTATTGCATATTTAGTCCAAAAGTCTATCAAATTGATTAAATAAACACAAAAATGATGTCTCCCAAGGGTCGAAAATAAGAACAATTAGGGAGACATCAGATTTGCATTCCAACTATTCAAGCCGTTATATTCAAGCCCGATCCTGACCTGATTAATCAATTCGCGAGCTATGGGAAATATAGTGGTGATACACATCAAGATCCGGTCCGATCTGTTCAAAAATTCATGCAATTCTATGATACCGACATTAATGAAGGTGTTACGCGGGAACATATGTATTACTTAATGTTTCAATTTTTCTTGACCGGGGGGGAAGCGATTGGTTAGATGATCAACCTGCCGAGCTAATAACAAATTGGGACAAGCTTCAAGCAAGATTCATTGATCAATTTTATCCTACAAGTATGCGAGTGAAGGAACCATTGGAGCTTATGAATTTCATACAAGAAGCCGGAGAGAGTGTTGGAGAAGCATGGACAAGATTTCAAAAAAAGTTTGAAACATTTCCAATACACAGATACACGCCAGAATTACAATTATCCATGTTCTATAATGGAATCAATTGAGAGTCAAGACTGAGAGTAGATGATATGGGTCGTGGTAGTTTTGTCTCTATGGATCCAAAAGAAGTAAAGAGTGGTATGGAAACATTTATCGAAACCGACATAAGTTGGCCACAATCACAAACTCCTACCACTAGTGTAGAAACAGAGGCGAAGTTTTCAAGCTTGCAAGATCAAATACATATCTTATTTACTTCAAGTCTAAATTTGAAGAAATTTTCACCAATAAGTTCTTTATTTCGAATAGAACATAGATTTTCTTAATTTATTTAATATAAATGACTTTCACAAAAACCAATATAATCAAATTATATATCACATATATTATATATATATATATATATATATATATATATATATATATATATATATATATATATATATATATATATATGCAAACATATATATACACCATAAATAGCATTTCAAAGAAGAGCTCCATGGCTCTGATACTCTATGTAAGATATTTAAAGGGTTCTAGACAAACCCTTTACGCGGAATTACAAATTTAAATGCTCCACAACATAAATGCCACTGGATGTAATCTGTAGAAGAGATGTTGATAGAACTTATGTTTTGTTTTGTATAAAAGATAAAGCAACGTGTCTGAGAAAAATTATTCCTAATATATATGATATGAAATAACTTCCTTGAAGTTATATACATATATATATATATATATATATATATATATATATATATATATATATATATATTAGTTATTCAAATAATTACTACCACAATATGAGTCAGGCTAACCGATTATGGACACCTACAATATAGGTCAGGCCCAAAACAATATTTTTCAGTGCTTTTTATTGCTCTACCCACATCTGGCCCAGTAATATGCCATGTTTTCTTAAAGAATGCAGTTGTATAGCTACCAAAGTCTAGAATTTTTGAGCTATAAATTGAGAACAAGGCCCTCTTAATTTCCTTTTCATGAATAGACTTAACTCTTTGATGTATTCCTGATCGATTTGTTTATTACATATTTCTTTTATGATACTGACCTCATAATTTTCACGTTCTTTCCTTTTCCTGCCCAATAGACCCTTGCAATAGTTGACAAACTCTGAGGTAATTTCATTGTCCTCTGTGGTAATTTATCCATCTTCTTTTTTTATAATAGTAATACTATTATGGGCTTTTTTCACATTGAACAATTTCATGAAATAGGCAGTATTAAGCCCCACATCATTAATCCATGTATCCCTGGACTTTTGTCTTGTTATTAACTCTTATTTAAGTCTCTCCTCATGTAATTAACCTAACAGTTTTGTTTCCTCCTCCAAAATGTCACTAGATTTATTTCCTTGTAGCCTAACCTTCTAAATGTCCATGAGCCTACTTTGTATATGATTGATATTACTTGAGGTGTTCTTGAAGTTACAATTATTGAACTCCTTCAACATATTTAGGTGCTTGAGCTTCCTGGTGAGATTGTACATAGAAGTTCCAGTATACTGGATATTCTAAGCTTCTTCCACTATAGAAAGGAATTTTTCATGTTCTAGTCAAGCATTATAAAAAACCGAAAGGCACATGACCCCTTTTCTTGTTGCGAATTACCTGTAAATGATAGCTACAATGGTCTGAACCACCAGGTGTCCTTAAAATCAAAGAAGTTTGATTTAAATTATCTATCAAAGTAAAACTGACTAGGGTTCTATCAATCCTGATTTCTCTCATCTCATTACCAGCAACTCTATTACTCCAAGTATATTTTGGACCATCATAATTGAAATCTGTCTGTTCAAGGTCATGAATACAATTTATCATATCCTCTGATCTACTAGTAAGTGCATCATTTATGATCTCATTAAAATCCCATTGGATGGCCCAAGCTTCATTTGGAGTTGTAAGATCCATCCCCTTAAAGTATCCAACATATGACGTCTAAGGTTATCATTATTCATGGAATACACATGGGTAAAATAAAACATAGTGTTGGATTGAATATGTTGCACTTTGCATAACATTGTTTGACTAGTCATATCCAGCACTGTAAAATTGAGCTTCTTAGGGTCCCAACAGGCCAAAATCCTTCCATGTACATCATGACTATAATTTGTTGTTACTTGCCATTTATTGAAAGTATCATTAAGAACATTATTATATTTGTGATACATGATTTTTGTTTCCATATAGCTAAAAACCCAAACATCATTATTACCTACATGCTTCAACAATCTAATTGTTGAAGCCTTTTATTCATGCCCTTGATATTCCAGCTGAGTATCATTAAAAAGATGAGGGATCAAGAGGATTGTTAGCATGAACCTCTTATTCTACATTAAGTAACTTTGCAACAGTTTCACTAATTGGTTCATCATTTAGCATATTAGAACTATTATTTGTAACTATTTCCTCCTGACTCTTATGTTGTCATGGAGAATTGAATTTTCTTGCAGATACAGTGATCCATTATGAGCCCTAAGGGTCAGAACAAGCCTGCTCCTCATGCCTATTCTGCCTTCCTACTTGCTCTGTTGGTTTCTTCGGGACCTATATCTCTTTTATGTTCCTACAGGTACTCTTTGAGTGTACAAGGAGTTTACAGTTTTGGCACAAGATAGGCTTCCAAGTCTATTCAACTATGAAAATATCAATATTCCCATTACCCTTGACCAAATCAAAATCTTCAATAAGTTCCCTATTTAAATCCATTCCAAACAAACCCTAGCATAACTTAACCTAGTACGTTTGGTGGTAATCTCATCCATATGAATTGGCTTTCCTAAAGCACTGGCAACTACACTTAGTCCCTCATTTTACCAAAGTTCACCTAGTACCTTTCTTAATTTTAACCACACTGGTACTTTATCTAACATGATTTTTCGAAGTATTTATTAAGTTTCTATGTAGGAATGGCATATTGTATACATGCCGTAACTCGCCTAAAGCCTTCGCACATGCTTCCTAAGTTTTAGATTTGAACATAAAAACTCCCGTGATCTTATGTACTTATGATTATTTTACCAAATTCCTTCCACTATGTGTTGACCATGTTCTTCACCATGTGAAAGGGATGTGATTTTTCAAGGAATTGCCCTACAATGCAATTTTTCCATGCCTTACAACCTTCTTCAATAAATTTTTGAGATTGTATGACACATATCCTATCATTTGTTATATTTGGAGAAACAAACTCGATCTTAAGCTCCTCTTTAATTCATCCATCAAACATTGAGCTCTAAGACTTAGCGGGCGAAACTCAAGTAGTATTTGCCCTAGTTCTGGACTTCTAGCTGGACTTAAAACAATTTGGGAAGAAGGATGACTTTTTTCTGACTCCTCACAAGACACAGACCCTATAGTTTGACCAATAGGCGTGTGAAGAGGTGGGAACTTGACTCGATTTGAACTATTTCTCACTTGAGTGAGAGTATATCTGCTACTTGAAACTTGTTCAATAATAATAGGTGATGAACTTACAGATCTAGCCCCTCCAATAGGTATACTTTGTTTACTTCTTGCACTAGGGTTTACATAAGGTGGGCTTTGTGACTGTACAACAGATCTAGTAATCACAACGTGTTTTTGTTCATTTGTAGGTTTTAAACCTATTTGCTGGACCATACAAGCTCTTCCCCTTGCCATGGATCTAGCTACTTAGAAGGATATATCTAGAGAGTAATGTAAGAAACAAAGAGGAAAGAAGAAGCAAAAAGATAAAGACTAAGAAAAAACAATGTAAATGCAAAGGAACTGATCCGAAAGTTTATATATTTGATTTAATTAGCTAAGATTGATAGGAAATGTAATGTTAAAACGGGTTAGTACACGTTAGCAAAAGCTAACATGCACTTTTAGTTGTAACTAACTTTGGGATGACTTTCTATCATTAGAGATAACTTTTTGCATTAAAAAAACTAGTTTGCATATAATTAGTATATATGTGTGCTTAGAGAGAGTCATTACCAATTGGGTAAGAGGGTTAATTCTTCCTAAGCATCTGGGTAGTAAGATTAATTTGCGAACCTTCAAGGGGAATTTAAAGTTAATCTTAAGGACAAATAATCAAAAACATTGATGATATACCCAATTAAGAGATAAGAAAATGAAAAACACTTATTAGTAGAAATTTCTTCTTGATGGTAACCATTATATCTCAATATTAACAAGCTAAAATATATTGAATGGAACACAAATCAAACAATACCTAATACGGACTTTAGGTAAAAATATGATCTTATGAATAAAATTATAGATTAACTTACAGTGTTCTGATAAGAATGAAGAATCGCTATTCACATTAGAAATGATGAAAAAGGATTTTTTTGAGTAGATGAGTGAATTTATTGGGTGTAAGGTGAGTTGGATTATCACTATGAGTGGAGAGGATTCTGAAAATGAATTTTAATTTGATGTGAAACATGTGTAAGTCGCATGTGTGCTTTTTGATGAACAATACAAGAAAATCAGATTAAATATTTTCTTTACCAGTGTAGAAGTTAAACATGACCCTTTACCTCTCATTTAATTTTTTAACTTTCTAATTTTACACTTCATTAACTTTGACACAAAAATGTTGGTTGAATTATTGATCCATTTAATGATTTTAATATAAGTGCAAACAGACATGTTGCTGATTTTCAGGATTATAAGATAATTTTTTAAATGTATAAATATTAATAATTATTATATGGTCTTTACAATAACACTTGAGTGGCTTCACTTTTTTGGTTTCCACTTTATTAAACAATAAAGGAATGAATTTTTGTTAAGATAGATACTTCCAGTTTTGATCAATTTTATATGGTTTATAATATTTCAATTAACACTCTCCTGTCAAAAGCTACATCCCATTTTAGTGAGATATTTTTGAGTTTAACGCCACAACCACTGCTCGACCTGCCTACGTCTCCGATGCAGCATGGTTGTGGGTGTTGACAGAAATAAAAATGAATTATTTTTGGATTCAAGAAGTGTTTTTATACAAGAAGCAAAATGTTGTAAAAACATTTGATTAATATGTCTCTAGGTTTACCTTCCCATTTACTTTTCATTATGACCATGTTTTTTACTTAGCTGTAGCAAAAAAAAGTTCTTCATTTACAACAAAATTTATCCATATATATTTGGGCTTTTAAAAGTTATAACGATATGCTCTAATTGTTTATAAATTTGGACAAAGTCATTAGTCTATATTTTCATTAGCTTTACCATATATCTTTGAGAAAATAATTGCTTATTCACTTCTTATTCTGCATCAAGTTGATAAAGTTGTTTATGTAAAGTTGGTTCACAAGAATTACATTAAAACTCAATGTATTATAAAGTTGAGCATTAATTGGATATAAAAAATCTTATACTAGGGGACCTCTTATACTTTAATCAATAAAATAAGAATTGGAGTTTAAAAAATGGAGCAATATATAGAAGAATTGCCTTTGCATCCTCAATGGAAATGTGCATTTCATTCCAGATGTCACCAAGTCCATTATCATCAGCTATTTCAAAAACTCTTCTATTTTTAGTTCATCATCTTCTACATCCTCTCTAGTTATCGCTTCCACAACTACAATATTATTTTCTACTAAGTCTTCATTAGGATTGACCTCTAAATCCTTGTTATCAACATTAAAATATTTGTCTTGTTGTTCGAGAAAATCATTAATATCAATTTTGGTATTGCATTCTTCATTATTTCTCACTCTTTTAAAATCTCTGAGATACGAATTACCTACAAAAAATTACAAATAAGAGTAATAAAATATTGTAGCTAATTATTTATCCAAGTAAAATGAATATAATATTAATAAAAATTTACTTGGTTCACGTTATCAGACATCACAATTTTTTGTTTACAATAAGGAATAAATAACAAGCCAAGTAATACAGAGAAATGATCGATCCAAATCATAACTAAAAAACAAGCTAATGATCATCGAATGCCTGATTCTCCATGTAATAAGAACCTAAATTGAAAATCATTATCTTGGTGTGAATGCATAGATTGAGGAATGTAGTATGTGTAATTTTCCCCCATATTAATAGTTGAAATTTGGGATGTGTGTAGGTGGAGGACATGTAACTATAGGAATGAATTTTATATAAGAAAACATATCTATTGTTTGATTGATTTATGGATTGAAAGAAGGAAAACATTTGTTTAGGTGGGCGTGTAATTTGGTTGTCACATGCCAAATACAGAGCATCAACATGGAGGAAAAGTGGTGTTGTATTGATTGCAATCTTGTGAACACATATTTGGAGAAATATTGGATATTTTTGACTAAGGAGTATCTTATATTGAAAAAAAAGACCTCAAACTTAATATCTAAAATTCTCGAATTTCGAGCAACCTTACTAGTAAAGCATCCTGGAAGTATGTATAAACAAATATATGTGAATACTAGTGATCCAACTGTTGTGTCACTTTGTGTGATGGATTAATACCTTTACAAGACATTCTTTTGGGAGTTTATTGATCTTAAGTGAGAAACTTTCCCTGTTAATTTTTATATTGCACTTTTACATCTAGTTTAAGAATTATTACTATTTACAGAGCTTTTGTGCCTTAATTTTGTGTTAAGGGTATATATTCTAGGTACATACTTGATACAAGAGTTCAAGATGAGGAGAATAAGTCAAGAAGTCAATAGAAACCCCAAGTCAAGCATAAATTAAACTTAGAGGTACTTTGGGAAATTTGAGCGTTTATAAAAAAAGTCTTAGCACCTTAGTGTTTCAGTCACTACGAATCTTTAGTGAGAGATTTGGACCACATTCCCTTTGATTTTGAGAGAGCTTGAATTCAGGATCGTTTCTCAACGATGGAAGTAAACTCAGAGTTAAGAAAAAGAATTTATGATAATAATCGTTGTCGTTGCCTGAACTTGAAATATGTTACATAAAAACGGGTTGAGCTAGTGTAACCTAATTTCATGCCCATGGAAGACCCTAATCCATTTTTATCCCTTATATAAGCCATTATGCATTTACTTCGTACCGTAGCCCTCTATGTTTGTTCTTACTTGGTTGTGATGACAAAGCTTTGAGTTGGAGGTCTTAACTTTTCCAGTTTTGTGATAGAAAAATCCCTTCGTGAGACATTAATTTAGTATTATATTGGACTTATTTACTCAATTAATAGTCGTTTTTTTCTATAATGCACTTTCTTCATTTGTTTTGGAATAATTTATACTTTTAGAGATTTTGTGCCTGAAATTTCTTGTTTAGTGTGAAGTTCTTAGGTATATGAATACTAGGAGGTACCAACCTAAAGAGAATAAGTAGAGATTCAAGTCCAAGAACAAGGAAAATATTTGAAAGAGCAAAATAAATCACTTTGGTAAAGGTAGAAGAGTTTTAGAAAGAGTAAAGTCATCCCTTGTTTCCATTTTTGGGGTTAAATGGTTAGGATTAAAACTTAGCGGTTTTAATGAAAGTTGTGGGCCTTGAAGTAAGTAAAACGTGAGAAGTGGAACCAGTGGATTTTGACTTATGATGTGCAGTGCAGTTAATTAAAACAATTATTTGCTTTTTAATAACTTACTTAAGCCCATATGGTCCAAGTCAATTTTATACCTCTATATAAGGCTTATTTGACCTTATTAATCAGTACACTTCATATTATATCATAATTTATGAGAGAGAAAAATCTGCAACGCTTGGAAGTAAGGAGTAGAAGCTAGAGAGGAAGGATAACACCATTCTTCCTCAACCAAAGCTCAAATTATTCAACCACTTAGATAAGAACGTCCTATTCATACTTGCGCGTCCATTAGTAGTCAAGCACGACACCATAGTCAACGTGAATGAGGGAACTGTGACTCTACGTATTGAAAATGATTCTGAAACATTCTATGCTTCGGGAAGAAGAAGAATAAAAAAAGTCATGAGAATCATCAGTAATCATAGTTGTGAACAAAAGCCTGAACCTATAAGCCCCCAAGACACCATGGGGAAGGAAGTTGAGTTTGGGGTAGGAGACAAAGTAGCATGGAAATCTCCCAACCCCAAGCATAAATGTTCTTTAACAGGGCCATACTTCATTAAGCGAATTATTTTAGTAGAAGTGGTCGAAATAAAAGCTATAGAGTGTTGCAAACTCAGATTGGTAGATGTTGATCACCTCACTCATTACTAGGGAGGCTATAAAAAGAAATATTAGAGGTAATACGTCAAAATCTGAAAGACGGTAAAAACAAAAGTTTCCTTGGGAGACATCCCTTATTTTAATTGCTTTCTAGTTTAATTATGTTTAGTAGTGTATAATTTAAATGTGTTTTAGTATGTATTACAGTATTGAGGAGGATATTAAGGTTTTTGATGTGCAGGTACTTAAGAAACTAAGTTAGGGAGAAGAAACGCAAAAATTTGGAGAATTCAGATGTACCATGCGGTACGCCTCACCACTTATGCGGTGCACCACACCTTAAAAAGCATCACAACAGTTGGAGAAATCAGGTTAAAAGGCGAAGCTAAGGTCACAATAAGAGATTTTGTGTGGTATACTGCATGGATGCTCTGGTGCACTGTACGAGAAAACCATCAACACTATTCAAGAAACTGGTCCAATGCAAACATATCGTGTCGTCACTTGCGCCAGACCGTGACAACGGTCTCGAACAGAACATCCTTGAGGTACACCCATGACTAATCCGGTGCAGCGCACGACAAAAACCGTGACAATAGTATGAAAAACCAAGGTCCATTACGAGACCCCATGACCGAAACTGTTTCGTCAAGACCGTGGCACGGGGGCCAACAAAAGATGCCTATGGTATACCACACCTTGCCCACCGTGCACCTCACGACGTTTCCAGAAGATGGGAATATAAGGAGAAGGTTAGTTACCTACAAAAATTAAAACCTTACGCCTCTCTTTCTTCTTTAAAGCTCTCCCAACTTCATTAAAGCTTCTACAAACCTTCACCACACATCAAAACACTTCCCAATCACCAAAAATTCATATCAAAATACTTCTCTACATCATTATAAAGAAGATTCGACCAAATCAAATAAGAGCACCTAGAATCCATGATACGAAAGGTAAATTACAAAATCTTATCCAACAATTGCTTAAACCTATACCAATGAAGAAAGAGTTTATCCTACACACATAGAGAATAATCATTCTTACACCTTTTCTAACCCAAGCAACACATATTGAACCCAAAATCAAGGGGCACAAATTTCAAGAGTGTTCAAAGTGTTGAGTTAGGGTCAAAAGAGATGACGAAAAGAATATAAACATTATCTACTGTTAGGGAGATGAAGAAGAATAAAAGTAAGGTATTGGGACTATGGAGAAAAAGTTGGATTGTATCGATTTCAATCTTGTGAAAACATATTTGGAGAAATATTGAATGTTTCTGACTATGAAGTCTCTTAATTGAAAGAAAAAGACCTCAAACTTTATATCTGAAACTCTCAAATTTTTGGCAAACTTACCAGTAAAGGATCCTGAGCATATGTATCAATAAAAATATGGGATTACTTGTTATCCAACTGATGTCTCTCTTTTTGTGATGGATTAATCCATTCACGAGATATTACTTCAGGAGATTATTATTCATAAGTGAGGGAAATTTTCCTGTTAATTGCTATATTGCACTTTTACCTCTAGTTTTGGACTTATTACTGTTAATATACCTTTTTTGCCTTAATTGTGTGTTAAGGGTATATATATATATATATATATATATATATATATATATATATATATATATATATATATATATATATATATTAGGTACATCCATGTTACAAGGGTTCACGATGAGGAGAAGAAGTCAAGAAGTCAATAGAAACCCAAGTCAAAGCAGAAATTGAACTTAGAGCCATTTTTGGAAGTTTTGTAGCGCCTTTGTATTTTAGATACTACAACTTTTTAGTGAGAGATTTGGACCTGATTCTTTTTTATTTTGAGAGAGTTTGAATTCAAGTTCGTTTTCCAAGTGACAGAAGTCAATTTGGAGTTAAGATGACGAATTTATGTTAATAACCGCAATTGTGGCTCGATTTTGAAATATGATAAGTAAATCAGGTTTGGGCTAGTTTAACCTAATATCAAGCCCATAGAAGACTCTGGTTTGTTTTTAGCACTAATATAAGCAATTTTCAAGCCCCCATTTCATTATCCTTGGAAAAGCTATCATTTTATCAATAAGCAAAAGAGGAAAAGAAAGGAGAAAGGAGCGCTTATTTA
Source organism: Nemophila menziesii (assembly GCA_029959085.1). Lineage (NCBI taxonomy): Eukaryota > Viridiplantae > Streptophyta > Magnoliopsida > Boraginales > Hydrophyllaceae > Nemophila > Nemophila menziesii. The sequence goes on along the minus strand of JARWIR010000010.1, from coordinate 18,223,967 downwards.
AAGAGAAGGAGAAGAAGAAGAAGAGAAGGGTTTATCTATGAACCTAGTGATTCTTTTCAATCCTATATCCAATTTCTTTCAACCCAACATAGTAACTACAGTTGGTTGAAGAGGTTGAGAAAGATAAGGTAGAGAAACCAAGTAAGGTGGTTGATGCATCAAGGGTGCAAATTAGAGTATGACACATATCCTATCATTTGTTATATTTGGAGAAACAAACTCGATCTTAAGCTCCTCTTTAATTCATCCATCAAACTTTGAGCTCCAAGACTTAGCGGGCGAAACTCAAGTAGTATTTGCCCTAGTTCTGGACTTCTAGCTGGACTTAAAACAATTTGGGAAGAAGGATGACTTTTTTCTGACTCCTCACAAGACACAGACCCTATAGTTTGACCAATAGGCGTGTGAAGAGGTGGGAACTTGACTCGATTTGAACTATTTCTCACTTGAGTGAGAGTATATCTGCTACTTGAAACTTGTTCAATAATAATAGGTGATGAACTTACAGATCTAGCCCCTCCAATAGGTATACTTTGTTTACTTCTTGCACTAGGGTTTACATAAGGTGGGCTTTGTGACTGTACAACAGATCTAGTAATCACAACGTGTTTTTGTTCATTTGTAGGTTTTAAACCTATTTGCTGGACCATACTAGCTCTTCCCCTTGCCATGGATCTAGCTACTTAGAAGGATATATCTAGAGAGTAATGTAAGAAACAAAGAGGAAAGAAGAAGCAAAAAGATAAAGACTAAGAAAAAACAATGTAAATGCAAAGGAACTGATCCGAAAGTTTATATATTTGATTTAATTAGCTAAGATTGATAGGAAATGTAATGTTAAAACGGGTTAGTACACGTTAGCAAAAGCTAACATGCACTTTTAGTTGTAACTAACTTTGGGATGACTTTCTATCATTAGAGATAACTTTTTGCATTAAAAAAACTAGTTTGCATATAATTAGTATATATGTGTGCTTAGAGAGAGTCATTACCAATTGGGTAAGAGGGTTAATTCTTCCTAATCATCTGGGTAGTAAGATTAATTTGCGAACCTTCAAGGGGAATTTAAAGTTAATCTTAAGGACAAATAATCAAAAACATTGATGATATACCCAATTAAGAGATAAGAAAATGAAAAACACTTATTAGTAGAAATTTCTTCTTGATGGTAACCATTATATCTCAATATTAACAAGCTAAAATATATTGAATGGAACACAAATCAAACAATACCTAATACGGACTTTAGGTAAAAATATGATCTTATGAATAAAATTATAGATTAACTTACAGTGTTCTGATAAGAATGAAGAATCGCTATTCACATTAGAAATGATGAAAAAGGATTTTTTTGAGTAGATGAGTGAATTTATTGGGTGTAAGGTGAGTTGGATTATCACTATGAGTGGAGAGGATTCTGAAAATGAATTTTAATTTGATGTGAAACATGTGTAAGTCGCATGTGTGCTTTTTGATGAACAATACAAGAAAATCAGATTAAATATTTTCTTTACCAGTGTAGAAGTTAAACATGCCCCTTTACCTCTCATTTAATTTTTTAACTTTCTAATTTTACACTTCATTAACTTTGACAAAAAAAGGTTGGTTGAATTTTTGATCCATTTAATGATTTTAATATAAGTGCAAACAGACATGTTGCTGATTTTCAGGATTATAAGATAATTTTTTAAATGTATAAATATTAATAATTATTATATGGTTTTTACAATAACACTTGAGTGGCTTCACTTTTTTGGTTTCCACTTTATTAAACAATAAAGGAATGAATTTTTGTTAAGATAGATACTTCCAGTTTTGATCAATTTTATATGGTTTATAATATTTCAATTAACACTCTCCTGTCAAAAGCTACATCCCATTTTGGTGAGATATTTTTGAGTTTAACGCCACAACCACTGCTCGACCTGCCTACGTCTCCGATGTAGCATGGTTGTGGGTGTTGACAGAAATAAAAATGAATTATTTTTGGATTCAAGAAGTGTTTATATACAAGAAGCAAAATGTTGTAAAAACATTTGATTAATATGTCTCTAGGTTTACCTTCCTATTTACTTTTCATTATGACCATGTTTTTTACTTAGCTGTAGCAAAAAAAAGTTCTTCATTTACAACAAAATTTATCCATATATATTTGGGCTTTTAAACGTTATAACGATATGCTCTAATTGTTTATAAATTTGGACAAAGTCATTAGTCTATATTTTCATTAGCTTTACCATATATCTTTGAGAAAATAATTTCTTATTCACTTCTTATTCTGCATCAAGTTGATAAAGTTGTTTATGTAAAGTTGGTTCACAAGAATTACATTAAAACTCAATGTAATATAATGTTGAGCATTAATTGGATATAAAAAATCTTATACTAGGGGACCTCTTATACTTTAATCAATAAAATAGGAATTGGAGTTTAAAAAATGGAGCAATATATAGAAGAATTGCCTTTGCATCCTCAATGGAAATGTGCATTTCATTCCAGATGTCACCTAGTCCATTATCATAAGATATTTCAAAAACTCTTCTATTTTTAGTTCATCATCTTCTACATCCTCTCTAGTTATCGCTTCCACAACTACAATATTATTTTCTACTAAGTCTTCATTAGGATTGACCTCTAAATCCTTGTTATCAATATTAAAATATTTGTCTTGTTGTTCGAGAAAATCATTAATATCAATTTTGGTATTGCATTCTTCATAATTTCTCACTCTTTTAAAATCTCTGAGATACGAATTACCTACAAAAAATTACAAATAAGGTGTAATAAAATATTGTAGCTAATTATTTATCCAAGCAAAATGAATATAATATTAATAAAAATTTACTTGGTTCACGTTATCAGACATCACTATTTTTTGTTTACAATAAGGAATAAATAACAAGCCAAGTAATACAGAGAAATGATCGATCCAAATCATAACTAAAAAACAAGCTAATGATCATCGAATGCCTGATTCTCCATGTAATAAGAACCTAAATTAAAAATCATTATCTTGGTGTGAATGCATAGATTGAGGAAAATAGTATGTGTAATTTTCCCCCATATTAATAGTTGAAATTTGGGATGTGTGTAGGTGGAGGACATGTAACTATAGGAATGAATTTTATACAAGAAAACATATCTATTGTTTGATTGATTTATGGATTGAAAGAAGGAAAACATTTGTTTAGGTGGGCGTGTAATTTGGTTGTCACATGCCAAATACAGAGCATCAACATGGAGGAAAAGTGGTGTTGTATTGATTGCAATCTTGTGAACACATATTTGGAGAAATATTGGATATTTTTGACTAAGGAGTATCTTATATTGAAAAAAAAGACCTCAAACTTAATATCTAAAAATTCTCGAATTTCGAGCAACCTTACTAGTAAAGCATCCTGGAAGTATGTATAAACAAATATATGTGAATACTAGTGATCCAACTGATGTGTCACTTTGTGTGATGGATTAATACCTTTACAAGACATTCTTTTGGGAGTTTATTGATCCTAAGTGAGAAACTTTCCCTGTTAATTTTTATATTGCACTTTTACATCTAGTTTAAGAATTATTACTATTTACAGAGCTTTTGTGCCTTAATTTTTTGTTAAGGGTATATATTCTAGGTACATACTTGATACAAGAGTTCAAGATGAGGAGAATAAGTCAAGAAGTCAATAGAAACCCCAAGTCAAGCATAAATTAAACTTAGAGGTACTTTGGGAAATTTGAGCGTTTATAAGAAAAGTCTTAGCACCTTAGTGTTTCAGTCACTACGAATCTTTAGTGAGAGATTTGGACCACATTCCCTTTGATTTTGAGAGAGCTTGAATTCAGGATCGTTTCTCAACGATGGAAGTAAACTCAGAGTTAAGAGAAAGAATTTATGATAATAATCGTTGTCGTTGCCTGAACTTGAAATATGTTACATAAAAACGGGTTGAGCTAGTGTAACCTAATTTCAGGCCCATGGAAGACCCTAATCCATTTTTATCCCTTATATAAGCCATTATGCATTTACTTCGTACCGTAGCCCTCTATGTTTGTTCTTACTTGGTTGTGATGACAAAGCTTTGAGTTGGAGGTCTTAACTTTTCCAGTTTTGTGATAGAAAAATCCCTTCGTGAGACATTAATTTAGTATTATATTGGACTTATTTACTCAATTAATAGTCGTTTTTTTCTATAATGCACTTTCTTCATTTGTTTTGGAATAATTTATACTTTTAGAGATTTTGTGCCTGAAATTTCTTGTTTAGTGTGAAGTTCTTAGGTATATGGATACTAGGAGGTACCAACCTAAAGAGAATAAGTAGAGATTCAAGTCCAAGAACAAGGAAAATATTTGAAAGAGCAAAATAAATCACTTTGGTAAAGGTAGAAGAGTTTTAGAAAGAGTAAAGTCATCCCTTGTTTCCATTTTTGGGGTTAAATGGTTAGGATTAAAACTTAGCGGTTTTAATGAAAGTTGTGGGCCTTGAAGTAAGTAAAACGTGAGAAGTGGAACCAGTGGATTTTGACTTATGATGTGCAGTGCAGTTAATTAAAACAATTATTTGTTTTTTAATAACTTACTTAAGCCCATATGGTCCAAGTCAATTTTATACCTCTATATAAGGCTTATTTGACCTTATTAATCAGTACACTTCATATTATATCATAATTTATGAGAGAGAAAAATCTGCAACGCTTGGAAGTAAGGAGTAGAAGCTAGAGAGGAAGGATAACACCATTCTTCCTCAACCAAAGCTCAAATTATTCAACCACTTAGATAAGAACGTCCTATTCATACTTGCGCGTCCATTAGTAGTCAAGCGTGACACCATAGTCAACGTGAATGAGGGAACCGTGACTCTACGTATTGAAAATGATTCTGAAACATTCTATGCTTCGGGAAGAAGAAGAATAAAAAAAAGTCATGAGAATCATCAGTAATCATAGTTGTGAACAAAAGCCTGAACCTGTAAGCCCCCAAGACACCATGGGGAAGGAAGTTGAGTTTGGGGTAGGAGACAAAGTAGCATGGAAATCTCCCAACCCCAAGCATAAATGTTCTTTAACAGGGCCATACTTCATTAAGCGAATTATTTCAGTAGAAGTGGTCGAAATAAATGCTATAGAGTGTTGCAAACTCAGATTGGTAGATGTTGATCACCTCACTCATTACTAGGGAGGCTATAAAAAGAAATATTAGAGGTAATACGTCAAAATCTGAAAGACGGTAAAAACAAAAGTTTCCTTGGGAGACATCCCTTATTTTAATTGCTTTCTAGTTTAATTATGTTTAGTAGTGTATAATTTAAATGTGTTTTAGTATGTATTACAGTATTGAGGAGGATATTAAGGTTTTTGATGTGCAGGTACTTAAGAAACTAAGTTAGGGAGAAAAACGCAAAAATTTGGAGAATTCAGATGTACCATGCGGTACGCCTCACCACTTATGCGGTGCACCACACCTTAAAAAGCATCACAACAGTTGGAGAAATCAGGTTAAAAGCCGAAGCTAAGGTCACAATAAGATATTTTGTGTGGTATACTGCACGGATGCTCTGGTGCACTGTACGAAGAAAACCATCAACGCTATTCAAGAAAATGGTCCAATGCAAACATATCGTGTCGTCACTTGCGCCAGACCGTGACAACGGTCTCGAACAGAACATCCTTGAGGTACACCCATGACTAATCCGGTGCAGCGCACGACAAAAACCGTGACAATAGTATGAAAAACCAAGGTCCATTACGAGACCCCATGACCGAAACTGTTTCGTCAAGACCGTGGCACGGGGGCCCACAAAAGATGCCTATGGTATACCGCACCTTGCCCACCGTGCACCTCACGACGTTTCCAGAAGATGGGAATATAACGAGAAGGTTAGTTACCTACAAAAATTAAAACCTTACGCCTCTCTTTCTTCTTTAAAGCTCTCCCAACTTCATTAAAGCTTCTACAAATCTTCACCACACATCAAAACACTTCCCAATCACCAAAAATTCATATCAAAATACTTCTCTACATCATTATAAAGAAGATTCGACCAAATCAAATAAGAGCACCTAGAATCCATGATACGAAAGGTAAATTACAAAATCTTATCCAACAATTGCTTAAACCTATACCAATGAAGAAAGAGTTTATCCTACACACATAGAGAATAATCATTCTTACACCTTTTCTAACCCAAGCAACACATATTCAACCCAAAATCAAGGGGCACAAATTTCAAGAGTGTTCAAAGTGTTGAGTTAGGGGTCAAAAGAGATGACTAAAAGAATATAAACATTATCTACTGTTAGGGAGATGAAGAAGAATAAAAGTAAGGTATTGGGACTATGGAGAAAAAGTTGGATTGTATCGATTTCAATCTTATGAAAACATAGTTGGAGAAATATTGAATGTTTCTGACTATGGAGTCTCTTAATTGAAAGCAAAAGACCTCAAACTTTATATCTGAAACTCTCAAATTTTGGGCAAACTTACCAGCAAAGGATCCTGAGCATATGTATCAATAAAAATATGTGATTACTTGTTATCTAACTGATGTCTCTCTTTTTGTGATGGATTAATCCATTCACGAGATACTATTTCAGGAGATTATTATTCATAAGTGAGGGAAATTTTCATGTTAATTTCTATATTGCACTTTTACCTCTAGTTTTGGACTTATTACTGTTAATATAGCTTTTTTGCCTTAATTGTGTGTTAAGGGTATATATATATATATATATATATATATATTAGGTACATCCATGTTACAAGGGTTCACGATGAGGAGAAGAAGTCAAGAAGTCAATAGAAACCCAAGTCAAAGCAGAAATTGAACTTAAAGCCATTTTTGGAAGTTTTTTAGCGCCTTTGTGTTTTAGATACTACAACTTCTTAGTGAGAGATTTGGACCTGATTCTTTTTTATTTTGAGAGAGTTTGAATTCTAGTTCGTTTTCCAAGTGACAGAAGTCAATTTGGAGTTAAGATGATGAATTTATGTTAATAACCGCAATTGTGGCTCGATTTTGAAATATGATAAGTAAATCAGGTTTGGGCTAGTTTAACCTAATATCAAGCCCATAGAAGACTCTGGTTTGTTTTTAGCACTAATATAAGCCATTTTCAAGCCACCATTTCATTATCCTTGGAAAAGCTATCATTTTATCAATAAGTAAAAGAGGAAAAGAAAGGAGAAAGGAGCGCTTATTTAAAGAGAAGGAGAAGAAGAAGAAGAGAAGGGTTTATCTATGAACCTAGTGATTCTTTTCAATCCTATATCCAATTTCTTTCAACCCAACATAGTAACTACAGTTGGTTGAAGAGGTTGAGAAAGATAAGGTAGAGAAACCAAGTAAGGTGGTTGATGCATCAAGGGTGCAAATTAGAGTATGACACATATCCTATCATTTGTTATATTTGGAGAAACAAACTCGATCTTAAGCTCCTCTTTAATTCATCCATCAAACATTGATCTCCAAGACTTAGCGGGCGAAACTCAAGTAGTATTTGCCCTAGTTCTGGACTTCTATCTGGACTTAAAACAATTTGGGAAGAAGGATGACTTTTTTCTGACTCCTCACAAGACACAGACCCTATAGTTTGACCAATAGGCGTGTGAAGAGGTGGGAACTTGACTCGATTTGAACTATTTCTCACTTGAGTGAGAGTATATCTGCTACTTGAAACTTATTCAATAATAATAGGTGATGAACTTACAGATCTAGCCCCTCCAATAGGTATACTTTGTTTACTTCTTGCACTAGGGTTTACATAAGGTGGGCTTTGTGACTGTACAACAGATCTAGTAATCACAACGTGTTTATGTTCATTTGTAGGTTTTAAACCTATTTGCTGGACCAAACTAGCTCTTCCCCTTGCCATGGATCTAGCTACTTAGAAGGATATATCTAGAGAGTAATGTAAGAAACAAAGAGGAAAGAAGAAGCAAAAAGATAAAGACTAAGAAAAAACAATGTAAATGCAAAGGAACTGATCCGAAAGTTTATGTGTTTAAATGTATATTATAGTTAATTAGAAAGATATAAAAATTAATTCTAGATTAAAGTAAAAAAGAATGTCCTTGGAAAGAATACATCAATATAAACATTATTTTCATATCTTAATAAAAATAAAAGATAAAAGTGATATTCAGTTAATATTTTTATTTTGGAAATCTTATTACAAACCTCGTTTGTTAAAAAATAAAGTTTTTTATTACATTTTTGTAACTTTTTGTAGTAAAAATAAATAGAAATATCTGCTGAAAGATGGTTAATAAAAATATATAATTATTAAATTAAACTCTAAGGATTGACTTTGGGGTGAAAGAAATGTAAAAAATTCGTGCTCAGTTGTACAAAAACAGCAGCTTTTTGCGGTGCCCCGCAGGATCTGCGGTGTATCGCACGTCTCATCGAATATAATTGAGCAAACTTTTAGAGGCCATAACGTTTTCGCTCAGGTGTCAGAATTAACCTTTTTCCGAGCCTAAACTGCATATTTTTTTTGAGATCTATCCAATGGAGAAGATTATACCCTGATCTGATTTTTCAAGAGAAAGTTATGATTTCGTGATGATAGGTCCACGCTTGAATTAGTCAGAAAATCTTTGCGGTATACCGCATTATCCCCAGTGTACCGTACGATGCCAAAGCGTGTATACAATGCTCCAAAAATTTCAATGTCAGAGAATTTGGATTGTATAACGCAGTACCTACGGTGTACCGCACTGCGACGAAAAGAAGGACGGGAGGTAAACACCAAGTTAACTTTTAACCTAAACCTCAAAGCTTCTTCTTCCCCAACTCACCCAACTCCATTGGAATTTTGACCAAAGCTTCACCTTCCATAAAAAACACCACCGATTCACCAAAATATCATATCCATATCCATCGTTGCATCATCCCAAACAACACAACCAAACCAAATTTTTGGAAAACATTATTAGTCAAGATTTAATCCAAATGTTTTTTAAACCTTTATCTTTAATTTCTTAATTCCTTCTCACCCAATTGAAATTACATCACACCCACATAGAAACCTAGTTTCCTTACACCTTTTACACTCAAAATTAATACACCGATATCAAGGGGTAATTCCGGGAACGGTATAATTTTGAGTTGAGGGTGGAAGGAGATGACGCGAAGAATGGAGAGATTACTTCATGTGTGTGAGATGAAGAAGAATCAACACAAAAAATTGCATGAGAACAAGGGAAAAACAAGCGACACTTCTAGTGCCTGAGTAGTTATCGCAACAAGAATTAGATGAAGTTATCGTAGAATGTTTGGTATCTACCACATTAGGCAGAATGCAATGATAAGTCATGGTGTTATGAGAATTGCGCATTTAAGATAAGCACCTTACCCTACCTTAGGTGTTGGCAATGAAATGAAATTGCCTCGAAGAGTATGTTTCTCCCTCCTCTACCTTTTCTCTCTTTAATATATTACGTGATTTGTTTTGAATATTTTTGAGTCCGTTTTGAGTCATGGATGTTGTGGCTTACCTGTGAGTCTTGGGTCGGGGATATGTTGTCCCTTCCCCACTTTATGTGTTAATTGTTTGTTGTATCTAGAAGTAGAAAGTAATGAATTTAACAATTAAGAAATATTCTAATGAGTTAATCATAGTAGATAGTAGGTTTATTATCTTCCTTGTATATGCTCAAGGGATTTAAATGAATTGCAAATTGAAAATAAAGGAGAGAGCAGCGAGAAATGCGATAAATTTAGTTTGATTTTAGGGATCATGAGTGGTGTGTAGAACGTTAGATTTAAATTAGTTTATAAAGCATTAAATGAACGTGCTAGAAGTGAGAAAGTAAATAATTGAATACGTATGATATGATTAAGGCGGTTCTTTTTTAGCCCCTTGTGCCTTTTAGCTTGATGTATATTATTATTGATAAATTATCCATGCCAGCTCCCTCTTTGCCTTTCTAAGCCTTTTTAGCCACATTACAAGTCTTATATGTTAGATTGTTAGGACTTTTCGATATGACATATACTCCAATCACGATACTTTGGCACTCGTCTCGATCTTGAGTTTTGGGTGGTGGTTTTATGGGAATTATCATAGGTTGGGTTTTGTTCTTTGTAATTTAGCTTCTGAATCACATTTTTATGTATATTGTAACCCTTTTTTGGGGTAAAAAGAAAAATAAAGATTTGATAATGAAGAATATATATATATATATATATATATATATATATATATAGGAGAAAGAAAAATAAACATAGTGACATGACTTCTTACATAAAAAGGGAGTCATTGCCACTTACAAAAAAATTTATACATTTTTTACCGACAAAGTGGTAATTCTTTAGGTGATCATGAAAGGTTTTGTTTGGGATCATTAAAGATGCGAATAACTGCATTAAATGGGTTGAGTGAGAGCCTCTTGGAGTGAAGCTGAAGCTCTAGAAAAAAAACGTTGATGGCTAGTGAGGAGAGAGCCGAAAGCTCACTCTAAATTAGCCAAATACATGTATCACACCTACCCTAAGCCTACATTACAACCTTAAAGACCTTAAGATTCTTGACTATCCAAATTAGAAGCATTCCTATTATAGAGAGTAGTTGGATGGACCTTGGGAACTATGTGAGGATTGAGGAACAACCGATAGCCACCGTAGTGAATTAAAAGAGGACTTAATTTTACGCATTGCAAAACTACTCTGTACTTGAAAATAATATGTGTGAATTGTATATTTGATAGGTATATATATTATTTAGTTTGTAAATTGTACTATGTGGGAATATTTAAAAAATGTCTTTAGTGTCATTCATTATTTTCCTATTTCTATCTTCTTTGAATTAATTGGACTTAGGCCCCACTAAACTTAATTTTTCTTTATATTTCCCCGCACAAATAAATATTGAGTTAGGGTCTTGATGTATAGATTAATCTATTCTTGAGAAATTCTTTCAGTAGTTTATTGAGCCTAAGTGAGGTATTTTCCTGGTTAATTGTTATATTTCACTTTTACCTCGAGTTTTGGACTTATTACTGTTTATAGAGTTTTTGTACATTAATTGTGTGTTAAGTGGGTATTATTTAGATAAATGTTTGATACAAGGTCCATGATGAAGAGAAAAAGTCAATAAGTTAAGAGAAATGTCAAGTCAAAGCGGAAATTGAGCTTAGATCCACTTTAAAAAGGCTTAGATCCACTTTAAAAAGGTGGAGCTTTTACCAGAGAAGTCTTTGCACATTAGTGTTTCAGTCACTACGACTCATTTTTTGTGAGAGCTTTGGACTCTATTCCTTTTTATGTAGAAAGTGCTTGAATTCTGTGTTGTTTTGCAAGTGATGGAAGTCAATTTAAATTTAAGATGAAGAAGTTATGCTAATAACCGTTACCGGCTCGAACTTGAAATATTTTGAAAAAAATGGGATTGTGCTAGTTTAACCTAATATTATGCCCACCGAAGACCCTAATATGTTTTTAGAAGTTATATAGGCCATTTTGAAGCCTCCATTTCATTTTATTTGAGAAATCTATCATTTTATTCATCAGTAGACCATGAAAATAAAGAGGAAGGAGTGCTTATTTCAAAGGAAAGAGAAGAGAAGTAGGGTTAGTCTATGAACCCAACGAATCTTCTCCATCCCATATCCAATTTCCTTTAACTCAAAGACTAACTTTAGTCTACTTTGTCTTTTAAACATGATTAGTTTTATTGTATTTTTCAGTTATTTAGTATGAGATGAACATTTTATACTTGAAACTCGCAATGGTATGAACCCTAATCAATTATTAGTTTTCTTTTGGCTTTTTGGGATGATTTAATTATTAAAATAAATTGAAGTTTGTTTATTCCATTGTTTTATATATTTAATCTAGTTTCCTGTCTATATCTTGATCATGTATAAGTAGTTTAAGTAGTTTGAGGTTTTCGTCTAACACCCGGATGAGGGGTTGGATTTTCAGAAATAGTATGTAAACACCTATTGCGCGGTATATAACCGCTAGGTAGTCAATAGGGACATGGAAATTAATTCATGTGATAGTCGGCGACTGTGTAAGTAGTTTGTGAGTTAAGGGGCTATTGAACCTCTATTAATGAGAATTACTCAATTCACCCTTATTCTAATAACAAGATAATAATTTATTAGGAGGATTACTCTCAATGATCAAACATTTAGTTACTATTTTTTATTCTCTTTTGTAGTATAATTTAATTGCATTTTAGTTAGTCATTTATATTATTTTCACTTTAGTCCATCATTAAAAATGCAGCATTTATATTAACTTGCCAACTCTGCATTACATTGAATTTGAGACACGGTTAATATAATCTTGGTAGTACCCGAGGAATGATAACCTTGAGGTTATCATATTTTTACTTGAAGACAACCCATAAGCTTGCGTGCAGTCACAGTTCTATAGGTCGCAAATTATTATCACACTTGGAACCGCAACACTAACTTTATAAAGGTGCAGGCAATCTTGGTCATCATATCGACTTATTTATTCCTCAAATGTATATCAACTCAACAACTGACATTATTGGGTGTTGATTCTTCACTTCAATTCTCTGTATATAAATACACATAGTTGGTTCCTAAAGTTTTACCTTGCTTGATATTTTTTTTGTCAAATGGTTATACTCACTATTCGTTGGTAGTCACAAACAATGAATGTCCTCTGCCATACTTTTGAATATATGAAAGGAAAAGAACAAAACTATGTGGGAGTACATTTATCAATTTGGTTGAGCTAGATTGAGAATAGTAGTGTTTGGCAATATAAACTGCAAAAAGATGAAATATTTTTATTTTAGAAAAATTATATGCGTTATAGAAAGACTTGTGTGATTAAATGAGTGACCTTTTTATATTATACCATCTTTATTTACATTAAATATGAATGTGTTCTATTTAAAATATAAGTGCTAAAGTGTTTTTGTTCTATTGAGTATCCAAATCAATAAAATTTTAATAATTAAGGTATTTGCTAAAGAAACTTGTAAAATTATAACTTAACCATTACATAAGTGGGAGCTTCATTTGATATATTCCATAAGTAAATTTTTGCTCCCTCTTGATGTAGTTTTATTTTTGAATAAATCACAATATATTAACAAAAGTAGTGGGTATGAATTACATCTTCATAACTTATATAATCAAACTCCACTAAAATAAAAAAAAATTGACTATAATAGACTACCCATGATAACTATAAAGTAAACATCATGTAACACGAATTGAACTAAATAGTTAGGGGAAATCTTGCGAGTAGTTCTTTAAACTAGTCTGATTTGGAGTATAGACTACAAACTTACAAAAAAATTACTAATCAATTTCTGCAGAAATTTGATTTTACGTGGCTAGAATTTAAGTTGCTCAATCACTGCATACTTATGGCTGCGGGAGAATGACCAGTATGGAGTTGTGATATATGTTTTAGGCTTGGTTCATCTAAGATTTATAACTACAACAAATTTTTAACAGAAATATTTTATAGCTGCAGTATTTAATTGTAGGTATTGATACGTCAGTAGTTGTTCATGGGTACCTTTACGAGCTGATATATAACGTCTTTAAAAAACATCCATAGGAACCTGCTTAGAAGGCTGTTGGTAATTAGAAGATTGTTGTTTTATTGATAGGTTCTATACTTCATACTTAATAAATTATACAAGGTATCACTTCATAAATTATTTAATTGATCAAACGATTTACTATATTTTAACTGATATAGAGGAAGTAAAATATTATGATATATGCACGGAAAAAAATTAGTAAACACTTTTGCAAAAAGAATAATTTGTAAATAGTATAACCCAAATGTTTTTTTAAAATTTTAATTTTTATAGAAACAATTTTTGTTCTCATATCAAAACATGTTTTTTTTTAATCAAAAAACATGTTTCTTGAAAAGAAGAATGAAAATTATTTTCTTTTTCCTTTCTTATTTCCATTATATAAAATAGATGTCGTCATTATATAACGTAATTCTTATGTATAATAGAAAAAATATAACTTCTAAATATTTGAAACACTATAAATCTCAACACAAAATACGCTTGCTCATAAGATACATATAAAGTGTATGTAACACCTAAAGACTTTAATAGTGTTTTTTTTATGTAAAGCCTTATATAGTTGTTTTTATGTTATTACAATACATTGTGGCATACACACATATCATTAAGGATATTTGAAGTGGTTATTTGGCATATATGAACGTTTCCAGTGTAATTTAGCATGAACGTCATGGTATATACTAGATTGTTTTTTCCATGATAAATAAATCATCGCTCCTTATTACATACAAAGGAACAGAGGAACTAGCCACGATGTATAACAGTCCCGCGTCGTGGTCGTTTGAAGGTTTTATTCTTGTCGTGGTCGTTTGATGGTTTTAATCTTGTTTTCGTACTTTACTAAACATGTTTTGTTTAGCTTTACCTTATATTCTTGTTTAATTGTCACTCATATTCGTGTTTTCAGCATAAATATCAAATCCCATTGGAAGACTATAATTAGATATAAAAAGTATGAATATATATATAATTGTTTTATGGATTTTATATTTCAAATAATATTTTTTAGTATATAACATAATAAAAATTCAGTTTTAAAATAATATGACATGCTATGAGAAAATGAATTTAAGGATGAACTATACCTTTTAGGTAACCTTATGATCTACTCTTCTTGCGAATCCAACGTAATTTCTCAGATCTTTTCTAATAAAGTATTACACATCCTAGTCATGATTAACGGAGTGATTAGATATATTCATCTTTAAATATTTATAATTTAGTTGAACTCATTTCTTACACGAATAATCATTATACATTATAAAGTTTGTACATGCACACCCAAAATCTATCGAACCCTTAATAGGTAAAGGTCAACCAACAATATAACTAGATTGAAGAAAGAAATTAGAATGAATAAATATCAATGGATTTTATCCATTATTCCTAAATATTCCATTTTATAATAATTAATCAATATGATATAACATATGACTGAAGTATATGATAAGGTAAGATTATAAATAATTCCTAGCCCTGTTTATTCCTGGACTACTCTAGTTTTTATCTCTTTCTCTCAACTCAAACCTTTAGAAAAATCTAACTATTTTGAAATTTATTATAACTAATCATCTTTTCTCTAGTTCAAGTCTCATTTTCCCACTTATATCTTAAAATATTAAAACAATGAATGAAAAAAATAGTTATTAATAATCCAAGCTTTACAATAATTAAATTAATGACGAGAACCAAATTATTTTAAGAAACATTTTTCGTCTTTGTAAAACTTTATGCTAAAAAGGCCAAAATGACACATGCAAAACATCTAAAAATTGTTAAACATTGAAATTAAAATTATAATTACTTTTAAATTTCTAAGATATAATTGATTTTCACCTCAAATACATCAAATAATAGTGAATTGCATGATTACTATTGTAAGTTTTATAACAAGAAAGGACATAGAATATCTAAAAAAAATAATTTTTTTTATTAATGAAACATAAAACTACAAGTAATTATATATAATAAAAAA
The DNA here is from genome assembly GCA_029959085.1 of Nemophila menziesii. Classification (NCBI taxonomy): domain Eukaryota; kingdom Viridiplantae; phylum Streptophyta; class Magnoliopsida; order Boraginales; family Hydrophyllaceae; genus Nemophila; species Nemophila menziesii. The sequence continues at coordinate 18,208,454 of JARWIR010000010.1, read as the reverse complement.
TATTCAGTTTAACCATTTGATGTTGATTCAAATGTCATGAAAAACTATTTGAGATACCAAGAATACAAGATATGAATTATTAGATCCACAAATAGAAAAAAAAGGATATATGAAAACATGTACATCCAATGAGGAGTAGGGCGGGTGTTTACAGAAGATCAAATACAAAGAGAAATTATAGATTGACAGTGAGAAAAAGTTTATATAAATAAAAACTATTGTGATTATGGCTTATGTATAACAGATTTAGTGAAGGTGGTTATGGTTTCATAGAATTTTTAATTACTAAAAATGAAATATATAGCGTCAATTAGAAACAAGAACAACATCTTTCTTTGTTCTCTTTGTTAGTTTTATTTTTCTTAACAAAAAAATATATAGCTTAAAAAACACAATTTTTTTTACTCTTCCTTCCTCTTTGATATGATATTATATTTCCAATAAATTTCTAGTAATATTTCATATGATATTCCAAATAACTTATTGAATCTAATTACATATTTTCTCCTCTTGTATTCCTTCTCTCTTTCTATGGTTGGATACGCCAGCAACAATGGAAACTGAAATCTAAGGGAAAAATTTATTTTTTACCATTAAAACTATTACAAAATCGTATTATTTTAAACCTAATCTCGATATGTAATGTTTAAAGTTGATATTTTAATCTTGTATAGAAATTTTTACCTAGTAGTTGTGTATCTCAAAAGATCCACTCAAGAAAGAGGTTCGTATTAATTTAACATTGTTAATCAACTGTCGTGCAATTGGAAAATGCTCGGACATATACCTTATACTCACGAGATATCATGGATTTTGTCTACTTCATTTTACGTTATAAAGTATTTGAAATTTACATTATAATAGATACATAAGTACAAGAAAGAGATGATTCTTTTTTGTATTAATCTTGTTTTCCTTCGTTTTGCAGGCCTTTTGTGAAGCTATTGGTTAGTTAAAACTACCCTTAGTTTTGCAGGCTAAATGACACCTGCAAAACATCCAAAAAATTTTAAACATTGAATTTAAAATTACAATTATTTTTAAATTGCTAAGGTATAATCGATTTTTACATCAGATTCATCAAATAATATTGAATTGATGATTATTGTAAGTTTTATAATAAGAAATAACATAAAATATCTAAGAAAAATATTTTTTTTATTAATAATTACATAAATATATTGACAAAGAACATAAAAGAGACGCTTCAAGTAATTATATATAATAAAAATATATAATTTTACCTTTTGATGAACCAATGATTGAAATGTCATTACAACAATCTGAGATAACAGACATACGAAATATGAATTTTTAGATTCACAGAGAAAAAACGGGGATATGAAATTGTGTACATTGATAAGGAATAGGGTGGGTGTTTACAGAAGATCAAATACAAAGAGAAATCATAGATTGACAGTGAGAAAAGAATTATATAAATGACAGATTGTTGTGAGTATTGTTTATGTATAGCCGATGTAGTGGCGGCGGTTAGGGTTTCATAGAATTTTTTAATGAATAATAATAAAATATATAGTGTCTATTAGAAACAAGAACATCTTTCTTTCCTTTTTTTTGTTAGTTTTATCTTTTTTAACAAAAATATATATAACTTAAACACACAATTCGTTTAACCTTTCCTTCCTCTTCGATATAATTTGATATTTTCAAGGGTAAGCCTTCAATCTAATATTGGATGGTAAAATATATAAATAAGTATCGTTTGATATAATAACAAGACACATGTCTATAGATTAGTTTATGGAATTCTATAAACATGGGACATGTGTCATAATATAACGGTTAATCCTAATAATCATAATATTGGTACATCCAAAATTGAATTGAATAATTTTACTATTTTCAATAACTTGCTATTGAATTTTGATATAATATTTCCATTAACTCATTGAATCTAATTACATAACTTGCTATTAAATATATAAATAAGTATCGTTTGATATAATAACAAGACACATGTCTATAGATTAGTTTATGGAATTCTATAAACATGGGACATGTTTCATAATATAACGGTTAATCCTAATAATCATAATATTGGTACATCCAAAATTGGATTGAATAATTTTACTATTTCCAATAACTTGCTATTGAATTTTGATATAATATTTCCAATAACTCATTGAATCTAATTACATATTTTCTCCACTTATATTACTTCTCTTGTTCTATGGTGTTGGAATTATTCTTTAATATAATTTATTTTAAATAATCCTTTCATGTTCTTGGAAGAGTGAAAATATTATTTGTGCTTATTAGTCACACATTATAATTTGAGGAAAAAAAAACTATTGGAATTATTTAATTTCAATTAATTCCTTATTCTTCATGAAGGAATAATGGTTCTTTATCTATTAGTTGTTATGGGAGTTACAAAAACTTGATAAAGAAAAAAACGGACGACTTTAATGAGCATTGACGAGCATTAATGTGACGGTTTTCTTGTCTTGCCTTTTCTTCTATAAATAGTGACTTTGTCACTTTCATTTCAAGAGAAGAGGAAAAAAAAGTATTCTTGAGAGAATGGAAAAAATATTCTAGAGAGAATAGGAAAAAAAAACACTTCTAGAAAGAAAGGAAAAGAACTATTCTAGAGAATTTATAGAATAGCATATGTAAAACGAAACTAAGAATCAGAAAAGGCTTCTCTGATATAATATTTCTATAGAGTATAATTTTTTGTTAGAAATAACCGGCTTGACCGGAATATCTTTTTAACACCATTTTACATTCCATGTAATAGTTCTTTTCTCGTATTTTCCATGTAAGTTTCGTTATTTTCAATTTATTGTAATAGTGTAGTATTACTTTAATTGAATATTATCTTTTGATTTTTTTTGGAACTCCATTACTCTATTTATAATACCAGTGATATTGTTATTTTCCAACAATTTAAAAAGATATTCTTGTAATATCACTGGTTGTTTTTTTTAGAAATGGTTTTTCTCTCTCCGCCGTTTCTTCATAATTCAATGCAAAGGCCTTTTCCCGACGTGACTATGTTGGAGCCTTTCAATGGTTCCAACTACAAACGTTGGGTACAAAGCCACTGATATGCCTTGAACAACATGAACTAGACCTTGCTGTTCTGGAGGTACTCCCTGCCATTGAGGCCAATGGGGAATATACCAAAGAACTCCATGCTAGGTTTCTGGCTCTAAAAGTTGGGTTCAAGAAAGCTAATTCAGTGGTTAGGGGATGGATCTTAGGTATTGTGACGAACCCCACCTTTTATATGTGTGCCGTTGAGAAGTCAATAAAGACTATCTGTGAAACGGTTCAGAAAAGGCATGAGGGTGATGATTCTGATGAGAATAAGTACGTCACCGGGAAATGACCCAACAAGTTCTATTAGTCTCATACAAGTCGAAAAGTGAATCGACTCATGGATAAGTCCTTAAGTTTCCACGTTTTTATGAGTTTAAGGATTACTTTGGACCCTTATATTACCACTTTTTAACTCTTGTTGCCCTAAATTTCATTCACAAACATGAATATATATCAATTGGATATTAAATATATGTGTGAATGAAGATCTATGTGAAGAGATCTATATGGTGCAACATGAAGGGTTGGTGGTTTTGGATTAAGGGGATAAAGTATGAAAACTAAGGAAATTATTTTGTGTTTTTTAAACGGGCGCCACGTTAATGAAATAGTATCCTAATAAAAGATGGATCCGTTTGTGCTACACTTTTATCAATATGTGTATGACATGATCCACTTTTGGTACTTTCATTCATGGGACTTAATTATTTTATTCTTCTATTTGTGAATAAAATATGTGGGAAAAAATGAGCCTAAGGGAAAAATTTGTTAGAGTCAATTATAGAATTTACCTTAGTTAGTCTCACTTTGTTGGAAAGGCTTGACTCCATTGACATAATATCTAGGAAAAAAAATCTTTATAATAATAGTATTCATAAATAAGAGAATTGTGGGGGGTGTGTACCCCTTAATGAATATAAAATAATTATAATGATTAGGATGCTCTTAATAAATAAAACCCAACTTGGTATTGTCCATATTGTAAAGAGATTCAAGTGGTGACCATTGGGTTATTTTTTTTATTTAATAAAGTACGAGAGATGTACTATTGATCTATATGTATCACTAACTTCTCATCCATATAATGTAAATTGTGCATACATGAGCAAATTAAAACTTAATGAATTCATAGCCATGTGTGGTGGTCCTATTGAGACGGACTTGATGAATTCACCGTTTAGGTTGTTATATATTCCTCATACTTAATGAATTCATAGCCATGTGTGGTGGTCCTTTTGAGACGGATTTGATGAATTCACCATTGAGGTTGTTGTATATTGCTCATAATATGATTACAAGGATACATCCTTGATGTTCCCAAGGGATGAGTTGTTAGAATCACCACAAATTCATAGCCCGTAAGGGTGGTCCTAAAGAGAAAGGACTTGATGAATTAGCGAGACACATAATTAGGCTGAGCTTTATTGCTCTTAATGATCTCTAAATCCGAGAAAGTCGGCTAATAAGGCTATACGCTCTTGGAGATCACCTATGTGCATAGAAAGGGTGATGTTTGAGGAATCTGTAACTATCAGCCGGGTAGAGTATGTGTTGTGGGGGTCTCGATCGAAAACCGTCAAGTTCAAGAGTACGTTCACTTGACAGGAATTTAGTGGTTGCCTCACTTCACTACGTGGCAATTCAAATAGAAAGATATTGCCACTTAAGTACAATTCACCCAAATGCTGCTATTTATGGAAACCTGATCACCTTCTCTTCCAAAGAACATGAGTGGGGGATTGTTGGAATTATTCTTTAATATAATTTATTTTAAATAATCCTTTCATGTTCTTGGAAGAGTGAAAATATTATTTGTGCTTATTAGTCACACATTATAATTTGAGGAAAAAAAAAACTATTGGAATTATTTAATTTCAATTAATTCCTTATTCTTCATGAAGGAATAATGGTTCTTTATCTATTAGTTGTTATGGGAGTTACAAAAACTTGATAAAGAAAAAAACGGACGACTTTAATGAGCATTGACGAGCATTAATGTGACGGTTTTCTTGTCTTGCCTTTTCTTCTATAAATAGTGACTTTGTCACTTTCATTTCAAGAGAAGAGGAAAAAAAAGTATTCTTGAGAGAATGGAAAAAATATTCTAGAGAGAATAGGAAAAAAAAACACTTCTAGAAAGAAAGGAAAAAAACTATTCTAGAGAATTTATAGAATAGCATATGCAAAACGAAACTAAGAATCAGAAAAGGCTTCTCTGATATAATATTTCTATAGAGTAGAATTTTTTGCTAGAGATAACCGGCTTGACCGGAATATCTTTTTAACACCATTTTACATTCCATGTAATAGTTCTTTTCTCGTATTTTCCATGTAAGTTTCGTTATTTTCAATTTATTGTAATAGTGTAGTATTACTTTAATTGAATATTATCTTTTGATTTTTTTTTGGAACTCCATTACTCTATTTATAATACCAGTGATATTGTTATTTTCCAACATATGGTTGGCTAACCAATCCACTACCAAATAATGAAAAACATAATAAAACAAAATCAAAAGATATAAGTCAATCCAAGTACAACAAGTACATGGACCGGATATTCATCTACTCCATCAAACCATGACCAGATTCACCTACTTTTCTTTATTCTTTCTCTTGTATATTGTTAGATTCTCTCGAAACCCCATTAATATAATGTCAAAAATTCTATCCTCCAATATATAATCTCCATTGAACACTCTATTATTCCATTCTATTAAAATAGTACAGGGTGCAATCAATAGAAGAGTCTTCAAGATATTATCTGTTGTGGCTTTACCGCTATGCAGCTTGGTATACCACTCTATTAACGCTATGAAGCATGAAGCCTAATCCTTTTAAGGCATCTCATTGCTCATATTTAGGATTTTCAATGCTTATTCCTATAATTCTATTTAAAAAGGACTAAATAAACCAACATAACCAATGTCTGGTCTAGTAAACATCATTGACAAATGTATAACTAAACTCAAGGCATACCAAAATGTATGGCCTAATACACATCATACCATTCATAATATTATTAATGGTACTGTAATTACTCATACAACATTGTTCACCTTTCTGTTTCATCTCTGTAGTACTAGGACACATAAAAAGATTATAGCTTATGCTCATAGTTATTTGGAGTGTTAATGACATCAAAATCTGTCATGTAAAGGTGTTCATGCATCTTCTTGATGTATAATTCTTGAGATAGGGACAACACAAATTTAAACATTCTTTTAGAATCATAACATCAAGAACAGAATTCACAGTTCTCATACCTTTCACATCAACAAAAACGAAATATAACAACTCCTTATTTTTTGACAAATCACATGTCATTCGTAACTTGTACGATATCATCTACATAACGAGATATATTCACAAACTTTTTTATGGAACTTTTGATATGTAGAACAAGTGATATTCACATATCATTTAAAAAATTACTAATTGAAATGACTCATGAGTCTAAAAAATCACTGTCTTGAGTATGTTAAAGACCATAAATCATATCTAAATATCTAAATATTGTTCCTTTATATTTATCCTTTTTTTATTCTCCACTGAGAAATGTAGTTTTGACATCCATCTAGTGCAAATCATAATCAAGATGCACCACAACAACTAGTATATAACCATATGAGGTAAATCTCTTAACAATAGAAAAAATGTTTATCCCAAAAAAAAAACAATTTCTTCCTTGTAATATAGCCTTTTTTCCATTAGACGAGATTTGTACCTCTCAACTGAAGTGTCTAGTTTTCTTCTCATTTCAAGAATCTATTTATTCTCAATCACTTTGTGTCTTTGGAAAGATCTACTACCTTTTTGAATTGATTTTCTTCATTGTCTCCATCTTTCGTAGTACGATATGAAGAGTTCATGTAATCTCTGAGTTTCTTCTTTGTCTTATGGATATATCATACAGATTCATCCATGGATCTTAAATCGACAACAATAAACTATCCCTCGATGACTCCTTCTAGGTGAAGTTATTGTGAAACAAATTCACTGGATGATGCAATAATTTATTTTGAGCTACAACTGAGGCAACATTGCCTTCCTCGTGCATGTGGTACCTTATCTAGTAACATATTTAATTGCATACATCTTTTTTATTCTCATTTAATTAATGTAAAATGAGATTTTCAACAACCGCACCTTTATTTAGGAAAAACATTACTATCCAAATGTAACATCGTGTAACTCAGTCTTAATAAATTCCATTATTATATGCAACCTTGAACACATATCATTTAAAGTCTTTGTATATCTTCTAAAGAAATCATTCTTACCTTTTTGTGACCCAACTTTCTATATTCATTGGATAAGTCACAAAATTACCAACCCCCAGAAGATCAAGTATGAAAGGTCGTATTTCTTTTGTCCTTAATTCAGACGGAGTTTATGGAAGTAACTTTGTGGGTACGCGAATAAGTATATGAGTAGAAATAAAAACTTTTCTTCACACCATATATTGAGAGATTAATTTGATCAATTATATACCTTAATCAAAAGAGTTACATTCCTCCTTTTACCTTCTATTCCATGTAGTTGGATGTGAAAAATCATAAAAGTATTTGTGATCCCATTCTAATCACACCATTCTTTAAAATCCCTCACATAGATTTCGTGATCACGGTTTTTTCTCAAGGTTTTACCCTTCCTCTCTATATGATTCTTAAATTTATAATTAACAAATTTGTGAAGCATCTAAGTACTTCTAATTTGCAAGAAATCTGATAGATATCACTAAATCGTGTGAAATCATCTATAAGGTAATGAATTAGTATACCCCACACCTTGTTAACCCAGTGAGTCTACAAATGTTAGAATAGATTAATTCCAATGGATATTGAAACATTTAGTTTAAGCTTTCCAAAAAAAGTCAGACTACTTTTATTACTAGGCAGTATCCACAGTGTGGCCAAAGAATTTCATCAAGTGAATAAAATGAATATCCTTCTCAAACAATGTTGTTCGGGTCATAACTATTATGACATAGCCTAATATTTCATAGTATTTTTCAGTATATTTAGTTTTATAAAAGACATTCTTAGAAAATCAACTACTATCAATATAATAGTTCTTGTAGTCAACCTTTTCCATATACCAAAGAACCATTTATTCTAAATGTAGTTTCATATTATGCATAATACTTATTGTTTGTCATGAACATGAGTACTGGATTTAATCTCAGAAGAACAATAAATGAGACCAAATTGTGCCAAAAATTTGTACACTAAGATATCATGTAGATACAAGGTTTGACCACTTCGCAAGCTCAACTACTTGTGCCAATCCGTTGACTTCAATATTATTGTTGTCATCTACATATATACATCTTATACCAATTCAAATTTTCATTCATTGTGTATTATATAGGTCTCTCAATCTTTTGTCACAAGTTCTATTGCCCCTAAGTCAATAATTCACATAGGGTAAGATCAATTAGCTACATGGTGCTAGCAATAGATGCAAAATTATAAGAAGAAGATAGTTCTACTATATTAGGCTTGCAAGTTATATGACACAACTTTTCATAAATGTAGCATCTCATCCTACTCTTTTATTTCTTATGATCATACTTTATTTTTTTTGACTGATCTTGATCTTCTTAGAACCAGATATATCACCCTATTTCTTTGCTCTATATTGCAATTTTGTATGAGAGCTAGACTTATTAATATATGTTCAACTATGAAGCCATGAAACCTTAGTTACACTCATTCTCGAGTACAACACAAGTAGAATCATCAAACATATTGATGTTATTATGAGTCATTCACTTTTTAATACTTCCAATTATTTGAAAGAGATTGATGATTACTTGAATTTGTTGTTCATAATTGAGGATATCACCAGATGTATAGACTGTCCTAGTCACTTTAAACATCGCTCTTAGATGTGTTAAATTCCATTACCATGTTTCTTTTTATGAGTATAGTCATTCATGTCAACTAACACAACATCGACATGGTAGTATCTTATCATCTCCGAAATAGCATACCCATATCTCTTAAGTGGTAGGATACTTGTGATACTAATAAACTAAGTAATCCATATAACTTATCAATATTTCTAGAATAATAGAGTCTTTATAACTCCAAAACTTGATAAGTCTATATGGTTCTCATGTGATGAATTGGAAGCCTTCCTCAAGCTCAAACATCACATTATTAACAATCTCATATTCTAGTTCCTTGAGTACTCAATGTACCTCGAGTTCTCATATGGTATAGTTATATCACCATTCATCCTTATCCTTCTCTAAAGGTCTAAAATATGTTACCCATAGCCATTTTTTAGTATATCTAGGTATTTTCCTTAATATATAAAATATATTCAATGATACTATTGTCTCAAAATGCAAATTGAACTCGTAAACAAAAAACAAAAGAAGTGAAACAGAAAGTTCACTATATTCTCAATCATGAATCACCATACTTTTGTTTATCTAGTTATAATTCAATTTCATCAAAACAAAATGATAAGTTCCCTACAGATCTTCCACTATTCTAATACAATTAATTAATATGGAAAAAACTAGACCCGTATGGTTTAGTAGTTTTGGAATCAAACATATCCATAAAATAACCCAATTTTCAATATATATATACACATATGCAATTGACAAAATATAATATATTAACTAGCAAGTCATGTATCAAACATATTTAAGATACATTTTACCTCGTAAAAAAGCTATCTAGAGTTTCACATTTCTATTGTGTTACACGGAAGCATGGTTACAAAACTAAGTTCATATTTAGCATAATACAATCATAAGTACACATGCTTATAATTAAGACATATGGTCATATACATCAAACATGATAAAAAACACAATAGTCAAATTACACCAGTTTCATACATAAGTCTAGGGCAAAGATAATTTTCTTCTATGTCAAATAGTCATAAAATTAAGTATAAAAATAATAGAACCAATGGTGAACATGAACGAGATATATGATTCCAGAGTGAAGGAGTGTACAAATTGTTCTATTCGCACAATGTAACTAGTTAAAAGAAACTAGTATAGTGGTGGAGTGGTTTTGTCTCCTTTGATCAGGTTTGTTAACAATTCAAACCACACCAGTTAAAAAACTTTCAACTGTGTTTTCAAAAAAAATAATAAATTCGAACCACAATAGTTAAAAAACTTTTAACCATGTTTTTTTTAATTTTTTTAAAATATATCGGTGACCATCATCTCCCAATACACAAATCAAAGAACCAAAAACTAATCTTATCCCATTAGTTAGAGTATATTACATTCAATGTAGTTTGATGTTGGAAGTTCAAATCACCAAAACTGTTAAAATTGTTTATTTTTGGAAACAAATTTGTCCAACAAAAGAAAACCATTGCGCCAATTAAACGAAAGAAGAAAGGAGTGCAGCGGAAATATCAGTTTAGTATTACCCAGAGGATGATAGTTCTCCCTTTCGTTTTTTTAATTCGTTGGAAAACTGAAACAATTTTCTTTCAAAATTAAAACAAAACGGTACAATAACCAACAATGCGTGGAGCTAAGCGGTTAAAGTTGTCTATGCATCAACTTTGTGGTTGGCAGTTTAATGACTCTGTATTATCCGTATTATGCATCAACTCTTTTGTTAAAAAATATGATTATATCATTATTTCTATTGTATTTTTCAGTTAATTAGTATGAGATGAACATTTTATGCTTGAAACTCGCATTGGGTATGAACCTTAATTAATTTTTAGTTTTGTTTTGGCTTTTTGGGATGATTAAATTATTGAAATAAATTGAAGTTTGTTTATTCCATTGTTTTATATATTTCTGCTAGTTTGCTATCTATATCTTGATCATGTATAAGTATTTTGAGGTTTTCGTCTAACACCTGGATGAGGGGTTGGATTTTCAAAAATAGTATGTAAACACCTATTGCGCGGCGGCATTTAACCGAACGGTCTTGTCCGCTAGATAGTCAATAGGGACAGGGAAATTAATGAGAATTACTCAATTCACCCTTATTCTAATAACAAGATAATAATTTATTAGGAGGATTACTCGCAAGGATCAAACATTTAATTTCTATTTTCTATTCTCTTTTGTAGTTTAATTTGATTGCATTTTAGTTAGTCATTTAATTATTTTCACTTTAGTCCTTCATTAAAAATGCAGCATTTATATTAACTTGCCAACTCTGCATTACATTGAATTCGAGGAATGATAACCTTGTGGTTATCATATTTTTACTTTAAGACAACCCATAAGCTTGCGTGCAGTCACAGTTCTATAGGTCGCAAATTATTATCACACTTGGAACCGCAACACCAACCTTATAAAAATGCAGGCGATCTTGGTCATCATATCGACTTACTTATTCCTCAAATGTATATCAACGCAACAACCGACATTATTGGGTGTTGATTCTTCACTTCAATTCTCTGTATATAAATACACATAGTTGGTTCCTAAAGTTTCACCGTACTTGATATTTTTTTTGTCAAATGGTTATACTCACTATTAGTTGGTAGTCACAAACAATGAATGTCCTCTACCATACTTTTGAATATATGACAGGAAAAGAACAAAACTATGTGGGAGTACATTTTTCAATTTGGTTGAGCTACATTGAGAATAATAGTTTTTGGCAATATAAATTGAAAAAAGATGAAATATTTTTATTTTAGAAAAATTATATGCGTTATAGAAAGACTTGTGTGATTAAATGAGTGACCTTTTTATATTATACCATCTTTATTTACATTAAATATGAATGTGTTTCTATTTAAAATATAAGTGCTAAAGTGTTTTTGTTCTATTGAGTATCCAAATCAATAAAATTTTGATAATTAAGGGATTTGCTAAAGAAACTTGTAATTATAACTTAACCGTTACATAGGTGGGAGCTTCATTTGATATATTCCACACGTAAAATTTTGCTCCCTCTTGATGTAATTTTATTTTTGAATAAATCACAATATATTAACAAAAGTAATGGGTAGGAATTACATCTTCATAACTTATATCATCAAACTCCACTAAAATAAAAAAAAATAATTGACTATAATAGACTACCCATGATAACTATAAATTAAACATCTTCTAACACGAATTGAACTAAATAGTTAGGGGAAATCTTGCGAGTAGTTCTTTAAATTAGTCTGATTTGGAGTATAGACTACAAACTTACAAAAAAATTACTAATCAATTTCTGTAGAAATTTGATTTTATGTGACTAGAATTTAAGTTGCTCAATCACTGCATAATTATGGTTGCGGGAGAATGACCATTATGGAGTTGTGACATATGTTTTAGGCTTGGTTCATCTAAGATTTATAACTACAACAAATTTTTAACAGAAATATTTTATAGCTGCAGTATTTAATTGTAGGTATTGATACGTCAGTAGTTGTTCATGGGCACCTTTACGAGCTGATATCTAACGTCTTTAAAAAGCATCCATAGGAACCTGCTTAGAAGGCTGTTGGTAATTAGAAGATTGTTGTTTTATTGATAGGTTATATACTTCATACTTAATAAATTGTACAAGGTATCACTTCATAAATTATTTAATTGATCAAACGATTTATATATTTTAATTGATATAGAGGAAGTAAAATATTATGATATATGCACGGAAAAAAAATTAGGAAACACTTTTGCAAAAAGAATAATTTGTAAATAGTATAACCCAAATGTTTTTTTTAAATTTTAATTTTTATAGAAACAATTTCTATTCTCATATCAAAACATGTTTCTTTTTTTTAATCAAGAAACATGTTTCTTGAAGAGGTTGAAAAGAAGAATGAAAATTATTTTCTTTTTCCTTTCTTATTTCCATTATATAAAATGGATGTCGTCATTATATAACGTAATTCTTATGTATAATAGAAAAAATATAACTTCTAAACAAAAAAAAAGTTATTTAATTTTAACCATTAAAACTATTACAAAATCGTATTATTTTAAACCTAATCTCGATATGTAATGTTTAAAGTTGATATGTTAATCTTGTATAGAAATTTTTACCTAGTAGCTGTGTATCTCCAAAGATCCACTCAAGAAAGAGGTTCGTATTAATTTAACATTGTTAATCAACTGTCGTGCAATTGGAAAATGCTCAGACATATACCTTATACTCACGAAAATATCATAGATTTTGTCTACTTTATTTTAAGTTATACGTATTTGAAATTTACATTATAATAGATACATAAGTACAAGAAAGAGATGATTCTTTTTTGGTATTAATCCTGTTTTCCTTCATTTTGCAGGCCTTTTATGAAGCTATTTGTTAGTTAAAACTACCCTTCCCCCATTTGTGTCCATCTCTAAGAGTTTCTTATTTGCTCATTTATATTTATTAGGAATCATGTGCCAACTCTCAGACCATGGAATAGACAAAGAATTGGCTTTCACCATACGAGCTAGCCAAGATCACTAGATTCAATTCACAAGTTTCTCATGTTGTGAGCAGATCACACACATCAACCAGGAAACCAAACTCAAGCGGTGTGTCTTGACTAATCAATTTCAGTTTCGATTAGCCTAATAAACATTATAATCATCTTATATATGTATTGTTTTACAGGAGGCTCGAAATGATGCATCAAAGGTGGAGTCCCATTTGATGCTCCAATTTATAACATCACAGGGAAGCCTATTACGTTTATTGAAGGAGCTTCGTACAGACTTTGGAGAGGATTCAAATTTATTGACAAGTAAAGGTGACAATTGGATCTCCTATTACTATGTATGGATCATAGTAATCATTCGGCTCGATAGCGTATTCCTAACAGGGTTTGGAGTGATGAAGATGGATTTTAGCATGTTGAGGTAATTTACTAATTAATCTTGTAAATTATTGTTTAATGTTTTACTAATACATACATATTTAAGCTATCTCACATGTGAAGCTAATGAACATCGTAAAATTTTGAATCAGAAGAGTATGACTTGTGAGGATTTGATCGTGACTATGCAGTCCGTCAGATTAGATATTGTTAAAATCAAGAAGCAGCTGATCGTGTACCTAGACCGAGTAATGTGTGATTTGGTGCAGGTCCATCCCAGGTGGCACATGCCAAAGAGTAATGGAAGGAATATGAAAGAGACTTTTTAGGTTGTAGTGTAGGAAGATTCAATTTGATTTGTGTGTGTAAGCTTGTAATTGATTTATATCTGTTGGTTGTGTTTTTGATTGTATGTATTTTCAGAGGTAATGAATATTTTTGTTTATCCCTTGGTTCTGTTACGAAACAACTTGTATAGGAATTTATTTATGCCTTAGATTGTTAGCTCACTTTAAAACGAGTCGTTAGCTCTCCTCCATAGTACTCTCTTTCTTTATATATATATATATATATATATATATATATATATATATATATATATATATATATATATATATATATATATTAAGTAATTTAAATTCATTTCTGTTCTTTATATACTAATCGTGAAGAAAATCAAACGTTGAGTCTTTAGTTCAGAGTACATAAGATAATGTATAAACTACTTGTTTGAATTTTTTTTCTCCTGTACTAGTTTTATATTTGACCATATACTAAATTTGTACATTGTAGTTAATAATAATGTATAAACTTTAGTTATATTTTTGGATTTATTATTTTGTACCACGAATCCATGTACAAATTACCATTATTCTATTAAGCAAGGTTTGAACCTTGTTTTTTAGTTAATTTTTTTGTGAATTACACCAATAAATATCTAAGTTGTAATATAAGGGTAACGTTCCCTCTATTGTCAATGAGTTTGAGATTATACTATTTAATTAATTATCTTGTTATATAACTAAAAAATAGGTTTTTTTGGAAGATTAGTTAACCTCTATTTCCTCTATAGAGAATAAAGTTTTGCAGATTTAAAGGAGATTACTTATTGCCACAATCTTTCTGCAATAACTGCTTAACTTTTAGTTTTAGAGTTGAATTATAAATAAATCCCACTTTACCCACCATTCAAACCTACTAGAATCATTTCAATGTTATAGCATCCACCAAACAAAGTTCTTGAATGTACCATGGTTCATTGTGATATCATATCACAAGGAACTAATTTTTTTTTTAAGCTGAAATTTAACAATGAAAATAAAATATTAATTCAAAGAGTGCACAAAAGAACTCTTCGAGTTCGACTCCCTTTGGATTATCAAATGCAGCTAAACAAATAACTTCTTTTTTTGTCTGGAAATTAGCAAATTTTATATCATCAAACATATATGAGTACATGAGCCTATTGGCCTATTCCCTTTTGACTTTGGACAATCAACAGATTGACCAATCCACTACCAAATAAAGACAAACATAATAAAATGAAATAAAAAGAAACAAAAAGAAACCAAGTCAATCCGAGTACGTTGACCGACTACTCATCAACTCCATCGAACCCTAACCAGTTTCACCAACTTTTCTTTATTCTTTCTCTTATATCTTGTTAGATTCTCTCGAAACGCCATTAATATACTGTAAAAAACTGGCTTTTTTGGAAGATTAGTTAGCCTCTATTTCCGTTATTTAAGTATATAGAGAATAAAGTTTTGCAGATTTAAAGGAGATTACTTATTTCCACGATCTTTCTGCAATAACTGGTTAACTTTTAGTTTTAGAGTTGAATTATAAATAAATCCCACTTTACCCACAATTCAAACCTACTAGAATCATTTCAATGTTATAGCATCCACCAAACAAAGTTATTGAATATACCATAGATCATTGTGATATCATTTCACAAGGAACTAATTATTATTTTTAAACTATAATTAAACAATGAAAATAAAATACTGGTTCAAAGAGTACACAAAAGAACTCTTGGAGTTCAGACTCCCTTTGGATTATCAAATGCAGTTAAAAAAATAACTTCTCTTTTGTTTGGAAATTAGCAAATTTTATATCATCAAACATATTTGAGTACATGAGCCTATTGGGCTATTCCTTTTTTGACTTTGGACAGTCAACTGATTGACCAATCCACTACCAAGTAAAGACAAACATAATAAAACGAAATTAAATGAAACTAAGTCAATCCGAGTAAAAAAGTACGTTGACAGACTACTCATCTACTCCATCGAACCCTAACCAGTTTACCCAACTTTTCTTTATTCTTTCTCTTAAATCTTGTTAGATTCTCTCGACGCCATTAATATAATGTCAATAATTCTATCCTCCAATTTATAATCAACATTGAACACTGTTATTCTGTTCGATTCAGATAGTAAGGCTGCAATCAATAGAAGAGTGTTCAAGATATTATCTGTTGGGGCATTACCGCTATGCAGTTTGGTATACCGCTCCATCCTTGACGAGATTTTGGACTAAACCCCATGTGTATCAAGACATCAGAAAAAAATTTGTATCGTGAATGAGCTTTCCCAGAAAAAATGATTTTTATCCTTGCTCATTTGATTGCAGAAATCATTGGGTTAGGACTTTCCATTATGACCCGTACTCGAGTAGCGATACTTTGACACTCGTCTAGATCTTGAGTTTGGGGTGGAGGTTTTATGAGAATTATCATTGGTTGGATTTTGTTCTTTGTAATTGATCTTATGAATCATATGTTTATGTATATTGTAACCCTTTGTTGGGGTAAAAAAAAAAAAAATTTGATAAAGAAGAATATATACACACATATATATATATATATATATATATATATATATATATATATATATAAGAAAGAGAATGCAACATAGTGAGATGACTTGTTACATAAAA
This sequence comes from Nemophila menziesii, assembly GCA_029959085.1. NCBI lineage: Eukaryota > Viridiplantae > Streptophyta > Magnoliopsida > Boraginales > Hydrophyllaceae > Nemophila > Nemophila menziesii. The sequence continues at coordinate 18,191,684 of JARWIR010000010.1, read as the reverse complement.
AGGGAGTCTTTGCAACTTAAAAAAAAAATACATTTTGGACTGGTAAAGTGTAATTCTTTAGGTGATGCGAATAAATGCATAAAATGGGTTGAGTGTGAGCCTCTTGGAGAGTTTCTCAAGCTATAAGGAGACTCGTTGATGGCTAGTAAAAAGAGAGCCAAACGCTCACTCTAAAATTATCCAAATACACGTATCACACTTACCCTAAGCCTACATTACAACCATAAAGACCTTAAGATTCTTGACTATACAAATTAGGAGCGTTCATATTATAGAGAGTAGTTGGAGTGACCATAGAAAGTATCTGAGGATCGAGGAAAATTTTTAAACCAACGTAGTGAACTAAGAGAGGACTTAATTTTACGCATTGCAAAACTACTCTGTACTTGAAAATAATTTGTGTGAATTGTATATTTGATAGGTATATATATTATTTAGATTGTAAATTGTACTATGTGAGACTATTTAAAAAAATGTCTTTAATGTCATTCATTATTTTTCTATTTCTATCTTCTTTGGATTGATTGGACTTAGGACCCGCTAAACTCTATGTTTCTGTTTATTTTCGTCACGCAAAAAAACTTTGAGTTGGGGGTCTTGATGTATCTATTTTTGTGATAGATTATTCTATTTATGAGACATTCTTTTTTGAGTTTCTTGAGCCTAAGTGAGGTATTTTCCCTATTAATTTTTATATTTCACGTTTACCTCGAGTTTTGGACTTATTAATGTTTATAGAGATTTTGTGCATTAATTGTGTGTTAAGTGTGTATTTTTTAGATACATTCTTGATAAAAGGTCAATGATGATGATAAGAAGCCAATGAGTCAATAGAAATTTCAAGTCAAAGCAAAAATTGAGCTTAGAGTCAATTTGAATTGTTGGAGCTTTTACTAGAGAAGTCTTTGCGCCTTTCATTCACCTGATTTTTTTGTGAGAGATTTTTACCCTATTATATTTTATGTAGAGACAGTTTGAAATTTGTTTCGCTATGCAAGTGATGGAATTCGATTCAAGGTTAAGATAAAGAAGTTATGCTAATAACCGCTGATGGCTCAAACCGGAAATCTTTTAAGTAAAAACGAGATTGGGCTAATTAACCTAATATTGTGCCCATCAAAGACCTTAATCCATTTTTATCAATTTTATAAGCGCTTCTGTAGCCTCAATTTCATTATCTTTGGGTAATCTATCATTTTATTCATTAGCAGAGGAGGAAAAGAAAGAGAAAGGAGCGCTTATTTCAGAGGATGAGAAGAAGAGAAGAGTTGGTCTATGAACCCAACAATCCTTCTCCATCCCATATCGCAATTGCCTTTAACTCAAAGACTAACCTCATTCTACTTTGTCTTTTAAACATGATTATATCACTATTTCTATTGTATTTTATTTATTTAGTATGAGATGAACATTTTATGCTTGAAACTCGCAATGGGTATGAACCCTAATCCATTATTAGTTTTGTTTTGGATTTTGGGACTATTATGTTATTGAAGTTTATTTATTCCATCGTTCGATAAATTTCTGCTAGTTGCCTATCTATATCGTGATAAAGTATACGTACTTTGAGGTTTTTTTCTAAATCCCAAAAAGGGGGTTGGATTTTAAGAAATAGTATATAAACGCCTATTGCGTGACATTTAACTAGACGGTCTTGTCCGCTAGGTAGTCAATATAGATAAGGAAATTAATTCATCAGATAGTCGGTGAGTGTGTAAGGTTATGCTCTATGTTCACTCAGATTGTGAGTTAGAGTGCTAATGAACCTTAATTAATGAGAATAACTCAATTTGCCCTTATACTAATAACGAGATAATAATTTATTAGAAGGATTTCTCACAAGGATCAAGCATCGCGTTCTTTTTTTCTATTCTCTTTAGTAGTTTAATGTAATTTCGTTTTAGTTAGTCATTTATATTATTTTCACTTTAGTCCTTAACTTAAAATAAGAACCTTGAGGTTATCATATTTTTACTTGAAGACAACCTATAAGCTTGCATGGAATCATAGTTCCATAGGTCACAAATTATTATCACACCTGGAACCGCAACACCAACCTTATAAAGGTGCAGGCGATCCTGGTCATCATATCAACTTATTAATTCCTTAAATGTATATCACAACCCAACAAGCGATATTATTGGGTGTTGATTCTTCCCTTCAATTCACTATAGATTAATACACATAGTTGGTCGCCAAATTTTCACCTTACTTGATTAAAAAATCTATCAAATGTTTATACTTCTAAAATCACTATTCGTTGGTAGTCAGAAACAAAGAATATTCTTTTCCATACTTTTGAATATCTGATAGGAAAAGAAAAATACTATGTGGAAATACATTTATCAATTTTGTTGAGCTAGATTGAAATAATAATAGTGTTTGACAATGTAAATTGCGTAAAGATAAAATATCTTTATTTTAGAAAATAATATGCGTAATAGAAATCCTTGTATGATTAAATGAGTCCCCTAATCTCTATTTTAACACATTTATTTAGATTAAATATGATTGTGTTCTATTTAAAATATAAGTGCTAAAGTTTTTTGTATTGAGTATCCAAATCAATTTAATTTTGATAATTAAGGAATTTGTTAAAGAAACTTGTAACATTATAACGTAACCAGTACTGAAGTGGGCGCTGCATTTAAAATATTCCACAAGTAAAATTTAGCTACCACTTGATGTAACTTTATTCTTGAATAAAACACAATTTACTAACAAAAATAATAGGAAGGGATCACATGTTCATAACTTATATCATCAACTACACTCAAATAAAAAACAATGTGGACAATTATAGACTACCCATGATAACTATAAAGTAAACATTATCTAACACGAATTGAACTAAATAGTTAGGAGAAATCTTGCGAGTAGACCTTTAAATTAGTCAGATTTGGAGTGTAGACTCCAAACTTACAAAGGTTTTACTAATCAATTTCTGCAGAAATTTGATTTTCCGTGACTTTTCCGTGACTAGTATTTAAGTTGCTCGATCACAACATATATATGGCTGCAGGAGAATGACCATTATGGAGTTGTGACATATGTTTTAGGATTGGTATATCAAATATTTATAACTACAACAAATATTTGATGGTAATATTTTACAGCTAAATTATTTAATTGTAGGTATTGATACGTCATTAGTTGTTCACGGACACCTTTACGAGCTGATATCTAATGCCTTTAAAAAGCACCCATAAGAAAGTTCTTCGAAGGTTGTTGGTAATAAGAAGATTGTTGTTTCATTGATAGGTTATGGACTTCATACTTAATAAATTATACAAGGTATTAATTCATAAATTATCTACTTAATGAAATGATTTGCTATATTTTAATCGATATAAAGGAAATATGATGATAAATGCACGAAAAAAATTATCAAACACTTTTACAAAGGAATAATTTGAAAATAGTATAACCCAAACATTTTTTTTAAAATTTTAACTAACAAAATTATTATATATAATAGCAAAAAAATATTTTCTAAATATTTAAAATACTATTAATCTGAACACAAATTATGCATGCTCATAAGATATATATATATAAAGTGTATGTAACACCTAAAGACTTTAATATTGTTTTTTATATGCCATATATAGTTATTTTCATGTTATTACAATACATTGTGACATACACACATATCTATAACGTATTTGCTGGTTATTTTGCTTATCTGAGCATTTTCAGTGTAAGTTAGCTTGAAGGTTTTAGTCTTGTCATGGTCGTTTTATGGTTTTAATCTGATCGTATTTTACTAAACATGTTTTGTTTAGTTTGACCTTATATCCTTCAAAAAATTTTACCCATATTCTTTTTTTTCAACATGTTTAGAAAATCCCATTGGAAGACTATAATCAAATTAAAAAGCGTGAATATATATATATACATATAACTGTTTGTATGGATTTTATATTTCGAATATATTTTTTCTAATAGAAAACATAGTAAAAATTTAGTTTTGAAAGAATATTACATATTATGAGAAAATAAAGTTAAGAACGAACTAGACCTTTTGGGCAACCTTATGATATGATCTTCTTGCAAATCCAAGGTAATTTATCAAATCTTCTCCAATAAAGATATTACACATCCTGGTCATGACTGACGAGAGTGATTAGATACATTAAACTTTAAATATTAATAATTCAATAGAACTTATTTCTTACACGAATAATCATTATAACATTATAAAGTTTGTACATGCACACCTAAAATCTATCGAACCCTTAATTGGTAAAGGTCAACCAGCAACATAACTATATTGAAGAAAGAAATTTGAATGATTAAATATCAATAAATTTCATCCATTACTCCTAGATTTTCCGTTTTATAATAACTAATCAATATGATGTAACATGCTGGAGTATATGATAAGGTAAGATAATAATTAATTCCCAACCATGTGTATTACCGGATTACTCTAATCCTTATCTCTTTCTCTCAACTCAAATCTTTAAAAAAGTCTAACTAATTTTGACAATTCTAAGTACTAATCATATGTTCTCTAGTTCAAGTCTCATTTTCCCATTTACATCTTAAAAGATTAAAACAATGAATGAAAAAAATAGTTATTGATAATCAAAGCTTTGAAATTGTGACAAGAAACTTGATGCTAAAGAGGCCAAAAAGCACCTGCAAAACAACTACAATTTGATAAACATTGAATTTGAAATTATAATTATTTTTAAATTGCCAAGATATAATCATTTTTTACCTTAGATTTATCAAATAATAGTGAATTGCATGTTTATTATTGTAAGTTTTATAACAAGAAAAAACACAAAATATCTGAGAAAAATACTTTTTTATTAATGATTATATAAATATATTGACAAAAAACATAGAAGAAACGCAACAAGTAATTATATATAGTAAACATATTTACTTTAACGTTTTGATGAACCATGTATTGAAATGTTATGACCAACTATTAGAGATACCAGGAATATAAGATACGAATTATTAGATTCAGGAAGTACATCCAATGAGGAGTAGGGCCAATATAAAGAGAAAGTATAGATTGACATTGAGAAAAAGATTATATAAATGATAAATTATTGTGAGTATGGTTTATGTATATCCGATGTAGTGGCAGTGGTTAGGGTTTCATATAATATTTTACAAATAATAAAGAGTATCAACTAGCAAAGAATTTCGTTCAGAATTTTTTCTTAAAAAGCACAAATACGATTTAACAGAGTCAAATCTATCGATGATGTGTATGTGGAGGTGGTTGATGAACCTGGCCAGCCTATAAATGAGCCTACTGCCTCGTATTCATTTCCAGACAGAGCCCCACCAATTCTTTTCTTCTTCTTCTATATTCATGAAACCTGGTGGTGGTAGCGGTGGTAGTGGTGATAGTGGTGGTGCTATATTCTCTATCGGGTTTGAAGAAGAGGCCTGGTGGTGAAGAAAAGCCCGATTGTTGTCCGACATTGTCCCTACTTGTTTCCTTCCACCAATCCCTTCGTGGCCAACTTCCTGTTGAACAGAAACAAATCAGTACCGGGCCGGGCTTCATATCAAATGGTTACTTCAAGGGGCAAAACTGTAAATTACCTGTTGTTCATATTGTTGTAATGAAGATGAGGAGCCTACATGTGAATCTTGCACTGGATTAAAATAACAATCAGTGTTTGCCATTAGTGCTACACCTCTCTGGCCTTGTGTCTTCAACGACCCAGATCTCATCTCAGTTTCAACATCATCAGTATCACGGGTAAGATCCACAATCTCAATATCAGATGAACCATTTCTGACTGTTAGATCTTCATCACTCTCCGTTACAACTTTCTATGAACCATCTAATAAAAATACAACATACTTTACGTCCTCCTTCACCTCTTTTAACACCTAAAAAAATAATTATAAAGTTCCATTATTACTTCAAAATTAAAATCCACAAAAAATTATAATTACCTTAAACATCTTTTGATCAATATGTATGTATTCGAATGTAAGATTAGCATTACAATACACACACCTCCAACATGGTACCCTTGAATTTATCTTCATAAAATTCTCATAATCAAAACACTTTCACAGAAAAAAAAACAAATTAATAAAAACTAAAATAAACACACAAAAAAAAATATAGAAACTCACCTGAAGATGCTTACATAAATGACCTTTAACAGGAATCTTTATACGAGTCGAGCTGTTAAAATAAATAAAAAATTATGAAAAAATGTTTTTTCTTCTTTCCATAAATATATAATTACAAAGACACGTACCTTATAGGACATTTCAATGATATTAAAGATGGTCCCACAGTTAAATCACAATCTATAGACATTCAAATAAAAAATGTAATTTAAATAATTTTATTCTCACTAATGTACTAATTATAATATATACCTGAATCTGGAGTTAAAAGACTTGGTTGTACATAAGTTTCAAGGGTAGAATGGTTAGATGAATCTATCATACTCATAACACCAATAATTACAATATAACGACCTACAAAATATTTTCAAAGACATTTTACGTGTCAATTAAAAGTGGGAATTCATCCTTAATAGGTAAAGGTCAACCAACAACATAACTAAATTGAAGAAAGAAATTTGAGTGAATAAATATCAATGAATTTCATTCATAATTCCTAAATATTCTGTTTTATAGTAATCAATCAATATGATGTAACATATGACCAGAGTATATGATAAGGTAAGATTACAAATAATTACCCTAATCTTTATCTTTTTCTCTCAACTCAAACCTTTAAAAAAAGTCTGAACTAATTTTGAAAATCAATAGAACTAATCATTTTTTCTGTATTTCAAGTCTCATTTTCCAACTTATATCTTAAAAGATTAAAATAGTGGATGAAAAAAATAGTTTTTAATAATCCAAGCTTTAAAATTGTTGAATTAATAACCATTTCTCGTCTTTGTAAAACTTAATGCTAAAAATGCTAAATGACACCTGCAAAACATCTAAAAAAATTTAAACATTGAATTTAAAATTACAATTATTTTTAAATTGCTAAGGTATAATCAATTTTTACATCAGATTCATCAAATAATATTGAATTGATGATTATTGTAAGTTTTATAATAAGAAATAACATAAAATATCTAATTAAACAATTTTTTTATTAATAATTACATAAATATATTGACAAAGAACATAAAAGAGAACTCTTCAAGTAATTATATATAATAAAAATATTTAATTTTACCTTTTGATGAACCATTGATTGAAATGTCATGACCAACAATCTGAGATAACAGACATACAAGATATGAATTTTTAGATTCACAGAGAAAAAACGGGGATATGAAAATGTGTACATTCATAAGGAATAGGGTGGGTGTTTACAGAAGATCAAATACAAAGAGAAATTATAGATTGACAATGAGAAAAATATTATATAAATGACAGATCGTTGTGAGTATTGTTTATGTATAGCCGATGTAGTGGCGGCGGTTAGGGTTTCATAGAATTTTTTAGTGAATAATCTATATTATATGGGACAAGTCGAAGTCAAATAACGATCTAGATTTAACTAAAGCAAAAATATATGGCATCTCCAACAATCTGGATCTTACCACATGTATGCTAACCATAATAAATCACACCCCACTACTTCCTCTTCAACCACCAAATACCTTAATACAAAAAGAATTACACTACACCACTGCAAAGTTAAGAATAAAATAAAATTACTCTACACTATTATAAATAAAGTATAATCTTGGAGAAATACATTAGCAGAAACTGAGGGATGTCATAACTTGATTCAACGTATTTAGTAAGTTTGTGTTTTGTTATCAATCATATATTAGTTAATTTATTATCACCACATCATAAATTGTATTATCCCATTTGAGTTTTCTTATTCACCATCCACTTATCAAATTTTGAGTGCTCAAGATTAAGCTCTATTTCATTATCAACAGCACCACCAGGTTAGGAATTATATTTTTATGAAGTTTCATAAAAAAATTGCATTTATCAGCCATGGAACAATTATTTTAGGCTTTTCTTTTAAGATTGCAACATTATAAAGATAGTTTTATTAAATTTACTATATTCTGAATTTTATTTGGACCAAAGGGATTCTAAAAAAGGAAGACGTTGTGAAGATTAAGCTTCTCTTCATTGAAATAAGTTATGAAAACTTCAAATATTTTTTATTAAATTTACTATATTCTGTATTTTATTAGGATAAAAGGAATTCTAACCAAAGAAGACATTTTTTTGTTTAGAATTTTATTTTAGTGATTATTAATGGTTGACGAATAGATTACCTATTATATACATATAGTGTTTTCAATATTTAATAAGTAATATAAAGAAAAGTCCATGTATTTTTAAAAAGAATGTGAATATGTAGATAAACAAGAAGAATAAAGAAGTTAAGTTAAAGATGTTGTAGAATTTATTGATAGGGTATGTTGCCTATTTGGTCCCTATATTGTATTGTATAATTTTTCTTGATAATTTTGAACGTCCATAAATGTTTTGATTTTTTTACAGAAACTCTTGAAGAGGATCAAAATATGGATATAATTTGCCAATTCTCTATTTAATTTGCAAATAAGGGTTTCAGGCTAAATATAAAGAGTAAAACTGGACATTAGCCTTTTTGGGTATTAACAAGTATTAGATTTAAAGTTAGTTAGTGACTCTTCTTCAAAGTTTTAATCATGGCTATTTTTTGTCTCATAGACTCTATAGAACATCCATATATTTTTTCTTTGAGAGCCTCAAATAGATATATATGGTGTTAAATTATTCCTTGAAATTGGAATGGGGTTGGGATTATGGACTATTTTGATGTATTGACTAAAAAACAATAGTAGTTTTAGACAATAGTAGGCGGCCAATATAATTTTTTTGTGTAAAAATAGGTTTTTGATTATTTCTATTTTAGAATGATTTATTTTTAAAAAGAATTCATGTGTAATTCTAGATTTAATTTTTGATTAATGAGTTATTCTATTCTATTTATGATATTTCTCAAATTTAGTTTAATTGAGCAATAATTATTTAATTTCTCTGTTATAACGGTTCGATTTATCTGTTATCTTGACACATGTTTTTTTTTGTCGGATACACAAATAGTTGATATAAGATTTTTTTTTTGTTAAAACTAGCATTGATCTATTATTTTAATAAAACATTACTGAGGCTCTATTTTATTTTTTCATAAACATATGAGTTTATTTTTTATGAAATGAAAAAAGAACACGGTTAATTTAAGGCACGTATGATTTTTTTTAATAATACATGGTATTGCTTTTTCTGGTTTACATGAACATAGATTTACCTTTTGACAAAAAAACATAGATTTACCTCTGATTATATTTAACTCAAAAAAACTGACAAGAAGTTTGTTTCATAATATAAGTTTTGAATTGGAATATAATTTTTTTCTATAAGAAGTTAGAATATAATCATATATTGATTCCTTATAATTAAAATATATGTTGATGGATTTGATAGATTAGCAGTTTATGAATAGTAATGATTTTTAAAAATATAGATTATAAATTAACAATGAATTTAAAAGTGAATATTTATCATTTGATTCCATTGAAGGTAGTCCAAATTATTCTTAAATTTATATTAAATATCGTTACAATTTTACAACTAAAAATTCTATATTGAAGTCCAAAAGATTGTTGAATATACACGCCACTACTATGATAAAGATACAAATGTGTATCCTATAAAGTTATTTTTTTAATTAAATACTTAACAAATAAATTATAAATTTAGTAATTATTATAATTGATAAGTTAAGAAAAAGGATTGCAATAATTATGCTATTTTCAGTGTTATATTTATAGTTTTATTCTATAAGAATAGAGGTAATTTAATACTTATGATAAATTAACAAAATTACTAGATCTTAGATTTTTTATGAAAAATTGAGTTGCATTTACAAAATTTAGATTTGAATTTAAATTGAATATAGAAAATTAAAAACAAAAATTGAATTTATAATCACTTTTCTTTTAATTAAATTTTTACAAACATTTTTCCAAATATTCATTTCGAATAGTTGTATATTGTTAAAAAAATGTTCAAAGACAAATACCATGATTAATACTTTTTAAAGATGTAGAAAGTGAAGATCTAGAGACTCGGAATCCGAAAAAACTTAGAGCTGGAAAAAAGTGGAGTCTTGCTTTCACTTTTGTACCATTAGAATGTATTCCATTACTTGACCATCCTATGTAGGTGCCATGAAAATAAATAAATTGCGTTATTTTTCATAAATATTAATTCATAAACATGTGCTATTTTTTCGGGACACAAGTGTTATCTTTCATGACGTGATAACTTAAATATCATCAATATAAATTTTAAATTTTATAGTTATGTTTTATCTTACTTTTATAGATATATAAAATGTAATAAGAGATAATTTTAAGTTTTATAACAAATATTCATTGTATTTAGTCAATTAAATTCATTTGTAATAAATAGAAAGTTCATTTATTGTAGTAGAAACTTTAATTGAATAAGGTAATTGAGGTAGCATATGTTAGCAGGTGCACTAGGGTCATGTAGCGGGAATATAAGGCTTTGTTTGTTAGACGGAATTACCAACTGCTTGCATGCAGCATGTTGGTTGCAACAAGTTATTCGAGTTCCTCGATAATGAATATTTTTTACTATCATATGTAATTGAAACATATGGTGTTATAGTTTTCTACGAGAAGTAGTAGAAAATTAATAAGTTTAGAAAAAATATACTAATACATGACCTTTGTACCTTAATATATATTGCATAAAAAATTTAGCATTGGTTTTTGAAATTATATCTTTTCTATCATCAATTATTCTTGACAATTCCTCCAATATGGACTATGGTTCTTTGGAAGCTTTAATCTGAATAAATGATTCAAATATGTGATTTTATCACTTCTAATCAACTTTATGCTTCTGAAATGACCCACCTAAAGTTATTTTAGTCGATTCAACATAATTTAAAAGATAATCCCGAATAAAAAAAGTTAGATAATATGTAACTTATTTAGACCAATACATTACCTATAACTATTCCATTCCATTCTCTTTCATATTGTTAAAAAATTTCTTAGTGCCCTCGAGCACGGGTTATCCCTAGTAATAAAATACATAGTGTCTATTAGAGACAAGAACATCTTTCTTTCTTTTTTTGTTAGTTATATCTTTTTTAACAAAAAAATATATAATTTAAACACACAATTCTTTTAACCTTTCCTTCCTCTTTGATATAATATGATATTTCCAATGGTAAGACTTCAATCTAATATTGGATGGTAAAATATATAAATAAGTATCGTTTGATATAATAACAAGACACATGTCTATAAATTAGTTTATGTAATTCAATAAACATGGGACATGTGTCATAATATAAATGTTTAATCCTAATAATCATAATATTGGTACATCCAAAATTTGATTGAATAATGTTCCTATTTCCAATAACTTGCTATTGAATTTTGATATGGTATTTCCAATAACTCATTAAATTTAATTACATATTTTCTCCACTTATATTACTTCTCTTGTTATATGGTCGGCTAACCAATCCACTACCAAATAAAGAAAAACATAATAAAACAAAGTCGAAACATATAAGTCAATCCAAGTACAACAAGTACATGGACCGACTACTCATCTACTCCATCAAACCATGACCAGATTCACCTACTTTTATTTATTCTTTCTCTTGTATCGTGTTAGATTCTCTCGAAACCCCATTAATATAATGTCAAAAATTCAATCCTCCAATATATAATCTCCATTGAACACTCTATTATTCCTTTCTATTAAAATAGTACAGGGTGCAATCAATAGAAAAGTCTTCACGATATTATCTGTTGTGGCTTTACCACTATGCAGCTTGGTATACCACTCTATTAACGCTATGAAGCATGAAGCCTAATCCTTTTAAGGCATCTCATTGCTCATATTTTGGATTTTCAATGCTTATTCCAATAATTCTATTTAAAAAGGACTAAATAAACCAACATAACCAATGTTTGGTCTAGTAAACATCATTGACAAATGAATAACTAAAATCAAGGCATAACAAAATGTATGGCCTAATACACATCATGACATTCATAATATTATTATTGGTACTGTAATTACTCATACAACATTGTTATCCTTTCTGTTTCATCTCTGTAGTACTAGGACACATAAAATGATTATAGCTTATGCTCATAGTTATTTGGAGTGTTAATGACATCAAACTCTGTCATGTAAAGGTGTTCATGCATCTTCTTGATGTATAATTCTTGAGATAGGGACAACACAAATTTAAACATTCTTTAAGTATCATAACATCAAGAACAGAATTCATAGTTCTCATACCTTTCACATCAACAAAAAAATAAATATAACAACTCCTTAATTTTGACAAATCACATGTCAATCTTAACTTGTACGATATCATCTATATAACGAGATATATTCACAAACTTTTTTATGGAACTTTTGATATGTAGAACAAGTGATATTTCACATATCCTTTAAAAAATTACTAATTGAAATGACTCATGAGTCTTAGAAAGTCACTGTCTTGAGTATGTTAAAGACCATAAATCATATCTAAATATTGTTCCTTTATGTTTATTCTTTTTTTATTCTCCACTGAGAAATGTAGTTTTGACATCCATCTAGTTCAAATCATAATCAAGATACACCACAACAACTAGTATATAACTAAATGAGGTAAATCTCTTAACAATAGAAAAAATGTTTATCCCAAAAAGAAAACAATTTCTTCCTTGTAATATAGCCTTTTTGCCATTAGACGAGATTTGTACCTCTTAACTGAAGTGTCTAGTTTTCTTCTCATTTCAAGAATCTATTTATTCTCAATCACTTTGTGTCTTTGGGAAGATCTACCAACTTTTTGAATTGATTTTCTTCATTGTCTCCATCTTGCGTATACGATATGAAGAGTTCATGTACTCTTTGAGTTTCTTCTTTGTCTTATAGATATATCATACAGATTCATCCATGGATCTTAAATCAACAACAAAAAACTATCCCTCGATGATTCCTTATAGGTGAAGTTATTGTGAAACAAATTTACTAGATGATGCAATAATTTATTTTGAGCTAAAATTGAGGCAACATCGCCTTCCTCGTGCATGTGGTACCTTATCTAGTAACATATTTAATTGCATACATCCGTTCACCTTTATTGAGGAAAAACATTACTATCCAAATGTAACATCGTGTAACTCAGACTTAATAAATTCCATTATTATATTCAACCTTGAACACATATCATTTAAAGTCTTTGTATATCTTCTAAAGAAATCATTCTTACCTTTTTGTGACCCAACTTTCTATATTCATTGGATAAGTCACAAACTTACCAACCCTCGCGAGATCAAGTATGAAAGGTCATATTTCTTTTGGCCATAATTCATACGGAGTTTATGGAAGTAACTTTGTGGATACGCGAATAAGTATATGAGTAGAAATAAAAACTTTTCTTCTAACCATATATTGAGAGATTAATTTGATCAATTATATACCTTAATCAAAAGAGTTACATTCCTCCTTTTACCTACTATTCCATGTCGTTGGATGTGAAAAATCATAAAAGTATTTATGATCCCATTCTCATCACACCATTATTTAAAATCCATTAAATAGATTCCATGATCACGGTTTTTTCTCAAGGTTTTACCCTTCCTCTCTATCTGATTCTCAAATTTATAATTAACAAATTTGTGAAGCATCTAAGTGCTTCTAATTTGCAAGAAATCTGATAGATATCACTAAATCGTGTGAAATCATCTATAAGGTAATGAATTAGTATACCCCACATCTTGTTAACCTAGTGAGTCTACAAATGTTAGAACGGATTAACTCCAACGGATATTGAAACATTTAGTTTAAGCTTTCCAAAAAAAGTCAGACTACTTTTATTACTAGGCAGTATCCACAGTGTGGCCAAAGAATTTCATCAAGTGAATAAAATGAATATCCTTCTCCAACAATGTTGTTCGGGTCATAACTATTATGACATAGCCTAATATTTTATAGTATTTTTCAGTATATTTAGTTTTATAAAAGAAATTCATAGAAAATCAACTACTATCAAAATAATAGTTCTTGTAGTCAACCTTTTCCATATACCAAAGAACCATTTATTCTAAATGTAGTTTCAAATTATGCATAATATTTATTGTTTGTTCTGAACATGGGTACTGGATCTAATCCCTAAAGAGCAATAAATGAGACCAAATTGTGCCTAAAATTTGCACACTAAGATATCATGTAGATACAAGGTTTGACCACTTCGCAAGCTCAACTACTTGTGCCAATCCGTTGACTTCAATATTATTGTTGTCATTTACATATATACATCTTATACCAATTCAAATTTTCATTCATTGTGTATTATATAGGTCTCTCAATCTTTTGTCACAAGGTCTATTGCTCCTAAGTCAATAATTCACATAGGGTAAGATCAATTAGCAACATGGTGCTAGCAATAGATGCAAAAATCATAAGAAGAAGATAGTTCTACTATATTAGGCTCGCAAGTTATATGACACAAATTTTCATAAATGTAGCATCTCATCTTACTCTTTTATTTCTTATGATCATACTTTATTTTTTTGTGACTAATCTTGATCTTCTTAGAACCAGATATATCACCCTTTTTCTTTGCTCTATATTTCAATTTTGTATGAGAGCTAGACTTAGTAATATATGTTAAACTATGAAGCCATGAAACCTTAGTTACACTCATTCTCGAGTACAACACAAGTAGCATCATCAAACATATTGATGTTATTATGAGTCATTCACTTTTTGATACTTCCAATTATTTGAAAGAGATTGATGATTACTTGAATTTGTTGTTCATAATTGAAGATATCACCAGATGTATAGACTGTCCTAGTCACTTTAAACATCGCTCCTAGATGTGTTAAATTCCATTACCATGTTTCTTTTTATGAGTATAGTCATTCCTGTCAAATAACACAACATCGACATGGTAGTATCTTATCATCTCCTAAATAGCATACCCATATCTTTTAAGTGGTAGGATACTTGGGATACTAAAAAACTAAGTAACACATATAACTTATCAATATTACTAGAATAATAGAGTATTTATAAATCCGAAACTTGATAAGTTATATGGTTCTCATGTGATGAATTGGAAGCCTTCCTCAAGCTCAAATATCAAATTATTAACAATATCATATTCTAGTTCCTCGAGTATTCAATGTACCTCGAGTTCTCATATGGTATAGTTATATCACCATTCATCCTTATCCTTCTTTTAAGGTCTAAAAGATGTTACATATAGCCATTTTCTAGTATATCTAGATATTTTCCTTAATATATAAAATATATTCAATGATACTATTGTCTCAAAATGCAAATTGAACTCGTAAACAAAAAACAAAAGAAGTGAAACAGAAAGTTCCCTATATTCTCAATCATGAATCACCATACTTTTGTTTATCTAGTTATAATTCAATTTCATCAGGACAAAATGATAAGTTCCCTACAGATCTTCCACTATTCTAATACAATTAATTAATATGGAATAAACTAGACCCGTATGGTTTAGTAGTTTTGGAATCAAACATATCCATAAAATAACCCAATTTTGAATATATATATATACATATGGAATTGACAAAATATAATATATTAACTAGCAAGTCATGTATCAAACATATTTAAGATACATTTTACCTCGTAAAAAAGCTATCTAGCGTTTCACATTTATATTGTGTTACACGGAAGCATGGTTACAAAACTAAGATCATATTTAGCATAATACAATCATAAGTACACATGCTTATAATTAAGACATATGGTCATATACATCAAACATGATAAAATAACACAATGGTCAAATTACACCAGTTTCATATATAAGTCTAGGGCAAAGATATTTTTCTTCTATGTCAAATAGTCATAAAATTAAGTATAAAAATAATAGAACCAATGGTGAACATGAACGAGATATATGATTCTGGAGTGAAGGAGTGTAGAATTTGTTCTATTCGCACAATGTAACTAGTTAAAAGAATCTAGTATAGTGGTGGAGTGGTTTTGTCTCCTTTGATCAGGTTGGTTAACAATTCAAACCACACCAGTTAAAAAACCTTCAACTGTGTTTCTAAAAAAAAAAAAATTCGAACCACAATAGTTAAAAAACTTTCAACTATTTTTTTTAATTTTTTTAAAATATATCGGTGACCATCATTTCCCAATACACAAATCAAAGAACCAAAAACTACTCTTATCCCAAAAGTTAGAGTATATTACGTTCAATGTAGTTTGATGTTGGAAGTTCAAATCACCAAAACTGTTAAAATCGTTTATTTTTGGAAACAAATCTGTCCAACAAAAGAAAACCATTGCGCCAATTAAACAAAAGAAGAAAGGAGTGCAGCGGAAATATCAGTTTAGTATTACCCAGAGGATGATAGTTCTCCCTTTCTTTTTTTTAATTCGTTGGAAAACTGAAACAATTTTTTTCAAAATTAAAACAAAATGATACAATAACCAACAACGCATGGAGCTCAGCTGTTAAATTTGTCTATGCATCAACTTTGTGGTTGGCAGTTTAATGACTCTACCGTATTATGCATCAACTCGTTTGTTAAAAAAATATGATTATATCATTATTTCTATTGTATTTTTCAGTTAATTAGTATGAGATGAACATTTTATGCTTGAAACTGGCAATGGGTATGAACTCTAATTAATTATTAGTTTTGTTTTGGCTTTTTGGGATGATTAAATTATTGATCATGTATAAGTAGTTTGAGGTTTTCGTCTAACACCCAGATGAGGGTTTGGATTTTCAGAAATAGTATGTAAACACCTATTGCGCGGCATTTAAGCGAACGGTCTTGTCTGCTAGGTAGTCAGTAGGGACAGGGAAATTAATGAGAATTACTCAATTCGGCCTTATTCTAATAACAAGATAATGATTTATTAGGAGGATTACTCGCAAGGATCAAACATTTAATTCCTATTTTCTATTCTCTTTTGTAGTTTAATTTAATTGCATTTTAGTTAGTCATTTAATTATTTTTACTTTAGTCCTTCATTGAAAATGCAGCATTTATATTAACTTGCTAACTCTGCATTACATTGAATTCGAGACACGGTTAATATAATCTTGGTAGTACCCGGGGAATGATAACCTTGAGGTTATCAAATTTTTACTTTAAGACAACCCATAAGCTTTCGTGCAGTCACAGTTCTATAGGTACGAAAAATATATAAAGGAAATATTATGATAAATGCACGAAAAAAATTATCAAACACTTTTACAACCCAAACATTTTTTTTAAAATTTTAACTAACAAAATTATTATATATAATAGCAAAAAAATATTTTCTAAATATTTAAAATACTATTAATCTGAACACAAATTATGGATGCTCATAAGATATATATATAAAGTGTATGTAACACCTAAAGACTTTAATATTGTTTTTTATATGCCATATATAGTTATTTTCATGTTATTACAATACATTGTGACATACACACATATCTTTAACGTATTTGCTGGTTATTTTGCTTATCTGAGCATTTTCTGTGTAACTTAGCTTGAAGGTTTTAGTCTTGTCATGGTCGTTTGATGGTTTTAATCTGATCGTATTTTACTAAACATGTTTTGTTTAGTTTGACCTTATATCCTTCAAAAAATTTTACCCATATTCTTTTTTTTCAACATGTTTAGAAAATCCCATTGGAAGACTATAATCAAATTAAAAAGTGTGAATATATATATATATATATATATATATATATATATATATATATATATATATATATATATATATATATACATATAACTGTTTGTATGGATTTTATATTTCGAATAAATTTTTTCTAATAGAAAACATAGTAAAGATTCAGTTTTGAAAGAATATTACATATTATGAGAAAATAAAGTTAAGAACGAACTAGACCTTTTGGGCAACCTTATGATATGATCTTCTTGCAAATCCAAGGTAATTTATCAAATCTTCTCCAATAAAGATATTACACATCCTGGTCATGACTGACGAGAGTGATTAGATACATTAAACTTTAAATATTAATAATTTAATAGAACTTATTTCTTACACGAATAATCATTATAACATTATAAAGTTTGTACATGCACACCTAAAATCTATCGAACCCTTAATTGGTAAAGGTCAACCAGCAACATAACTATATTGAAGAAAGAAATTTGAATGATTAAATATCAATGAATTTCATCCAATACTCCTAGATTTTCCGTTTTATAATAACTAATCAATATGATGTAACATGCTGGAGTATATGATGAGGTAAGATAATATTTAATTCCCAACCATGTGTATTACCAGATTACTCTAATCCTTATCTCTTTCTCTCAACTCAAATCTTTAAAAAAGTCTAACTAATTTTGACAATTCTAAGTACTAATCATATGTTCTCTAGTTCAAGTCTCATTTTCCCATTTACATCTTAAAAGATTAAAACAATGAACGAAGAAAATAGTTATTGATAATCAAAGCTTTGAAATTGTGACAAGAAACTTGATGCTAAAGAGGCCAAAAAGCACCTGCAAAACAACTACAATTTGTTAAACATTGAATTTGAAATTATAATTACTTTTAAATTGCCAAGATATAATTATTTTTTACCTTAGATTTATCAAATAATAGTGAATTGCATGTTTATTATTGTAAGTTTTATAACAAGAAAAAACACAAAATATCTGAGAAAAATACTTTTTTATTAATGATTATATAAATATATTGACAAAAAACATAGAAGAAACGCAACAAGTAATTATATATAGTAAACATATTTACTTTAACGTTTTGATGAACCATTTATTGAAATGTTATGACCAACTATTAGAGATACCAGAAATATAAGATACGAATTATTAGATTCAGGAAGTACATCCAATGAGGAGTAGGGCCAATATAAAGAGAAAGTATAGATTGACATTGAGAAAAAGATTATATAAATGATAAATTATTGTGAGTATGGTTTATGTATAGCCGATGTAGTGGCAGTGGTTAGGGTTTCATATAATTTTTTACAAATAATAAAGAGTATCAACTAGCAAAGAATTTCGTTCAGAATTTTTTCTTAAAAAGCACAAATACGATTTAACAGAGTCAAATCTATCGATGATGTGTATGTGGAGGTGGTTGATGAACCTGACCAGCCTGTAAATGAGCCTACTGCCTCGTATTCATTTCCAGACAGAGCCCCACCAATTCTTTTCTTCTTCTTCTATATTCATGAAACCTGGTGGTGGTAGCGGTGGTAGTGGTGATAGTGGTGGTGCTATATTCTCTACCGGGTTTGAAGAAGAGGCCTGGTGGTGGTGAAGAAAAGCCCGATTGTTGTCCGACATTGTCCCTACTTGTTGACTCCCACCAATCCCTTCGTGGCCAACTTCCTGTTGAACAGAAATAAATCAGTACCGGGCCGGGCTTCATATCAAATGGTTACTTCAAGGGGCAAAACTGTAAATTACCTGTTGTTCATATTGTTGTAATGAAGATGAGGAGCCTACATGTGAATCTTGCACTGGATTAAAATAACAATCAGTGTTTGCCATTAGTGCTACACCTCTATGGCTTTGTGTCTTCAACGACCCAGATCTCATCTCAGTTTCAACATCATCAGTATCACTGGTAAGATCCACAATCTCAATATCAGATGAACCATTTCTGACAGTTAGATCTTCATCACTCTCCGTTACAACTTTCTATGAACCATCTAATAAAAATACAACATCATTTACGTCCTCCTTCACCTCTTTTAACACCTAAAAAAATAATTATAAAGTTCCATTATTACTTCAAAATTAAAATCCACAAAAAATTAAAATTACCTTAAACATCTTTTGATCAATATGTATGTATTCGAATGTAAGATTAGCATTACAATACACACACCTCCAACATGGTACCCTTGAATTTATCTCCATAAAATTCTCATAATCAAAACACTTTCACATAAAAAAAAAACAAATCAATAAAAACTAAAATAAACACACAAAAAAAAAAATATAGAAACTCACCTGAAGATGCTTACATAAATGACCTTTAACAGAAATCTTTATACGAGTCGAGCTGTTAAAATAAATAAATTATTACGAAAAAATGTTTTTTCTTCTTTCCATAAATATATAATTACAAAGACACGCACCTTATAGGACATTTCAATGATATTAAAGATGGTCCCACAGTTAAATCACAATCTATACACATTCAAATAAAAAATGTAATTTAAATAATTTTATTCTCACTAATGTACTAATAATAATATATACCTGAATCTGGAGTTAAAAGACTTGGTTGTACATAAGTTTCAAGGGTAGAATGGTTAGGTGAATCTATCATACTCATAACACAAATAATTACAATATAACGACCTACAAAATATTTTCAAAGACATTTTACGTGTCAATTAAAAGTGGGAATCCATCCTTAATAGGTAAAGGTCAACCAACAACATAACTAAATTGAAGAAAGAAATTTGAGTGAATAAATATCAATGAATTTCATCCATAATTCTTAAATATTCTGTTTTATAGTAATTAATCAATATGATGTAACATATGACTAGAGTATATGATAAGATAAGATTACAAATAATTACTCTAATCTTTATCTTTTTCTCTGAACTCAAACCTTTAAAAAAAGTCGAACTAATTTTGAAAATCAATAGAACTAATCATTTTTTTCTCTATTTCAAGTCTCATTTTCCAACTTATATATTAAAAGATTAAATCAGTGAATGAAAAAAATAGTTTTTAATAATCCAAGCTTTAAAATTGTTGAATTAATAACCATTTCTCGTCGTTGTAAAACTTAATGCTAAAAAGGCTAAATGACACCTGCAAAACATCTAAAAAAATTTAAACATTGAATTTAAAATTACAATTATTTTTAAATTGCTAAGGTATAATCAATTTTTACATCAGATTCATCAAATAATATTGAATTGATGATTATTGTAAGTTTTATAATAAGAAATAACATAAAATATCTAAATAAACAATTTTTTTAATTAATAATTACATAAATATATTGACAAAAAACATAAAAGAGAACGCTTCAAGTAATTATATATAATAAAAATATTTAATTTTACCTTTTGATGAACCATTGATTGAAATGTCATGACCAACAATCTGAGATAACAGACATACAAGATATGAATTTTTAGATTCACAGAGAAAAAACGGGGATATGAAAATGTGTACATTCATAAGGAATAGGGTGGGTGTTTACAGAAGATCAAATACAAAGAGAAATTATAGATTGACAATGAGAAAAATATTATATAAATGACAGATTGTTGTGAGTATTGTTTATGTATAGCCGATGTAGTGGCGGCGGTTAGGGTTTCATAGAATTTTTTAGTGAATAATAATAAAATACATAGTGTCTATTAGAAACAAGAACATCTTTCTTTCTTTTTTTTGTTAGTTTTATCTTTTTTAACAAAAAAATATATAATTTAAACACACAATTCTTTTAACCTTTCCTTCCTCTTTGATATAATATGATATTTTCAATGGTAAGACTTCAATCTAATATTGGATTGTAAAATATATAAATAAGTATCGTTTGATATAATAACAAGACACATGTCTATAAATTAGTTTATGTTATTCAATAAACATGGGAAATGTGTCATAATATAAATGGTTAATCCTAATAATCATAATATTGGTACATCCAAAATTTGATTGAATAATGTTCCTATTTCCAATAACTTGCTATTGAATTTTGTTATGGTATTTCCAATAACTCATTAAATTTAATTACATATTTTCTCCACTTATATTACTTTTCTTGTTCTATGGTTGGCTAACCAATCCACTACCAAATAAAGAAAAACATAATAAAACAAAGTCGAAACATATAAGTCAATCCAAGTACAACAAGTACATGGACCGACTACTCATCTACTCCATCAAACCATGACCAGATTCACCTACTTTTATTTATTCTTTATCTTGTATCGTGTTAGATTCTCTCGAAACCCCATTAATATAATGTCAAAAATTCAATCCTCCAATATATAATCTCCATTGAACACTCTATTATTCCATTCTATTAAAATAGTACAGGGTGCAATCAATAGAAGAGTCTTCACGATATTATCTGTTGTGGCTTTACCACTATGCAGCTTGGTAAACCACTCTATTAACACTATGCAGCATGAAGGCTAATCCTTTTAAGGCATCTCATTGCTCATATTTTGGATTTTCAATGCTTATTCCTATAATTCTATTTAAAAAGGACTAAATAAACCAACATAACCAATGTCTGGTCTAGTAAACATCATTGACAAATGGATAACTAAACTCAAGGCATAACAAAATGTATGGCCTAATACACATCATGACATTCATAATATTATTATTGGTACTGTAATTACTCATACAACATTGTTA
This sequence comes from Nemophila menziesii, assembly GCA_029959085.1. NCBI lineage: Eukaryota > Viridiplantae > Streptophyta > Magnoliopsida > Boraginales > Hydrophyllaceae > Nemophila > Nemophila menziesii. The sequence goes on along the minus strand of JARWIR010000010.1, from coordinate 18,169,242 downwards.
TCCTTTCTGTTTCATGTCTGTAGTACTAGGACACATAAAATGATTATAGCTTATGCTCATAGTTATTTGGAGTGTTAATGACATCAAAATCTGTCATGTAAAGGTGTTCATGCATCTTCTTGATGTATAATTCTTGAGATAGGGACAACACAAATTTAAACATTCTTTAAGTATCATAACATCAAGAACAGAATTCATAGTTCTAATACCTTTCACATCAACAAAAAAATTAATATAACAACTCCTTAATTTTGACAAATCACATGTCATTCTTAACTTGTACGATATCATCTACATAACGAGATATATTCACAAACTTTTTTATGGAACTTTTGATATGTATAACAAGTGATATTTCACATATCATTTAAAAAATTACTAATTGAAATGACTCATGAGTCTTAGAAAGTCACTGTCTTGAGTATGTTAAAGACCATAAATCATATCTAAATATTGTTCCTTTATGTTTATTCTTTTTTTATTCTCCACTGAAAAATGTAGTTTTGACATCCATCTAGTTCAAATCATAATCAAGATGCACCACAACAACTAGTATATAACCAAATGAGGTAAATCTCTTAACAATAGAAAAAATGTTTATCCAAAAAAAAAACAATTTCTTCCTTGTATTATAGCCTTTTTGCCATTAGACGAGATTTGTACCTCTTAACTGAAGTGTCTAGTTTTCTTCTCATTTCAAGAATCTATTTATTCTCAATCACTTTGTGTCTTTGGGAAGATCTACCAACTTTTTGAATTGATTTTCTTCATTGTCTCCATCTTGCGTAGTAGGATATGAAGAGTTCATGTACTCTTTGAGTTTCTTCTTTGTCTTATAGATATATCATACAGATTCATCCATGGATCTTAAATCAACAACAAAAAACTATCCCTCGATGATTCCTTATAGGTGAAGTTATTGTGAAACAAATTTACTAGATGATGCAATAATTTATTTTGAGCTAAAATTGTGGCAACATTGCCTTCCTCGTGCATGTGGTACCTTATTTAGTAACATATTCATTGCATACATCTGTTTTATTCTCATTTAATTATTGTAAAATTAAATTTTTAACAACCGCACCTTTATTGAGGAAAAACATTACTATCCAAATGTAACATCGTGTAACTCAGACTTAATAAATTCCATTATTATATTCAACCTTGAACACATATCATTTAAAGTCTTTGTATATCTTCTAAAGAAATCATTCTTACCTTTTTGTGACCCAACTTTCTATATTCATTGGATAAGTCACAAACTTACCAACCCTCACTAGATCAAGTATGAAAGGTCATACTTCTTTTGGCCATAATTCATACGGAGTTTATGGAAGTAACTTTGTGGATACGCGAATAAGTATATGAGTAGAAATAAAAACTTTTCTTCTAACCATATATTGAGAGATTAATTTGATCAATTATATACCTTAATCAAAAGAGTTACATTCCTCCTTTTACCTACTATTCCATGTCGTTGGATGTGAAAAATCATAAAAGTATTTATGATCCCATTCTCATCACACTATTATTTAAAATCCCTCAAATCGATTCCATGATCACGGTTTTTTCTCAAGGTTTTACCCTTTCTCTCTATCTGATTCTCAAATTTATAATTAACAAATTTGTGAAGCATCTAAGTGCTTCTAATTTGCAAGAAATCTGATAGATATCACTAAATCGTGTGAAATCATCTATAAGGTAATGAATTAGTATACCCCATATCTTGTTAACCCAGTGAGTCTACAAATGTTAGAATGGATTAACTCCAACGGATATTGAAACATTTAGTTTAAGCTTTCCAAAGAAAGTCAGACTACTTTTATTACTAGGCAGTATCCACAGTGTGGCCAAATAATTTCATCAAGTGAATAAAATGAATATCCTTCTCCAACAATGTTGTTCGGGTCATAACTATTATGACATAGCCTAATATTTTATAGTATTTTTCAGTATATTTAGTTTTATAAAAGAAATTCATAGAAAATCAACTACTATCAAAATAATAGTTCTTGTAGTCAACCTTTTCCATATACCAAAGAACCATTTATTCTAAATGTAGTTTCAAATTATGCATAATACTTATTATTTGTTCTGAACATGGGTACTGGATCTTATCCCTAAAGAGCAATAATGAGACCAAATTGTGCCTAAAGTTTGTACACTAAGATATCATGTAGATACAAGGTTTGACCACTTCGCAAGCTCAACTACTTGTGCCAATCCGTTGACTTCAATATTATTGTTGTCATCTACATATATACATCTTATACCAATTCAAATTTTCATTCATTGTGTATTATATAGGTCTCTCAATCTTTTTTCACAAGGTGTATTGCTCCTAAGTCAATAATTCACATAGGGTAAGATCAATTAGCAACATGGTGCTAGCAATAGATGCAAAAATCATAAGAAGAGGATAGTTCTACTATATTAGGCTCGCAAGTTATATGACACAAATTTTCATAAATGTAGCATCTCATCTTACTCTTTTATTTCTTACGATCATACTTTATTTTTTTGTGACTAATCTTGATCTTCTTAGAACCAGATATATCACCCTTTTTCTTTGCTCTATATTGCAATTTTGTATGAGAGCTAGACTTAGTAATATATGTTAAACTATGAAGCCATGAAACCTTAGTTACACTCATTCTCGAGTACAACACAAGTAGCATCATCAAACATATTGATGTTATTATGAGTCATTCACTTTTTGATACTTCCAATTATTTAAAAGAGATTGATGATTACTTGAATTTGTTGTTCATAATTGAGGATATCACCAGATGTATAGACTGTCCTAGTCACTTTAAACATCGCTGCTAGATGTGTTAAATTCCATTACCATGTTTCTTTTTATGAGTATAGTGTCAACTAACACAACATCGACATGGTAGTATCTTATCATCTCCTAAATAGCATACCCATATCTTTTAAGTGGTAGGATACTTGTGATACTAAAAAACTAAGTAATACATATAACTTATCAATATTACTAGAATAATAGAGTATTTATAAATCTGAAACTTGATAAGTTATATGGTTCTCATGTGATGAATTGGAAGCCTTCCTCAAGCTCAAATATCACATTATTAACAATCTCATATTCTAGTTCCTCGAGTACTCAATGTACCTCGAGTTCTCATATGGTATAGTTATATCACCATTCATCCTTATCCTTCTTTTAAGGTCTAAAAGATGTTACATATAGCCATTTTCTAGTATATCTAGGTATTTTCCTTAATATATCAAATATATTCAATGATACTATTGTCTCAAACTGCAAATTGAACTCGTAAACAAAAAACAAAAGAAGTGAAACAGAAAGTTCCCTATATTCTCAATCATGAATCACCATACTTTTGTTTATCTAGTTATAATTCAATTTCATCAAGACAAAATGATAAGTTCCCTACAGATCTTCCACTATTCTAATACAATTAATTAATATGGAATAAACTAGACCCGTATGGTTTAGTAGTTTTGGAATCATACATATCCATAAAATAACCCAATTTTCAATATATATATATATATATATACATATGGAATTGACAAAATATAATATACTAACTAGCAAGTCATGTATCAAACATATTTAAGATACATTTTACCTCGTAAAAAAGCTATCTAGCGTTTCACATTTATATTCTGTTACACGGAAGCATGGTTACAAAACTAAGATCATATTTAGCATAATACAATCATAAGTACACATGCTTATAATTAAGACATATGGTCATATACATCAAACATGATAAAATAACACAATGGTCAAATTACACCAGTTTCATATATAAGTCTAGGCAAAGATATTTTTCTTCTATGTCAAATAGTCATAAAATTAAGTATAAAAATAATAGAACCAATGGTGAACATGAACGAGATATATGATTCTGGAGTGAAGGAGTGTAGAATTTGTTCTATTCGCACAATGTAACTAGTTAAAAGAATTTAGTATAGTGGTGGAGTGGTTTTGTCTCCTTTGATAAGGTTAGTTAACAATTCAAACCACACCAGTTAAAAAACCTTCAACTGTGTTTTTTTTAAAAAAAAAAAATTCGAACCACAATAGTTAAAAAACTTTTAACCATTTTTAAAAAAAAAAATATATCGGTGACCATCATCTCCCAATACACAAATCAAAGAACCAAAAACTACTCTTATCCCAACAGTTAGAGTATATTACGTTCAATGTAGTTTGATGTTGGAAGTTCAAATCATCAAAACTGTTAAAATTGTTTATTTTGGGAAACAAATCTGTCCAACAAAAGAAAACCATTGCGCCAATTAAACAAAAGAAGAAAGGAGTGCAGCGGAAATATCAGTTTAGTATTACCCAGAGGATGATAGTTCTCCCTTTCTTTTTTTTAATTCGTTGAAAAACTGAAACAATTTTTTTCAAAATTAAAACAAAATGATACAATAACCAACAACGCGTGGAGCTCAGCTGTTAAATTTGTCTATGCATCAACTTTGTGGTTTGATATAGTATCCTTTAAAGTGTTACCATTGAATTTAATCATAAAGTCAAGCCTTTCTTCCCAAGTACCACCCGAGTTGTGCCAATTGTGAAGAGCACAAACCTCCTTCCAAGCCAAAGTTGTGAACTTGCACTTCACAAATAAATGATCCCTAGATTCATGCTCTTCAAAGCAAAGGTTGCACATCTTGTCCACTTCCATACCCCACTTGCTAAGCCTATCCTTTGTACTTAACCTATCCTTGCAAATTAGCCAAGCACAAAACTTGTGCTTTGGCATACTCCATTTATGCCACACCACACTATACCATTTAGTTTTCTCATTAGGACCCCTTAGATCATACATAACATCCAAGGTCCTAAAGCCCTTATCTCCCCATCTAATAGTGTCATGCTCATCCTTAAGCACCATATCCCTTACCACCTCATACACCTTATTAAGCCTAGGTGGAAATCTCCACCTCTTTCCCACATAATAGTCCACCACCTTTTTGTTAATATTGTAATTTCCCAAAGAGATAGTATCCTTTTTCCCACAAATATCACCTACACACTTCCCTTTTATCCATCTATCATCTAACATATATGTTCTCTTACCATTTCCAACCTCATGAACAATATATTTAAAAGCAAGGTACCTTATATTAAGCATAGCTCTCCATGTCCAAGGAAGGCTATTATCACAAGTAATGCTCCATATACTCTTGTTCCTAAGCCAATTTGAGTAGACCCATTGAGACCAAATATTATCTTTATAGCCATACATTCTCCAAAAAGCTTTGAGAATAGCAACTTGATTGATTTGGAGAAGATTAGGTATGCCTAGTCCTCCATTTTCCTTACTTTGACATAGTTCTTTCCAAGCCACTTTAGCACCATGGAAATCATTAGTATTACCTTTCCAAAGGAATCTACTCAAGAGTGATTCTATCTCATGAATAACTCCCATTGGAAGTATCATTACATTACACCAATACCTAGCTTTACTTTGTAAAACACTTTTGATTAAATGAAGCCTTCCCGCAAATGTAAGAAATTTATGCATCCACCCTTCAACACTTCCCACAATATTATTAATAAGGGTAGCACACATTAGGCTATTAGGACCCTTTGTAGTTAAAGGAGCCCCAAGATATCTAACCGGAAGTTTGCCCTTTTTAACATTGAGAATACAACTCAAATCATCATGAAGGTCTTTATTACAACCTCCCATATAGAGCTCACTTTTTTCAGGGCTTATTTTAAGGCCGGAGAGTCTAGAGAAGAGATCTAGGCCTTGTTTTAGTCTCATAACCGAGTCTTTATCACCATTAAAGAAAACTAAGCAATCATCCGCAAAAATAAGGTGATTCAAACCCATTCTAGCACAATTAGGGTGATAAGTAAAAGCTTTATTATTTGCCACTTTCTCAAGAATAGAGGAGAAACCTTGCATACATATAACAAATAGATAAGGAGATAAAGGATCACCTTGTCTTAGTCCTCTTTCTCCTTTGAAATAACCACATACACTACCATTAATGCACAAAGAGAACATAGGAGTTGTAATACACATTTTGACCCAAGATATAAGCTTTTTATCAAATCCCATGATTTGTAATAGTTTGAATAAGTACCTCCAATTAATTGTATCAAAAGCCTTTTGGAGATCAATATTTAAAGTACATCTTGGACTCAAGTCCTTCCTATCATAACCGGTCACCACACTTTGAGCAACCAATATATTATCCGATATACTTCTACCTCCCACAAAAGCGGCTTGATTATTAGATATAAGCTTCTCAAGACTCTTCTTCATCCTATTAGCAATGATTTTAGATATAGCTTTATAGAGGATATTACAACAAGCGATGGGCCTAAAGCTCTTTACTGAAGTGGGGTTTTTAACCTTAGGTATAAGAACAAGATTAGTAGCATTAATTTGCTTCAAAATTTGTCTATTCTTGAAAGTTTCCTTTATAGCATTACAAACATCCACACCAATAATACTCCAAGTAGCTTTGAAGAAGGCACTATTAAAACCATCTGGGCCAGGAGCTTTTGAGATGTCAATAGAGAAAATAGCTTCTTTAATCTCCTTATTAGTAATATCTTTCACCATATCTTTTGCTTCTTCCTTAGTAATAGCTTTATTAACAAGCTTATTTAAACAACTTGAGCTAACACTCTCTTCATAAACGTCCTTAGTACCAATTAAACTAGTATAGTACTTAATAAACTCATCATGAATAGCCTCCTCATCATCCACAACATCACCATTTTCAGTCACAATAGATGCAACTCGGTTTTGAGTTATTCTTGCCTTGATACTCTTGTGATAAAGGGTAGTACTACAATCACCTTTTTGTGCCCAAGTAATTCCAGATTTTTGCTTTAGAATCTCCTCTTGAATATTGAGAAGATGCATAAGTTTGTCCCTAAGTTCCTTCTCAATAGTAATCATAGATTGATCCCCATTCATAAGCAATATTTGTGCCTTCTCAAGCTCCTCTTTAAGCTCCATTATTTCTTTAGTAGAGTGATGAAAATATTTTCTATTGAAGATTTTCAAAGCTTTCTTTACTTCCTTCAATTTATTCACCACTTTATACATCATACTCCCTCTTACTTCATATTTCCACACCTTTTCAATCAAAGGCATAAATTCATCATGATCAATCCAAATATTAAAAAATTTAAAAGATGAAGGTTTAGTATTAGAACTCCCCTGAATTTTGAGGATAAGATTAGAATGATCCGAGATTCCGGGAGCTTCAACCATCAAGTGAGATTTGAAACAAGTGAACCAAGCATCATTTATAAACATTTTGTCAATTTTACTAGATATAAACCCTTCTACTCTTCTATTAGTCCAAGTGTAGTAACACCCTTGGCTAGGATGTTCAACCATCCCATTATCCTTTATACAATCAACAAATTCATGAGAACTCTTATGAAGGCTAGTGCAACCCATTCTTTCATCAACTTTAGTAATTTCATTATAATCCCCACACCAAATACAAGGAGAGTCCCCATTAATAACCATCCAATCACCAAGTGTTTCCCAAAGAGTCACCCTTTTATCATCATCATTATCCGCATATACCATCACACAATTAAAGGTATTTTTATTATATATATCATGTACCTCAAGGAAGATGGCTTGGCTAGTTGAATTAAGACACTTTACATCCAAAACATTCTTATTCCACTTTACACATATTCTCCCTCTTTCATCCTTATCATGATTAGTTATTGTACCCCAATTACTCAAGTAAGTGTTGTGAAACTTGTTGTAGCTTTGTAGGGTCATTTTAGTCTCCAATAAACCAACTAGATCAACTTTTTTATCTTGTATAACATGAATAACTTCTTTTTGTTTGAGGTTTTGATTCAAACCTCTAACATTCCATGAGCTAATTATCATTTAAATCCGGAGGTACTCTTTCTCTATGGGCACTTCCCACAAACCTATTAATAGCCTCTTCAAGGTTTTCATTAGCCATATTTAAAGCACAAAAGGAGTTACTTAACTCCCCTACAAGGATATTAGAATTGTAAGCACCTTCTCTAGGTGTGCAAGGGTTTATTTCTTTCCCCTTTGCACTACTACTTCCCACATGTTTAGGTGAGGGTGTATTTGTGTTTTTGGTGTTAGGAATATGAACTTCATCTTCCTTCTTCTCCTTTTGCTTTCTTTGCACTACCCTCCATTCTTCAACCCTCTTTTGAACTTTGTTTTGGTTTGGTTGGTGATTATCTTGGTTTGGTTTAGGTTGGTTGATTTGGTTTTGTTTAGGTTGGTTTTGGTTTGGTTTAGGTCTCTCCTTGATAGGTTCTTTTCTTCCTTGGCTACAATTAATCTCCTTATGCCCTAAAGCCTTACAATTAGAGCATCTTGGAGGTAACCACTCATAGTAAGCCTCCACCACATGGATCCCATCCTCCTCAAGATCTACCTTCACCCTTTTTACAAGCTCCTTTGTCATATCCACTTCCACACAAACTCTAGCAAAGCTTAGCCTATTTTTTGTTTTAGTGATTGGGTCCATTTGGAGTGGAATACCCAAAGCACTACTAATGTAGCTTAGTCCATCCTTATTCCACAAATGTAATGGTACCTTCCTTAGTTTAACCCATAATGGGACCTTGGTCAAATCAAGTTTATCAAATTTCATATTAGGTTCCCATCTTCTCAAGATCATAATTCTACCATTAACATGCCAAACTTGCTCTAATATGTTGTTACATTCTTGCTCACCTTTGAATTTGAATAGAAACACTTCCATATCCGTAGACTTTATTTCAACTTGACCACAATTTCTCCATTGGGCATTAACCATACTTCTAACCATGTGATATTGAGGAGCTTCTCCAAAAAATTGTCCAACTAAGCAATTATCCCACTCTTCAATTCCACTCTTCACTATATCTCTAGGTGGCTTAACCATGAGTTCATCTTCTACTAGACTAGGAGCAAAGTACTTTAGTTTCAAGTCTTGGTCACTTTTCTTGAACAATTCTGTCCATTTACCTTGCTTTCTATTGTTTTCCTCAATAATTTCAACCTCGGAATCATCCTTCTCCTCCATACTTTGACCTTGTGCTACTCCCAAGAGGGTACTTTCACTAGGTGGAGAAATTAACCCAATTCCTGCACCTAAAGTGGAGTAATCCTCCTTGTGACTCACATTCAAGCTATTCTCGAGAGGATTAGGAGCCTCACCCTCAAGTAGGGGCCCATCTTGGCCGTTCATCCCCTCAATCATTGTACACTCAACGATTTGAGTAGCTTGGATGCTTTCACTGGAGCTAAGTAAGGTTAAATTCTCAGTTTTAGTTTCTGATCCTCTTTTAGACATTTCATCAAACATGTTGTCCTCATTACTTAAAATGCTCTCCTTCCTACTTGAATCATACTCTACACCCCCTTCAACACTTTTACTCATCAGATTTACTCGTTTTGCAGCAGAAAAATTATTACTAACTTGAATAACAGGAGTAGCAGGTATATATTTACCTTGTACAGGCACTAACTCCCCTCCAGGCTCATTTGGTTCAATACTGTTCTGATTTCCTTTTTTTCCAGCCTTCTTCCTCGGCGCCATTGGATCAGTCTTGAAAATAGGAGCTCAACAAAAAAAGAATTACTGAAATCGGTGAAGATTTGAGCAAAAAAACCCAGAAAAACGAGTTTCAATCGGATATTTAAAGCACAAAAATCGGAGATGATTTTTGCACAAATTAATTTGTTGATTCTGCACGGAAAAGAATGCGTGATTGTGTAATTATTGCCCAATAATACCACTTTCCAGATTAGCTTTTCCAAATAACTTGGATACTACACTCACGTAACTTCACACACCAATAAATCCGCGCGTCACCCTCACTCCCCTTCTTCACCTTCACACACGTCCGACACAAAGTCCCAATCAGATTTCCACTTTCTCAAACTTGAATTAATTCCAGTCGCCAATCAGATTTAAACCAAAAGAAATTTAAAAGCCAAGAAATTAAACCCCAAATGAATTAAAAAAATAGAAAATGAAGAATTTTCAAGCTCCGGTCAAACTCCGGTCAAACCACCAGTCAATCACCGGTCAGACTCCAGCCATAGCATCGGAGAGTCATCGGAGATGGTGGGGGGTCAACTTCGGTCAACGGGAGTCAAAGCTTAGTCAAACTTTGACTAAAACTTCAAACCCTAGAGAGAGAAAGAAGAGAGAAGGGAGAGGATTGTGAAGATATGTCCCAAACATTTCTTTCCTTAGTTTTCTTTATTGTATTTGGGATATGAGGAATAAACATGAGTTTAAGAAGATATGTCCCAAATATGAGGATATTGTGAAAATAGTTGTGAAAGATGTTCAATATACACTTTGGAATAGAAAGTTATTTAAGAGGAGTGTTGAGAATATGAGATTGGTGGCAAGATGGAAGCTACATGGAGTGCTCAAGTGAGGAAAGAAAGAGGGTCAAGGAGGATAGCTTGGAGCTTGGACCTAGTATAAGACTTTAGCAATTGTTGTATAGGTTCTCCTAGCAATGGTTGTATAGGGTTTTATTTTTTTATAGCAATGGTTGTATAGGTTATTTGCAAGTTGATAGGTTTATTTTCTAGTAAATGTTGTATAGGGTTTGTTTTTCCTAGCCATGCTTGTTTTTGAGTCAAAAACAAGTAGGGGTTTGATTTGTACTTGTCGTTTTGTGGATATAAAATGGTAAGTTTGATCAAAAAAAAAAAACTTTGTGGTTGGCAGTTTAATGACTCTGCCGTATTATACATCAACTCGTTTGTTAAAAAATATGATTATATCATTATTTCTATTGTATTTTTCAGTTAATTAGTATGAGATGAACATTTTATGCTTGAAACTGGCAATGGGTATGAACCCTAATTAATTATTAGTTTTATTTTGGCTTTTTGGGATGATTAAATTATTGATTATGTATAAATAGTTTGAGGTTTTCGTCTAACACCCGGATGAGGGGTTGGATTTTCAGAAATAGTATGTAAACACCTATTGCGCGGCATTTAAGCGAACGGTCTTGTCTGCTAGTCAGTAGGGACAGGTAAATTAATAAGAATTACTCAATACAGGCTTATTCTAAAAACAAGATAATAATTTATTAGGAGGATTACTCGCAAGGATCAAACATTTAATTCCTATTTTCTATTCTCTTTTGTAGTTTAATTTAATTGCATTTTAGTTAGTCATTTAATTATTTTTACTTTAGTCCTTCATTGAAAATGCAGCATTTATATTAACTTGCTAACTCTGCATTACATTGAATTCGAGACACGGTTAATATAATCTTGGTAGTACCCGGGGAATGATAACCTTGAGGTTATCATATTTTTACTTTAAGACAACCCATAAGCTTGCGTGCAGTCACGGTCCTATAGGTCGCAAATTATTATCACACTTGGAACCGCAACACAAACCTTATAAAGGTGCAGGCTATCTTGGTCATCATATCGACTTATTTATTCCTCAAATGTATATCAACTCAACAACCGACATTATTGGGTGTTGATTCTTCACTTCAATTCTCTGTATATAAATACACATAGTTGGTTCCTAAAGTTTCACCTTAATTGATATTTTTTTGGTCAAATGGTTATACTCACTATTCGTTGGTAGTCACAAACAATGAATGTCCTCTGCCATAGTTTTGAATATATGAAAGGAAAAGAACAAAACTATGTGGGAGTACATTTATCAATTTGGTTGATCTAAATTGAGAATAATAATGTTTGGCAATATAAATTGCAAAAAGATAAAATATTTTTATTTTAGAAAAATTATATGTGTTATAGAAAGACTTGTGTGATTAAATGAGTGACCTTTTTATATTATACCATCTTTATTTACATTAAATATGAATGTGTTCTATTTAAAATATGAGTGCTAAAGTGTTTTTGTTCTATTGAGTATCCAAATCTATTAAATTTTGATAATTAAGGGATTTGCTAAAGAAACTTGTAAAATTATAACTTAACCATTACTTAAGTGGGAGCTTCATTTGATATATTCCACAAGTAAATTTTTGCTCCCTCTTGATGTAACTTTATTTTGGAATAAATCACAATATATTAACAAAAGTAATGGGAAGGAATTACATCTTCATAACTTCTTATATAATCAACTCCACTCAAATAATAAAAACATTATTGACTATAATAGACTACCCATGATAACTATTAAGTAAACATCGTGTAATACGAATTGAACTAAATAGATAGGGGAAATCTTGCGAGTAGTTCTTTAAATTAGTCTAATTTGGAGTGTAGACTACAAACTTACAAAAAATTTACTAATCAATTTTTACCGAAATTTGATTTTACGTGGCTAGAATTTAAGTTGCTCAATCACTGCATAATTATGGCTGCGGAAGAATAACCATTATGGAGTTGTGACATATGTTTTAGGCTTGGTTCATCTAAGAATTATAACTACAACAAATTTTTGACAGAAATATTTTATAGCTGCAGTATTTAATTTTAGGTATTGATACGTCAGTAGTTGTTCATGGGCACCTTTACGAGCTGTCTAACGTCATTAAAAAGCATCCATAGGAAACTGCTTAGAAGGTTGTTGGTAATTCGAAGATTGTTGTTTTATTGATAGGTTCTATACTTCATACTTAATAAATTATACAAGGTATCACTTCATAAATTATTTAGTTTATCAAACGATTTACTATAAATTAATTGATATAGAGGAAGTAAAATATTGTGATATATGCACGGAAAAAAATTATTAAACACTTTTGCAAAAAGAATAATTTGTAAATAGTATAACCCAAATGTTTTTTTAAATTTTAATTTTTATAGAAACAATTTTTGTTCTCATATCAAAACATGATTCTTTTTTTTTAATTAAAAAACATGTTTCTTGAAAAGGTTGAAAAGAAGAATGAAAATTATTTTCTTTTTCCTTTCTTATTTCCATTATATAAAATGGATGTCGTCATTATATAACATAATTCTTATGTATAATAGAAAAACTATAATTACTAAATATTTGAAGCACTATTAATCTCAACACAAAATATGCTTGCTCATAATATACATATAAAGTGTTTAAAGACTTTATTAGTGTTTTTTTATGTAAAGCCATATATAGTTGTTTTTATGTTATTACAATACATTGTGACTTACAAACATATCATTAAGGATATTTGAAGTGGTTATTTGGCATATATGAACGTTTCCAGTGTAATTTAGCTTGAACGTCATGGTATATACTAGATTGTTTTTTCCATGATATATAAATCATCGCTCCTTATTAATCCCGCGTCGTGGCCGTTTGAAGGTTTTATTCTTGTCGTGCTCGTTTGATGGTTTTAATCTTGTTTTCGTATTTTACTAAACATGTTTTGTTTAGTTTGACTTTATATTCTTTAATAATTGTCACTCATATTCGTGTTTTTCAGCATAAATAGAAAATCCCATTGGAAGACTATAATAAGATATAAAAAGTGTGACTATATATATAATTTTTTTATGGATTTTATATTTCAAATAATATTTTTTAGTAAATAACATAATAAAAATTCAGTTTTAAAATAATATGACATACTATGAGAAAATGAATTTAAGGATGAACTATACCTTTTAGGCAACCTTATGATCTAATCTTCTTGTGAATCCAAAGTCATTTCTCAAATCTTTTCTAATAAAGAACACATCCTCGTCATGATTAACGGAGTGATTAAATACATTCATTTTTAACTATTTATAATTTAGTTGAACTCATTTCTTACACGAATAATCATTATACATTAAAAAGTTTGTATATGCACACCCAAAATCTATCGAACCCTTAATAGTAAAGGTCAACCAACAATATAACTAGATTGAAGAAAAAAATTTGAATGAATAAATATCAATGGATTTCATCCATTATTCCTAAATATTACGTTTTATAATAATTAATCAATATGATGTAACATATGACTGGAGTATATGATAAGGTAAGATTATATATAATTCATAGTGGTGGTCCTTTGTGTGTTCTAAATAAATGCAAATAATAATCGAACCACAACCGCAAGTGTACGGTTGTCCCAAGTAGTAATTCTGATAATCAGATTCGTTCCAAGGACGGATGGTTGATCACAATGTCTATGCAAATAGTGATTGATGCACTTATGAAAATAAAAGAGGATAATTTGTTTGTTTTGGTTTTGTGATTTATTACTAAATAAATGAAAGATAAAATAATAATGCAAGTAAAAGATAAGACGCAAGTAAAATGTATGAAAACGCAAGTATGAGCAAGTAGTACTTGAGAGACGCAAGGGTTTTCCTAACTATCATTCATTTCATACATTGTTTAAGGGACAAATTTGTAAATTGGTATTGGTCGGGATTCTATAATCTCCTTACCCCCGTCAGGGTGGACTAAGGAGCAACTATCAAATGCTACAAACCCCGTCAGGGCGATTATAGTCCACTCTCAAGTGTTAAAATGTTCATTACCCAATAGGCCATAGGTTTAATTAAGCTCGTCAGAGTCAATAATTTCTAACCTACATTCATTAACTAGTTCGGTACCTAAACCCCCCGTCAAGGTGATCCAATCGCCACTAATTGGAATAGCCTAGATACTAAATCCTATCATTGGTTAATTACGTCAATAATAGTAATTAAAATGCAAATTAAAGAAAAATACAATTTACCCAATTTGATTTAAATAATAAATATCCCAAATTCAAATGTATAGAATGAAATCAAATTGGGATTAACCCATTATGCGTTCTCAAGCACTATGAATTGTTTAGCTCATATTAAAAAGAAAAACTAAATTAAAATAAATGGAATTCATAATTGATTACAAATAAAAGATAAAAGAAACCTAATTTCCGGAATTGGAATGACTGAGAACGGAGCTATAGACCCACTCCAGCTCTAGCAGCTTCTTCTTCCTTCCTTCTGTTGCTTCTCTCTGGTGTTTTTAATTGTAAAGAATGAATTGTATGAAAAATAGAAGTCCAGACCTCCTTTTATAAGTAAAAATTCGGACTAGGGCTTGGACCAGAAAATAAAAGCCTAATTAAATGTCCAAGCCCACTTTCTAAGCCCAAAATCCCGTAACTGATGATAGGCCTTCACTAAAACAGCTTTTCCCGATGCGTTACAACTCCGATTGACCTCATTCCAGTTGCTAAAGTTCCGTAACTTGATAAGGAATGATTTCTCTTCAAAGGTCAACAGCTAGATCATCGCTTAAGCACCTCGAAATCAGCAATCTATGGCCTGGAAAATGGATTTTCAGCTCTAAAAATAATATCTTCGGGATTTCTTTTCAAATCTTGACTCTATCTTTTGATCTTTGACTTTCTCATCGGATTCCTCTTCTAGCTAACATCTAAAACCTGTAAAATCTTCACTAAAAATACCAATATTACGCGCAAAAGCTTAATAAATCAAAAATGCTAGAAATAAAAGAGGAACATCATATTATTGCATATTTAGTCCAAAAGTCTATCAAATTAATTAAATAAACACCAAAAATGATGTCTCCTAAGGGTCTAAAATAAGAACAATTAAGGAGACATCAAGACCCCCAACTCAAACCTTTGTCGTCCCGACAAAGCAAAACAAAATAAAACGAGGGGTAGAAGCAAACGTATAAACACATAGAAGCTAGCAAATAAACCCTAAAGCAATTCTTAAGATAAATCTCATATAGCAAAACTTTAAAAACTAACATCTACATACACTAATCATGCAACATCAAACATAAGTAATCTCAATCATAAAATTAAAGTCGCAATGCTTGAAGGTTACACTTGTACTCATCTCTGTATGATGGCTATAGGGTGGTCATTAATCCTACCTCGCTTTGAACGCTCCACCTAGGCTATTCCCTATCAACAGAATCATAAATTCACTATGCACTTAGGAATCACGAGGTCTTTACGGTTATAATATTGGCTTAAGGACGGGTGTGGATGTATATTTGGTAAATTTGAAGTGAGCTTTTGACTCTCTCCTCACTTACCATCAACATTGTCCTCGAGCTTGAGTTAACGCTCAAAAAGATGTCTCACTCACCCATTACGCAACAATTTAGCGTCCCATGTCTACCCACTATAAATTAGATGATTTTTAGAAAAAATTCCACTTTGCCGGATGTTTTATTCTTTCATACTTTTCTTTTTCTTTTCTTTTCTCTTTTTCTTCTTCTTTTTTTTTGTACAGAGGCAAACCGGGTACCCGGATTTTGGAAACCGGGTCCCCGGATCCTACTGTATTGATTTTCAAAAAATTTCATTTTTTTTTTCTTTCTTTTTCATTTTTCTTCATTCCCGGCAAAGGGTTACAAGTATATATCATCTGCAATTTGTGCTACAATACAAAGCACATCAATCCCAACCCATTAAAGTCCCCATATGTGGTCCCACCACCCCAAACTCAAGCTCGAGACATGTCTCAGGATTGTGATTCAAGTGCGGGTCATATGGTCATGCCTAACAATCTAAGGGATAATGGTTTATATCGTGGCTACAAAGAAAAGGCTAAAGGCTCAACGTGGGCTAAGACGGATAATAATTCATACAAGGGATAGAAGGCTAAAAAGGCACAATTGGCTAACAAAGAACTGCCCCTATCATTTTCCTAATTACATAGCTTGTCTTTAGTTCATATCTAGGTGGGTTCTCTACTAATTAGGATTTCACGTTCTACACACCAAACATATTCCTTGAGTACAAGCTTACTTCATTTGCATTGTTCATTAATTTTTCCTATTAATTACCTATGTTCGCATGCAATTGTAAGTGCGTTTTATGTTAATCCCTAAAGTTCACTATTTACTATCATTGATTCATCAAAAGTATGCTTAAAGGGATATTTAAAAGTCTCTATAGTCAAACGCAACTCCGAAAATTATTTTATTGAAAGCAGATAAAACACATAACACATAAAAACTGGGATGAGGCAACGAACCCCACCCCAAACTCAAAAATGAGTCGTGTCCCCACGACTCGAAAAGACTCAAAGCAATAAAATAATATACACTAAATGAGAAGGATTAGAAAACGTATCTGAACCAGCGCGAGGCTGGTTTTCGGTGTTGCGTCCATGAACTTTATCTCGCGTCTAGACATCGTAAGTTGTTCTTTGAACAATTAAAGTTCAACTTGTATGTAACGTTTCCCAAAATATCAATCATCGCATCCCGATTCTCTTTCAACACCTTGATTTTTCGATTCCAACTCAGTATCGGATCATCTTCTTCCTCACTTTCAGGTTCCTCAATTACTTTCCTCTTCTTCGGATTAGCTTGAATCGTAACCTTGTGTTTGAATGCGAATTAGGAATCCCAAGAGCTTGTTCATGAATAGTACTAAAAGCGTTTCTGTTTCTTGGAGAATTCCTTTGATAAGCACATATGAAGGCGGTTTTGATAGACATCTCTTTCCACCCCAAACTCAAAACTTCAAATAGTGAGAAGCTAAGGCTTAGAACTTTGATGTTTTGAGGCTTAAGACTTGAAGATCATGGTGGAATATGAGATGGGTAAAGGCTAATTGATGTGGGAGAAGAGGGAATTGGATTTAATTTGAAGCTTGGATGAAGAACAATTGGAGAAAAGTGGGAATTTTATCGTATTTTGGATAGGAGATGAGTTGATTGTATGCTTTTGTGGTGAAAGAGAGTAAGATTTGAGGATTGTGTGGTTGTAGCTGATGATGTTCATGAAATTCTGGGTTTTGGGAGTGTTTGTGGAGGCTGGGTTAAGGACGGAGGTAAAAATATAGGGCTAAAAAGCTGAAAAAACGGACTTGGCACAGATGCAAACCGGGTTCCCGGTTTTGAAAATCCGGGTTCCCGGTTCCGCATCACTGTGACGGCGCGAAAAAAAATAAAAATACTCTTTTTTTTTTTTTTTTTTTTTTTTTTTTTTTTTTTTTTTTTTTTTACCTCGAGACGCGCCAAACCGCTGGACTCCAAGACGCAGGGTCAGAAATTCTGCTCGCCGAAACCGGGTACCCGGTTTTGCCAAATGCGGGTACCCGGATTTTGTCGATGGCGCGAGTCAAAACGCGCCAAAACGCCACCTCTGAAAACGCTGGACCAGACTTGAGGAAAATTACAGCTCCGAAACCGGGTACCCGGTTTCGCCAAATGCGGGTACCCGGATTTGTGTCGATGCGCGAATCAAAACGCACGAAAAACGCAATCACCAAAACGCTGGGTCAGAGGACTTCGAGGTTACAGCACCACAATCCGGGCGCCCGGTTTCGAAAATCCGGGTACCCGGTTTAGGCGCTGTAACATGCGCCTAGACACCAACGTTGCGTGTGAAAAGGATGGTACCAGCTCCAAAACCGGGTTCCCGGTTTTGTGAAACCGGGTACCCGGTTTCTCCTGGACATCCAACCTCTTTTTCTTCTATTTTCGCCAATTCGACCCCAAACTCAAGTCCTTTTTACCCCTGAAATCATCAAAAACAACTACCCTTCCTCATTTCTTAATAATAAACACTAAAATTACGAAAATCAAACTAATCTAAAATGCAAAAATTTAAAAACTCAGCTAATATACAAGTAATTGGCTTTTGTTTAACGTCGTTAAGCTCGACGGGTTACCTCAATCATTAGTCATTGACATAACCTCCCCAGCAGTGAGTGAGGTTGTCAATATTTGCAAGTCGAAATTTGCATCCCTTCGCTTTTATGCCCACTAGTTTGTCTGAGATAATCTGTGCGACCATGAATGGTCCTATCCAAGAACTTTTTGATTCACGTACCTTTGGGCGGGGGTTCGGTTTCTTCATAGCTACTTCTTCACCTACTTTGAACCCCTTTTTCTTTCTCTCTTTCTTAGGTTCCTTCGGAACCTTCGTGGCACGTGCTTTCTCTTTCTTCTTCGCATGATTGAGTTGTGGATCCTTGGGGTATGGAGGAGCTTTAATTGGTGGTTTCTTTCGTAGCTCTTTCTCCTCCACCCCTAAAGTTTCCACAACACTAATTGGCTTTGTTCTTACCGGTTCCATTACATCTACACGAAAACATTCATCCTTGGAATCCGGAAACTTCATAGGCCTGAACACGTTGAATTTCACCTCTTCGTCTTGGATCCTCATAATCATTTCTCCATTTTCTACATCAATAAGGGTACGCCCCGTGGCTAGGAATGGTCTTCCCAAAATAATGGGGACATTCCTATCCGCGTCGTAATCAAGAATAACGAAATCAGCGGGAAAAATTAACGTACCTGCCTTAACGAGGACATCTTCGATTCGGCCTTCCGGATGTGCAAGAGATCTATCCGCCATTTGCAAAACCATAGAAGTGGGTCTTGCTTCAATATTAAGCTTATCAAAGACTGATTTGGGCATCAAATTGATGCTTGCACCTAAATCGCATAGCGCTTTTCCTTTCCACTCATTACCAATAGATATCGGAATTGTAAAGCTCCCAGGATCAACTAACTTTGGAGGTAATTTACCTTGACAAATAGCACTACATTCCTCAGGAAGACCAATCATCTCATTATCACAATATGGCCGTTTGTTGGTGAGGGCTTTCTTCAGAAACTTAGCATACTTGGGTATATCTCGAATAGCTTCTAACAACGGAATATTTATGCTAAGACCTCTTATTTTGTTAAAGAATTTTTGATACTCACCCATATCACCTTTCTTTTGAACTCTCGATGGAAATGGTGGGGGTGGACGATTGATTATAGTCTCATCTTTCTTTTTCGGAACCTCAACAGGCTTCTCCACTTCTTCTACTTCAACTTCTTTATCTTTATTCACCACCTCTTTTTCTTTTCTAACTTCTTTTTCTTTCATAACCGGAAAAGGAGGTGGAGGAAGGTTCTTACCACTTCTAAGATTAATAACTTTACAATCTTCGATTTGTAACGGATTCTCAGTATCACTAGGAAGTTGTCCTTGCTGACGTTGATTGAGCTGTTTATTGATTTGACTCAGCTGATTTTGGAACATCTTCATATTTGCTTCAAGTGCATTTTGTCTTTCTATAGCTGCGTTCTGACGTTCGATCGCTGCATCCTGACGCTCCATCGCTGCGTTCTGCCGTTCCATTGCTTGTGCTTGTAGAGCGATTAAACTTTCAACTGTTTTCTGAAGGGTATTTGCTCCTTCTTGTGGATGGGCAGGTAAAGCTTTCTGGTTCAAATTCTCATCATAAGTATTCTGAGGAGCTTGTCTCTGTACATAATTTTGACTCTGTCCTCCTTGATAGTTATTGTGTGGTCTAGGATTATAGTTGTCACCTTGGGGGCGCGGCTGATACGCATGTGTAGGATTGGCTGCCCCATTAGGATTCGAATATTGAAACCCAGGATGGTTTCTGTTAGACTGATACCCATTACCACTCGCATTAAAATTACCTCTGTTAGACATGAACATCACTGATTCTTGATTACTCGGACAATTCTCCTCATCATGATCATCAACTCTACAAATCGAACACATATAAACCTCTTGTGCAGCATGCACAGCTACTCTCTTACCCGAAAATCCTTCTTTTACAGCTAAAGTAAGCTGCTTCAATTGTTGCTCCAAAGTGTTTTGAATTTTTGTCTCAAAGGTAGCAAGTTTCTCTTCTATGTTAACATTATTAACTCCCTTGACTGGTGTTCTTACTGAGCTCCACCCAACTTCATTCTTGACTGTTCTCTCTAAAATAATGTTGGCATGAGCGGGTTGAACTTGAAGAAAACCTGCTCCACATAGCGTATCCAATTTCTCTCTTGAAATTCCATCAAGGCCTCTATAAAAGATCTTTAACTGTTGTTGTTCTGAAAAGCCATGATTAGGAACTTTACGCAAACACATCTGAAATCTTGTCCAACTCCTACCCACAGTTTCCTCATACTCTTGACGGAATTGTGTCAATTCTAGTTCAGCATCTAACCTCATGTTACTTGGGTAATACCTGTTGAAAAACGCGGCTTCCAATTGATCCCAATTGGTTATCTTCGTCGGATCTTGTGTATCATGCCATTCACTTGCTCCATCAATAACAAAAAATTTAAACACAGCGTAGTACATCTGTTCTTTTGAAACTCCTTGTGTGATGTAAGAATCACATATCTGTTTGAATTTTTGTATCGCTCTAAGAGGATCTTCCGATGGTCTTCCGCGAAAATTTCCAAAGTTTTGGAACTGAGCTAGCATACCCGAATCTGGACGGAATCTCGGAACATTAATATCTGGAGCACCTACTCCTATAGCTGGAGCGCGGAATGGAACTTCTGGAGGGCCATTAGTGAACCAAGGATCTTGATTCATCACGATTTGAGCTTGTCCGTTATTGTTCTGAATATTAACGTTCTCCATTTGGTGAATTAATTCTTCTACTTCTGAGGATTCTTGTTCTTTCCTTCTCTTGTTAGCAAGTCTGATTAATGATTCTGGATTATTAAGGATCGGAGGTGTTGGCTCTAGATCCTTAAAGAGTCTCCTTCGCATACACCAAACCTAAAAACCTGAGAAAACTAAACAAGCAAAAAAAGCGTAAAACTGATAAAAACAAAAATAAAAATAAATGCAACTATCACTAAAGGATAAACACCGTGGTCACACGCTACCGTCCCCGGCAGCGGCGCCAAAAACTTGGTGGTCCTTTGTGTGTTCTAAATAAATGCAAATAATAATCGAACCACAACCGCAAGTGTACGGTTGTCCCAAGTAGTAATTCTGATAATCAGATTCGTTCCAAGGACGGATGGTTGATCACAATGTCTATGCAAATAGTGATTGATGCACTTATGAAAATAAAAGAGGATAATTTGTTTGTTTTGGTTTTGTGATTTATTACTAAATAAATGAAAGATAAAATAATAATGCAAGTAAAAGATAAGACGCAAGTAAAATGTATGAAAACGCAAGTATGAGCAAGTAGTACTTGAGAGACGCAAGGGTTTTCCTAACTATCATTCATTTCATACATTGTTTAAGGGACAAATTTGTAAATTGGTATTGGTCGGGATTCTATAATCTCCTTACCCCCGTCAGGGTGGACTAAGGAGCAACTATCAAATGCTACAAACCCCGTCAGGGCGATTATAGTCCACTCTCAAGTGTTAAAATGTTCATTACCCAATAGGCCATAGGTTTAATTAAGCTCGTCAGAGTCAATAATTTCTAACCTACATTCATTAACTAGTTCGGTACCTAAACCCCCCGTCAAGGTGATCCAATCGCCACTAATTGGAATAGCCTAGATACTAAATCCTATCATTGGTTAATTACGTCAATAATAGTAATTAAAATGCAAATTAAAGAAAAATACAATTTACCCAATTTGATTTAAATAATAAATATCCCAAATTCAAATGTATAGAATGAAATCAAATTGGGATTAACCCATTATGCGTTCTCAAGCACTATGAATTGTTTAGCTCATATTAAAAAGAAAAACTAAATTAAAATAAATGGAATTCATAATTGATTACAAATAAAAGATAAAAGAAACCTAATTTCCGGAATTGGAATGACTGAGAACGGAGCTATAGACCCACTCCAGCTCTAGCAGCTTCTTCTTCCTTCCTTCTGTTGCTTCTCTCTGGTGTTTTTAATTGTAAAGAATGAATTGTATGAAAAATAGAAGTCCAGACCTCCTTTTATAAGTAAAAATTCGGACTAGGGCTTGGACCAGAAAATAAAAGCCTAATTAAATGTCCAAGCCCACTTTCTAAGCCCAAAATCCCGTAACTGATGATAGGCCTTCACTAAAACAGCTTTTCCCGATGCGTTACAACTCCGATTGACCTCATTCCAGTTGCTAAAGTTCCGTAACTTGATAAGGAATGATTTCTCTTCAAAGGTCAACAGCTAGATCATCGCTTAAGCACCTCGAAATCAGCAATCTATGGCCTGGAAAATGGATTTTCAGCTCTAAAAATAATATCTTCGGGATTTCTTTTCAAATCTTGACTCTATCTTTTGATCTTTGACTTTCTCATCGGATTCCTCTTCTAGCTAACATCTAAAACCTGTAAAATCTTCACTAAAAATACCAATATTACGCGCAAAAGCTTAATAAATCAAAAATGCTAGAAATAAAAGAGGAACATCATATTATTGCATATTTAGTCCAAAAGTCTATCAAATTAATTAAATAAACACCAAAAATGATGTCTCCTAAGGGTCTAAAATAAGAACAATTAAGGAGACATCACATAGCCCTGTGTATTCCTGGATTATTCTAGTCTTTATCTCTCTCTCTCTCTTAACTCAAACCTTTAAAAAAATCTAACTAATTTTGAAATTTATTATAACTAATCATCTTTTCTCTAGTTCAAGTCTCATTTTCCCACTTATATCTTAAAAGATTAAAATAATGAATGAAAAAAATAGTTATTAGTAATCCAAGTTTAAAATAATTAAATTAATGACAAGAACCAAATTATTTTAAGAAACGTTTCTTGACTTTGTAAAACATTATGCTAAAAAGGCCAAATGACACATGCAAAACATCTAAAAATTGTTGAATTTAAATTATAATTACTTTTAAATTTCTAAGATATAATCGATTTTTACCTCAGATTCATCAAATAATAGTGAATTGCATGATTATTATTGTAATTTTTATAACATGAAAGGACATAGAATATCTAAGAAAAATAATTTTTTTTTATTAATGAAACATAAAATAAACGCTACAAATAATTATATATAATAAAAAATATTCAGTTTAACCCTTTGATGTTGATTCAAATGTCATGAACAACTATTTGAGATACCAAGAATACAAGATATGAATTATTAGATCCACGAAGAAAAAAAAGAGATATGAAAATATGTACATCCAATGAGGAGTAGGGCGACTGTTTACATAAGATCAAATACAAAGAGAAATTATAGATTGACTATATAGGGTCAGTTCGAAAACAAGAACAACATCTTTCTTTCTTCTTTTTGTTAGTTTTATTTTTCTTAACAAAAACAATATATAACTTAAACACACAATTCTTTTTACTCTTCCTTCATCTTTGATATGATATTATATTTCCAATTAGTTTCTATTAATATTTTTTATGATATTCCCACTAACTTATTGAATCTAATTACATATTTTCTCCACTTGAATTCCTTCTCTTGTTCTATGGTTGGATACGCCAGCAACAATGGAAATCCCAAATCTAAGGGAAAAATTTAATTTTTACCATTAAAACTATTACAAAATCGTATTATTTTAAACCTAATCTCGATATGTAATGTTTGAAGTTGATATTTGAATCTTGTATATAAATTCTTACCTAGTAGTTGTGTATCTCCAAAGATCCACTCAAGAAAGAGGTTTTTATTAATTTAACATTGTTAATCAACTATCGTGCAATTGGAAAATGCTCGGACATATACCTTATACTCACGAGATATCATAGATTTTGTCTACTTTATTTTATGTTATACATATTTGAAATTTACATTATAATAGATACATAAGTACAAGAAAGAGATGATTCTTTTTTGGTATTAATCATGTTTTCCTTCGTTTTGCAGGCCTTTTGTGAAGCTATTGTTTAGTTAAAATTACCCTTCTACCATTTGTGTCCATCTCTAAGATTTTCTTATTTGCTCATTTATATTTATTAGGAACCATGTGCCAACTCTCGGACCATGGAATAGACAAAGAATTGGCTTTCACCATACGAGCTAGCCAAGATCACTAGATTCGATTCACAAGTTTCTCATGTTGTGAGCAGATCACACACATCAACCAGGAAACCAAACTCAAGCGGTGTGTCTTAACTATTCAATTTCAGTTTCGATTAGCTTAATAAACATTATAATCATCTTATATATGTATTGTTTTACAGGAGGCTCGAAATGATGCATCAAAGGTGGAGTCCCATTTGATGCTCCAATTTATAACATCACAGGGAAGCCTATTACGTTTATTGAAGGAGCTTCGTACAGACTTTGGAGAGGATTCAAATTTATTGACAAGTAAAGGTGACAATTGGATCTCCTATTACTATGTATGGATCATAGTAATCATTCGGCTCGATAGCGTATTCCTAACAGGGTTTGGAGTGATGAAGATGGATTTGAGCATGTTGAGGTAATTTACTAATTAATCTTGTAAATTATTGTTTAATGTTTTACTAATACATACATATTTAAGCTATCTCACATGTGAAGCTAATGAACATCGTAAAATTTTGAATCAGAAGAGTCTGAGTTGTGAGGATTTGATCGTGACTATGCAGTCCGTCAGATTAGATATTGTTAAAATCAAGAAGCAGCTGATCGTGTACGTAGACCGAGCAATGTGTGATTTGGTGCAGGTCCATCCCAGGTGGCACATGCCAAAGAGTAATGGAAGGAATAGGAAAGAGACTTTTTAGGTTGTAGTGTAGGAAGATTCAATTTGATTTGTGTGTGTAAGCTTGTAATTGATTTATATCTATTGGTTGTGTTTTTTATTGTATGTATTTTGTGGGGTACTGAATATTTTTGTTTATCCCTTGGTTCTGTTACGAAACAACTTGTATAGGAATTTATTTATGCCTTAGATTGTTAGCTCACTTTAAAACGAGTCGTTAGCTCTCCTCCCTAGTACTCTCTTTCTTTATATATATAATATTAAGTAATTTAAATTCATTTTTGTTCTTCATATACTAATCGTGAAGAAAATCAAACGTTGAGTCTTTAGTTCAGAGTACATAATATAATGTAGAAACTACTTGGTTGAATTTTTTTTTTCTCATGTACTAGTTTTATATTTGACCATATACTAAATTTGTACATTGTAGTTAATAATAATGTATAAACTTTAGTTATATTTTTGGATTTATAATTTTGTACCACGAATCCATGTACAAATTACCATTATTCTATTAAGCAAGGTTTGAACCTTGTTTTTCAGTTAATTTTTTGTAAATTACACCAATAAATATCTAAGTTGTAATATAAGGGTAACGTTCCCTCTATTGTCAATGAATTTGAGATTATACTATGTAATTAATTATCTTGTTATATAACTAAAAATAGGCTTTTTTGGAAGATTAGTTAGCCTCTATTTCCTCTATAGAGAATAAAGTTTTGCAGATTAAAAGGAGATTACTTATTGCCACAATCTTTCTGCAATAACTGGTTAACTTTTAGTTTTAGAGTTGAATTATAAATAAATCCCACTTTACCCACCATTCAAACCTACTAGAATCATTTCAATGTTATAGCATCCACCAAACAAAGTTCTTGAATGTACCATGGTTCATTGTGATATCATTTCACAAGGAACTAATTATTTTTTTAAGCTGAAATTAAATAATGAAAATAAAATATTTGTTCAAAGAGTACACAAAAGAACTCTTCGAGTTAGACTCCCTTTGGATTATCAAATGCAGCTAAACAAATAACTTCTTTTTTGTTTGGAAATTAGCAAATTTTATATCATCAAACATATATGAGTACATGAGCCTATTGGGCTATTCCCTTTTGACTTTGGACAGTCAACAGATTGACCAATCCACTACCAAATAAAGACAAACATAATAAAATGAAATAAAAAGAAACTAAGTCAATTCGAGTACAAAAGTACGTTGACCGACTACTCATCAACTCCATCGAACCCTAACCAGTTTCACCAACTTTTCTTTATTCTTTCTCTTATATCTTGTTAGATTCTATCGAACCTCCATTAATATACTGTCAAAAATTATATCCTCGAATTTATAATCAACATTGAACACTCTGTTATTCTGTTTGATTCAGATTGTATAGGCTACAATCAATAGAAGAGTGTTCAAGATATTATCTGTTGTGGCATTACCGCTATGCAACTTGGTATACAACTCCATTAACTGTATCCTCGACGAGATCTTGGACTAAACCCCATGTGTATCAAGGAATCAGATCAAAATTCAACAAAAGTGATTTTTATCCTTGCTCATTTGATTTCGCTCATTGGGTTAGGACTTTCCATTATGACCCGTACTCGAGTCGCGATACTTTGACACTCGTCTATATCTTGAGGTTGGGGTGGAGGTTTTATGGGAATTATCATTGGTTGGATTTTATGCTTTGTAACTGAGATTATGAATCATATGTTTATGTATATTGTAACCCTTTGTTGGGGAAAAAAGAAAAAAAAAATTTGATAAAGAAGAATATATATACATATATATATATATATATATACACACACACACACATATATATATACATATATATATATGAGAAAGAGAATGAAACATAGTGAAATGACTTGTTACAATTAATTTTTATATTTCACGTTTACCTCGAGTTTTGGACTTATTACTGTTTATAGAGATTTTGTGCATTAATTGTGTGTTAAGTGTGTATTTTTTAGATACATTCTTGATAAAAGGTCAATGATGATGATGATGATAATAAGTCAATTAGTCAAGAAAAATTTCAAGTCAAAGAAAAATTTGAGCTTAGAATCACTTTGAATTGTTGGAGCTTTTACTAGAGAAGTCTTTGTGCCTTACATTCACTTGGCTTTTTTGTGAGAGCTTTTTAACATATTCCGTTTTATGTAGAGAGAGCTTGAAATCTGTTTCGTTGCGCATGTGATGGAATTCGATTCAAAGTTAAGATGAAAAAGTTATGCTAGTAACCGCTGCTGGCTCAAACCTGAAATATTTTAAGTAAAAATGGAATTCGGCTAATTTAACCTAATATTGTTCCTATCAAAGACCTTAATCCGTTTTTATCAATTTTATAAGCGCTTTTGTAGCCTCCATTTCATTATCTTTGGGAAATCTATCATTTTATTCATTAGCATAGGAGGAAAAGAAAGAGAAAGGAGCGCTTATTTCAGAGGATGGGAAGAAGAGAAGAGTTAGTCTATGAACCCAACAATTCTTCTCCATCCCATATCACAATTGCCTTTAACTCAAAGACTAACCTCATTCTACTTTGTCTTTTAAACATGATTATATCACTATTTGTATTGTACTTTTATTTATTTAGTATGAGATGAACATTTTATGCTTGAAACTCGCAATGGGTATGAACCCTAATCCATTATTAGTTTTTTTTTTGGATTTTGGGACTATTATGTTATTGAAGTTTATTTATTCCATCGTTCTATATATTTCTGCTAGTTGCCTATCTATATCGTGATCACGTATACCTACTTTGAGGTTTTTGTCTAAAACCCAGAAAGGGGGTTGGATTTTCAGAAATAGTATATAAGGCCTATTGCGCGACATTTAACTAGACGGTCTTGTCCACTAGGTAGTCAATCGGGATAAGGAAATTAATTCATTAGATAGTCGGTGAGTGTGTAAGGTTATGATCTATGTTCACTCAGATTGTGAATTAGAGTGCTAATGAACATTAATTAATGAGAATAACTCAATTCGCCCTTATACTAATAACGAGATAATAATTTATTAGAAGGATTACTCGCAAGGATCAAGCATCGTGTTCTTATTTTCTATTCTCTTTGCATTTTAGTTAGTCATTTATATTATTTTCACTTTAGTCCTTAACTTAAAATAAAAACCTTGAGGTTATCATATTTTTACTTGAAGACAACCTATAAGCTTGCATGGAATCATAGTTCCATAGGTCACAAATTATTATCACACCTGGAACCGCAACACCAACCTTATAAAGGTGCAGGCGATCTTGGTCATCATATCAACTTATTAATTCCTTAAATGTATATCACAACCCAACAACCGATATTATTGGGTGTTAATTCTTCCCTTCAATTCTCTATAGATAAATACACATAGTTGGTTGCCAAAGTTTCACCTTACTTGATTGAAAAATCTATCAAATGTTTATACTTCTAAATCACTATTTGTTGGTAGTCAGAAACAAAGAATATTCTTTTCCATACTTTTGAATATATGATTGGAAAAGAACAATACTATGTGGGAGTACATTTATCAATTTTGTTGAGCTAGATTGAAATAATAATAGTGTTTGACAATGTAAATTGCGTAAGATAAAATATCTTTATTTTAGAAAATAATATGCGTAATAGAAATCCTTGTGTGATTAAATGAGTCCCCTAATCTCTATTTTAACACATTTATTTAGATTAAATATGATTGTGTTCTATTTAAAATATAAGTGCTAAAGTTTTTTTTGTATTGAGTATCCAAATCAATTTAATTTTGATAATTAAGGAATTTGCTAAAGAAACTTGTAACATTATAACGTAACCAATACTGAAGTGGGTGCTGCATTTGAAATATTCCACAAGTAAAATTTAGCTACCACTTGATGTAACTTTTTTTTTGAATAAAGCACAATTTACTAACAAAAGTAATTGGAAGGTATCACATGTTCATAACTTATATCATCAACTAAACTCAAATAAAAAACAATGTGGACAATTATAGACTACCCATGATAACTATAAAGTAAACATTATCTAACACGACTTGAACTAAATAGTTAGGAAATTAGTCAGATTTGGAGTGTAGACTCCAAACTTTCAAAGGTTTTACTAATCAATTTCTGCAGAAATTTGATTTTCCGTGACTAGTATTTAAGTTGCTCGATCACAACATATATATGGCTGCAGGAGAATGACCATTATGGAGTTGAGACATATGTTTTAGGATTGGTTTATCTAATATTTATAACTACAACAAATATTTGATGGTAATATTTTACAGCTAAATTATTTAATTGTAGGTATTGATACGTCATTAGTTGTTCACGAACACCTTTACGAGCTGATATCAAATGTCTTTAAAAAGCACCCATAAGAAAGTGCTTCGAAGGTTGTTGGTAATAAGAAGATTGTTGTTTCATTGATAGGTTCTGGACTTCATTCTTAATAAATTATACAAGGTATCAATTCATAAATTATCTACTTAATGAAATGATTTGCTACATTTTAATTGATATAAAGGAAATATGATGATAAATGCACGAAAAAAATTATCAAACACTTTTACAAAGAAATAATTTGAAAATAGTATAACCCAAACATTTTTTTACAATTTTAACTAACAAAATTATTATATATAATAGCAAAAAGATATTTTCTAAATATTTAAAATACTATTAATCTAAACACAAATTATGCATGCTCATAAGATATATATAAAGTGTATGTAACACCTAAAGACTTTAATATTGTTTTTTATATGCCATATATAGTTATTTTCATGTTATTACAATTCATTGTGACATACACACATATCTTTAACGTATTTGCTGGTTATTTTGCTTATCTGAGCATTTTCAGTGTAAGTTAGCTTGAAGGTTTTAGTCTTGTCATGGTCGTTTGATGGTTTTAATCTGATCATATTTTACTAAACATGTTTTGTTTAGTTTGACCTTATATCCTTCAAAAACATTTACCGATATTCTTTGTTTTTCAGCATGTTTAGAAAATCCCATTGGAAGACTATAATCAAATTAAAAAGCGTGAATATATATATACATATAACTGTTTGTATGGATTTTATATTTCGAATAGATTTTTTCTAATAGATAACATAGCAAAAAATTACCTTTGAAAGAATATTACATATTATGAGAAAATAAATTTAAGAACGAACTAGACCTTTTGGGCAACCTTATGATATCATCTTCTTGCAAATCCAAGGTAATTTATCAAATCTTCTCCAATAAAGATATTACACATCCTGACTGACGAGAGTGATTAGATACATTAAACTTTAAATATTAATAATTTAATAGAACTTATTTCTTACACGAATAATCATTATAACATTATAAAGTTTGTACATGCACACCTAAAATCTATCGAACCCTTAATTGGTAAAGGTCAACCAGCAACATAACTATATTGAAGAAAGAAATTTGAATGATTAAATATCAATGAATTTCATCCAATACTCCTTGATTTTCCGTTTTATAATAACTAATCAATATGATGTAACATGCTGGAGTATATGATGAGGTAAGATAATAATTAATTCCCAACCATGTGTATTACCAGATTACTCTAATCCTTATCTCTTTCTCTCAACTCAAATCTTTAAAAAAGTCTAACTAATTTTGACAATTATAAGTACTAATCATATGTTCTCTAGTTCAAGTCTCATTTTCCCATTTACATCTTAAAAGATTAAAACAATGAATGAAAAAAATAGTTATTGATAATCAAAGCTTTGAAATTGTTACAAGAAACTTGATGCTAAAGAGGCCAAAAAGCACCTGCAAAACAACTACAATTTGTTAAACATTGAATTTGAAATTATAATTACTTTTAAATTGCCAAGATATAATCATTTGTTACCTTAGATTTATCAAATAATAGTGAATTGAATGTTTATTATTGTAAGTTTTATAACAAGAAAAAACACAAAATATCTGAGAAAAATACTTTTTTTATTAATGATTATATAAATATATTGACAAAAAACATAGAAGAAACACAACAAGTAATTATATATAGTTAACATATTAACTTTAACGTTTTGATGAATCATTTATTGAAATGTTATGACCAACTATTAGAGATACCAGGAATATAAGATACGATCCAATGAGGAGTAGGGCAGGTGCTTACAGAAGATCCAATATAAAGAGAAAGTATCGATTGACATTGAGAAAAAGATTATATAAATGATAAATTATTGTGAGTATGGTTTATGTATAGCCGATGTAGTGGCAGTGGTTAGGGTTTCATATAATTTTTTACAAATAATAAAGAGTATCAACTAGCAAAGAATTTCGTTCAGAAATTTTTCTTAAAAAGCACAAATACGATTTAACAGAGTCAAATCTATCGATGATGTGTATGTGGAGGTGGTTGATGAACCTGCCCAGCATGTAAATGAGCCTACTGCCTCGTATTCATTTCCAGACAGAGCCCCACCAATTCTCTTCTTCTTCTTCTATATTCATGAAACCTGGTGGTGGTAGCGGTGGTAGTGGTGATAGTGGTGGTGCTATATTCTCTACAGGGTTTGAAGAAGAGGCCTGGTGGTGAAGAAAAGCCCGATTGTTGTCCAACATTGTCCCTACTTGTTGACTCCCACCAATCCCTTCGTGGCCAACTTCCTGTTGAACAGAAACAAATCAGTACCGGGCCGGGCTTCATATCAAATGGTTACTTCAAGGGGCAAAACTGTAAATTACCTGTTGTTCATATTGTTGTAATGAAGATGAGGAGCCTACATGTGAATCTTGCACTGGATTAAAATAACAATCAGTGTTTGTCATTAGTGCTACACCTCTCTGGCTTTGTGTCTTCAACGACCCAGATCTCATCTCAGTTTCATCATCATCACTGGTAAGATCAACCAACAACATAACTAAATTGAAGAAAGAAATTTGAGTGAATAAATATCAATGAATTTCATCCATAATTCCTAAATATTCTGTTTTATAGTAATTAATCAATATAATGTAACATATGACCAGAGTATATGATAAGGTAAGATTACAAATAATTACTCTAATCTTTATCTTTTACTCTCAAC
Source organism: Nemophila menziesii (assembly GCA_029959085.1). Classification (NCBI taxonomy): domain Eukaryota; kingdom Viridiplantae; phylum Streptophyta; class Magnoliopsida; order Boraginales; family Hydrophyllaceae; genus Nemophila; species Nemophila menziesii. The sequence goes on along the minus strand of JARWIR010000010.1, from coordinate 18,136,882 downwards.
TCAAACCTTTAAAAAGGGTCGAACTAATTTTGAAAATCAATAGAACTAATCATATTTCTCTATTTCAAGTCTCATTTTCCAACTTATATCTTAAAAGATTAAAACAGTGAATGAAAAAAATAGTTTATAATAATCCAAGCTTTAAAATTGTTCGTCTTTGTAAAACTTAATGCTAAAAAGACTAAATGACACCTGCAAAACATCTAAAAAAATTTAAACATTGAATTTAAAATTACAATTATTTTTAAATTGCTAAGGTATAATCAATTTTACATCAGATTCATCAAATAATATTGAACTGATGATTATTGTAAGTTTTATAATAAGAAATAACATAAAATATCTAAATAAACAATTTTTTTTATTAATAATTACATAAATATATTGACAAAGAACATAAAAGAGAACGCTTCAAGTAATTATATATTAAAAATATTTAATTTTACCTTTTGATGAACCATTGATTGAAATGTCATGACCAACAATCTGAGATAACAGACATACAAGATATGAATTTTTAGATTCACAGAGAAAAAACGGGGATATGAAAATGTGTACATTCATAAGGAATAGGGTGGGTGTTTACAGAAGATCAAATACAAAGAGAAATTATAGATTGACAGTGAGAAAAATATTATATAAATGACAGATTATTGTGAGTATTGTTTATGTGTAGCCGATGTAGTGGCGGCGGTTAGGGTTTCATAGAATTTTTTAATGAATAATAATAAAATACATAGTGTCTATTAGAGACAAGAACATCTTTCTTTCTTTTTTTTGTTAGTTTTATCTTTTTTAACAAAAAAATATATAATTTTAACACACGATTCTTTTAAGCTTTCCTTCCTCTTTGATATAATATGATATTTCCAATGGTAAGACTTTAATCTAATATTGGATGGTAAAATATATAAATAAGTATCGTTTGATATAATAACAAGACACGTGTCTATAAATTAGTTTATGGAATTCAATAAACATGGGACATGTGTCATAATATAAATGGTTAATACTAATAATCATAATATTGGTACATCCAAAATTTGATTGAATAATGTTCCTATTTCCAATAACTTGCTATTGAATTTTGATATGGTATTTCCAATAACTCATTGAATTTAATTACATATTTTCTCCAATTATATTACTTCTCTTGTTCTATGGTTGGCTAACCAATCTACTACCAAATAAAGAAAAACATAATAAAACAAAGTCGAAAGATAGATGTCAATCCAAGTACAACAAGTATATGGACCGACTACTCATCTACACCATCAAACCATGACCAGATTCACCTACTTTTCTTTATTCTTTCTCTTGTATCGTGTTAGATTCTCTCGAACCCCATTAATATAATGTCAAAAATTCAATCCTCCGATATATAATCTCCATTGAACACTCTATTATTCCATTCTATTAAAATAGTACAGGGTGCAATCAATAGAAGAGTCTTCACGATATTATCTGTTGTGGCTTTACCACTATGCAGCTTGGTATACCACTCTATTAACACTATGCAGCATGAAGCCTAATCCTTTTAAGGCATCTCATTGCTCATATTTTGGATTTTCAATGCTTATTCCTATAATTCTATTTAAAAAGGACTAAATAAACGAACATAACCAATGTTTGGTCTAGTAAACATCATTGACAAATGGATAACTAAATTCAAGGCATAACAAAATGTATGGCCTAATACACATCATGACATTCATAATATTATTATTGGTACTGTAATTACTCATACAACATTGTTATCCTTTCTGTTTCATCTCTGTAGTACTAGGACACATAAAATGATTATAGCTTATGCTCATAGTTATTTGGAGTGTTAATGACATCAAAATATGTCATGTAAAGGTGTTCATGCATCTTCTTGATGTATAATTCTTGAGATAGGGACAACACAAATTTAAACATTCTTTAAGTATCATAACATCAAGAACAGAATTCATAGTTCTCATACCTTTCACATCAACAAAAAATAAACATAACAACTCCTTAATTTTGACAAATCACATGTCATTCTTAACTTGTACGATATCATCTACATAACGAATTATATTCACAAACTTTTTTATGGAACTTTTGATATGTAGAACAAGTGATATTTCACATATCATTTAAAAAATTACTAATTGAAATGACTCATGAGTCTTAGAAAGTCACTGTCTTGAGTATGTTAGAGACCATAAATCATATCTAAATATCTAAATATCTAAATATTGTTCCTTTATATTTATTCTTTTTTTATTCTCCACTGAGAAATGTAGTTTTGACATCCATCTAGTGCAAATCATAATCAAGATGTACCACAACAACTAGTATATAACCAAATGAGGTAAATCTCTCAACAATAGAAAAAATATTTATCCCAAAAAAAACAATTTCTTCCTTGTAATATAGCCTTTTTTCCATTAGACGAGATTTGTACCTCTCAACTGAATCTATTTATTCTCAATCACTTTGTGTCTTTGGGAAGATCTACCAACTTTTCGAATTGATTTTCTTCATTGTCTCCATCTTTCGTAGTACGATATGAAGAGTTCATGTACTCTCTGAGTTTCTTCTTTGTCTTATGGATATATCATAAATATTCATCCATGGAACTTAAATCGACAACAAAAACCAATTCCTCGATGACTCCTTATAGGTGAAGTTATTGTGAAACAAATTCACTAGATGATGCAATAATTTATTTAGAGCTAAAATTGAGGCAACATTTCCTTCCTCGTGCATGTGGTACCTTATCTAGTAACATATTTAATTGCATACATCTTTTTTATTCTCATATTATTAATGTAAAATGAAATTTTCAACAACCGCACCTTTATTTAGGAAAAACATTACTATCCAAATGTAACATCGTGTAACTCAGTCTTAATAAATTCCATTATTATATTCAACCTTGAACACATATCATTTAAAGTCTTTGTATATCTTCTAAAGAAATCATTCTTACCTTTTTGTGACCCAACTTTCAATATTCATTGGATAAGTCACAAACTTACCAACCCCAGGAGATCAAGTATGAAAGGTCATATTTCTTTTGTCCATAATTCATACGGAGTTTATGGAAGTAACTTTGTGGGTACGCGAATAAGTATATGAGTAGAAATAAAAACTTTTCTTCTAACCATATATTGAGAGATTAATTTGATCAATTATATACCTTAATCAAAAGAATTACTTTCCTCCTTTTACCTACTATTCCATGTCGTTGGATGTAAAAAATCATAAAAGTATTTATGATCCCATTCTCATCACACCATTCTTTAAAATCACTCAAATAGATTTCGTGATCACGGTTTTTTCTCAAGGTGTAACCCTTCCTCTCTATCTGATTCTCAAATTTATAATTAACAAATTTGTGAAGCATCTAAGTGCTTCTAATTTGCAAGAAATCTGATAGATATCACTAAATCGTGTGAAATCATCTATAAGGTAATGAATTAGTATACCCCACATCTTGTTAACCCAGTGAGTCTACAAATGTTAGAATGGATTAATTCCAACAGATATTGAAACATTTAGTTTAAACTTTCCAAAAAAAGTCAGACTACTTTTATTACTAGGCAGTATCCACAGTGTGGCCAAAGAATTTCATCAACTGAATAAAATGAATATCCATCTCTAACAATGTTGTTCGGGACATAACTATTATGACATAGCCTAATATTTCATAGTATTTTTCAGTATATTTAGTTTTATAAAAGACATTCATATAAAATCAACTACTATCAAAATAATAGTTCTTGTAGACAACCTTAAACATATACCAAAGAACCCTTTATTCTAAATGTAGTTTCATATTATGCATAATACTTATTGTTTTTCATGAACATGGGTACTGGATCTAATCCCTAAAGAACAATAAATGAGACCAAATTGTGCCTAAAATTTGTACACTAAGATATCATGTAGATACAAGGTTTGACCACTTCGCAAGCTCAACTACTTGTGCCAATCCGTTGACTTCAATATTATTGTTGTCATCTACATATATATATATCTTATACCAATTCAAATTTTCATTCATTGTGTATTATATAGGTCTCTCAATCTTTTGTCACAAGGTCTATTGCTCCTAAGTCAATAATTCACATAGGGTAAGATCAATTAGCAACATGGTGCTAGCAATAGATGCAAAAATCATAAGAAGAAGATAGTTCTACTATATTAGGCTCGCAAGTTATATGACACAACTTTTCATTAATGTAGCATCTCATCTTACTCTTTTATTTCTTATGATCATACTTTATTTTTTTGTGACTGATCTTGATCTTCTTAGAACCAGATATATCACCCTTTTTCTTTGCTATATATTGCAATTTTGTATGAGAGCTAGACTTAGTAATATATGTTCATCTATGAAGCCATGAAACCTTAGTTACACTCATTCTCGAGTACAACACAAGTAGAATCATCAAACATATTGATGTTATTATGAGTCATTCACTTTTTAATACTACCAATTATTTGAAAGAGATTGATGATTACTTGAATTTGTTGTTCATAATTGAGGATATCACTAGATGTATAGACTGTCTTAGTCACTTTAAACATCGCTCTTAGATGTGTTAAATTCCATTACCATGTTTCTTTTTATAAGTATAGTCATTCCGGTCAACTAACACAACATCGACATGCTAGTATCTTATCATCTGCTAAATAGCATACCCATATCTTTTAAGTCGTAGGATACTTGTGATACTAATGAACTAAGTAATCCATATAACTTATCAATATTTCTAGAATAATAGAGTATTTATAACTCCAAAACTTGATAAGTCTATATGGTTCTCATGTGATGAATTGGAAGCCTTCCTCAAGCTCAAGTATCACATTATTAACAATCTCATATTCTAGTTCCTCGAGTACTCAATGTACCTCAAGTTCTCATATGGTATAGTTATATCACCATTCATCCTTATCCTTCTTTAAAGGTCTAAAAGATGTTACACATAGCCATTTTCTAGTATATCTAGATATTTTCCTTAATATATAAAATATATTCAATGATACTATTGTCTCAAAATGCAAATAGAACTCGTAAAAAAACAAAAGAAGTGAAACAGAAAATTCACTATATTCTCAATAATGAATCACCATACTTTTGTTTATCTAGTTATAATTCAATTTCATCAAGACAAAATGATAAGTTCCCTACAGATCTTCCACTATTCTAATACAATTAATTAATATGGAATAAACTAGACCCGTATGGTTTAGTAGTTTTGGAATCAAATATATCCGTAAAATAACCCAATTTTCAATATATATATATATATATACATATGCAATTGACAAAATATAATATATTAACTAGCAAGTCATGTATCAAACATATTTAAGATACATTTTACCTTGTAAAAAAGCTATCTAGAGTTTCACATTTATATTGTGTTACACGGAAGCATGGTTACAAAACTAAGTTCATATTTAGCATAAAACAATCATAAGTACACATGCTTATAATTAAGACATATGGTCATATACATCAAACATGATAAAATAACACAATGGTCAAATTACACCAGTTTCATATATAAGTTTAGGGCAAAGATATTTTTCTTCTATGTCAAATAGTCATAAAATTAAGTATAAAAATAATAGAACCAATGGTGAACATGAACGAGATATATGATTCCGGAGTGAAAGAGTGTACAAATTGTTCTATTCGCACAATGTAACTAGTTAAAAGAAACTAGTATAGTGGTGGAGTGTTTTGTCTCCTTTGATCAGGTTGGTTAACAATTCAAACCACACCAGTTAAAAAACTTTCAACTGTGTTTTTTTAAAAAAAAAAATCGAACCACAATAGTTAAAAAACTTTTAATCATGTTTTTTTTATTTTTTTAAAATATATCAGTGACCATCATCTCCCAATACACAAATCAAAGAACCAAAAACTATACACAAATCAAAGAACCAAAAACTACTCTTATCCTAACAGTTAGAGTATATTACGTTAAATGTAGTTTGATGTTGGAAGTTCAAATCACCAAAACTGTTAAAATTGTTTATTTTCAGAAACAAATCTGTCCAACAAAAGAAAACCAATGCGCCAATTAAACCAAAGAAGAAAGGAGTGCAGCGGAAATATCAGTTTAGTATTACCCAGAGGGTGATAGTTCTCCCTCTTTTTTTAATTCGTTGGAAAACTGAAACAATTTTTTTTCATAATTAAAACAAAACAATACAATAACCAACAACCCGTGGAGCTCAGCGGTTAAAGTTGTCTATGCATCAACTTTGTGGTTGGCATTTTAGTGATTCTGTATTATCCGTATTATGCATCAACTCGTTTGTAAAAAAATATGATTATATCATTATTTCTATTGTATTTTTCAGTTAATTAGTATGAGTTGAACATTTTATGTTTGAAACTTGCAATGGGTATGAACCCTAATTAATTATTAGTTTGTTTTGGCTTTTTGGGATGACTAAATTATTGAAATAAATTGAAGTTTTTTTATTCAATTGTTTTATATATTTCTGCTAGTTGCCTATCTATATCTTGCTCATGTATAAGTAGTTTGAGGTTTTCGTCTAACACCCGGATGAGGGGTTGGATTTTCAGAAATAGTATGTAAATACCTATTGGGCGGCATTTAACCGAACGGTCTTGTCCGCTAGGTAGTCAATAGGGACAAGAAAATTAATGAGAATTACTCAATTCACCCTTATTCTAATGACAAGATAATAATTTATTAGGAGGATTACACGCAAGGATCAAACATTTAATTCCTATTTTCTATTCTCTTTTGTAGTTTAATTTAATTGCATTTTAGTTAGTCATTTAATTATTTTCACTTTAGTCCTTCATTGAAAATGCAACATTTATATTAACTTGCCAACTCTGCATAACATTGAATTCGAGACACGGTTAATATAATCTTGGTAGTACCCGAGGAATGATAACCTTGAGGTTATCCTATTTTTACTTTAAGACAACCCATAAGCTTGCGTGCAGTAACAATTCTATAGGTCGCAAATTATTATCACACTTGGAACTGCATCACCAACCTTATAATTGAGACATTAAACATAATTTTTCTTAGTTTGAGAAATCTTAATTGACTGGTATTTATAAGAGTTTTTTTATATCACAATATCTATTCGGTGAGATAGAATTAAGAATCATTGAATTGTTTTAAATAATATTTTCAATACAACATGACGTATTTGACTGTCCATATTGTTTGCTTTTATGAAAAATTAATTTGGTTCTATTCTAATAATATTCAAAATGTTCAAATGTGAAGGGATATATATATATATGAAAAATAAGTGTATCATGTTCAAATGTGTCGCGACGGTCTTGTCACGGTCCAAGTCAAGCAAAGTTAAAGGGTTGTGACCCAATTTACAATATGGAGTGTTATAGGAAAAACATAATTTTAAATTGCAATACCTGATCCAAGAATATTTTATGAGGATGATAGTCGTTTTTCTTAAGATTTATTATCATAATCTCCAGTACATGTATTCAGACCATTTTGTATATCTCTCGCATCTTTTTAAACTGTTTTATTAATTAATCTATAGTTACTTCAACTCCACTATGGTATGACTTACCTCGAGTTTTGGACTTATTACTGTCTATAGAGATTTTGTGCATTAATTGTGTGTTCAATGTGTATTTTTTAGATACATTCTTGATAAAAGGTCAATGATGATGATGATAATATGTCAATAAGTCAAGAAAAATTTCAAGTCAAAGCAAAATTTGAGCTTAGAATCACTTTGAATTGTTGGAGCTTTTACTAGAGAAGTCTTTGTGCCTTACATTCACTTGAATTTTTTGTGAGAGCTTTTTACCCTATTTTGTTTTATGTAGAGAGAGCTTGAAATTTGTTTCGTTGCGCATGTGATGGAATTCGATTCAAAGTTAAGATGAAAAAGTTATACTAGTAACCGCTGCTGGCTCAAACCTGAAATATTTTAAGTAAAAAAGGGATTTGGCTAATTTAACCTAATATTGTTCCCATCAAAGACCTTAATCCGTTTTTATCAATTTTATTAGCGCTTTTGTAGCCTCCATTTCATTATCTTTGGGAAATCTATCATTTTATTCATTAGCAGAGGAGGAAAAGAAAGAGAAAGGAGCGCTTATTTCAGAGGATGAGAAGAAGAGAAGAGTTAGTCTATGAACCCAACAATTCTTCTCCATCCCATATCACAATTGCCCTTAACTCAAAGACTAACCTCGTTCTACTTTGTCTTTTAAACATGATCTTATCACTATTTGTATTGTATTTTTATTTATTTAGTATGAGATGAACATTTTATGCTTGAAACTCGCAATGGGTATGAACCCTAATCCATTATTAGTTTTGTTTTGGATTTTGGGACTATTATGTTATTGAAGTTTATTTATTCCATTGTTCTATATATTTCTGCTAGTTGCCTATCTATATCGTGATCACGTATACCTACTTTGAGGTTTTTGTCTAAAACCTAGAAAAGGGTTTGGATTTTCATAAATAGTATATAAACGCCTATTGCGCGACATTTAACTGGACGGTCTTGTCCGCTAGGTAGTCAATATGGATAAGGAAATTAATTCATTAGATAGTCGGTGAGTGTGTAAGGTTATGATCTATGTTCACTCAGATTGTGAGTTAGAGTGCTAATGAGCATTAATTAATGAGAATAACTCAATTCGCCCTTATACTGATAACGAGATTATAATTTATTAGAAGGATTACTCGCAAGGATCAAGCATCGCGTTCTTATTTTCTATTCTCTTTAGTCTTTTAATGTAATTGCATTTTAGTTAGTCATTTATATTATTTTCACTTTAGTCCTTAACTTGAAATAAGAACCTTGAGGTTATCATATTTTTACTTGAAGACAACCTATAAGCTTGCATGGAATCACAGTTCCATAGGTCATATATTATTAAAACACCTGGAACCGCAACACCAACCTTATAAAGGTGCAGGCGATCCTGGTCGTCATATCAACTTATTAATTCCTCAAATGTATATCACAACCCAACAACCGATATTATTGGGTGTTGATTCTTCCCTTCAATTCTCTATAGATAAATACACATAGTTGGTTGCCAAAGTTTCACCTTACTTGAGTATAAAATCTATCAAATGTTTATACTTCTAAAATCACTATTCGTTTGTAGTCACAAACAAAGAATATTCTCTTCCATACTTTTGAATATATGATAGGAAAAGAACAATACTATGTGGGAGTACATTTATCAATTTTGTTGAGCTAGATTGAAAACTTAATAGTTTTTGACAATGTAAATTGCGTACTGATAAAATATCTTTATTTTAGAAAATAATATGCGTAATAGAAATCCTTGTGTGATTAAATGAGTCCCCTAATCTCTATTTTAACACATTTATTTAGATTAAATATGACTGTGTTCTATTTAAAATATAAGTGCTAAAGTTTTTTTGTATTGAGTATCCAAATCAATTTAATTTTATTAATTAAGGAATTTGCTAAAGAAACTTGTAACATTATAACGTAACCATTACTGAAGTGGGCGCTGCATTTGAAATATTCCACAAGTACAATTTAGCTCCCACTTGATGTAACTTTATTTTTGAATAAAGCACAATTTACTAACAAAAGTAATAGGAAGGAATCACATGTTCATAACTTATATCATCAACTACACTCAAATAAAAAACAATGTGGACAATTATAGACTACCCATGATAACTATAAAGTAAACATTATCTAACACGAATTGAACTAAATAGTTAGGGGAAATCTTGCGAGTAGACCTTTAAATTAGTCAGATTTGGAGTGTAGACTCCAAACATACAAAGGTTTTACTAATCAATTTCTGCAGAAATTTGATATTCCATAACTAGTATTTAAGTTGCTCGATCACAACATATATGGCTGCAGGAGAATGACCATTATGGAGTTGTGACATATATTTTAGGATTGGTTTATCTAATATTTATAACTACAACAAATATTTGATGGTAATATTTTACAGCTAAATTATTTAATTGTAGGTATTGATACGTCAGTAGTTGTTCACGGACACCTTTACGAGCTGATATCTAATGTCTTTAAAAAGCACCCATAAGAAAGTGCTTCGAAGGTTTTTGGTAATCAGAAGATTGTTGTTTCATTGATAGGTTCTGTATTTCATACTTAATAAATTATACAAGGTATCATTTCATAAATTATTTACTTGATGAAATGATTTGCTATATTTTAATTGATATAAAGGAAATATGATGATAAATGCTCGAAAAAAATTATCAAACACTTTTGCAAAGGAATAATTTGAAAATAGTATAACCCAAACATTTTTTTAAAGTTTTAACCAACGGAATTATTATATATAATAGCAAAAAAATATTTTCTAAATATTTAAAATACTATTAATCTGAACACAAATTATGCATGCTCATAAGATATATATATATAAAGTGTATGTAACACCTAAAGATTTTAATATTGTTTTTTATATGTAAAGCTATATATAGTTATTTTCATGTTATTACAATACATTATGACATACACACATATCTTTAACGTATTTGAATTGGTTATTTTGCTTATCTGAGCATTTTCAGTGTAAGTCAGCTTGAAGGTTTTAGTCTTGTCATGGTCGTTTGATGGTTTTAATCTTGTTATCGTATTTTACTAAACATGTTTTGCTTAGTTTGACCTTATATCCTTCAAAATTTGTTACCCATATTCTTTTTTTTTCAGCATGTTTAGAAAATCCCATTGGAAGACTATAATCAAATTAAAAAGAGTGAATATATATATACATATAATTGTTTGTATGGATTTTATATTTCGAATAAATTTTTTCTAATAGATAACATAGTAAAAATTCAGTTTTGAAAGAATATTACATATTAGTAGAAAATGAATTTAAGAACGAACTAGACCTTTTGGGCAACCTTATGATATGATCTTCTTGCAAATCCAAGGTAATTTATCAAATCTTCTCAAATAAAGATATTAAATATCCTGGTCATGATTTAGGAGAGTGATTAGATACATTAAACTTTAAATATTTATAATTTAATAGAACTTATTTTTTACACGAATAATCATTATAACATTATAAAGTTTGTACATGCAGACCCAAAATCTATTGAATCCTTAATTGGTAAAGGTCAACCAGCAACATAACTATATTGAAGAAAGAAATTTGAATGAATAAATATCAACGAATTTCATCCATTACTCCTAGATTTTCCGTTTTATAATAACTAATCAATATGATGTAACATGCTGGAGTATATGAGAAGGTAAGATAATAAATAATTCCCAACCATGTGTATTACTGGATTACTCTAATCCTTATCTCTTTCTCTCAACTCAAACCTTTGAAAAAGTATAACTAATTTTGACAATTCTAAGTACTAATCATATGTTCTCTAGTTCAAGTCTCATTTTCCCATTTACATCTTAAAAGATTAAAACAATGAATGAAAAAAAATAGTTATTGATAATCAAAGCTTTGAAATTGTGACAAGAAACTTTATGCTAAAGAGGCCAAAAAGCACCTGCAAAACAACGACAATTTGGTAAACATTGAATTTGAAATTATAATTACTTTTAAATTGCCAAGATATAATCAGTTTTTACCTTAGATTTATCAAATAATAGTGAATTGCATGTTTATTATTGTAAGTTTTATAACAAGATAAAACATAAAATATCTGAGAAAAATACTTTTTTATTAATGATTATATAAATATATTGACAAAAAACATAGAAGAAACGCAACAAGTACTCATATATAGTAAACATATTTACTTTAACGTTTTGATGAACCATTTATTAAAATGTTATGACCAACTATAGAGATACCAAGGAATATAAGATATGAATTATTAGATTCAGGAAGTACATCCAATGAGGAGTAGGGCAGGTGCTTACAGAAGATCCAATATAAAGATAAAGTATAGATTGACAGTGAGAAAAAGATTATATAAATGATAAATTATTGTGAGTATGGTTTATGTATAGCCGATGTAGTGGCAGTGGTTAGGGTTTCATATATTTTTTTATGAATAACAATGATTTATATAGTGTCGATTAGAAACATAAACAAAATCTTTCTTTCTTTTTTTGTTAATTTATTTTTTAACAAAAAAAAAAAATATAATTTAAACATACAATTCTTTTAACTCTTCCTTCCTCTTTAATATGATATGGTATTTCCAATAACTTTCTATTTATATTTGATATGATATTTCCAATAACTTATTGAATCTAATTATAGATTTTTTTTCTATTTGTATTACTTCTCTTGTTCTACGGTTGAATACGCCAGCAACAATAAAAAACCTAAATTTAAGGTAAAAAAATTAATTTTTAACACTAAAATTAGGGTAAGACTTCCCAATATTGGATGGTCCAATATATAGATTGGATATAATAACAAGACACGTGTCTATAGATTAGTTTATGAAATTCTATTAACATGGGACATGTGTTGTAAATGGCTAATAGTAATATTGGTCCATTTAATATTGGATCGAAGAATTTTTCTTAAAATTGTACAAAATTGTATTATCTTTAACCTAATCTCGATATGTCATGTTTAAAATCGATATGTGAATCTTATAGAATTTTTTACCTAGTAGTTGTGTATCTCCAAAGATCCAATCAAGAAAGTGGTTCGTATTATTTTGACATACATAAGCAACTGTTGTCCTATTAGAAAATGCTCGGACATATATCATATACTCACAAGATATCATAGATTTTGTCTGCTTTATCTTATGTTATACATATACCTTTTTTCCTTCGTTTTGCAAGCCTTCTGTCAAGCTACTGGTTAGTTAAAACTACCCTTCCTCCATTTGTGTCCGTCTCTAAGAGTTTCTTATTTGATTATTTACAATTTATAAGGAATTATGTGCCAACTCTCAAACCATGGAATAGGCAAATAATTGGCTTTAGTTAACCATAGAGCAAGCTAAGATCACTAGATTCGATTCACAAGTCTCTCGTATTGTGAGCAGATCACACACATCAACCAGGAAACCAAACTCAAGTGGTCATTCTTAACCGTTAAATTTCAGTTTTGATTAGCCTAATAAACATTATAATCATCTTATATATGTATTTTTTTCTAGGAGTCTTGAACGGAAGTATCAAAGGTGGAGTCCCATTTGATGTTCCAACTTATAACATCCCAGAGAAGCATATTACGTTTATTGAAAGAGCATCGTACATACTTGGACTCTCTTTAGCAGTAGCATATGCTGAATTTAAACAATAAATATTTCAACCAAAAGAGCACGAGATTTTTATAAGGCATTGGAGAGGATTCAAATTTATTGTCAAGTAAAGGTGACAGTTGTATTTTCTAATATTGGGTATGGATCAGAAAGTAGGAATCGTTCGGCTCGTTAGCGTATTCCTAACGTGGAGTGAAGTTCAGTATGTTGAGGTGATTTAATAATTAATCTTGTAAATTATTGTTTAATGTTTTACTAATACATACATATTTTAGCTATATAACATATGATGCTAATTAACATCGTAAAAAATAGAATTGGAATAGTCTAACTTGTGAGGATTTGATTGTGGCTATGAGGTCTATTAAAATAGATATTGTTAAAATGAAGAACCAGCTGATCGTGTACCTAGACTGATCAATGAGTAATTTGGTACAGGTTCATCCCAGGTGGCATATGCCAAAGAGTAAAGGGAGGAATAGGAAGAGACTTTTTAGGTTGTAATGTAGGAAGATTCAATTTGTTTGGTGTGTGTACGCTTCTAATTTAGTTAAATCTGTTGGTTGTCTTTTTCAATTTATGTGTTTTTTGGGGGAATGAATATGTTTGTTTATCCTTTGGTTTTGTTGCGAAATAGCTTGTAAGGAATTTTGTTATGCCTTAGATTGTTAGCTCACTTTGAAATGAGTTGTTAGCTTTCCTCTTGAGTCCTCTCTTTCTTTCTTTATATGTGTATATATATATATATATATATATATATATATATATATATATATATATATATATGTATATTAGGTAATTTAGATTTTTTTTGTGCTCTTCATATACTAATTGTGAAGAAAATTAAATTTTGAGTCAGTAGTTGAGATTACATATGTTATTGTAGAAACTACTTGGTTTAATTTTTCTCTTATGGTTCTAGTTTTTTATTTGACCATATACTAAATTTGTACAATGTAGTTAATACTAATGTATAACTTTTAAGTATATTTTTGGATTTATTGTTTTGCACCACGAATCCATGTGCAAATTACCATTATTTTACTAATTAGTATTTGAACCTTTGTTTTCGATTAATTTTTATTGTGTGAATCACACCAATAAATAGGTAAGTTGTGATATAAGGGTAGCTTTACCTCTGTTGTCCATGAGTTCGAGATTATATTATGTAATTAATTGTCTTGTTATATAACTAAAAATGTAGGATTTTTTGGAAAATTAGTTAGCCTCTATTTCCATTATTTTAGTATATAGAGAATAATGTTTTGTAGATTTATAGGAGATTACTTATTGCCACCATCTTTATGCAATAATTGGTTAACTTTTAGTTTTAGAGTTGAATTCTAAATAAATTCCACAATACCACCCATTCAAACCTATAGAATCATTTCAATGTTATAACATCCACCAAACAAAGTTCTTGAATGTAACATAATTTTCATTGTGAGATTATTTCATACGGAACTATTTATTGTTTCTAAGCTAAAAATTAAACAATTAAAATAAAATATTAGTTCAAAGCAGATATAAAATAATTTAAGAAACAATTTTTGTTCTCATACCGAAACCTGTTTCTTAAAAAAGTTGAAAAGAAGAATGAAAATTATTTTAATTTTCCTTTTTTTTATTCATTATATAAAATGGAGGTCGTCATTATATAATGTAATTCTTATATATAATAGCAAAAAAAAATTCAAATTATTTGAAACACTATTAATCTCAACACAAAATATGCATGCTCATAAAATATGTATAAAGCGTGTATATAGTTGTTTTCATGTTATTACAATACATTGACATACACACATATAATTAAGAAAACACTAGGTTGTTTTTTTAGTACGATAAATAAATCGCCTCGCTCCTTATTACATAAAAAGCAATGGAGGAACTCGCCACGATGCATAACAATCCCGCATCAAAGGCAGAACTCACCACAATGTATAACAATCCTGCGTCGTGGTCGTTTGAAGGTTTTAGTCTTGTCGTGGTCGTTTGATGGTTTTAATCTTGTTATATTGTTTTACTAAACATGTTTTGTTAAGTTTGACCTTGTATCCTTCAATATTTGTTACCCATATTCGTGTGTTTTTCAGCATGTGAAGTGAATCCCATTGGAAGACCTATAATCAAATATAAAAAGTGTGAATATATATATATATATATATATATATATATATATATATATATACATATATATATCATTGTTTTTATGGATTTCATATTTCAAATAAAATTAATTTTAGTAAATAACATAACAAAAGTTCAGTTTTGAAAGAATATGTCATACTATGAGAAAATGAATATAAGGATGAAGTATTAGATACATTCAAGTTTAAATATTTATAATCGAACTGAACTCGTTTCACACAAATGCATACCAAAAATCTATCGAATCCATCCTTAATAGGTAAAGGTCAACCAACAACATAACTAAATTGAAGAAAGAAATTTTAGTGAATAAATATCAATGAATTTCATTCATAATTCTTAAATATTCTGTTTTATAGTAATTAATCAATATGATGTAACATATGACCAGAGTATATGATAAGGTAAGATTACAAATACTGAATTTAAAATTACAATTATTTTTAAATTGCTAAGGTATAATCGATTTTTACATCAGATTCATCAAATAATATTGAATTGATGATTATTATAAGTTTTATAATAAGATATAACATAAAATATCTAGGAATTTTTTTTATTAATAATTACATAAATATATTGACAAAGAACATAAAAGAGAATGCTTCAAGTAATTATATATAATAAAAATATTTAATTTTACCTTTTGATGAACCATTGATTGAAATGTCATGACCAACAATCTGAGATAACAGAGATATACGAGATATGAATTTTTAGATTCACAGAGAAAAAACGGGGATATGAAAATGTGTAAATTCATAAGGAATAGGGTGGGTGTTTACAGAAGATCAAATACAAAGAGAAATCATAGATTGACTGTGAGAAAAATATTATATAAATGACAGATTGTTGTGAGTATTGTTTTATGTATAGCCGATGTAGTGGCGGCTGTTAGGGTTTCATAGAATTTTTTAATGAATAATAATAAAGGATAAAACTTCCATGGTCCAATATTTACATCATATCCATTGATTATTATAACAAAACACCTGTCATTATTAGATTAACAATTTAGTTACTTTTGTTAGTTTAAAACATGGGGTATGTGCTGTTAGTTTAAAACATGGGGTATGTGTATGAATATGATTGGTGTAGGACTGGATGAAAGAATTTTCCAATAATAAAATACATAGTGTCTATTAGAAACAAGAACATCTTTCTTTCTTTTTTTTGTTAGTTTTATCTTTTTTAACAAAAAAATATATAACTTAAACACACAATTCTTTTAACCTTTCCTTCCTCTTTGATATAATATGATATTTCCAAGGGTAAGACTTCAATCTAATATTGGATGGTATAATATATAAATAAGTATCGTTTGATATAATAACAAGACACATGTCTATAGATTAGTTTATGGAATTCAATAAACATGGGACATGTGTCATAATATAAATGGTTAATCCTAATAATCATAATATTCGTACATCCAAAATTGGATTGAATAATTTTCCTATTTCCAATAACTTGCTATTGAATTTTGATATGGTATTTCCAATAACTCATTGAATCTAATTACATATTTTCTCCACTTATATTACTTCTCTTGTTCTATGGTTGGCTAACCAATCCACTACCAAATAAAGAAAAACATAATAAAACAAAGTTGAAAGATATAAGTCAATCCAAGTACAACAAGTACATGGACCGAATACTCATCTACCCCATCAAACCATGACCAGTTTCACCTACTTTTCTTTATTCTTTCTCTTGTATCTTGTTAGATTCTCTCGAAACCCCATTAATATAATGTCAAAAATTCTATCCTTCAATATATAATCTCCATTGAACACTCTATTATTCCATTCTATTAAAATAGTACAGGGTGCAATCAATAGAAAAGTCTTCAAGATATTATCTGTTGTGGCGTTACCACTATGCAGTCTGGTATACCACTCTATTAACACTATGCAGCATGAAGCCTAATCCTTTTAAGGCATCTCATTGCTCATATTTTGTATTTTCAATGCTTATTCCTATAATTCTATTTAAAAAGGACTAAATAAACCAACATAACCAAGGTCTGGTCTAGTAAACATCATTGACAAATGGATAACTAAACTCAAGGTATAATAAAATGTATGGCCTAATACACATAATGACATTCATAATATTATTATTGGTACTGTAATTACTCATACAACATTGTTCACCTTTCTGTTTCATCTCTGTAGTACTAGGACACATAAAAAGATTTTAGCTTATGCTCATAGTTATTTGGAGTGTTAATGACATCAAAATCTGTCATGTAAAGGTGTTCATGCATCTTCTTGATGTATAATTCTTGAGATAGGGACAATACAAATTTAAACATTCTTTAAGAATCATAACATCAAGAACAGAATTCACAGTTCTAATACCTTTCACATCAACAAAAACAAAATATAACAACTCCTTAATTTTGACAAATCACATGTCATTCTTAACTTGTACGATATCATCTACATAACTTGATATATTCACAAACTTTTTTATCGAACTTTTGATATGTAGAACAAGCGATATTCACATATCATTTAAAAAATTACTAATTGAAATGACTCATGAGTCTTAGAAAGTCACTGTCTTGAGTATGTTAAAGACCATAAATCATATCTAAATATTGTTCCTTTATGTTTATTCTTTTTTTATTCTCCACTGAGAAATGTAGTTTTGACATCCATCTAGTTCAAATCATAATCAAGATGCACCACAACAACTAGTATATAACCAAATGAGGTAAATCTCTTAACAATAGAAAAAATGTTTATCCCAAAAAAAAACAATTTCTTCCTTGTAATATAGCCTTTTTGCTATTAGACGAGATTTGTACCTCTTAACTAAAGTGTCTAGTTTTCTTCTCATTTCAAGAATCTATTTATTCTCAATCACTTTGTGTCTTTGGGAAGATCTACCAACTTTTTGGATTGATTTTCTTCATTGTCTCCATCTTGCGTATACGATATGAAGAGTTCATGTACTCTTTGAGTTTCTTCTTTGTCTTATAGATATATCATACAGATTCATCCATGGATCTTAAATCAACAACAAAAAACTATCCCTCGATGATTCCTTATAGGTGAAGTTATTGTGAAACAAATTTACTAGATGATGCAATAATTTATTTTGAGCTAAAATTGAGGCAACATTGCCTTCCTCGTGCATGTGGTACCTTATCTAGTAACATATTTAATTGCATACATCCGTTCACCTTTATTGAGGAAAAACATTACTATCCAAATGTAACATCATGTAACTCAGACTTAATAAATTCCATTATTATATTCAACCTTGAACACATATCATTTAAAGTCTTTGTATATCTTCTAAAGAAATCATTCTTACCTTTTTGTGACCCAACTTTCTATATTCATTGGATAAGTCACAAACTTACCAACCCTCACGAGATCAAGTATGAAAGGTCATATTTCTTTTGGCCATAATTCATACGGAGTTTATGGAAGTAACTTTGTGGATACGCGAATAAGTATATGAGTAGAAATAAAAACTTTTCTTCTAACCATATATTGAGAGATTAATTTGATCAATTATATACCTTAATCAAAAGAGTTACATTCCTCCTTTTACCTACTATTCCATGTCGTTGGATGTGAAAAATCATAAAAGTATTTATGATCCCATTCTCATCACACCATTATTTAAAATCCCTTAAATAGATTCCATGATCACGGTTTTTTCTCAAGGTTTTACCCTTCCTCTCTATCTGATTCTCAAATTTATAATTAACAAATTTGTGAAGCATCTAAGTGCTTCTAATTTGCAAGAAATCTGATTGATATCACTAAATCGTGTGAAATCATCTATAAGGTAATGAATTAGTATACCCCACATCTTGTTAACCCAGTGAGTCTACAAATGTTAGAACGGATTAACTCCAACGGATATTGAAACATTTAGTTTAAGCTTTCCAAAAAAAGTCAGACTACTTTTATTACTAGGCAGTATCCACAGTGTGGCCAAAGAATTTCATCAAGTGAATAAAATGAATATCCTTCTCCAACAATGTTGTTCGGGTCATAACTATTATGACATAGCCTAATATTTTATAGTATTTTTCAGTATATTTAGTTTTATAAAAGAAATTCATAGAAAATCAACTACTATCAAAATAATAGTTCTTGTAGTCAACCTTTTCCATATACCAAAGAACCATTTATTCTAAATGTAGTTTCAAACTATGCATAATATTTATTGTTTGTTCTGAACATGGGTACTGGATCTAATCCCTAAAGAGCAATAAATTAGACCAAATTGTGCCTAAAATTTGTACACTAAGATATCATGTAGATACAAGGTTTGACCACTTCGCAAGCTCAACTACTTGTGCCAATCCGTTGACTTCAATATTATTGTTGTCATTTACATATATACATCTTATACCAATTCAAATTTTCATTCATTGTGTATTATATAGGTCTCTCAATCTTTTGTCACAAGGTCTATTGCTCCTAAGTCAATAATTCACATAGGGTAAGATCAATTAGCAACATGGTGCTAGCAATAGATGCAAAAATCATAAGAAGAAGATAGTTCTACTATATTAGGCTCGCAAGTTATATGACACAAATTTTCATAAATGTAGCATCTCATCTTACTCTTTTATTTCTTATGATCATACTTTATTTTTTTGTGACTAATCTTGATCTTCTTAGAACCAGATATATCACCCTTTTTCTTTGCTCTATATTTCAATTTTGTATGAGAGCTAGACTTAGTAATATATGTTAAACTATGAAGCCATGAAACCTTAGTTACACTCATTCTCGAGTACAACACAAGTAGCATCATCAAACATATTGATGTTATTATGAGTCATTCACTTTTTGATACTTCCAATTATTTGAAAGAGATTGATGATTACTTGAATTTGTTGTTCATAATTGAAGATATCACCAGATGTATAGACTGTCCTAGTCACTTTAAACATCGCTCCTAGATGTGTTAAATTCCATTACCATGTTTCCTTTTATGAGTATAGTCATTCCTGTCAACTAACACAACATCGACATGGTAGTATCTTATCATCTCCTAAATAGCATACCCATATCTTTTAAGTGGTAGGATACTTGTGATACTAAAAAACTAAGTAACACATATAACTTATCAATATTACTAGAATAATAGAGTATTTATAAATCCGAAACTTGATAAGTTATATGGTTCTCATGTGATGAATTGGAAGCCTTCCTCAAGCTCAAATATCACATTATTAACAATATCATATTCTAGTTCCTCGAGTATTCAATGTACCTCGAGTTCTCATATGGTATAGTTATATCACCATTCATCCTTATCCTTCTTTTAAGGTCTAAAAGATGTTATATATAGCCATTTTCTAGTATATCTAGGTATTTTCCTTAATATATAAAATATATTCAATGATACTATTATCTCAAAATACAAATTGAACTCGTAAACAAAAAACAAAAGAAGTGAAACAGAAAGTTCCCTATATTCTCAATCATGAATAACCATACTTTGGTTTATCTAGTTATAATTCAATTTCATCAAGACAAAATGATAAGTTCCCTACAGATCTTCCACTATTCTAATACAATTAATTAATATGGAATAAACTAGACCCGTATGGTTTAGTAGTTTTGGAATCATACATATCCATAAAATAACCCAATTTTCAATATATATATATATACATATGGAATTGACAAAATATAATATATTAACTAGCAAGTCATGTATCAAACATATTTAAGATACATTTTACCTCGTAAAAAAGCTATCTAGCGTTTCACATTTATATTGTGTTACACGGAAGCATGGTTACAAAACTAAGATCATATTTAGCATAATACAATCATAAGTACACATGCTTATAATTAAGACATATGGTCATATACATCAAACATGATAAAATAACACAATGGTCAAATTACACCAGTTTCATATATAAGTCTAGGGCAAAGATATTTTTCTTCTATGTCAAATAGTCATAAAATTAAGTATAAAAATAATAGAACCAATGGTGAACATGAACGAGATATATGATTCTGGAGTGAAGGAGTGTAGAATTTGTTCTATTCGCACAATGTAACTAGTTAAAAGAATCTAGTATAGTGGTGGAGTGGTTTTGTCTCCTTTGATCAGGTTGGTTAACAATTCAAACCACACCAGTTAAAAAACCTTCAACTGTGTTTTTAAAAAAAAAAAATTCGAACCACAATAGTTAAAAAACTTTCAACAATTTTTTTTTATTTTTTTAAAATATATCGGTGACCATCATCTCCCAATACACAAATCAAAGAACCAAAAACTACTCTTATCCCAAAAGTTAGAGTATACTACGTTCAATGTAGTTTGATGTTGGATGTTCAAATCACCAAAACTGTTAAAATCGTTTATTTTCGGAAACAAATCTGTCCAACAAAAGAAAACCATTGCGCCAATTAAACAAAAGAAGAAAGGAGTGCAGCGGAAATATCAGTTTAGTATTACCCAGAGGATGATAGTTCTCCCTTTCTTTTTTTTAATTCGTTGGAAAACTGAAACAATTTTTTTCAAAATTAAAACAAAATGATACAATAACCAACAACGCGTGGAGCTCAGCTGTTAAATTTGTCTATTCATCAACTTTGTGGTTGGCAGTATAATGACTCTACCGTATTATGCATCAACTCGTTTGTTAAAAAAATATGATTATATCATTATTTCTATTGTATTTTTCAGTTAATTAGTATGAGATGAACATTTTATGCTTGAAACTGGCAATGGGTATGAACTCTAATTAATTATTAGTTTTGTTTTGGCTTTTTGGGATGATTAAATTATTGATCATGTATAAGTAGTTTGAGGTTTTCGTCTAACACCCGGATGAGGGTTTGGATTTTCAGAAATAGTATGTAAACACCTATTGCGCGGCATTTAAGCGAACGGTCTTGTCTGCTAGGTAGTCAGTAGGGACAGGGAAATTAATGAGAATTACTCAATTCAGCCTTATTCTAATAACAAGATAATGATTTATTAGGAGGATTACTCGCAAGGATCAAACATTTAATTCCTATTTTCTATTCTCTTTTGTAGTTTAATTTAATTGCATTTTAGTTAGTCATTTAATTATTTTTACTTTAGTCCTTCATTGAAAATGCAGCATTTATATTAACTTGCTAACTCTGCATTACATTGAATTCGAGACACGGTTAATATAATCTTGGTAGTACCCGGGGAATGATAACCTTGAGGTTATCATATTTTTACTTTAAGACAACCCATAAGCTTGCGTACAGTCACAGTTCTATAGGTACGAAAAATATATAAAGGAAATATTATGATAAATGCACGAAAAAAATTATCAAACACTTTTACAAAGGAATAATTTGAAAATAGTATAACCCAAACATTTTTTTAAAATTTTAACTAACAAAATTATTATATATAATAGCAAAAAAATATTTTCTAAATATTTAAAATACTATTAATCTGAACACAAATTATGGATGCTCATAAGATATATATATAAAGTGTATGTAACACCTAAAGACTTTAATATTGTTTTTTATATGCCATATATAGTTATTTTCATGTTATTACAATACATTGTGACATACACACATATCTTTAACGTATTTGCTGGTTATTTTGCTTATCTGAGCATTTTCAGTGTAACTTAGCTTGAAGGTTTTAGTCTTGTCATGTTCGTTTGATGGTTTTAATCTGATCGTATTTTACTAAACATGTTTTGTTTAGTTTGACCTTATATCCTTCAAAAAAAATTACCCATATTCTTTTTTTTCAACATGTTTAGAAAATCCCATTGGAAGACTATAATCAAATTAAAAAGTGTGAATATATATATATATATACATATAACTGTTTGTATGGATTTTATATTTCGAATAAATTTTTTCTAATAGAAAACATAGTAAAGATTCAGTTTTGAAAGAATATTACATATTATGAGAAAATAAAGTTAAGAACGAACTAGACCTTTTGGGCAACCTTATGATATGATCTTCTTGCAAATCCAAGGTAATTTATCAAATCTTCTCCAATAAAGATATTACACATCCTGGTCATGACTAACGAGAGTGATTAGATACATTAAACTTTAAATATTAATAATTTAATAGAACTTATTTCTTACACGAATAATCATTATAACATTATAAAGTTTGTACATGCACACCTAAAATCTATCGAACCCTTAATTGGTAAAGGTCAACCAGCAACATAACTATATTGAAGAAAGAAATTTGAATGATTAAATATCAATGAATTTCATCCAATACTCCTAGATTTTCCGTTTTATAATAACTAATCAATATGATGTAACATGCTGGAGTATATGATGAGGTAAGATAATAATTAATTCCCAACCATGTGTATTACCAGATTACTCTAATCCTTATCTCTTTCTCCCAACTCAAATCTTTAAAAAAGTCTAACTAATTTTGACAATTCTAAGTACTAATCATATGTTCTCTAGTTCAAGTCTCATTTTCCCATTTACATCTTAAAAGATTAAAACAATGAACGAAAAAAATAGTTATTGATAATCAAAGCTTTGAAATTGTGACAAGAAACTTGATGCTAAAGAGGCCAAAAAGCACCTGCAAAACAACTACAATTTGTTAAATATTGAATTTGAAATTATAATTACTTTTAAATTGCCAAGATATAATCATTTTTTACCTTAGATTTATCAAATAATAGTGAATTAACAAGAAAAAACACAAAATATCTGAGAAAAATACTTTTTTATTAATGATTATATAAATATATTGACAAAAAACATAGAAGAAACGCAACAAGTAATTATATATAGTAAACATATTTACTTTAACGTTTTGATGAACCATTTATTGAAATGTTATGACCAACTATTAGAGATACCAGAAATATAAGATATGAATTATTAGATTAAGGAAGTACATCCAATGAGGAGTAGGGCCAATATAAAGAGAAAGTATAGATTGACATTGAGAAAAAGATCATATAAATGATAAATTATTGTGAGTATGGTTTATGTATAGCCGATGTAGTGACAGTGGTTAGGGTTTTATATAATTTTTTACAAATAATAAAGAGATTCAACTAGCAAAGAATTTCGTTCAGAATTTTTTCTTAAAAAGCACAAATACGATTTAACAGAGTCAACCAGCCTGTAAATGAGCCTACTGCCTCGTATTCATTTCCAGACAGAGCCCCACCAATTCTTTTCTTCTTCTTCTATATTCATGAAACCTGGTGGTGGTAGCGGTGGTAGTGGTGATAGTGGTGGTGCTATATTCTCTACCGGGTTTGAAGAAGAGGCCTGGTGGTGAAGAAAAGCCCGATTGTTGTCCAACATTGTCCCTACTTGTTGACTCCCACCAATCCCTTCGTGGCCAACTTCCTGTTGAACAGAAATAAATCAGTACCGGGCCGGGCTTCATATCAAATGGTTACTTCAAGGGGCAAAACTGTAAATTACCTGTTGTTCATATTGTTGTAATGAAGATGAGGAGCCTACATGTGAATCTTGCACTGGATTAAAATAACAATCAGTGTTTGCCATTAGTGCTACACCTCTATGGCTTTGTGTCTTCAACGACCCAGATCTCATCTCAGTTTCAACATCATCAGTATCACTGGTAAGATCCACAATCTCAATATCAGATGAACCATTTCTGACAGTTAGATCTTCATCACTCTCCGTTACAACTTTCTATGAACCATCTAATAAAAATACAACATCATTTACGTCCTCCTTCACCTCTTTTAACACCTAAAAAAATAATTATAAAGTTCCATTATTACTTCAAAATTAAAATCCACATAAAATTAAAATGACCTTAAACATCTTTTGATCAATATGTATGTATTCGAATGTAAGATTAGCATTACAATACACACACCTCCAACATGGTACCCTTGAATTTATCTCCATAAAATTCTCATAATCAAAACACTTTCACAGAAAAAAAAAAACAAATTAATAAAAACTAAAATAAACACACAAAAAAAAATATAGAAACTCACCTGAAGATGCTTACATAAATGACCTTTAACAGAAATCTTTATACGAGTCGAGCTGTTAAAATAAATAAATTATTACGAAAAAATGTTTTTTCTTCTTTCCATAAATATATAATTACAAAGACACGTACCTTATAGGACATTTCAATGATATTAAAGATGGTCCCACAGTTAAATCACAATCTATACACATTCAAATAAAAAATGTAATTTAAATAATTTTATTCTCACTAATGTACTAATAATAATATATACCTGAATCTGGAGTTAAAAGACTTGGTTGTACATAATTTTCAAGGGTAGAATGGTTAGGTGAATCTATCATACTCATAACACCAATAATTACAATATAACGACCTACAAAATATTTTCAAAGACATTTTACGTGTCAATTAAAAGTGGGAATCCATCCTTAATAGGTAAAGGTCAACCAACAACATAACTAAATTGAAGAAAAAAATTTGAGTGAATAAATATCAATGAATTTCATCCATAATTCTTAAATATTCTGTTTTATAGTAATTAATCAATATTATGTAACATATGACTAGAGTATATGATAAGATAAGATTACAAATAATTACTCTAATCTTTATCTTTTTCTCTCAACTCAAACCTTTAAAAAAAGTCGAACTAATTTTGAAAATCAATAGAACTAATCATTTTTTTCTCTATTTCAAGTCTCATTTTCCAACTTATATCTTAAAAGATTAAAACAGTGAATGAAAAAAATAGTTTTTAATAATCCAAGCTTTAAAATTGTTGAATTAATAACCATTTCTCGTCTTTGTAAAACTTAATGCTAAAAAGGCTAAATGACACCTGCAAAACATCTAAAAAAATTTAAACATTGAATTTAAAATTACAATTATTTTTAAATTGCTAAGGTATAATCAATTTTTACATCAGATTCATCAAATAATATTGAATTGATGATTATTGTAAGTTTTATAATAAGAAATAACATAAAATATCTAAATAAACAATTTTTTTTATTAATAATTCCATAAATATATTGACAAAGAACATAAAAGAGAACGCTTCAAGTAATTATATATAATAAAAATATTTAATTTTACCTTTTGATGAACCATTGATTGAAATGTCATGACCAACAATCTGAGATAACAGACATACAAGATATGAATTTTTAGATTCACAGAGAAAAACGGGGATATGAAAATGTGTACATTCATAAGGAATAGGGTGGGTGTTTACAGAAGATCAAATACAAAGAGAAATTATAGATTGACAATGAGAAAAATATTATATAAATGACAGATTGTTGTGAGTATTGTTTATGTATAGCCGATGTAGTGGCGGTGGTTAGGGTTTCATAGAATTTTTTAGTGAATAATAAAAAAATACATAGTGTCTATTAGAAACAAGAACATCTTTCTTTCTTTTTTTGTTAGTTTTATCTTTTTTAACAAAAAAATATATAATTTAAACACACAATTCTTTTAACCTTTCCTTCCTCTTTGATATAATATGATATTTCCAATGGTAAGACTTCAATCTAATATTGGATGGTAAAATATATAAATAAGTATCGTTTGATATAATAACAAGACACATGTCTATAAATTAGTTTATGTAATTCAATAAACATGGGAAATGTGTCATAATATAAATGGTTAATCCTAATAATCATAATATTGGTACATCCAAAATTTGATTGAATAATGTTCCTATTTCCAATAACTTGCTATTGAATTTTGATATGGTATTTCCAATAACTCATTAAATTTAATTACATATTTTCTCCACTTATATTACTTCTCTTGTTCTATGGTTGGCTAACCAATCCACTACCAAATAAAGAAAAACATAATAAAACAAAGTCGAAACATATAAGTCAATCCAAGTACAACAAGTACATGGACCGACTACTCATCTACTCCATCAAACCATGACCAGATTCACCTACTTTTATTTATTCTTTCTCTTGTATCGTGTTAGATTCTCTCGAAACCCCATTAATATAATGTCAAAAATTCAATCCTCCAATATATAATCTCCATTGAACACTCTATTATTCCATTCTATTAAAATAGTACAGGGTGCAATCAATAGAAGAGTCTTCACGATATTATCTGTTGTGGCTTTACCACTATGCAGCTTGGTAAACCACTCTATTAACACTATGCAGCATGAAGCCTAATCCTTTTAAGGCATCTCATTGCTCATATTTTGGATTTTCAATGCTTATTCCTATAATTCTATTTAAAAAGGACTAAATAAACCAACATAACCAATGTCTGGTCTAGTAAACATCATTGACAAATGGATAACTAAACTCAAGGCATAACAAAATGTATGGCCTAATACACATCATGACATTCATAATATTATTATTGGTACTGTAATTACTCATACAACATTGTTATCCTTTCTGTTTCATCTCTGTAGTACTAGGACACATAAAATGATTATAGCTTATGCTCATAGTTATTTGGAGTGTTAATGACATCAAAATCTGTCATGTAAAGGTGTTCATGCATCTTCTTGATGTATAATTCTTGAGATAGGGACAACACAAATTTAAACATTCTTTAAGTATCATAACATCAAGAACAGAATTCATAGTTCTAATACCTTTCACATCAACAAAAAAATTAATATAACAACTCCTTAATTTTGACAAATCACATGTCATTCTTAACTTGTACGATATCATCTACATAACGAGATATATTCACAAACTTTTTTATGGAACTTTTGATATGTAGAACAAGTGATATTTCACATATCATTTAAAAAATTACTAATTGAAATGACTCATGAGTCTTAGAAAGTCACTGTCTTGAGTATGTTAAAGACCATAAATCATAACTAAATATTGTTCCTTTATGTTTATTCTTTTTTTATTCTCCACTGAGAAATGTAGTTTTGACATCCATCTAGTTCAAATCATAATCAAGATGCACCACAACAACTAGTATATAACCAAATGAGGTAAATCTCTTAACAATAGAAAAAATGTTTATCCCAAAAAAAAACAATTTCTTCCTTGTAATATAGCCTTTTTGCCATTAGACGAGATTTATACCTCTTAACTTTAGTGTCTAGTTTTCTTCTCATTTCAAGAATCTATTTATTCTCAATCACTTTGTGTCTTTGGGAAGATCTACCAACTTTTTGAATTGATTTTCTTCATTGTCTCCATCTTGGGTAGTACGATATGAAGAGTTCATGTACTCTTTGAGTTTCTTCTTTGTCTTATAGATATATCATACAGATTCATCCATGGATCTTAAATCAACAACAAAAAACTATCCCTCGATGATTCCTTATAGGTGAAGTTATTGTGAAATAAATTTACTAGATGATGCAATAATTTATTTTGAGCTAAAATTGAGGCAACATTGCCTTCCTCGTGCATGTGGTACCTTATCTAGTAACATATTTAATTGCATACATCTGTTTTATTCTCATTTAATTATTGTAAAATTAAATTTTTATCAACCGCACCTTTATTGAGGAAAAACATTACTATCCAAATGTAACATCGTGTAACTCAGACTTAATAAATTCCATTATTATATTCAACCTTGAACACATATCATTTAAAGTCTTTGTATATCTTCTAAAGAAATCATTCTTACCTTTTTGTGACCCAACTTTCTATATTCATTGGATAAGTCACAAACTTACCAACCCTCACGAGATCAAGTATGAAAGGTCATACTTCTTTTGGCCATAATTCATACGGAGTTTATGGAAGTAACTTTGTGGATACGCGAATAAGTATATGAGTAGAAATAAAAACTTTTCTTCTAACCATATATTGAGAGATTAATTTGATCAATTATATACCTTAATCAAAAGAGTTACATTCCTCCTTTTACCTACTATTCCATGTCGTTGGATGTGAAAAATCATAAAAGCATTTATGATCCCATTCTCATCACACCATTATTTAAAATCCCTCAAATAGATTCCATGATCACGGTTTTTTCTCAAGGTTTTACCCTTTCTCTCTATCTGATTCTCAAATTTATAATTAACAAATTTGTGAAGCATCTAAGTGCTTCTAATTTGCAAGAAATCTGATAGATATCACTAAATCGTGTGAAATCATCTATAAGGTAATGAATTAGTATACCCCACATCTTGTTAACCCAGTGAGTCTACAAATGTTAGAATGGATTAACTCCAACGGATATTGAAACATTTAGTTTAAGCTTTCCAAAGAAAGTCAGACTACTTTTATTACTAGGCAGTATCCACAGTGTGGCCAAAGAATTTCATCAAGTGAATAAAATGAATATCCTTCTCCAACAATGTTGTTCGGGTCATAACTATTATGACATAGCCTAATATTTTATAGTATTTTTCAGAATATTTAGTTTTATAAAAGAAATTCATAGAAAATCAACTACTATCAAAAAAATAGTTCTTGTAGTCAACCTTTTCCATATACCAAAGAACCATTTATTCTAAATGTAGTTTCAAATTATGCGTAATACTTATTGTTTGTTCTGAACATGGGTACTGGATCTAATCCCTAAAGAGCAATAATGAGACCAAATTGTGCCTAAAATTTGTACACTAAGATATCTTGTAGATACAAGGTTTGACCACTTCGCAAGCTCAACTACTTGTGCCAATCCGTTGACTTCAATATTATTGTTGTCATCTACATATATACATCTTATACCAATTCAAATTTTCATTCATTGTGTATTATATAGGTCTCTCAATCTTTTTTCACAAGGTGTATTGCTCCTAAGTCAATAATTCACATAGGGTAAGATCAGTTAGCAACATGGTGCTAGCAATAGATGCAAAAATCATAAGAAGAGGATAGTTCTACTATATTAGGCTCGCAAGTTATATGACACAAATTTTCATAAATGTAGCATCTCATCTTACTCTTTTATTTCTTACGATCATACTTTATTTTTTTGTGACTAATCTTGATCTTCTTAGAACCAGATATATCACCCTTTTTCTTTTCTCTATATTGCAATTTTGTATGAGAGCTAGACTTAGTAATATATGTTAAACTATGAAGCCATGAAACCTTAGTTACACTCATTCTCGAGTACAACACAAGTAGCATCATCAAACATATTGATGTTATTATGAGTCATTCACTTTTTGATACTTCCAATTATTTAAAAGAGATTGATGATTACTTGAATTTGTTGTTCATAATTGAGGATATCACCAGATGTATAGACTGTCCTAGTCACTTTAAACATCGCTGCTAGATGTGTTAAATTCCATTACCATGTTTCTTTTTATGAGTATAGTGTCAACTAACACAACATCGACATGGTAGTATCTTATCATCTCCTAAATAGCATACCCATATCTTTTAAGTGGTAGGATACTTGTGATACTAAAAAACTAAGTAATACATATAACTTATCAATATTACTAGAATAATAGAGTATTTATAAATCCGAAACTTGATAAGTTATATGGTTCTCATGTGATGAATTGGAAGCCTTCCTCAAGCTCAAATATCACATTATTAACAATCTCATATTCTAGTTCCTCGAGTACTCAATGTACCTCGAGTTCTCATATGGTATAGTTATATCACCATTCATCCTTATCCTTCTTTTAAGGTCTAAAAGATGTTACATATAGCCATTTTCTAGTATATCTAGGTATTTTCCTTAATATATCAAATATATTCAATGATACTATTGTCTCAAAATGCAAATTGAACTCGTAAACAAAAAACAAAAGAAGTGAAACAGAAAGTTCCCTATATTCTCAATCATGAATCACCATACTTTTGTTTATCTAGTTATAATTCAATTTCATCAAGACAAAATGATAAGTTTCCTACAGATCTTCCACTATTCTAATACAATTAATTAATATGGAATAAACTAGACCTGTATGGTTTAGTAGTTTTGGAATCAAACATATCCATAAAATAACCCAATTTTCAATATATATATATATATATATATATATATATATATATATATATATATATATATATATACATATGGAATTGACAAAATATAATATACTAACTAGCAAGTCATGTATCAAACATATTTAAGATACATTTTACCTCGTAAAAAAGCTATCTGGCGTTTCACATTTATATTCTGTTACACGGAAGCATGGTTACAAAACTAAGATCATATTTAGCATAATACAATCATAAGTACACATGCTTATAATTAAGACATATGGTCATATACATCAAACATGATAAAATAACACAATGGTCAAATTACACCAGTTTCATATATAAGTTTAGGGCAAAGATATTTTTCTTCTATGTCAAATAGTCATAAAATTAAGTATAAAAATAATAGAACCAATGGTGAACATGAACGAGATATATGATTCTGGAGTGAAGGAGTGTAGAATTTGTTCTATTCGCACAATGTAACTAGTTAAAAGAATTTAGTATAGTGGTGGAGTGGTTTTGTCTCCTTTGATCAGGTTGGTTAACAATTCAAACCACACCAGTTAAAAAACCTTCAACTGTGTTTTTTTTTTTTAAAAAAAAAAATTCGAACCACAATAGTTAAAAAACTTTTAACCATTTTTTTTTATTTTTTAAAAATATATCGGTGACCATCATCTCCCAATACACAACCATCATCTCCCAATACACAAATCAAAGAACCAAAAACTACTCTTATCCCAACAGTTAGAGTATATTACGTTCAATGTAGTTTGATGTTGGAAGTTCAAATCACCAAAACTTTTAAAATTGTTTATTTTGGGAAACAAATCTGTCCAACAAAAGAAAACCATTGCGCCAATTAAACAAAAGAAGAAAGGAGTGCCGCGGAAATATCAGTTTAGTATTACCCAGAGGATGATAGTTCTCCCTTTCTTTTTTTTAATTCGTTGGAAAACTGAAACAATTTTTTTCAAAATTAAAACAAAATGATACAATAGTCTATGCATCAACTTTGTGGTTGGCAGTTTAATGACTCTTCCGTATTATGCATCAACTCGTTTGTTAAAAAAATATGATTATATCATTATTTCTATTGTATTTTTCAGTTAATTAGTATGAGATGAACATTTTATGCTTGAAACTGGCAATGGGTATGAACCCTAATTAATTATTAGTTTTATTTTGGCTTTTTGGGATGATTAAATTATTAATCATGTATAAATAGTTTCAGGTTTTCGTCTAACACCCGGATGAGGGGTTGGATTTTCAGAAATAGTATGTAAACACCTATTGCGCGGCATTTAAGCGAACGGTCTTGTCTGCTAGGTAGTCAGTAGGGACAGGTAAATTAATAAGAATTACTCAATTCAGCCTTATTCTAATAACAAGATAATAATTTATTAGGAGGATTACTCGCAAGGATCAAACATTTAATTCCTATTTTCTATTCTCTTTTGTAGTTTAATTTAATTGCATTTTAGTTAGTCATTTAATTATTTTTACTTTAGTCCTTCATTGAAAATGCAGCATTTATATTAACTTGCTAACTCTGCATTACATTGAATTCGAGACACGGTTAATATAATCTTGGTAGTACCCGGGGAATGATAACCTTGAG
This sequence comes from Nemophila menziesii, assembly GCA_029959085.1. Lineage (NCBI taxonomy): Eukaryota > Viridiplantae > Streptophyta > Magnoliopsida > Boraginales > Hydrophyllaceae > Nemophila > Nemophila menziesii. The sequence goes on along the minus strand of JARWIR010000010.1, from coordinate 18,104,043 downwards.
GTTATCATATTTTTACTTTAAGACAACCCATAAGCTTGCGTGCAGTCACGGTCCTATAGGTCGCAAATTATTATCACACTTGGAACCGCAACACCAACCTTATAAAGGTGCAGGCTATCTTGGTCATCATATCGACTTATTTATTCCTCAAATGTATATCAACTCAACAACCGACATTATTGGGTGTTGATTCTTCACTTCAATTCTCTGTATATAAATACACATAGTTGGTTCCTAAAGTTTCACCTTAATTGATATTTTTTTGGTCAAATAGTTATACTCACTATTCGTTGGTAGTCACAAACAATGAATGTCCTCTGCCATAGTTTTGAATATATGAAAGGAAAAGAACAAAACTATGTGGGAGTACATTTATCAATTTGGTTGATCTAAATTGAGAATAATAGTGTTTGGCAATATAAATTGCAAAAAGATAAAATATTTTTATTTTAGAAAAATTATATGTGTTATAGAAAGACTTGTGTGATTAAATGAGTGACCTTTTTATATTATACCATCTTTATTTACATTAAATATGAATGTGTTCTATTTAAAATATGAGTGCTAAAGTGTTTTTGTTCTATTGAGTATCCAAATCTATAAAATTTTGATAATTAAGGGATTTGCTAAAGAAACTTGTAAAATTATAACTTAACCATTACTCAAGTGGGAGCTTCATTTGATATATTCCACAAGTAAATTTTTGCTCCCTCTTGATGTAACTTTATTTTGGAATAAATCACAATATATTAACAAAAGTAATGGGAAGGAATTACATCTTCATAACTTATATAATCAACTCCACTCAAATAATAAAAACATTATTGACTATAATAGACTACCCATGATAACTATTAAGTAAACATCGTGTAATACGAATTGAACTAAATAGATAGGGGAAATCTTGCGAGTAGTTCTTTAAATTAGTCTAATTTGGAGTGTAGACTACAAACATACAAAAAATTTACTAATCAATTTTTGCCGAAATTTGATTTTACGTGGCTAGAATTTAAGTTGCTCAATCACTGCATAATTATGGCTGCGGAAGAATAACCATTATGGAGTTGTGACATATGTTTTAGGCTTGGTTCATCTAAGAATTATAACTACAACAAATTTTTGACAGAAATATTTTATAGCTGCAATATTTAATTTTAGGTATTGATACGTCAGTAGTTGTTCATGGGCACCTTTACGAGCTGTCTAACGTCATTAAAAAGCATCCATAGGAAACTGCTTAGAAGGTTGTTGGTAATTCGAAGATTGTTGTTTTATTGATAGGTTCTATACTTCATACTTCAAATTATACAAGGTATCACTTCATAAATTATTTAGTTTATCAAACGATTTACTATAAATTAATTGATATAAAGGAAGTAAAATATTGTGATATATGCACGGAAAAAAATTATTAAACACTTTTGCAAAAAGAATAATTTGTAAATAGTATAACCCAAATGTTTTTTTAAATTTTAATTTTTATAGAAACAATTTTTGTTCTCATATCAAAACATGATTCTTTTTTTTAATTAAAAAACATGTTTCTTGAAAAGGTAGAAAAGAAGAATGAAAATTATTTTCTTTTTCCTTTCTTATTTCCATTATATAAAATGGATGTCGTCATTATATAACATAATTCTTATGTATAATAGAAAAAATATAATTTCTAAATATTTGAAGCACTATTAATCTCAACACAAAATATGCTTGCTCATAATATACATATAAAGTGTTTAAAGACTTTATTAGTGTTTTTTTATGTAAAGCCATATATAGTTGTTTTTATGTTATTACAATACATTGTGACTTACAAACATATCATTAAGGATATTTGAAGTGGTTATTTGGCATATATGAACGTTTCCAGTGTAATTTAGCTTGAACGTCATGGTATATACTAGATTGTTTTTTCCATGATATATAAATCATCGCTCCTTATTAATCCCGCGTCGTGGCCGTTTGAAGGTTTTATTCTTGTCGTGCTCGTTTGATGGTTTTAATCTTGTTTTCGTATTTTACTAAACATGTTTTGTTTAGTTTGACTTTATATTCTTTAATAATTGTCACTCATATTCGTGTTTTTCAGCATAAATAGAAAATCCCATTGGAAGACTATAATCAGATATAAAAAGTGTGACTATATATATAATTTTTTTATGGATTTTATATTTCAAATAATATTTTTTAGTAAATAACATAATAAAAATTCAGTTTTGAAATAATATGACATACTATGAGAAAATGAATTTAAGGATGAACTATACCTTTTAGGCAACCTTATGATCTAATCTTCTTGTGAATCCAAAGTAATTTCTCAAATCTTTTCTAATAAAGAACACATCCTGGTCATGATTAACGGAGTGATTAAATACATTCATTTTTAACTATTTATAATTTTGTTGAACTCATTTCTTACACGAATAATCATTATACATTAAAAAGTTTGTATATGCACACCCAAAATCTATCGAACCCTTAATAGTAAAGGTCAACCAACAATATAACTAGATTGAAGAAAAAAATTTGAATGAATAAATATCAATGGATTTCATCCATTATTCCTAAATATTACGTTTTATAATAATTAATCAATATGATGTAACATATGACTGGAGTATATGATAAGGTAAGATTATATATAATTCATAGCCCTGTGTATTCCTGGATTATTCTAGTCTTTATCTCTCTCTCTCTCTTAACTCAAACCTTTAAAAAATCTAACTAATTTTGATATTTATTATAACTAATCATCTTTTCTCTAGTTCAAGTCTCATTTTCCCACTTATATCTTAAAAGATTAAAATAATGAATGAAAAAATAGTTATTAGTAATCCAAGTTTAAAATAATTAAATTAATGACAAGAACCAAATTATTTTAAGAAACATTTCTTGACTTTGTAAAACATTATGCTAAAAAGGCCAAATGACACATGCAAAACATCTAAAAATTGTTGAATTTAAATTATAATTACTTTTAAATTTCTAAGATATAATCGATTTTTACCTCAGATTCATCAAATAATAGTGAATTGCATGATTATTATTGTAATTTTTATAACAAGAAAGGACATAGAATATCTAAGAAAAATAATTTTTTTATTAATGAAACATAAAATAAACGCTACAAATAATTATATATAATAAAAAATATTCAGTTTAACCCTTTGATGTTGATTCAAATGTCATGAACAACTATTTGAGATACCAAGAATACAAGATATGAATTATTAGATCCACGAAGAAAAAAAAGAGATATGAAAATATGTACATCCAATGAGGAGTAGGGCGACTGTTTACATAAGATCAAATACAAAGAGAAATTATAGATTGACTATATATGGTCAGTTCGAAAACAAGAACAACATCTTTCTTTCTTCTTTTTGTTAGTTTTATTTTTCTTAACAAAAACAATATATAACTTAAACACACAATTCTTTTTACTCTTCCTTCATCTTTGATATGATATTATATTTCCAAATAACTTTCTATTAATATTTTTTATGATATTCCCACTAACTTATTGAATCTAATTACATATTCTCCACTTGAATTCCTTCTCTTGTTCTATTGTTGGATACGCCAGCAACAATGGAAATCCCAAATCTAAGGGAAAAATTTAATTTTTACCATTAAAACTATTACAAAATCGTATTATTTTAAACCTTATCTCGATATGTAATGTTTGAAGTTGATATTTGAATCTTGTATATAAATTCTTACCTAGTAGTTGTGTATCTCCAAAGATCCACTCAAGAAAGAGGTTTTTATTAATTTAACATTGTTAATCAACTATCGTGCAATTGGAAAATGCTCGGACATATACCTTATACTCACGAGATATCATAGATTTTGTCTACTTTATTTTATGTTATACATATTTGAAATTTACATTATAATAGATACATAAGTACAAGAAAGAGATGATTCTTTTTTGGTATTAATCATGTTTTCCTTCGTTTTGCAGGCCTTTTGTGAAGCTATTGTTTAGTTAAAATTACCCTTCTACCATTTGTGTCCATCTCTAAGAGTTTCTTATTTGCTCATTTATATTTATTAGGAACCATGTGCCAACTCTCGGACCATGGAATAGACAAAGAATTGGCTTTCACCATACGAGCTAGCCAAGATCACTAGATTTGATTCACAAGTTTCTCATGTTGTGAGCAGATCACACACATCAACCAGGAAACCAAACTCAAGCGGTGTGTCTTAACTATTCAATTTCAGTTTCGATTAGCCTAATAAACATTATAATCATCTTATATATGTATTGTTTTACAGGAGGCTCGAAATGATGCATCAAAGGTGGAGTCCTATTTGATGCTCCAATTTATAACATCACAGGGAAGCCTATTACGTTTATTGAAGGAGCTTCGTACAGACTTTGGAGAGGATTCAAATTTATTGACAAGTAAAGGTGACAATTGGATCTCCTATTACTATGTATGGATCATAGTAATCATTCGGCTCGATAGCGTATTCCTAACAGGGTTTGGAGTGATGAAGATGGATTTGAGCATGTTGAGGTAATTTACTAATTAATCTTGTAAATTATTGTTTAATGTTTTACTAATACATACATATTTAAGCTATCTCACATGTGAAGCTAATGAACATCGTAAAATTTTGAATCAGAAGAGTCTGAGTTGTGAGGATTTGATCGTGACTATCCAGTCCGTCAGATTAGATATTGTTAAAATCAAGAAGCAGCTGATCGTGTACGTAGACCGAGCAATGTGTGATTTGGTGCAGGTCCATCCCAGGTGGCACATGCCAAAGAGTAATGGAAGGAATAGGAAAGAGACTTTTTAGGTTGTAGTGTAGGAAGATTCAATTTGATTTGTGTGTGTAAGCTTGTAATTGATTTATATCTATTGGTTGTGTTTTTGATTGTATGTATTTTGTGGGGTACTGAATATTTTTGTTTATCCCTTGGTTCTGTTACGAAACAACTTGTATAGGAATTTATTTATGCCTTAGATTGTTAGCTCACTTTAAAACGAGTCGTTAGCTCTCCTCCCTAGTACTCTCTTTCTTTATATATATAATATTAAGTAATTTAAATTCATTTTTGTTCTTCATATACTAATCGTGAAGAAAATCAAACGTTGAGTCTTTAGTTCAGAGTACATAATATAATGTAGAAACTACTTGGTTGAATTTTTTTTTCTCATGTACTAGTTTTATATTTGACCATATACTAAATTTGTACATTGTAGTTAATAATAATGTATAAACTTTACTTATATTTTTGGATTTATAATTTTGTACCACGAATCCATGTACAAATTACCATTATTCTATTAAGCAAGGTTTGAACCATGTTTTTCAGTTAATTTTTTGTAAATTACACCAATAAATATCTAAGTTGTAATATAAGGGTAACGTTCCCTCTATTGTCAATGAGTTTGAGATTATACTATGTAATTAATTATCTTGTTATATAACTAAAAATAGGCTTTTTTGGAAGATTAGTTAGCCTCTATTTCCTCTATAGAGAATAAAGTTTTGCAGATTAAAAGGAGATTACTTATTGCCACAATCTTTCTGCAATAACTGGTTAACTTTTAGTTTTAGAGTTGAATTATAAATAAATCCCACTTTACCCACCATTCAAACCTACTAGAATCATTTCAATGTTATAGCATCCACCAAACAAAGTTCTTGAATGTACCATGGTTCATTGTGATATCATTTCACAAGGAACTAATTATTTTTTTAAGCTGAAATTAAATAATGAAAATAAAATATTGGTTCAAAGAGTACACAAAAGAACTCTTCGAGTTAGACTCCCTTTGGATTATCAAATGCAGCTAAACAAATAACTTCTTTTTTGTTTGGAAATTAGCAAATTTTATATCATCAAACATATATGAGTACATGAGCCTATTGGGCTATTCCCTTTTGACTTTGGACAGTCAACAGATTGACCAATCCACTACCAAATAAAGACAAACATAATAAAATGAAATAAAAAGAAACTAAGTCAATTCGAGTACAAAAGTACGTTGACCGACTACTCATCAACTCCATCGAACCCTAACCAGTTTCACCAACTTTTCTTTATTCTTTCTCTTATATCTTGTTAGATTCTCTCGAACCGCCATTAATATACTGTCAAAAATTATATCCTCGAATTTATAATCAACATTGAACACTCTGTTATTCTGTTTGATTCAGATTGTATAGGCTACAATCAATAGAAGAGTGTTCAAGATATTATCTGTTGTGGCATTACCGCTATGCAACTTGGTATACAACTCCATTAACTGTATCCTCGACGAGATTTTGGACTAAACCCCATGTGTATCAAGGAATCAGATCAAAATTCAACAACAGTGATTTTTATCCTTGCTCATTTGATTGCAGAAATCGCTCATTGGGTTAGGACTTTCCATTATGACCCGTACTCGAGTCGCGATACTTTGACACTCGTCTATATCTTGAGGTTGGGGTGGAGGTTTTATGGGAATTATCATTGGTTGGATTTTATGCTTTGTAACTGAGATTATGAATCATATGTTTATGTATATTGTAACCCTTTGTTGGGGAAAAAAGAAAAAAAATATTTGATAAAGAAGAATATATATACATATATATATATATATATATATATATATATATATATATGAGAAAGAGAATGAAACATAGTGAAATGACTTGTTACAATTAATTTTTATATTTCACGTTTACCTCGAGTTTTAGACTTATTACTGTTTATAGAGATTTTGTGCATTAATTGTGTGTTAAGTGTGTATTTTTTAGATACATTCTTGATAAAAGGTCAATGATGATGATGATGATAATAAGTCAATTAGTCAAGAAAAATTTCAAGTCAAAGAAAAATTTGAGCTTAGAATCACTTTGAATTGTTGGAGCTTTTACTAGAGAAGTCTTTGCGCCTTACATTCACTTGGCTTTTTTGTGAGAGCTTTTTAACATATTCCGTTTTATGTAGAGAGAGCTTGAAATCTGTTTCGTTGCGCATGTGATGGAATTAGATTCAAAGTTAAGATGAAAAAGTTATGCTAGTAACCGCTGCTGGCTCAAACCTGAAATATTTTAAGTAAAAATGGGATTCGGCTAATTTAACCTAATATTGTTCCTATCAAAGACCTTAATCCGTTTTTATCAATTTTATAAGCGCTTTTGTAGCCTCCATTTCATTATCTTTGGGAAATCTATCATTTTATTCATTAGCATAGGAGGAAAAGAAAGAGAATGGAGCGCTTATTTCAGAGGATGGGAAGAAGAGAAGAGTTAGTCTATGAACCCAACAATTCTTCTCCATCCCATATCACAATTGCCTTTAACTCAAAGACTAACCTCATTCTACTTTGTCTTTTAAACATGATTATATCACTATTTGTATTGTACTTTTATTTATTTAGTATGAGATGAACATTTTATGCTTGAAACTCGCAATGGGTATGAACCCTAATCCATTATTAGTTTTTTTTTTGGATTTTGGGACTATTATGTTATTGAAGTTTATTTATTCCATCGTTCTATATATTTCTGCTAGTTGCCTATCTATATCGTGATCACGTATACCTACTTTGAGGTTTTTGTCTAAAACCCAGAAAGGGGGTTGGATTTTCAGAAATAGTATATAAGGCCTATTGCGCGACATTTAACTAGACGGTCTTGTCCACTAGGTAGTCAATCGGGATAAGGAAATTAATTCATTAGATAGTCGGTGAGTGTGTAAGGTTATGATCTATGTTCACTCAGATTGTGAATTAGAGTGCTAATGAACATTAATTAATGAGAATAACTCAATTCGCCCTTATACTAATAACGAGATAATAATTTATTAGAAGGATTACTCGCAAGGATCAAGCATCATGTTCTTATTTTCTATTCTCTTTAGTTGTTTAATGTAATTGCATTTTAGTTAGTCATTTATATTATTTTCACTTTAGTCCTTAACTTAAAATAAAAACCTTGAGGTTATCATATTTTTACTTGAAGACAACCTATAAGCTTGCATGGAATCATAGTTCCATAGGTCACAAATTATTATCACACCTGGAACCGCAACACCAACCTTATAAAGGTGCAGGCGATCTTGGTCATCATATCAACTTATTAATTCCTTAAATGTATATCACAACCCAACAACCGATATTATTGGGTGTTAATTCTTCCCTTCAATTCTCTATAGATAAATACACATAGTTGGTTGCCAAAGTTTCACCTTACTTGATTGAAAAATCTATCAAATGTTTATACTTCTAAATCACTATTTGTTGGTAGTCAGAAACAAAGAATATTCTTTTCCATACTTTTGAATATATGATAGGAAAAGAACAATACTATGTGGGAGTACATTTATCAATTTTGTTGAGCTAGATTGAAATAATAATAGTGTTTGACAATGTAAATTGCGTAAAGATAAAATATCTTTATTTTAGAAAATAATATGCGTAATAGAAATCCTTGTGTGATTAAATGAGTCCCCTAATCTCTATTTTAACACATTTATGTAGATTAAATATGATTGTGTTCTATTTAAAATATAAGTGCTAAAGTTTTTTTGTATTGAGTATCCAAATCAATTTAATTTTGATAATTAAGGAATTTGCTAAAGAAACTTGTAACATTATAACGTAACCAATACTGAAGTGGGTGTTGCATTTGAAATATTCCACAAGTAAAATTTAGCTACCACTTGATGTAACTTTATTTTTGAATAAAGCACAATTTACTAACAAAAGTAATAGGAAGGTATCACATGTTCATAACTTATATCATCAACTAAACTCAAATAAAAAACAATGTGGACAATTATAGACTACCCATGATAACTATAAAGTAAACATTATCTAACACGAATTGAACTAAATAGTTAGGAGAAATCTTGCGAGTAGACCTTTAAATTAGTCAGATTTGGAGTGTAGACTCCAAACTTACAAAGGTTTTACTAATCAATTTCTGCATAAATTTGATTTTCCGTGACTAGTATTTAAGTTGCTCGATCACAACATATATATGGCTGCAGGAGAATGACCATTATGGAGTTGTGACATATGTTTTAGGATTGGTTTATCTAATATTTATAACTACAACAAATATTTGATGGTAATATTTTACAGCTAAATTATTTAATTGTAGGTATTGATACGTCATTAGTTGTTCAGGAACACCTTTACGAGCTGATATCTAATGTCTTTAAAAAGCACCCATAAGAAAGTGCTTCGAAGGTTGTTGGTAATAAGAAGATTGTTGTTTCATTGATACGTTCAGGACTTCATACTTAATAAATTATACAAGGTATCAATTCATAAATTATCTACTTAATGAAATGATTTGCTATATTTTAATTGATATAAAGGAAATATGATGATAAATGCACGAAAAAAATTATCAAACACTTTTACAAAGAAATAATTTGAAAATAGTATAACCCAAACATTTTTTTACAATTTTAACTAACAAAATTATTATATATAATAGCAAAAAAATATTTTCTAAATATTTAAAATACTATTAATCTAAACACAAATTATGCATGCTCATAAGATATATATAAAGTGTATGTAACACCTAAAGACTTTAATATTGTTTTTTAAATGCCATATATAGTTATTTTCATGTTATTACAATTCATTGTGACATACACACATATCTTTAACGTATTTGCTGGTTATTTTGCTTATCTGAGCATTTTCAGTGTAAGTTAGCTTGAAGGTTTTAGTCTTGTCATGGTCGTTTGATGGTTTTAATCTGATCATATTTTACTAAACATGTTTTGTTTAGTTTGACCTTATATCCTTCAAAAAAATTTACCCATATTCTTTGTTTTTCAGCATGTTTAGAAAATCCCATTGGAAGACTATAATCAAATTAAAAAGTGTGACTATATATATACATATAACTGTTTGTATGGATTTTATATTTCGAATAAATTTTTTCTAATAGATAACATAGCAAAAAATTAGCTTTGAAAGAATATTACATATTATGAGAAAATAAATTTAAGAACGAACTAGACCTTTTGGGCAACCTTATGATATCATCTTCTTGCAAATCCAAGGTAATTTATCAAATCTTCTCCAATAAAGATATTACACATCCTGACTGACGAGAGTGATTAGATACATTAAACTTTAAATATTAATAATTTAATAGAACTTATTTCTTACACGAATAATCATTATAACATTATAAAGTTTGTACATGCACACCTAAAATCTATCGAACCCTTAATTGGTAAAGGTCAACCAGCAACATAACTATATTGAAGAAAGAAATTTGAATGATTAAATATCAATGAATTTCATCCAATACTCCTAGATTTTCCGTTTTATAATAACTAATCAATATGATGTAACATGCTGGAGTATATGATGAGGTAAGATAATAATTAATTCCCAACCATGTGTATTACCAGATTACTCTAATCCTTATCTCTTTCTCTCAACTCAAATCTTTAAAAAAGTCTAACTAATTTTGACAATTCTAAGTACTAATCATATGTTCTCTAGTTCAAGTCTCATTTTCCCATTTACATCTTAAAAGATTAAAACAATGAATGAAAAAAATAGTTATTGATAATCAAAGCTTTGAAATTGTTACAAGAAACTTGATGCTAAAGAGGCCAAAAAGCACCTGCAAAACAACTACAATTTGTTAAACATTGAATTTGAAATTATAATTACTTTTAAATTGCCAAGATATAATCATTTGTTACCTTAGATTTATCAAATAATAGTGAATTGCATGTTTATTATTGTAAGTTTTATAACAAGAAAAAACACAAAATATCTGAGAAAAATACTTTTTTATTAATGATTATATAAATATATTGACAAAAAACATAGAAGAAACACAACAAGTAATTATATATAGTAAACATATTAACTCTAACGTTTTGATGAATCATTTATTGAAATGTTATGACCAACTATTAGAGATAGCAGGAATATAAGATACGATCCAATGAGGAGTAGGGCAGGTGCTTACAGAAGATCCAATATAAAGAGAAAGTATAGATTGACATTGAGAAAAAGATTATATAAATGATAAATTATTGTGAGTATGGTTTATGTATAGCCGATGTAGTGGCAGTGGTTAGGGTTTCATATAATTTTTTACAAATAATAAAGAGTATCAACTAGCAAAGAATTTCGTTAAGAAATTTTTCTTAAAAAGCACAAATACGATTTAACAGAGTCAAATCTATCGATGATGTGTATATGGAGGTGGTTGATGAACCTGCCCAGCCTGTAAATGAGCCTACTGCCTCGTATTCATTTCCAGACAGAGCCCCACCAATTCTCTTCTTCTTCTTCTATATTCATGAAACCTGGTGGTGGTAGCGGTGGTAGTGGTGATAGTGGTGGTGCTATATTCTCTGGGTTTGAAGAAGAGGCCTGGTGGTGAAGAAAAGCCCGATTGTTGTCCGACATTGTCCCTACTTGTTGACTCACACCAATCCCTTCGTGGCCAACTTCCTGTTGAACAGAAACAAATCAGTACCGGGCCGGGCTTCATATCAAATGGTTACTTCAAGGGGCAAAACTGTAAATTACCTGTTGTTCATATTGATGTAATGAAGATGAGGAGCCTACATGTGAATCTTGCACTGGATTAAAATAACAATCAGTGTTTAGTGCTACACCTCTCTGGCTTTGTGTCTTCAACGACCCAGATCTCATCTCAGTTTCATCATCATCACTGGTAAGATCAACCAACAACATAACTAAATTGAAGAAAGAAATTTGAGTGAATAAATATCAATGAATTTCATCCATAATTCCTAAATATTCTGTTTTATAGTAATTAATCAATATGATGTAACATATGACCAGAGTTTATGATAAGGTAAGATTACAAATAATTACTCAAATCTTTATCTTTTTCTCTCAACTCAAACCTTTAAAAAAAATCGAACTAATTTTGAAAATCAATAGAACTAATCATTTTTCTCTATTTCAAGTCTCATTTTCCAACTTATATCTTAAAAGATTAAAACAGTGAATGAAAAAAATAGTTTTTAATAATCCAAGCTTTAAAATTGTTGAATTAATAACGAGACCATTTCTCGTCTTTGTAAAACTTAATGCTAAAAAGACTAAATGACACCTGCAAAACATCTAAAAAAATTTAAACATTGAATTTAAAATTACAATTATTTTTAAATTGCTAAGGTATAATCAATTTTCACATCAGATTCATCAAATAATATTGAATTGATGATTATTGTAAGTTTTATAATAAGAAATAACATAAAATATCTAAATAAACAATTTTTTTATTAATAATTACATAAATATTGACAAAGAACATAAAAGAGAACGCTTCAAGTAATTATATATTAAAAATATTTAATTTTACCTTTTGATGAACCATTGATTGAAATGTCATGACCAACAATCTGAGATAACAGACATACAAGATATGAATTTTTAGATTCACAGAGAAAAAACGGGGATATGAAAATGTGTACATTCATAAGGAATAGGGTGGGTGTTTACAGAAGATCAAATACAAAGAAAAATTATAGATTGACAGTGAGAAAAATATTATATAAATGACAGATTATTGTGAGTATTGTTTATGTGTAGCCGATGTAGTGGCGGCGGTTAGGGTTTCATAGAATTTTTTAATGAATAATAATAAAATACATAGTGTCTATTAGAGACAAGAACATCTTTCTTTCTTTTTTTTGTTAGTTTTATCTTTTTTAACAAAAAAATATATAATTTTAACACACAATTCTTTTAAGCTTTCCTTCCTCTTTGATATAATATGATATTTCCAATGGTAAGACTTTAATCTAATATTGGATGGTAAAATATATAAATAAGTATCGTTTGATATAATAACAAGACACATGTCTATAAATTAGTTTATGGAATTCAATAAACATGGAACATGTGTCATAATATAAATGGTTAATCCTAATAATCATAATATTGGTACATCCAAAATTTGATTGAATAATGTTCCTATTTCCAATAACTTGCTATTGAATTTTGATATGGTATTTCCAATAACTCATTGAATTTAATTACATATTTTCTCCAATTATATTACTTCTCTTGTTCTATGGTTGGCTAACCAATCTACTACCAAATAAAGAAAAACATAATAAAACAAAGTCGAAAGATATATGTCAATCCAAGTACAACAAGTACATGGACCGACTACTCATCTACACCATCAAACCATGACCAGATTCACCTACTTTTCTTTATTCTTTCTCTTGTATCGTGTTAGATTCTCTCGAAACCCCATTAATATAATGTCAAAAATTCAATCCTCCGATATATAATCTCCATTGAACACTCTATTATTCCATTCTATTAAAATAGTACAGGGTACAATCAATAGAAGAGTCTTCACGATATTATCTGTTGTGGCTTTACCACTATGCAGGTTGGTATACCACTCTATTAACACTATGCAGCATGAAGCCTAATCCTTTTAAGGCATCTCATTGCTCATATTTTGGATTTTCAATGCTTATTCCTATAATTCTATTTAAAAAGGACTAAATAAACCAACATAACCAATGTTTGGTCTAGTAAACATCATTGACAAATGGATAACTAAACTCAAGGCATAACAAAATGTATGGCCTAATACACATCATGACATTCATAATATTATTATTGGTACTGTAATTACTCATACAACATTGTTATCCTTTCTGTTTCATCTCTGTAGTACTAGGACACATAAAATGATTATAGCTTATGCTCATAGTTATTTGGAGTGTTAATGACATCAAAATATGTCATGTAAAGGTGTTCATGCATCTTCTTGATGTATAATTCTTGAGATAGGGACAACACAAATTTAAACATTCTTTAAGTATCATAACATCAAGAACAGAATTCATAGTTCTCATACCTTTCACATCAACAAAAAATAAATATAACAACTCCTTAATTTTGACAAATCACATGTCATTCTTAACTTGTACGATATCATCTACATAACGAATTATATTCACAAACTTTTTTATGGAACTTTTGATATGTAGAACAAGTGATATTTCACATATCATTTAAAAAATTACTAATTGAAATGACTCATGAGTCTTAGAAAGTCACTGTCTTGAGTATGTTAAAGACCATAAATCATATCTAAATATCTAAATATTGTTCCTTTATATTTATTCTTTTTTTATTCTCCACTGAGAAATGTAGTTTTGACATCCATCTAGTGCAAATCATAATCAAGATGTACCACAACAACTAGTATATAACCAAATGAGGCAAATCTCTCAACAATAGAAAAAATATTTATCCCAAAAAAAACAATTTCTTCCTTGTAATATAGCCTTTTTTCCATTAGACGAGATTTGTACCTCTCAACTGAATCTATTTATTCTCAATCACTTTGTGTCTTTGGGAAGATCTACCAACTTTTCGAATTGATTTTCTTCATTGTCTCCATCTTTCGTAGTACGATATGAAGAGTTCATGTACTCTCTGAGTTTCTTCTTTGTCTTATGGATATATCATAAATATTCATCCATGGATCTTAAATCGACAACAAAAACCAATTCCTCGATGACTCCTTATAGGTGAAGTTATTGTGAAACAAATTCACTAGATGATGCAATAATTTATTTTGAGCTAAAATTGAGGCAACATTTTCTTCCTCGTGCATGTGGTACCTTATCTAGTAACATATTTAATTGCATACATCTTTTTTATTCTCATATTATTAATGTAAAATGAAATTTTCAACAACCGCACCTTTATTTAGGAAAAACATTACTATCCAAATGTAACATCGTGTAACTCAGTCTTAATAAATTCCATTATTATATTCAACCTTGAACACATATCATTTAAAGTCTTTGTATATCTTCTAAAGAAATCATTCTTACCTTTTTGTGACCCAACTTTCTATATTCATTGGATAAGTCACAAACTTACCAACCCCAGGAGATCAAGTATGAAAGGTCATATTTCTTTTGTCCATAATTCATACGGAGTTTATGGAAGTAACTTTGTGGGTACGCGAATAAGTATATGAGTAGAAATAAAAACTTTTCTTCTAACCATATATTGAGAGATTAATTTGATCAATTATATTCCTTAATCAAAAGAATTACTTTCCTCCTTTTACCTACTATTCCATGTCGTTGGATGTAAAAAATCATAAAAGTATTTATGATCCCATTCTCATCACACCATTCTTTAAAATCCCTCAAATAGATTTCGTGATCAAGGTTTTTTCTCTAGGTGTAACCCTTCCTCTCTATCTAATTCTCAAATTTATAATTAACAAATTTGTGAAGCATCTAAGTGCTTCTAATTTGCAAGAAATCTGATAGATATCACTAAATCGTGTGAAATCATCTATAAGGTAATGAATTAGTATACCCCACATCTTGTTAACACAGTGAGTCTACAAATGTTAGAATGGATTAATTCCAACAGATATTGAAACATTTAGTTTAAACTTTCCAAAAAAAGTCAGACTACTTTTATTACTAGGCAGTGTCCACAGTGTGGCCAAAGAATTTCATCAACTGAATAAAATGAATATCCATCTCTAACAATGTTGTTCGGGACATCACTATTATGACATAGCCTAATATTTCATAGTATTTTTCAGTATATTTAGTTTTATAAAAGACATTCATAGAAAATCAACTACTATCAAAATAATAGTTCTTGTAGACAACCTTTTCCATATACCAAAGAACCATTTATTCTAAATGTAGTTTCATATTATGCATAATACTTATTGTTTTTCATGAACATGGGTACTGGATCTAATCCCTAAAGAGCAATAAATTAGACCAAATTGTGCCTAAAATTTGTACACTAAGATATCATGTAGATACAAGGTTTGACCACTTCGCAAGCTCAACTACTTGTGCCAATCCGTTGACTTCAATATTATTGTTGTCATTTACATATATACATCTTATACCAATTCAAATTTTCATTCATTGTGTATTATATAGGTCTCTCAATCTTTTGTCACAAGGTCTATTGCTCCTAAGTCAATAATTCACATAGGGTAAGATCAATTAGCAACATGGTGCTAGCAATAGATGCAAAAATCATAAGAAGAAGATAGTTCTACTATATTAGGCTCGCAAGTTATATGACACAACTTTTCATTAATGTAGCATCTCATCTTACTCTTTTATTTCTTATGATCATACTTTATTTTTTTGTGACTGATCTTGATCTTCTTAGAACCAGATATATCACCCTTTTTCTTTGCTATATATTGCAATTTTGTATGAGAGCTAGACTTAGTAATATATGTTCATCTATGAAGCCATGAAACCTTAGTTACACTCATTCTCGAGTACAACACAAGTAGCATCATCAAACATATGGATGTTATTATGAGTCATTCACTTTTTAATACTACCAATTATTTGAAAGAGATTGATGATTACTTGAATTTGTTGTTCATAATTCAGGATATCACTAGATGTATAGACTGTCTTAGTCACTTTAAACATCGCTCTTAGATGTGTTAAATTCCATTACCATGTTTCTTTTTATAAGTATAGTCATTCCTGTCAACTAACACAACATCGACATGCTAGTATCTTATCATCTGCTAAATAGCATACCCATATCTTTTAAGTGGTAGGATACTTGTGATACTAATGAACTAAGTAATCCATATAACTTATCAATATTTCTAGAATAATAGAGTATTTATAACTCCAAAACTTGATAAGTCTATATGGTTCTCATGTGATGAATTGGAAGCCTTCCTCAAGCTCAAATATCACATTATTAACAATCTCATATTCTAGTTCCTCGAGTACTCAATGTACCTCAAGTTCTCATATGGTATAGTTATATCACCATTCATCCTTATCCTTCTTTAAAGGTCTAAAAGATGTTACACATAGCCATTTTCTAGTATATCTAGATATTTTCCTTAATATATAAAATATATTCAATGATACTATTGTCTCAAAATGCAAATAGAACTCGTAAAAAAACAAAAGAAGTGAAACAGAAAATTCACTATATTCTCAATAATGAATCACCATACTTTTGTTTATCTAGTTATAATTCAATTTCATCAAGACAAAATGATAAGTTCCCTACAGATCTTCCACTATTCTAATACAATTAATTAATATGGAATAAACTAGACCCGTATGGTTTAGTAGTTTTGGAATCAAATATATCCGTAAAATAACCCAATTTTCAATATATATATACATATGCAATTGACAAAATATAATATATTAACTAGCAAGTCATGTATCAAACATATTTAAGATACATTTTACCTCGTAAAAAAGCTATCTAGAGTTTCACATTTATATTGTGTTACACGGAAGCATGGTTACAAAACTAAGTTCATATTTAGCATAAAACAATCATAAGTACACATGCTTATAATTAAGACATATGGTCATATACATCAAACATGATAAAATAACACAATGGTCAAATTACACCAGTTTCATATATAAGTTTAGGGCAAAGATATTTTTCTTCTATGTCAAATAGTCATAAAATTAAGTATAAAAATAATAGAACCAATGGTGAACATGAACGAGATATATGGTTCCGGAGTGAAAGAGTGTACAAATTGTTCTATTCGCACAATGTAGCTAGTTAAAAGAAACTAGTATAGTGGTGGAGTGTTTTGTCTCCTTTGATCAGGTTGGTTAACAATTCAAACCACACCAGTTAAAAAACTTTCAACTGTGTTTTTAAAAAAAAAAAAAATCGAACCACAATAGTTAAAAAACTTTTAATCATGTTTTTTTTTATTTTTTTAAAATATATCAGTGACCATCATCTCCCAATACACAAATCAAAGAACCAAAAACTACTCTTATCCTAACAGTTAGAGTATATTACGTTAAATGTAGTTTGATGTTGGAAGTTCAAATCACCAAAACTGTTAAAATTGTTTATTTTCAGAAACAAATCTGTCCAACAAAAGAAAACCAATGCGCCAATTAAACCAAAGAAGAAAGGAGTGTAGCGGAAATATCAGTTTAGTATTACCCAGAGGGTGATAGTTCTCCCTCTTTTTATAATTCGTTGGAAAACTGAAACAATTTTTTTTCATAATTAAAACAAAACAATACAATAACCAACAACCCGTGGAGCTCAGCGGTTAAAGTTGTCTATGCATCAACTTTGTGGTTGGCATTTTAGTGACTCTGTATTATCCGTATTATGCATCAACTCGTTTGTAAAAAAATATGATTATATCATTATTTCTATTGTATTTTTAGTTAATTAGTATGAGATGAACATTTTATGTTTGAAATTTGCAATGGGTATGAACCCTAATTAATTATTAGTTTGTTTTGGCTTTTTGGGATGACTAAATTATTGAAATAAATTGAAGTTTTTTATTCAATTGTTTTATATATTTCTGCTAGTTGCCTATCTATATCTTGATCATGTATAAGTAGTTTGAGGTTTTCGTCTAACACCCGGATGAGGGGTTGGATTTTCAGAAATAGTATGTAAATACCTATTGGGCGGCATTTAACCGAACGGTCTTGTCCGCTAGGTAGTCAATAGGGACAAGAAAATTAATGAGAATTACTCAATTCACCCTTATTCTAATGACAAGATAATGATTTATTAGGAGGATTACACGCAAGGATCAAACATTTAATTCCTATTTTCTATTCTCTTTTGTAGTTTAATTTAATTGCATTTTAGTTAGTCATTTAATTATTTTCACTTTAGTCCTTCATTGAAAATGCAACATTTATATTAACTTGCCAACTCTGCATAACATTGAATTCGAGACACGGTTAATATAATCTTGGTAGTACCCGAGGAATGATAACCTTGAGGTTATCATATTTTTACTTTAAGACAACCCATAAGCTTGCGTGCAGTAACAATTCTATAGGTCGCAAATTATTATCACACTTGGAACTGCAACACCAACCTTATAATTGAGACATTAAACATAATTTTTCTTAGTTTGAGAAATCTTAATTGACTGGTATTTATAAGAGTTTTTTTATATCACAATATCTATTCGGTGAGATAGAATTAAGAATCATTGAATTGTTTTAAATAATATTTTCAATACAACATGACGTATTTGACTGTCCATATTGTTTGCTTTTATGAAAAATTAATTTGGTTCTATTCTAATAATATTCAAAATGTTCAAATGTGAAGGGATATATATATATATAAAAAATAAGTGTATCATGTTCAAATGTGTCGCGACGGTCTTGTCACGGTCCAAGTCAAGCAAAGTTAAAGGGTTGTGACCCAATTTACAATATGGAGTGTTATAGGAAAAACATAATTTTAAATTGCAATACCTGATCCAAGAATATTTTATGAGGATGATAGTCGTTTTTCTTAAGATTTATTATCATAATCTCCAGTACATGTATTCAGACCATTTTGTATATCTCTCGCATCTTTTTAAACTGTTTTATTAATTAATCTATAGTTACTTCAACTCCACTACGGTATGACTTACCTCGAGTTTTGGACTTATTACTGTCTATAGAGATTTTGTGCATTAATTGTGTGTTCAATGTGTATTTTTTAGATACATTCTTGATAAAAGGTCAATGATGATGATGATAATATGTCATTAAGTCAAGAAAAATTTCAAGTTAAAGCAAAATTTGAGCTTAGAATCACTTTGAATTGTTGGAGCTTTTACTAGAGAAGTCTTTGCGCCTTACATTCACTTGAATATTTTGTGAGAGCTTTTTACCCTATTCTGTTTTATGTAGAGAGAGCTTGAAATTTGTTTCGTTGCGCATGTGATGGAATTCGATTCAAAGTTAAGATGAAAAAGTTATACTAGTAACCGCTGCTGGCTCAAACCTGAAATATTTTAAGTAAAAAAGGGATTTGGCTAATTTAACCTAATATTGTTCCCATCAAAGACCTTAATCCGTTTTTATCAATTTTATAAGCGCTTTTGTAGCCTCCATTTCATTATCTTTGGGAAATCTATCATTTTATTCATTAGCAGAGGAGGAAAAGAAAGAGAAAGGAGCGCTTATTTCAGAGGATGAGAAGAAGAGAAGAGTTAGTCTATGAACCCAACAATTCTTCTCCATCCCATATCACAATTGCCTTTAACTCAAAGACTAACCTCGTTCTACTTTGTCTTTTAAACATGATCTTATCACTATTTGTATTGTATTTTTATTTATTTAGTATGAGATGAACATTTTATGCTTGAAATTCGCAATGGGTATGAACCCTAATCCATTATTAGTTTTGTTTTGGATTTTGGGACTATTATGTTATTGAAGTTTATTTATTCCATCGTTCTATATATTTCTGCTAGTTGCATATCTATATCGTGATCAGGTATACCTACTTTGAGGTTTTTGTCTAAAACCCAGAAAAGGGTTTGGATTTTCATAAATAGTATATAAACACCTATTGCGCGACATTTAACTGGACGGTCTTGTCCGCTAGGTAGTCAATAGGGATAAAGAAATTAATTCATTAGATAGTCGGTGAGTGTGTAAGGTTATGATCTATGTTCACTCAGATAGTGAGTTAGAGTGCTAATGAGCATTAATTAATGAGAATAACTCAATTCGCCCTTATACTGATAACGAGATTATAATTTATTAGAAGGATTACTCGCAAGGATCAAGCACCACGTTCTTATTTTCTATTCTCTTTAGTTTTTTAATGTAATTGCATTTTAGTTAGTCATTTATATTATTTTCACTTTAGTCCTTAACTTGAAATAAAAACCTTGAGGTTATCATATTTTTACTTGAAGACAACCTATAAGCTTGCATGGAATCACAGTTCCATAGGTCACATATTATTATAACACCTGGAACCGCAACACCAACCTTATAAAGGTGCAGGCGATCCTGGTCGTCATATCAACTTATTAATTCCTCAAATGTATATCACAACCCAACAACCGATATTATTGGGTGTAGATTCTTCCCTTCAATTCTCTATAGATAAATACACATAGTTGGTTGCCAAAGTTTCACCTTACTTGAGTATAAAATCTATCAAATGTTTATACTTCTAAAATCACTATTCGTTGGTAGTCACAAACAAATTAATATTCTTTTCCATACTTTTGAATATATGATAGGAAAAGAACAATACTATGTGGGAGTACATTTATCAATTTTGTTGAGCTAGATTGAAAAAATAATAGTTTTTGACAATGTAAATTGCGTACTGATAAAATATCTTTATTTTAGAAAATAATATGCTTAATAGAAATCCTTGTGTGATTAAATGAGTCCCCTAATCTCTATTTTAACACATTTATTAAGATTAAATATGACTGTGTTCTATTTAAAATATAAGTGCTAAAGTTTTTTTGTATTGAGTATCCAAATCAATTTAATTTTATTAATTAAGGAATTTGCTAAAGAAACTTGTAACATTATAACGTAACCATTACTGAAGTGAGCGCTGCATTTGAAATATTCCACAAGTAAAATTTAGCTCCCACTTGATGTAACTTTATTTTTGAATAAAGCACAATTTACTAACAAAAGTAATAGGAAGGAATCACATGTTCATAACTTATATCATCAACTACACTCAAATAAAAAACAATGTGGACAATTATAGACTACCCATGATAACTATAAAGTAAACATTATCTAACACGAATTGAACTAAATAGTTAGAGGAAATCTTGCGAGTAGACCTTTAAATTAGTCAGATTTGGAGTGTAGACTCCAAACATACAAAGGTTTTACTAATCAATTTCTGCAGAAATTTGATTTTCCATAACTAGTATTTAAGTTGCTCGATCACAACATATATATGGCTGCAGGAGAATGACCATTATGGAGTTGTGACATATATTTTAGGATTGGTTTATCTAATATTTATAACTACAACAAATATTTGATGGTAATATTTTACAGCTAAATTATTTAATTGTAGGTATTGATACGTCAGTAGTTGTTCTCGGACACCTTTACGAGCTGATATCTAATGTCTTTAAAAATCACCCATAAGAAAGTGCGTCGAAGGTTTTTGGTAATCAGAAGATTGTTGTTTCATTGATAGGTTATGTATTTCATACTTAATAAATTATACAAGGTATCATTTCATAAATTATTTACTTGATGAAATTATTTGCTATATTTTAATTGATATAAAGGAAATATAATGATAAATGCTCGAAAAAAATTATCAAACACTTTTGCAAAGGAATAATTTGAAAATAGTATAACCCAAACATTTTTTTAAAGTTTTAACCAACGGAATTATTATATATAATAGCAAAAAAATATTTTCTAAATATTTAAAATACTATTAATCTGAACACAAATTATGCATGCTCATAAGATATATATAAAGTGTATGTAACACCTAAAGATTTTAATATTGTTTTTTATATGTAAAGCTATATATAGTTATTTTCATGTTATTACAATACATTATGACATACACACATATCTTTAACGTATTTGAATTGGTTATTTTGCTTATCTGAGCATTTTCAGTGTAAGTCAGCTTGAAGGTTTTAGTCTTGTCATGGTCGTTTGATGGTTTTAATCTTGTTATCGTATTTTACTAAACAT
The DNA here is from genome assembly GCA_029959085.1 of Nemophila menziesii. Classification (NCBI taxonomy): domain Eukaryota; kingdom Viridiplantae; phylum Streptophyta; class Magnoliopsida; order Boraginales; family Hydrophyllaceae; genus Nemophila; species Nemophila menziesii. Next base: position 18,081,542 of record JARWIR010000010.1, on the reverse strand, counting down.
GTTTTGCTTAGTTTGACCTTATATCCTTCAAAATTTGTTACCCATATTCTTTTTTTTTCAGCATGTTTAGAAAATCCCATTGGAAGACTATAATCAAATTAAAAAGAGTGAATATATATATACATATAATTGTTTGTATGGATTTTATATTTCGAATAAATTTTTTCTAATAGATAACATAGTCAAAATTCAGTTTTGAAAGAATATTACATATTATGAGAAAATGAATTTAAGAACAAACTAGACCTTTTGGGCAACCTTATGATATGATCTTCTTGCAAATCCAAGGTAATTTATCAAATCTTCTCAAATAAAGATATTAAATATGCTGGTCATAATTGAGGAGAGTGATTAGATACATTAAACTTTAAATATTTATAATTTAATAGAACTTATTTTTTACACGAATAATCATTATAACATTATAAAGTTTGTACATGCAGACCCAAAATCTATTGAATCCTTAATTGGTAAAGGTCAACCAGCAACATAACTATATTGAAGAAAGAAATTTGAATGAATAAATATCAACGAATTTCATCCATTACTCCTAGATTTTCCGTTTTATAATAACTAATCAATATGATGTAACATGCTGGAGTACATGAGAAGGTAAGATAATAAATAATTCCCAACCATGTGTATTACTGGATTACTCTAATCCTTATCTCTTTCTCTCAACTCAAACCTTTGAAAAAGTATAACTAATTTTGACAATTCTAAGTACTAATCATATGTTCTCTAGTTCAAGTCTCATTTTCCCATTTACATCTTAAAAGATTAAAACAATGAATGAAAAAAAATAGTTATTGATAATCAAAGCTTTGAAATTGTGACAAGAAACTTTATGCTAAAGAGGCCAAAAAGCACCTGCAAAACAACTACAATTTGGTAAACATTGAATTTGAAATTATAATTACTTTTAAATTGCCAAGATATAATCAGTTTTTACCTTAGATTTATCAAATAATAGTGAATTGCATGTTTATTATTGTAAGTTTTATAACAAGATAAAACATAAAATATCTGAGAAAAATACTTTTTTATTAATGATTATATAAATATATTGACAAAAAACATAGAAGAAACGCAACAAGTACTCATATATAGTAAACATATTTACTTTAACGTTTTGATGAACCATTTATTGAAATGTTATGACCAACTATAGAGATACCAAGGAATATAAGATATGAATTATTAGATTCAGGAAGTACATCCAATGAGGAGTAGGGAAGGTGCTTACAGAAGATCCAATATAAAGATAAAGTATGGATTGACAGTGAGAAAAAGATTATATAAATGATAAATTATTGTGAGTATGGTTTATGTATAGCCGATGTAGTGGCAGTGGTTAGGGTTTCATATATTTTTTTATGAATAACAATGATTTATATAGTGTCGATTAGAAACATAAACAAAATCTTTCTTTCTTTTTTTGTTAATTTATTTTTTAACAAAACACAAAAAAAATATAATTTAAACATACAATTTTTTTAACTCTTCCTTCCTCTTTAATATGATATGGTATTTCCAATAACTTTCTATTTATATTTGATATGATATTTCCAATAACTTATTGAATCTAATTATAGATTTTTTTTCTATTTGTATTACTTCTCTTGTTCTACGGTTGAATACGCCAGCAACAATAAAAAACCTAAATTTAAGGTAAAAAAATTAATTTTTAACACTAAAATTAGAGTAAGACTTCCCAATATTGGATGGTCCAATATATAAATTGGATATAATAACAAGACACGTGTCTATAGATTAGTTTATGAAATTCTATTAACATGGGACATGTGTTGTAAATGGCTAATAGTAATATTGGTCCATTTAATATTGGATCGAAGAATTTTTCTTAAAATTGTACAAAATTGTATTATCTTTAACCTAATCTCGATATGTCATGTTTAAAATCGATATGTGAATCTTATAGAAATTTTTACCTAGTAGTTGTGTATCTCCAAAGATCCAATCAAGAAAGTGGTTCGTATTATTTTGACATACATAAGCAACTGTTGTCCTATTAGAAAATGCTCGGACATATATCATATACTCACAAGATATCATAGATTTTGTCTGCTTTATCTTATGTTATACATATACCTTTTTTCCTTCGTTTTGCAAGCCTTCTGTCAAGCTACTGGTTAGTTAAAACTACCCTTCCTCCATTTGTGTCCGTCTCTAAGAGTTTCTTATTTGATTATTTAAAATTTATAAGGAATTATGTGCCAACTCTCAAACCATGGAATAGGCAAATAATTGGCTTTAGTTAACCATAGAGCAAGCTAAGATCACTAGATTCGATTCACAAGTCTCTCGTATTGTGAGCAGATCACACACATCAACCAGGAAACCAAACTCAAGTGGTCATTCTTAACCGTTAAATTTCAGTTTTGATTAGCCTAATAAACATTATAATCATCTTATATATGTATTTTTTTCTAGGAGGCTTGAAAGGAAGTATCAAAGGTGGAGTCCCATTTGATGTTCCAACTTATAACATCCCAGAGAAGCATATTACGTTTATTGAAAGAGCATCGTACATACTTGGACTCTCTTTAGCAGTAGCATATGCTGAATTTAAACAATAAATATTTCAACCAAAAGAGCACGAGATTTTTATAAGGCATTGGAGAGGATTCAAATTTATTGTCAAGTAAAGGTGACAGTTGTATTTTCTAATATTGGGTATGGATCAGAAAGTAGGAATCGTTCGGCTCGTTAGCGTATTCCTAACGTGGAGTGAAGTTCAGTATGTTGAGGTGATTTAATAATTAATCTTGTAAATTATTGTTTAATGTTTTACTAATACATACATATTTTAGCTATATAACATATGATGCTAATTAACATCGTAAAAAATTGAATTGGAATAGTCTAACTTGTGAGGATTTGATTGTGGCTATGAGGTCTATTAAAATAGATATTGTTAAAATGAAGAACCAGCTGATCGTGTACCTAGACTGATCAATGAGTAATTTGGTACAGGTTCATCCCAGGTGGCATATGCCAAAGAGTAAAGGGAGGAATAGGAAGAGACTTTTTAGGTTGTAATGTAGGAAGATTCAATTTGTTTGGTGTGTGTACGCTTCTAATTTATTTAAATCTGTTGGTTGTCTTTTTCAATTTATGTTTTTTTTGGGGGAATGAATATGTTTGTTTATCCTTTGGTTTTGTTGCGAAATAGCTTGTATAGGAATTTTGTTATGCCTTAGATTGTTAGCTCACTTTGAAATGAGTTGTTAGCTTTCCTCTTGAGTCCTCTCTTTCTTTCTTTATATGTATATATATATATATATATATATATATATATATATATATATATATATATATATATATATATATATATATATATATATATATATAAATTAGGTAATTTAGATTTTTTTGTGCTCTTCATATACTAATTGTGAAGAAAATTAAATTTTGAGTCAGTAGTTGAGATTACATATGTTATTGTAGAAACTACTTGGTTTAATTTTTCTCTTATGGTTCTAGTTTTTTATTTGACCATATACTAAATTTGTACAATGTAGTTAATACTAATGTATAACTTTTAAGTATATTTTTGGATTTATTGTTTTGCACCACGAATCCATGTGCAAATTACCATTATTTTACTAATTAGTATTTGAACCTTTGTTTTCGATTAATTTTTATTGTGTGAATCACACCAATAAATAGCTAAGTTGTGATATAAGGGTAGCTTTACCTCTGTTGTCCATGAGTTCGAGATTATATTATGTAATTAATTGTCTTGTTATATAACTAAAAATGTAGGATTTTTTGGAAAATTAGTTAGCCTCTATTTCCATTATTTTAGTATATAGAGAATAATGTTTTGTAGATTTATAGGAGATTACTTATTGCCACCATCTTTATGCAATAATTGGTTAACTTTTAGTTTTAGAGTTGAATTCTAAATAAATTCCACAATACCACCCATTCAAACCTATAGAATCATTTCAATGTTATAACATCCACCAAACAAAGTTCTTGAATGTAACATAATTTTCATTGTGAGATTATTTCATACGGAACTATTTATTGTTTCTAAGCTAAAAATTAAACAATTAAAATAAAATATCAGTTCAAAGCAGATATAAAATAATTTAAGAAACAATTTTTGTTCTCATACCGAAACCTGTTTCTTAAAAAAGTTGAAAAGAAGAATGAAAATTATTTTAATTTTCCTTTCTTTTTTTCATTATATAAAATGGAGGTCGTCATTATATAATGTAATTCTTATATATAATAGCAAAAAAAAATTCAAATTATTTGAAACACTATTAATCTCAACACAAAATATGCATGCTCATAAAATATGTATAAAGCGTTTATATAGTTGTTTTCATGTTATTACAATACATTGACATACACACATATAATTAAGAAAACACTAGGTTGTTTTTTTAGTACGATAAATAAATCGTCGCTCCTTATTACATAAAAAGCAAAGGAGGAACTCGCCACGATGCATAACAATCCCGCATCAAAGGCAGAACTCACCACGATGTATAACAATCCTGCGTCGTGGTCGTTTGAAGGTTTTAGTCTTGTCGTTGTCGTTTGATGGTTTTAATCTTGTTATATTGTTTTACTAAACATGTTTTGTTAGGTTTGACCTTGTATCCTTCAATATTTGTTACCCATATTCGTGTGTTTTTCAGCATGTGAAGTGAATCCCATTGGAAGACCTATAATCAAATATAAAAAGTGTGAATATATATATATATATATCTACACATATATATATCATTGTTTTTATGGATTTCATATTTCAAATAAAATTAATTTTAGTAAATAACATAACAAAAGTTCAGTTTTGAAAGAATATGTCATACTATGAGAAAATGAATTTAAGGATGAAGTATTAGATACATTCAAGTTTAAATATTTATAATCGAACTGAACTCGTTTCACACAAATGCATACCCAAAATCTATCGAATCCATCCTTAATAGGTAAAGGTCAACCAAAAACATAACTAAATTGAAGAAAGAAATTTGAGTGAATAAATATCAATGAATTTCATCCATAATTCTTAAATATTCTGTTTTATAGTAATTAATCAATATGATGTAACATATGACCAGAGTATATGATAAGGTAAGATTACAAATACTGAATTTAAAATTACAATTATTTTTAAATTGCTAAGGTATAATCGATTTTTACATCAGATTCATCAAATAATATTGAATTGATGATTATTATAAGTTTTATAATAAGATATAACATAAAATATCTAGGAATTTTTTTTTATTAATAATTACATAAATATATTGACAAAGAACATAAAAGAGAATGCTTCAAGTAATTATATATAATAAAAATATTTAATTTTACCTTTTGATGAACCATTGATTGAAATGTCATGACCAACAATCTGAGATAACAGATATACGAGATATGAATTTTTAGATTCACAGAGAAAAAACGGGGATATGAAAATGTGTACATTCATAAGGAATAGGGTGGGTGTTTACAGAAGATCAAATACAAAGAGAAATCATAGATTGACTGTGAGAAAAATATTATATAAATGACAGATTGTTGTGAGTATTGTTTTATGTATAGCCGATGTAGTGGCGGCTGTTAGGGTTTCATAGAATTTTTTAATGAATAATAATAAAGGATAAAACTTCCATGGTCCAATATTTACATCATATCCATTGATTATTATAACAAAACACCTGTCATTAGATTAACAATTTAGTTACTTTTGTTAGTTTAAAACATGGGGTATGTGTTGTTAGTTTAAAACATGGGGTATGTGTATGAATATGATTGGTGTAGGATCATATTGGATGAAAGAATTTTCCAATAATAAAATACATAGTGTCTATTAGAAACAAGAACATCTTTCTTTCTTTTTTTTGTTAGTTTTATCTTTTTTAACAAAAAAATATATAACTTAAACACACAATTCTTTTAACCTTTCCTTCCTCTTTGATATAATATGATATTTCCAAGGGTAAGACTTCAATCTAATATTGGATGGTAAAATATATAAATAAGTATCTATAGATTAGTTTATGGAATTCAATAAACATGGGACATGTGTCATAATATAAATGGTTAATCCTAATAATCATAATATTCGTACATCCAAAATTGGATTGAATAATTTTCCTATTTCCAATAACTTGTTATTGAATTTTGATATGGTATTTCCAATAACTCATTGAATCTAATTACATATTTTCTCCACTTATATTACTTCTCTTGTTCTATGGTTGGCTAACCAGTCCACTACCAAATAAAGAAAAACATAATAAAACAAAGTTGAAAGATATAAGTCAATCCAAGTACAACAAGTACATGAACCGAATACTCATCTACCCCATCAAACCATGACCAGTTTCACCTACTTTTCTTTATTCTTTCTCTTGTATCTTGTTAGATTCTCTCGAAACCCCATTAATATAATGTCAAAAATTCTATCCTCCAATATATAATATCCATTGAACACTCTATTATTCGATTCTATTAAAATAGTACAGGGTGCAATCAATAGAAAAGTCTTCAAGATATTATCTGTTGTGGCGTTACCACTATGCAGTCTGGTATACCACTCTATTAACACTATGCAGCATGAAGCCTAATCCTTTAAGGCATCTCATTGCTCATATTTTGTATTTTCAATGCTTATTCCTATAATTCTATTTAAAAAGGACTAAATAAACCAACATAACCAAGGTCTGGTCTAGTAAACATCATTGACAGATGGATAACTAAACTCAAGGTATAATAAAATGTATGGCCTAATACACATAATGACATTCATAATATTATTGGTACTGTAATTACTCATACAACATTGTTCACCTTTCTGTTTCATCTCTGTAGTACTAGGACACATAAAAAGATTATAGCTTATGCTCATAGTTATTTGGAGTGTTAATGACATCAAAATCTGTCATGTAAAGGTGTTCATGCATCTTCTTGATGTATAATTCTTGAGATAGGGACAATACAAATTTAAACATTCTTTAAGAATCATAACATCAAGAACAGAATTCACAGTTCTAATACCTTTCACATCAACAAAAACAAAATATAACAACTCCTTAATTTTGACAAATCACATGTCATTCTTAACTTGTACGATATCATCTACATAACGAGATATATTCACAAACTTTTTTATCGAACTTTTGATATGTAGAACAAGCGATATTCACATATCATTTAATAAATTACTAATTGAAATGACTCATGAGTCTTAGAAAGTCACTGTCTTGAGTATGTTAAAGACCATAAATCATATCTAAATATTGTTCCTTTATGTTTGTTCTTTTTTTATTCTCCACTGAGAAATGTAGTTTTGACATCCATCTAGTTCAAATCATAATCGAGATGCACCACAACAACTAGTATATAACCAAATGAGGTAAATCTCTTAACAATAGAAAAAATGTTTATCCCAAAAAAAAAACAATTTCTTCCTTGTAATATAGCCTTTTTGCCATTAGACGAGATTTGTACCTCTTAACTGAAGTGTCTAGTTTTCTTCTCATTTCAAGAATCTATTTATTCTCAATCACTTTGTGTCTTTGGGAAGATCTACCAACGTTTTGAATTGATTTTCTTCCTTGTCTCCATCTTGCGTATACGATATGAAGAGTTCATGTACTCTTTGAGTTTCTTCTTTGTCTTATAGATATATCATACAGATTCATCCATGGATCTTAAATCAACAACAAAAAACTATCCCTCGATGATTCCTTATAGGTGAAGTTATTGTGAAACAAATTTACTAGATGATGCAATAATTTATTTTGAGCTAAAATTGAGGCAACATTGCCTTCCTCGTGCATGTGGTACCTTATCTAGTAACATATTTAATTGCATACATCCGTTCACCTTTATTGAGGAAAAACATTACTATCCAAATGTAACATCGTGTAACTCAGACTTAATAAATTCCATTATTATATTCAACCTTGAACACATATCATTTAAAGTCTTTGTATATCTTCTAAAGAAATCATTCTTACCTTTTTGTGACCCAACTTTCTATATTCATTGGATAAGTCACAAACTTACCAACCCTCACGAGATCAAGTATGAAAGGTCATATTTCTTTTGGCCATAATTCATACGGAGTTTATGGAAGTAAGTTTGTGGATACGCGAATAAGTATATGAGTAGAAATAAAAACTTTTCTTCTAACCATATATTGAGAGATTAATTTGATCAATTATATACCTTAATCAAAAGAGTTACATTCCTCCTTTTACCTACTATTCCATGTCGTTGGATGTGAAAAATCATAAAAGTATTTATGATCCCATTCTCATCACACCATTATTTAAAATCCCTTAAATAGATTCCATGATCACGGTTTTTTCTCAAGGTTTTACCCTTCCTCTCTATCTGATTCTCAAATTTATAATTAACAAATTTGTGAAGCAACTAAGTGCTTCTAATTTGCAAGAAATCTGATAGATATCACTAAATCGTGTGAAATCATCTATAAGGTAATGAATTAGTATACCCCACATCTTGTTAACCCAGTGAGTCTACAAATGTTAGAACGGATTAACTCCAACGGATATTGAAACATTTAGCTTAAGCTTTCCAAAAAAAGTCAGACTACTTTTATTACTAGGCAGTATCCACAGTGTGGCCAAAGAATTTCATCAAGTGAATAAAATGAATATCCTTCTCCAACAATGTTGTTCGGGTCATAACTATTATGACATAGCCTAATATTTTATAGTATTTTTCAGTATATTTAGTTATATAAAAGAAATTCATAGAAAATCAACTACTATCAAAATAATAGTTCTTGTAGTCAACCTTTTCCATATACCAAAGAACCATTTATTCTAAATGTAGTTTCAAATTATGCATAATATTTATTGTTTGTTCTGAACATGGGTACTGGATCTAATCCCTAAAGAGCAATAAATGAGACCAAATTGTGCCTAAAATTTGTACACTAAGATATCATGTAGATACAAGGTTTGACCACTTCGCAAGCTCAACTACTTGTGCCAATCCGTTGACTTCAATATTATTGTTGTCATTTACATATATACATCTTATACCAATTCAAATTTTCATTCATTGTGTATTATATAGGTCTCTCAATCTTTTGTCACAAGGTCTATTGCTCCTAAGTCAATAATTCACATAGGGTAAGATCAATTAGCAACATGGTTCTAGCAATAGATGCAAAAATCATAAGAAGAAGATAGTTCTACTATATTAGGCTCGCAAGTTATATGACACAAATTTTCATAAATGTAGCATCTCATCTTACTCTTTTATTTCTTATGATCATACTTTATTTTTTTGTGACTAATCTTGATCTTCTTAGAACCAGATATATCACCCTTTTTCTTTGCTCTATATTTCAATTTTGTATGAGAGCTAGACTTAGTAATATATGTTAAACTATGAAGCCATGAAACCTTAGTTACACTCATTCTCGAGTACAACACAAGTAGCATCATCAAACATATTGATGTTATTATGAGTCATTCACTTTTTGATACTTCCAATTATTTGAAAGAGATTGATGATTACTTGAATTTGTTGTTCATAATTGAAGATATCACCAGATGTATAGACTGTCCTAGTCACTTTAAACATCGCTCCTAGATGTGTTAAATTCCATTACCATGTTTCTTTTTATGAGTATAGTCATTCCTGTTAACTAACACAACATCGACATGGTAGTATCTTATCATCTCCTAAATAGCATACCCATATCTTTTAAGTGGTAGGATACTTGTGATACTAAAAAACTAAGTAACACATATAACTTATCAATATTACTAGAATAATAGAGTATTTATAAATCCGAAACTTGATAAGTTATATGGTTCTCATGTGATGAATTGGAAGCCTTCCTCAAGCTCAAATATCACATTATTAACAATATCATATTCTAGTTCCTCGAGTATTCAATGTACCTCGAGTTCTCATATGGTATAGTTATATCACCATTCATCCTTATCCTTCTTTTAAGGTCTAAAAGATGTTACATATAGCCATTTTCTAGTATATCTAGGTATTTTCTTTAATATATAAAATATATCAAATGATACCATTGTCTCAAAATGCAAATTGAACTCGTAAACAAAAAACAAAAGAAGTGAAACAGAAAGTTCCCTATATTCTCAATCATGAATCACCATACTTTTGTTTATCTAGTTATAATTCAATTTCATCAAGACAAAATGATAAGTTCCCTACAGATCTTCCACTATTCTAATACAATTAATTAATATGGAATAAACTAGACCCGTATGGTTTAGTAGTTTTGGGATCAAACATATCCATAAAATAACCCAATTTTCAATATATATATATATACATATGGAATTGACAAAATATAATATATTAACTAGCAAGTCATGTATCAAACATATTTAAGATACATTTTACCTCGTAAAAAAGCTATCTAGCGTTTCACATTTATATTGTGTTACACGGAAGCATGGTTACAAAACTAAGATCATATTTAGCATAATACAATCATAAGTACACATGCTTATAATTAAGACATATGGTCATATACATCAAACATGATAAAATAACACAATGGTCAAATTACACCAGTTTCATATATAAGTCTAGGGCAAAGATATTTTTCTTCTATGTCAAATAGTCATAAAATTAAGTATAAAGATAATAGAACCAATGGTGAACATGAACGAGATATATGATTCTGGAGTGAAGGAGTGTAGAATTTGTTCTATTCGCACAATGTAACTAGTTAAAAGAATCTAGTATAGTGGTGGAGTGATTTTGTCTCCTTTGATCAGGTTGGTTAACAATTCAAACCACACCAGTTAAAAAACCTTCAACTGTGTTTTAAAAAAAAAAAAATCGAACCACAATAGTTAAAAAACTTTCAACCATTTTTTTTTATTTTTTTAAAATATATCGGTGACCATCATCTCCCAATACACAAATCAAAGAACCAAAAACTACTCTTATCCCAAAAGTTAGAGTATATTACGTTCAATGTAGTTTGATGTTGGAAGTTCAAATCACCAAAACTGTTAAAATCGTTTATTTTCGGAAACAAATCTGTCCAACAAAAGAAAACCATTGCGCCAATTAAACAAAAGAAGAAAGGAGTGCAGCGGAAATATCAGTTTAGTATTACCCAGAGGATGATAGTTCTCCCTTTCTTTTTTTTAATTCGTTGGAAAACTGAAACAATTTTTTTTCAAAATTAAAACAAAATGATACAATAACCAACAACGCGTGGAGCTCAGCTGTTAAATTTGTCTATGCATCAACTTTGTGGTTGGCAGTTTAATGACTCTACCGTATTATGCATCAACTCGTTTGTTAAAAAAATATGATTATATCATTATTTCTATTGTATTTTTCAGTTAATTAGTATGAGATGAACATTTTATGCTTGAAACTGGCAATGGGTATGAACTCTAATTAATTATTAGTTTTGTTTGGGCTTTTTGGGATGATTAAATTATTGATCATTTATAAGTAGTTTGAGGTTTTCGTCTAACACCCGGATGAGGGTTTGGATTTTCAGAAATAGTATGTAAACACCTATTGCGCGGCATTTAAGCGAACGGTCTTGTCTGCTAGGTAGTCAGTAGGGACAGGGAAATTAATGAGAATTACTCAATTCAGCCTTATTCTAATAACAAGATAATGATTTATTAGGAGGATTACTCGCAAGGATCAAACATTTAATTCCTATTTTCTATTCTCTTTTGTAGTTTAATTTAATTGCATTTTAGTTAGTCATTTAATTATTTTTACTTTAGTCCTTCATTGAAAATGCAGCATTTATATTAACTTGCTAACTCTGCATTACATTGAATTCGAGACACGGTTAATATAATCTTGGTAGTACCCGGGGAATGATAACCTTGAGGTTATCATATTTTTACTTTAAGACAACCCATAAGCTTGCGTGCAGTCACAGTTCTATAGGTACGAAAAATAAATAAAGGAAATATTATGATAAATGCACGAAAAAAATTATCAAACACTTTTACAAAGGAATAATTTGAAAATAGTATAACCCAAACATTTTTTTAAAATTTTAACTAACAAAATTATTATATATAATAGCAAAAAAATATTTTCTAAATATTTAAAATACTATTAATCTGAACACAAATTATGGATGCTCATAAGATATATATATATAAAGTGTATGTAACACCTAAAGACTTTAATATTGTTTTTTATATGCCATATATAGTTATTTTCATGTTATTACAATACATTGTGACATACACACATATCTTTAACGTATTTGCTGGTTATTTTGCTTATCTGAGCATTTTCAGTGTAACTTAACTTGAAGGTTTTAGTCTTGTCATGGTCGTTAGATGGTTTTAATCTGATCGTATTTTACTAAACATGTTTTGTTTAGTTTGACCTTATATCCTTCAAAAAATTTTACCCATATTCTTTTTTTTAAACATGTTTAGAAAATCCCATTGGAAGACTATAATCAAATTAAAAAGTGTGAATATATATATATATATATACATATAACTGTTTGTATGGATTTTATATTTCGAATAAATTTTTTCTAATAGAAAACATAGTAAAAATTCAGTTTTGAAAGAATATTACCTATTATGAGAAAATAAAGTTAAGAACGAACTAGACCTTTTGGGCAACCTTATGATATGATCTTCTTGCAAATCCAAGGTAATTTATCAAATCTTCTCCAATAAAGATATTACACATCCTGGTCATGACTGACGAGAGTGATTAGATACATTAAACTTTAAATATTAATAATTTAATAGAACTTATTTCTTACACGAATAATCATTATAACATTATAAAGTTTGTACATGCACACCTAAAATCTATCGAACCCTTAATTGGTAAAGGTCAACCAGCAACATAACTATATTGAAGAAAGAAATTTGAATGATTAAATATCAATGAATTTCATCCAATACTCCTAGATTTTCCGTTTTATAATAACTAATCAATATGATGTAACATGCTGGAGTATATGATGAGGTAAGATAATAATTAATTCCCAACCATGTGTATTACCAGATTACTCTAATCCTTATCTCTTTCTCTCAACTCAAATCTTTAAAAAAGTCTAACTAATTTTGACAATTCTAAGTACTAATCATATGTTCTCTAGTTCAAGTCTCATTTTCCCATTTACATCTTAAAAGATTAAAACAATGAACGAAAAAAATAGTTATTGATAATCAAAGCTTTGAAATTGTGACAAGAAACTTGATGCTAAAGAGGCCAAAAAGCACCTGCAAAACAACTACAATTTGTTAAACATTGAATTTGAAATTATAATTACTTTTAAATTGCCAAGATATAATCATTTTTTACCTTAGATTTATCAAATAATAGTGAATTGCATGTTTATTATTGTAAGTTTTATAACAAGAAAAAACACAAAATATCTGAGAAAAATACTTTTTTATTAATGATTATATAAATATATTGACAAAAAACATAGAAGAAACGCAACAAGTAATTATATATAGTAAACATATTTACTTTAACGTTTTGATGAACCATTTATTGAAATGTTATGACCAACTATTAGAGATACTAGAAATATAAGATACGAATTATTAGATTCAGGAAGTACATCCAATGAGGAGTAGGGCCAATATAAAGAGAATGTATAGCTTGACATTGAGAAAAAGATTATATAAATGATAAATTATTTTGAGTATGGTTTATGTATAGCCGATGTAGTGGCAGTGGTTAGGGTTTCATATAATTTTTTACAAATAATAAAGAGTATCAACTAGCAAAGAATTTCGTTCAGAATTTTTTCTTAAAAAGCACAAATACGATTTAACAGAGTCAAATCTATCGATGATGTGTATGTGGAGGTGGTTGATGAACCTGACCAGCCTGTAAATGAGCCTACTGCCTCGTATTCATTTCCAGACAGAGCCCCACCAATTCTTTTCTTCTTCTTCTATATTCATGAAACCTGGTGGTGGTAGCGGTGGTAGTGGTGATAGTGGTGGTGCTATATTCTCTACCGGGTTTGAAGAAGAGGCCTGGTGGTGAAGAAAAGCCCGATTGTTGTCCGACATTGTCCCTACTTGTTGACTCCCACCAATCCCTTCGTGGCCAACTTCCTGTTGAACAGAAATAAATCAGTACCGGGCCGGGCTTCATATCAAATGGTTACTTCAAGGGGCAAAACTGTAAATTACCTGTTGTTCATATTGTTGTAGGAGCCTACATGTGAATCTTGCACTAGATTAAAATAACAATCAGTGTTTGCCATTAGTGCTACACCTCTATGGCTTTGTGTCTTCAACGACCCAGATCTCATCTCAGATGAACCATTTCTGACAGTTAGATCTTCATCACTCTCCGTTACAACTTTCTATGAACCATCTAATAAAAATACAACATCATTTACGTCCTCCTTCACCTTTTTTAACACCTAAAAAAATAATTATAAAGTTCCATTATTACTTCAAAATTAAAATCCACATAAAATTAAAATTATCTTAAACATCTTTTGATCAATATGTATGTATTCGAATGTAAGATTAGCATTACAATACACACACCTCCAACATGGTACCCTTGAATTTATCTCCATAAAATTCTCATAATCAAAACACTTTCACAGAAAAAAAAACAAATTAATAAAAACTAAAATAAACACACAAAAAAAATATAGAAACTCACCTGAAGATGCTTACATAAATGACCTTTAACAGAAATCTTTATACGAGTCGAGCTGTTAAAATAAATAAATTATTACGAAAAAATGTTTTTTCTTCTTTCCATAAATATATAATTACAAAGACACGTACCTTATAGGACATTTCAATGATATTAAAGATGGTCCCACAGTTAAATCACAATCTATACACATTCAAATAAAAAATGTAATTTAAATAATTTTATTCTCACTAATGTACTAATAATAATATATACCTGAATCTGGAGTTAAAAGACTTGGTTGTACATAAGTTTCAAGGGTAGAATGGTTAGGTGAATCTATCATACTCATAGCACCAATAATTACAATATAACGACCTACAAAATATTTTCAAAGACATTTTACGTGTCAATTAAAAGTGGGAATCCATCCTTAATAGGTAAAGGTCAACCAACAACATAACTAAATTGAAGAAAGAAATTTGAGTGAATAAATATCAATGAATTTCATCCATAATTCTTAAATATTCTGTTTTATAGTAATTAATCAATATGATGTAACATATGACTAGAGTATATGATAAGATAAGATTACAAATAATTACTCTAATCTTTATCTTTTTCTCTCAACTCAAACCTTTAAAAAAAGTCGAACTAATTTTGAAAATCAATAGAACTAATCATTTTTTTCTCTATTTCAAGTCTCATTTTCCAACTTATATCTTAAAAGATCAAAACAGTGAATGAAAAAAATAGTTTTTAATAATCCAAGCTTTAAAATTGTTGAATTAATAACCATTTCTCGTCTTTGTAAAACTTAATGCTAAAAAGGCTAAATGACACCTGCAAAACATCTAAAAAAATTTAAACATTGAATTTAAAATTACAATTATTTTTAAATTGCTAAGGTATAATCAATTTTTACATCAGATTCATCAAATAATATTGAATTGATGATTATTGTAAGTTTTATAATAAGAAATAATATAAAATATCTACATAAACAATTTTTTTATTAATAATTACATAAATATATTGACAAAGAACATAAAAGAGAACGCTTCAAGTAATTATATATAATAAAAATATTTAATTTTACCTTTTGATGAACCATTGATTGAAATGTCATGATCAACAATCTGAGATAACAGACATACAAGATATGAATTTTTAGATTCACAGAGAAAAAACGGGGATATGAAAATGTGTACATTCATAAGGAATAGGGTGGGTGTTTACAGAAGATCAAATACAAAGAGAAATTATAGATTGACAATGAGAAAAATATTATATAAATGACAGATTGTTGTGAGTATTGTTTATGTATAGCCGATGTAGTGGCGGCGGTTAGGGTTTCATAGAATTTTTTAGTGAATAATAATAAAATACATAGTGTCTATTAGAAACAAGAACATCTTTCTTTCTTTTTTTGTTAGTTTTATCTTTTTTAACAAAAAAATATATAATTTAAACACACAATTCTTTTAACCTTTCCTTCCTCTTTGATATAATATGATATTTCCAATGGTAAGACTTCAATCTAATATTGGATGGTAAAATATATAAATAAGTATCGTTTGATATAATAACAAGACACATGTCTATAAATTAGTTTATGTAATTCAATAAACATGGGAAATGTGTCATAATATAAATGGTTAATCCTAATAATCATAATATTGGTAAATCCAAAATTTGATTGAATAATGTTCCTATTTCCAATAACTTGCTATTGAATTTTGATATGATATTTCCAATAACTCATTAAATTTAATTACATATTTTCTCCACTTATATTACTTCTCTTGTTCTATGGTTGGCTAACCAATCCACTACCAAATAAAGAAAAACATAATAAAACAAAGTCGAAACATATAAGTCAATCCAAGTACAACAAGTACATGGACCGACTACTCATCTACTCCATCAAACCATGACCAGATTCACCTACTTTTATTTATTCTTTCTCTTGTATCGTGTTAGATTCTCTCGAAACCCCATTAATATAATGTCAAAAATTCAATCCTCCAATATATAATCTCCATTGAACACTCTATTATTCCATTCTATTAAAATAGTACAGGGTGCAATCAATAGAAGAGTCTTCACGATATTATCTGTTGTGGCTTTACCACTATGCAGCTTGGTAAACCACTCTATTAACACTATGCAGCATGAAGCCTAATCCTTTTAAGGCATCTCATTGCTCATATTTTGGATTTTCAATGCTTATTCCTATAATTCTATTTAAAAAGGACTAAATAAACCAACATAACCGATGTCTGGTCTAGTAAACATCATTGACAAATGGATAACTAAACTCAAGGCATAACAAAATGTATGGCCTAATACACATCATGACATTCATAATATTATTATTGGTACTGTAATTACTCATACAACATTGTTATCCTTTCTGTTTCATCTCTGTAGTACTAGGACATATAAAATGATTATAGCTTATGCTCATAGTTATTTGGAGTGTTAATGACATCAAAATCTGTCATGTAAAGGTGTTCATGCATCTTCATGATGTATAATTCTTGAGATAGGGACAACACAAATTTAAACATTCTTTAAGTATCATAACATCAAGAACAGAATTCATAGTTCTAATACCTTTCACATCAACAAAAAAATTAATATAACAACTCCTTAATTTTGACAAATAACATGTCATTCTTAACTTGTACGATATCATCTACATAACGAGATATATTCACAAACTTTTATATGGAACTTTTGATATGTAGAACAAGTGATATTTCACATATCATTTAAAAAATTACTAATTGAAATGACTCATGAGTCTTAGAAAGTCACTGTCTTGAGTATGTTAAAGACCATAAATCATATCTAAATATTGTTCCTTTATGTTTATTCTTTTTTTATTCTCCACTGAGAAATGTAGTTTTGACATCCATCTAGTTCAAATCATAATCAAGATGCACCACAACAACTAGTATATAACCAAATGAGGTAAATCTCTTAACAATAGAAAAAATGTTTATCCCAAAAAAAAAGAATTTCTTCCTTGTATTATAGCCTTTTTGCCATTAGACGAGATTTGTACCTCTTAACTGAAGTGTCTAGTTTTCTTCTCATTTCAAGAATCTATTTATTCTCAATCACTTTGTGTCTTTGGGAAGATCTACCAACTTTTTGAATTGATTTTCTTCATTGTCTCCATCTTGCGTAGTACGATATGAAGAGTTCATGTACTCTTTGAGTTTCTTCTTTGTCTTATAGATATATCATACAGATTCATCCATGGATCTTAAATCAACAACAAAAAACTATCCCTCGATGATTCCTTATAGGTGAAGTTATTGTAAAACAAATTTACTAGATGATGCAATAATTTATTTTGAGCTAAAATTGAGGCAACATTGGCTTCCTCGTGCATGTGGTACCTTATCTAGTAACATATTTAATTGCATACATCTGTTTTATTCTCATTTAATTATTGTAAAATTAAATTTTTAACAACCGCACCTTTATTGAGGAAAAACATTACTATCCAAATGTAACATCGTGTAACTCAGACTTAATAAATTCCATTATTATATTCAACCTTGAACACATATCATTTAAAGTCTTTGTATATCTTCTAAAGAAATCATTCTTACCTTTTTGTGACCCAACTTTCTATATTCATTGGATAAGTCACAAACTTACCAACCCTCACGAGATCAAGTATGAAAGGTCATATTTCTTTTGGCCATAATTCATACGGAGTTTATGGAAGTAAGTTTGTGGATACGCGAATAAGTATATGAGTAGAAATAAAAACTTTTCTTCTAACCATATATTGAGAGATTAATTTGATCAATTATATACCTTAATCAAAAGAGTTACATTCCTCCTTTTACCTACTATTCCATGTCGTTGGATGTGAAAAATCATAAAAGTATTTATGATCCCATTCTCATCACACCATTATTTAAAATCCCTTAAATAGATTCCATGATCACGGTTTTTTCTCAAGGTTTTACCCTTCCTCTCTATCTGATTCTCAAATTTATAATTAACAAATTTGTGAAGCAACTAAGTGCTTCTAATTTGCAAGAAATCTGATAGATATCACTAAATCGTGTGAAATCATCTATAAGGTAATGAATTAGTATACCCCACATCTTGTTAACCCAGTGAGTCTACAAATGTTAGAACGGATTAACTCCAACGGATATTGAAACATTTAGCTTAAGCTTTCCAAAAAAAGTCAGACTACTTTTATTACTAGGCAGTATCCACAGTGTGGCCAAAGAATTTCATCAAGTGAATAAAATGAATATCCTTCTCCAACAATGTTGTTCGGGTCATAACTATTATGACATAGCCTAATATTTTATAGTATTTTTCAGTATATTTAGTTATATAAAAGAAATTCATAGAAAATCAACTACTATCAAAATAATAGTTCTTGTAGTCAACCTTTTCCATATACCAAAGAACCATTTATTCTAAATGTAGTTTCAAATTATGCATAATACTTATTGTTTGTTCTGAACATGGGTACTGGATCTAATCCCTAAAGAGCAATAATGAGACCAAATTGTGCCTAAAATTTGTACACTAAGATATCATGTAGATACAAGGTTTGACCACTTCGCAAGCTCAACTACTTGTGCCAATCCGTTGACTTCAATATTATTGTTGTCATCTACATATATACATCTTATACCAATTCAAATTTTCATTCATTGTGTATTATATTGGTCTCTCAATCTTTTTTCACAAGGTGTATTGCTCCTAAGTCAATAATTCACATAGGGTAAGATCAATTAGCAACATGGTGCTAGCAATAGATGCAAAAATCATAAGAAGAGGATAGTTCTACTATATTAGGCTCGCAAGTTATATGACACAAATTTTCATAAATGTAGCATCTCATCTTACTCTTTTATTTCTTACGATCATACTTTATTTTTTTGTGACTAATCTTGATCTTCTTAGAACCAGATATATCACCCTTTTTCTTTGCTCTATATTGCAATTTTGTATGAGAGCTAGACTTAGTAATATATGTTCATCTATGAAGCCATGAAACCTTAGTTACACTCATTCTCGAGTACAACACAAGTAGCATCATCAAACATATTGATGTTATTATGAGTCATTCACTTTTTGATACTTCCAATTATTTAAAAGAGATTGATGATTACTTGAATTTGTTGTTCATAATTGAGGATATCACCAGATGTATAGACTTTCCTAGTCACTTTAAACATCGCTGCTAGATGTGTTAAATTCCATTACCATGTTTCTTTTTATGAGTATAGTGTCAACTAACACAACATCGACATGGTAGTATCTTATCATCTCCTAAATAGCATACCCATATCTTTTAAGTGGTAGGATACTTGTGATACTAAAAAACTAAGTAACACATATAACTTATCAATATTACTAGAATAATAGAGTATTTATAAATCCGAAACTTGATAAGTTATATGGTTCTCATGTGATGAATTGGAAGCCTTCCTCAAGCTCAAATATCACATTATTAACAATCTCATATTCTAGTTCCTCGAGTACTCAATGTACCTCGAGTTCTCATATGGTATAGTTATATCACCATTCATCCTTATCCTTCTTTTAAGGTCTAAAAGATGTTACATATAGCCATTTTCTAGTATATCTAGGTATTTTCCTTAATATATCAAATATATTCAATGATACTATTGTCTCAAAATGCAAATTGAACTCGTAAACAAAAAACAAAAGAAGTGAAACAGAAAGTTCCCTATATTCTCAATCATGAATCACCATACTTTTGTTTATCTAGTTATAATTCAATTTCATCAAGACAAAATGATAAGTTCCCTACAGATCTTCCACTATTTTAATTAATATGGAATAAACTAGACCCGTATGGTTTAGTAGTTTTGGAATCAAACATATCCATAAAATAACCCAATTTTCAATATATATATATATATATATATATACATATGGAATTGACAAAATATAATATACTAACTAGCAAGTCATGTATCAAACATATTTAAGATACATTTTACCTCGTAAAAAAGCTATCTAGCGTTTCACATTTATATTCTGTTACACGGAAGCATGGTTACAAAACTAAGATCATATTTAGCATAATACAATCATAAGTACACATGCTTATAATTAAGACATATGGTCATATACATCAAACATGATAAAATAACACAATGGTCAAATTACACCAGTTTCATATATAAGTCTAGGGCAAAGATATTTTTCTTCTATGTCAAATAGTCATAAAATTAAGTATAAAAATAATAGAACCAATGGTGAACATGAACGAGATATATGATTCTGGAGTGAAGGAGTGTAGAATTTGTTCTATTCGCACAATGTAACTAGTTAAAAGAATTTAGTATAGCGGTGGAGTGGTTTTGTCTCCTTTGATCAGGTTGGTTAACAATTCAAACCACACTAGTTAAAAAACCTTCAACTGTGTTTTTTTTTTTTTTAAAAAAAAATTCGAACCACAATAGTTAAAAAACTTTTAACCATTTTTTTTTATTTTTTAAAAATATTACGTTCAATGTAGTTTGATGTTGGAAGTTCAAATCACCAAAACTGTTAAAATTGTTTATTTTGGGAAACAAATCTGTCCAAGAAAAGAAATACATTGCGCCAATTAAACAAAAGAAGAAAGGAGTGCAGCGGAAATATCAGTTTAGTATTACCCAGAGGATGATAGTTCTCCTTTTCTTTTTTTTAATTCGTTGGAAAACTGAAACAATTTTTTTCAAAATTAAAACAAAATGATACAATAACCAACAACGCGTGGAGCTCAGCTGTTAAATTTGTCTATGCATCAACTTTGTGGTTGGCAGTTTAATGACTCTGTCGTATTATGCATCAACTCGTTTGTTAAAAAAATATGATTATATCATTATTTCTATTGTATTTTTCAGTTAATTAGTATGAGATGAACATTTTATGCTTGAAACTGGCAATGGGTATGAACCCTAATTAATTATTAGTTTTATTTTGGCTTTTTGGGATGATTAAATTATTGATCATGTATAAATAGTTTGAGGTTTTCGTCTAACACCCGGATGAGGGGTTGGATTTTCAGAAATAGTATGTAAACACCTATTGCGCGGCATTTAAGCGAACGGTCTTGTCTGCTAGGTAGTCAGTAGGGACAGGTAAATTAATAAGAATTACTCAATTCAGCCTTATTCTAATAACAAGATAATAATTTATTAGGAGGATTACTCGCAAGGATCAAACATTTAATTCCTATTTTCTATTCTCTTTTGTAGTTTAATTTAATTGCATTTTAGTTAGTCATTTAATTATTTTTACTTTAGTCCTTCATTGAAAGTGCAGCATTTATATTAACTAGCTAACTCTGCATTACATTGAATTCGAGACACGGTTAATATAATCTTGGTAGTACCCGGGAAATGTTAACCTTGAGGTTATCATATTTTTACTTTAAGACAACCCATAAGCTTGCGTGCAGTCACGGTCCTATAGGTCGCAAATTATTATCACACTTGAAACCGCAACACCAACCTTATAAAGGTGCATGCTATCTTGGTCATCATATCGACTTATTTATTCCTCAAATGTATATCAACTCAACAACCGACATTATTGGGTGTTGATTCTTCACTTCAATTCTCTGTATATAAATACACATAGTTGGTTCCTAAAGTTTCACCTTAATTGATATTTTTTTGGTCAAATGGTTATACTCACTATTCGTTGGTAGTCACAAACAATGAATGTCCTCTGCCATAGTTTTGAATATATGAAAGGAAAAGAACAAAACTATGTGGGAGTACATTTATCAATTTGGTTGATCTAAATTGAGAATAATAGTGTTTGGCAATATAAATTGCAAAAAGATAAAATAATTTTATTTTAGAAAAATTATATGTGTTATAGAAAGACTTGTGTGATTAAATGAGTGACCTTTTTATATTATACCATCTTTATTTACATTAAATATGAATGTGTTCTATTTAAAATATGAGTGCTAAAGTGTTTTTGTTCTATTGAGTATCCAAATCTATAAAATTTTGATAATTAAGGGATTTGCTAAAGAAACTTGTGAAATTATAACTTAACCATTACTTAAGTGGGAGCTTCATTTGATATATTCCACAAGTAAATTTTTGCTCCCTCTTAATGTAACTTTATTTTGGAATAAATCATAATATATTAACAAAAGTAATGGGAAGGAATTACATCTTCATAACTTATATAATCAACTCCACTCAAATAATAAAAACATTATTGACTATAATAGACTACCCATGATAACTATTAAGTAAACATCGTGTAATACGAATTGAACTAAATAGATAGGGGAAATCTTGCGAGTAGTTCTTTAAATTAGTCTAATTTAGAGTGTAGACTACAAACTTACAAAAAATTTACTAATCAATTTTTGCCGAAATTTGATTTTACGTGGCTAGAATTTAAGTTGCTCAATCACTGCATAATTATGGCTGCGGAAGAATAACCATTATGGAGTTGTGACATATGTTTTAGGCTTGGTTCATCTAAGATTTATAACTACAACAAATTTTTGACAGAAATATTTTATAGCTGCAGTATTTAATTTTAGGTATTGATACGTCAGTAGTTGTTCATGGGCACCTTTACGAGCTGTCTAACGTCATTAAAAAGCATCCATAGGAAACTGCTTAGAAGGTTGTTGGTAATTCGAAGATTGTTGTTTTATTGATAGGTTCTATACTTCATACTTAATAAATTATACAAGGTATCACTTCATAAATTATTTAGTTTATCAAACGATTTACTATAAATTAATTGATATAGAGGAAGTAAAATATTGTGATATATGCACGGAAAAAAATTATTAAACACTTTTGCAAAAAGAATAATTTGTAAATAGTATAACCCAAATTTTTTTTAAAATTTTAATTTTTATAGAAACAATTTTTGTTCTCATATCAAAACATGATTCTTTTTTTTAATTAAAAAACATGTTTCTTGAAAAGGTTGAAAAGAAGAATGAAAATTATTTTCTTTTTCCTTTCTTATTTCCATTATATAAAATGGATGTCGTCATTATATAACATAATTCTTATGTATAATAGAAAAAATATAATTTCTAAATATTTGAAGCACTATTAATCTCAACACAAAATATGCTTGCTCATAATATACATATAAAGTGTTTAAAGACTTTATTAGTGTTTTTTTATGTAAAGCCATATATAGTTGTTTTTATGTTATTACAATACATTGTGACTTACAAACATATCATTAAGGATATTTGAGGTGGTTATTTGGCATATATGAACGTTTCCAGTGTAATTTAGCTTGAACGTCATGGTATATACTAGATTGTTTTTTCCATGATATATAAATCATCGCTCCTTATTAATCCCGCGTCGTGGCCGTTTGAAGGTTTTATTCTTGTCGTGCTCGTTTGATGGTTTTAATCTTGTTTTCGTATTTTACTAAACATGTTTTGTTTAGTTTGACTTTATATTCTTTAATAATTGTCACTCATATTCGTGTTTTTCAGCATAAATAGAAAATCCCATTGGAAGACTATAATCAGATATAAAAAGTGTGACTATATATATAATTTTTTTATGGATTTTATATTTTAAATAATATTTTTTAGTAAATAACATAATAAAAATTCAGTTTTAAAATAATATGACATACTATGAGAAAATGAATTTAAGGATGAACTATACCTTTTAGGCAACCTTATGATCTAATCTTCTTGTGAATCCAAAGTAATTTCTCAAATCTTTTCTAATAAAGAACACATCCTGGTCATGATTAACGGAGTGATTAAATACATTCATTTTTAACTATTTATAATTTAGTTGAACTCATTTCTTACACGAATAATCATTATACATTAAAAAGTTTGTATATGCACACCCAAAATCTATCGAACCCTTAATAGTAAAGGTCAACCAACAATATAACTAGATTGAAGAAAAAAATTTGAATGAATAAATATCAATGGATTTCATCCATTATTCCTAAATAATACGTTTTATAATAATTAATCAATATGATGTAACATATGACTGGAGTATATGATAAGGTAAGATTATATAAAATTCATAGCCCTGTGTATTCCTGGATTATTCTAGTCTTTATCTCTCTCTCTCTCTTAACTCAAACCTTTAAAAAAATCTAACTAATTTTGATATTTATTATAACTAATCATCTTTTCTCTATTTCAAGTCTCATTTTCCCACTTATATCTTAAAAGATTAAAATAATGAATGAAAAAATAGTTATTAGTAATCCAAGTTTAAAATAATTAAATTAATGACAAGAACCAAATTATTTTAAGAAACATTTCTTGACTTTGTAAAGCATTATGCTAAAAAGGCCAAATGACACATGCAACACATCTAAAAATTGTTGAATTTAAATTATAATTACTTTTAAATTTCTAAGATATAATCGATTTTTACCTCAGATTCATCAAATAATAGTGAATTGCATGATTATTATTGTAATTTTTATAACAAGAAAGGACATAGAATATCTAAGAAAAATAATTTTTTTTTATTAATGAAACATAAAATAAACGCTACAAATAATTATATATAATAAAAAATATTCAGTTTAACCCTTTGATGTTGATTCAAATGTCATGAACAACTATTTGAGATACCAAGAATACAAGATATGAATTATTAGATCCACGAAGAAAAAAAAGAGATATACATCCAATGAGGAGTAGGACGACTGTTTACATAAGATCAAATACAAAGAGAAATTATAGATTGACTATATAGGGTCAGTTCGAAAACAAGAACAACATCTTTCTTTCTTCTTTTTGTTAGTTTTATTTTTCTTAACAAAAACAATATATAACTTAAACACACAATTCTTTTTACTCTTCCTTCATCTTTGATATGATATTATATTTCCAATTACTTTCTATTAATATTTTTTATGATATTCCCACTAACTTATTGAATCTAATTACATATTTTCTCCACTTGAATTCCTTCTCTTGTTCTATGGTTGGATACGCCAGCAACAATGGAAATCCCAAATCTAAGGGAAAAATTTAATTTTTACCATTAAAACTATTACAAAATCGTATTATTTTAAACCTAATCTCGATATGTAATGTTTGAAGTTGATATTTGAATCTTGTATATAAATTCTTACCTAATAGTTGTGTATCTCCAAAGATCCACTCAAGAAAGAGGTTTTTATTAATTTAACATTGTTAATCAACTATCGTGCAATTGGAAAATGCTCGGACATATACCTTATACTCACGAGATATCATAGATTTTGTCTACTTTATTTTATGTTATACATATTTGAAATTTACATTATAATAGATACATAAGTACAAGAAAGAGATGATTCTTTTTTGGTATTAATCATGTTTTCCTTCGTTTTACAGGCCTTTTGTGAAGCTATTGTTTAGTTAAAATTACCATCCTACCATTTGTGTCCATCTCTAAGAGTTTCTTATTTACTCATTTATATTTATTAGGAACCATGTGCCAACTCTCGGACCATGGAATAGACAAAGAATTGGCTTTCACCATACGAGCTAGCCAAGATCACTAGATTCGATTCACAAGTTTCTCATGTTGTGAGCAGATCACACACATCAACCAGGAAACCAAACTCAAGCGGTGTGTCTTAACTATTCAATTTCAGTTTCGATTAGCCTAATAAACATTATAATCATCTTATATATGTATTGTTTTACAGGAGGCTGGAAATGATGCATCAAAGGTGGAGTCCCATTTGATGCTCCAATTTATAACATCACAGGGAAGCCTATTACGTTTATTGAAGGAGCTTCGTACAGACTTTGGAGAGGATTCAAATTTATTGACAAGTAAAGGTGACAATTGGATCTCCTATTACTATGTATGGATCATAGTAATCATTCGGCTCGATAGCGTATTCCTAACAGGGTTTGGAGTGATGAAGATGGATTTGAGCATGTTGAGGTAATTTACTAATTAATCTTGTAAATTATTGTTTAATGTTTTACTAATACATACATATTTAAGCTATCTCACATGTGAAGCTAATGAACATCGTAAAATTTTGAATCAGAAGAGTCTGAGTTGTGAGGATTTGATCGTGACTATGTAGTCCGTCAGATTAGATATTGTTAAAGTCAAGAAGCAGCTGATCGTGTACGTAGACCGAGCAATGTGTGATTTGGTGCAGGTCCATCCCAGGTGGCACATGCCAAAGAGTAATGGAAGGAATAGGAAAGAGACTTTTTAGGTTGTAGTGTAGGAAGATTCAATTTGATTTGTGTGTGTAAGCTTGTAATTGATTTATATCTATTGGTTGTGTTTTTGATTGTATGTATTTTGTGGGGTACTGAATATTTTTGTTTATCCCTTGGTTCTGTTACGAAACAACATGTATAGGAATTTATTTATGCCTTAGATTGTTAGCTCACTTTAAAACGAGTCGTTAGCTCTCCTCCCTAGTACTCTCTTTCTTTATATATATAATATTAAGTAATTTAAATTCATTTTTGTTCTTCATATACTAATCGTGAAGAAAATCAAATGTTGAGTCTTTAATTCAGAGTACATAATATAATGTAGAAACTACTTGATTGAATTTTTTTTTTCTCATGTACTAGTTTTATATTTGACCATATACTAAATTTGTACATTGTAGTTAATAATAATGTATAAACTTTAGTTATATTTTTGGATTTATAATTTTGTACCACGAATCCATGTACAAATTACAATTATTCTATTAAGCAAGGTTTGAACCATGTTTTTCAGTTAATTTTTTGTAAATTACACCAATAAATATCTAAGTTGTAATATAAGGGTAACGTTCCCTCTATTGTCAATGAGTTTGAGATTATACTATGTAATTAATTATCTTGTTATATAACTAAAAATAGGCTTTTTTGGAAGATTAGTTAGCCTCTATTTCCTCTATAGAGAATAAAGTTTTGCAGATTAAAAGGAGATTACTTATTGCCACAATCTTTCTGCAATAACTGGTTAACTTTTAGTTTTAGAGTTGAATTATAAATAAATCCCACTTTACCCACCATTCAAACCTACTAGAATCATTTCAATGTTATAGCATCCACCAAACAAAGTTCTTGAATGTACCATGGTTCATTGTGATATCATTTCACAAGGAACTTATTATTTTTTTAAGCTGAAATTAAATAATGAAAATAAAATATTGGTTCAAAGAGTACACAAAAGAACTCTTCGAGTTAGACTCCCTTTGGATTATCAAATGCAGCTAAACAAATAACTTCTTTTTTGTTTGGAAATTAGCAAATTTTATATCATCAAACATATATGAGTACATGAGCCTATTGGGCTATTCCCTTTTGACTTTGGACAGTCAACAGATTGACCAATCCACTACCAAATAAAGACAAACATAATAAAATGAAATAAAAAGAAACTAAGTCAATTCGAGTACAAAAGTACGTTGACCAACTACTCATCAACTCCATCGAACCCTAACCAGTTTCACCAACTTTTCTTTATTCTTTCTCTTATATCTTGTTAGATTCTCTCGAACCTCCATTAATATACTGTCAAAAATTATATCCTCGAATTTATAATCAACATTGAACACTCTGTTATTCTGTTTGATTCAGATTGTATAGGCTACAATCAATAGAAGAGTGTTCAAGATATTATCTGTTGTGGCATTACCGCTATGCAACTTGGTATACAACTCCATTAACTGTATCCTCGACGACATTTTGGACTAAACCCCATGTGTATCAAGGGATCAGATCAAAATTCAACAAAAGTGATGTTTATCCTTGCTCATTTGATTGCAGAAATCGCTCATTGGGTTAGGACTTTCCATTATGACCCGTACTCGAGTCGCGATACTTTGACACTCGTCTATATCTTGAGGTTGGGGTGGAGGTTTTATGGGAATTATCATTGGTTGGATTTTATGATTTGTAACTGAGATTATGAATCATATGTTTATGTATATTGTAACCCTTTGTTGGGGAAAAAAGAAAAAAAAAATTGATAAAGAAGAATATATATATATATATATATATATACACATATACATATACACACACACATATATATATATATATATATATATATATATATATATATATATATATATATATATATATGAGAAAGAGAATGAAACATAGTGAAATGACTTGTTACAATTAATTTTTATATTTCACGTTTACCTCGAGTTTTGGACTTATTACTGTTTATAGAGATTTTGTGCATTAATTGTGTGTTAAGTGTGTATTTTTTAGATACATTCTTGATAAAAGGTCAATGATGATGATGATGATGATAATAAGTCAATTAGTCAAGAAAAATTTCAAGTCAAAGAAAAATTTGAGCTTAGAATCACTTTGAATTGTTGGAGCTTTTACTAGAGAAGTCTTTGCGTCTTACATTCACTTGGCTTTTTTGTGAGAGCTTTTTAACATATTCCGTTTTATGTAGAGAGAGCTTGAAATCTGTTTCGTTGCGCATGTGATGGAATTCGATTCAAAGTTAAGATGAAAAAGTTATGCTAGTAACCGCTGCTGGCTCAAACCTGAAATATTTTAAGTAAAAATGGGATTCGGCTAATTTAACCTAATATTGTTCCTATCAAAGACCTTAATCCGTTTTTATCAATTTTATAAGCGCTTTTGTAGCCTCCATTTCATTATCTTTGGGAAATCTATCATTTTATTCATTAGCATAGGAGGAAAAGAAAGAGAAAGGAGTGCTTATTTCAGAGGATGGGAAGAAGAGAAGAGTTAGTCTATGAACCCAACAATTCTTCTCCATCCCATATCACAATTGCCTTTAACTCAAAGACTAACCTCATTCTACTTTGTCTTTTAAACATGATTATATCATTATTTGTATTGTACTTTTATTTATTTAGTATGAGATGAACATTTTATGCTTGAAACTCGCAATGGGCATGAACCCTAATCCATTATTAGTTTTTTTTTTGGATTTTGGGACTATTATGTTATTGAAGTTTATTTATTCCATCGTTCTATATATTTCTGCTAGTTGCCTATCTATATCGTGATCACGTATACCTACTTTGAGGTTTTTGTCTAAAACCCAGAAAGGGGGTTGGATTTTCAGAAATAGTATATAAAGGCCTATTGCGCGACATTTAACTAGACGGTCTTGTCCGCTAGGTAGTCAATCGGGATAAGGAAATTAATTCATTAGATAGTCGGTGAGTGTGTAAGGTTATGATCTATGTTCACTCAGATTGTGAGTTAGAGTGCTAATGAACATTAATTAATGAGAATAACTCAATTCGCCCTTATACTAATAACGAGATAATAATTTATTAGAAGGATTACTCGCAAGGATCAAGCATCGTGTTCTTATTTTCTATTCTCTTTAGTTGTTTAATGTAATTGCATTTTAGTTAGTCATTTATATTATTTTCACTTTAGTCCTTAACTTAAAATAAAAACCTTGAGGTTATCATATTTTTACTTGAAGACAACCTATAAGCTTGCATGGAATCATAGTTCCATAGGTCACAAATTATTATCACACCTGGAACCGCAACACCAACCTTATAAAGGTGCAGGCGATCTTGGTCATCATATCAACTTATTAATTCTTTAAATGTATATCACAACCCAACAACCGATATTATTGGGTGTTAATTCTTCCCTTCAATTCTCTATAGATAAATACATATAGTTGGTTGCCAAAGTTTCACCTTACTTGATTGAAAAATCTATCAAATGTTTATACTTCTAAATCACTATTTGTTGGTAGTCAGAAACAAAGAATATTCTTTTCCATACTTTTGAATATATGATAGGAAAAGAACAATACTATGTGGGAGTACATTTATCAATTTTGTTGAGCTAGATTGAAATAATAATAGTGTTTGACAATGTAAATTGTGTAAAGATAAAATATCTTTATTTTAGAAAATAATATGCGTAATAGAAATCCTTGTGTGATTAAATGAGTCCCCTAATCTCTATTTTAACACATTTATTTAGATTAAATTTGATTGTGTTCTATTTAAAATATAAGTGCTAAAGTTTTTTTGTATTGAGTATCCAAATCAATTTAATTTTGATAATTAAGGAATTTGCTAAAGAAACTTGTAACATTATAACGTAACCAATACTGAAGTGGGTGCTGCATTTGAAATATTCCACAAGTAAAATTTAGCTACCACTTGATGTAACTTTATTTTTGAATAAAGCACAATTTACTAACAAAAGTAATAGGAAGGTATCACATGTTCATAACTTATATCATCAACTAAACTCAAATAAAAAACAATGTGGACAATTATAGACTACCCATGATAACTATAAAGTAAACATTATCTAACACGAATTGAACTAAATAGTTAGGAGAAATCTTGCGAGTAGACCTTTAAATTAGTCAGATTTGGAGTGTAGACTCCAAACTTACAAAGGTTTTACTAATCAATTTCTTTAGAAATTTGATTTTCCGTGACTAGTATTTAAGTTGCTCGATCACAACATATATATGGCTGCAGGAGAATGACCATTATGGAGTTGTGACATATGTTTTAGGATTGGTTTATCTAATATTTATAACTACAACAAATATTTGATGGTAATATTTTACAGCTAAATTATTTAATTGTAGATATTGATACGTCATTAGTTGTTCACGAACACCTTTACGAGCTGATATCTAATGTCTTTAAAAAGCACCCCTAAGAAAGTGCTTCGAAGGTTGTTGGTAATAAGAAGATTGTTGTTTCATTGATAGGTTCTGGACTTCATACTTAATAAATTATACAAGGTATCAATTCATAAATTATCTACTTAATGAAATGATTTGCTATATTTTAATTGATATAAAGGAAATATGATGATAAATGCACGAAAAAAATTATCAAACACTTTTACAAAGAAATAATTTGAAAATAGTATAACCCATACATTTTTTTACAATTTTAACTAACAAAATTATTATATATAATAGCAAAAAAATATTTTCTAAATATTTAAAATACTATTAATCTAAACACAAATTATGCATGCTCATAAGATATATATAAAGTGTATGTAACACCTAAAGACTTTAATATTGTTTTTTATATGCCATATATAGTTATTTTCATGTTATTACAATTCATTGTGACATACACACATATCTTTAACGTATTTGCTGGTTATTTTGCTTATCTGAGCATTTTCAGTGTAAGTTAGCTTGAAGGTTTTAGTCTTGTCATGGTCGTTTGATGGTTTTAATCTGATCATATTTTACTAAACATGTTTTGTTTAGTTTGACCTTATATCCTTCAAAAAAATTTACCCATATTCTTTGTTTTTCAGCATGTTTAGAAAATCCCATTGGAAGACTATAATCAAATTAAAAAGTGTGAATATATATATACATATAACTGTTTGTATGGATTTTATATTTCGAATAAATTTTTTCTAATAGATAACATAGCAAAAAATTAGCTTTGAAAGAATATTACATATTATGAGAAAATAAATTTAAGAACGAACTAGACCTTTTGGGCAACCTTATGATATCATCTTCTTGCAAATCCAAGGTAATTTATCAAATCTTCTCCAATAAAGATATTACACATCCTGACAGACGAGAGTGATTAGATACATTAAACTTTAAATATTAATAATTTAATAGAACTTATTTCTTACACGAATAATCATTATAACATTATAAAGTTTGTACATGCACACCTAAAATCTATCGAACCCTTAATTGGTAAAGGTCAACCAGCAACATAACTATATTGAAGAAAGAAATTTGAATGATTAAATATCAATGAATTTCATCCAATACTCCTAGATTTTCTGTTTTATAATAACTAATCAATATGATGTAACATGCTGGAGTATATGATGAGGTAAGATAATAATTAATTCCCAACCATGTGTATTACCAGATTACTCTAATCCTTATCTCTTTCTCTCAACTCAAATCTTTAAAAAAGTCTAACTAATTTTGACAATTCTAAGTACTAATCATATGTTCTCTAGTTCAAGTCTCATTTTCCCATTTACATCTTAAAAGATTAAAACAATGAATGAAAAAAATAGTTATTGATGATCAAAGCTTTGAAATTGTTACAAGAAACTTGATGCTAAAGAGGCCAAAAAGCACCTGCAAAACAACTACAATTTGTTAAACATTGAATTTGAAATTATAATTACTTTTAAATTGCCAAGATATAATCATTTGTTACCTTAGATTTATCAAATAATAGTGAATTGCATGTTTATTATTGTAAGTTTTATAACAAGAAAAAACACAAAATATCTGAGAAAAATACTTTTTTATTAATGATTATATAAATATATTGACAAAAAACATAGAAGAAACACAACAAGTAATTATATATAGTAAACATATTAACTTTAACGTTTTGATGAATCATTTATTGAAATGTTATGACCAACTATTAGAGATACCAGGAATATAAGATACGATCCAATGAGCAGTAGGGCAGGTGCTTACAGAAGATCCAATATAAAGAGAAAGTATAGATTGACATTGAGAAAAAGATTATATAAATGATAAATTATTGTGAGTATGGTTTATGTATAGCCGATGTAGTGGCAGTGGTTAGGGTTTCATATAATTTTTTACAAATAATAAAGAGTATCAACTAGCAAAGAATTTCGTTCAGAAATTTTTCTTAAAAAGCACAAATACGATTTAACAGAGTCAAATCTATCGATGATGTGTATGTGGAGGTGGTTGATGAACCTGCCCAGCCTGTAAATGAGCCTACTGCCTCGTATTCATTTCCAGACAGAGCCCCACCAATTCTCTTCTTCTTCTTCTATATTCATGAAACCTGGTGGTGGTAGCGGTGGTAGGGGTGATAGTGGTGGTGCTATATTCTCTACCGGGTTTGAAGAAGAGGCCTGGTGGTGAAGAAAAGCCCGATTGTTGTCCGACATTGTCCCTACTTGTTGACTCCCACCAATCCCTTAGTGGCCAACTTCCTGTTGAACAGAAACAAATCAGTACCGGGCCGGGCTTCATATCAAATGGTTACTTCAAGGGGCAAAACTGTAAATTACCTGTTGTTCATATTGTTGTAATGAAGATGAGGAGCCTACATGTGAATCTTGCACTGGATTAAAATAACAATCAGTGTTTGTCATTAGTGCTACACCTCTCTGGCTTTGTGTCTTCAACGACCCAGATCTCATCTCAGTTTCATCATCATCACTGGTAAGATCAACCAACAACATAACTAAATTGAAGAAAGAAATTTGAGTGAATAAATATCAATGAATTTCATCCATAATTCTTAAATATTCTGTTTTATAGTAATTAATCAATATGATGTAACATATGACCAGAGTATATGATAAGGTAAGATTACAAATAATTTCTCTAATCTTTATCTTTTTCTCTCAACTCAAACCTTTAAAAAAAGTCGAACTAATTTTGAAAATCAACAGAACTAATCATTTTTCTCTATTTCAAGTCTCATTTTCCAACTTATATCTTAAAAGATTAAAACAGTGAATGAAAAAAATAGTTTTTAATAATCCAAGCTTTAAAATTGTTGAATTAATAACGAGACCATTTCTCGTCTTTGTAAAACTTAATGCTAAAAAGACTAAATGACACCTGCAAAACATCTAAAAAAATTTAAACATTGAATTTAAAATTACAATTATTTTTAAATTGCTAAGGTATAATCAATTTTCA
Organism: Nemophila menziesii; assembly: GCA_029959085.1. NCBI lineage: Eukaryota > Viridiplantae > Streptophyta > Magnoliopsida > Boraginales > Hydrophyllaceae > Nemophila > Nemophila menziesii. Next base: position 18,047,229 of record JARWIR010000010.1, on the reverse strand, counting down.
CATCAGATTCATCAAATAATATTGAATTGATGATTATTGTAAGTTTTATAATAAGAAATAACATAAAATATCTAAATAAACAATTTTTTTTATAAATAATTACATAAATATATTGACAAAGAACATAAAAGAGAACGCTTCAAGTAATTATATATTAAAAATATTTAATTTTACCTTTTGATGAACCATTGATTGAAATGTCATGACCAACAATCTGAGATAACAGACATACAAGATATGAATTTTTAGATTCACAGAGAAATCGGGGATATGAAAATGTGTACATTCATAAGGAATAGGGTGGGTGTTTACAGAAGATCAAATACAAAGAGAAATTATAGATTGACAGTGAGAAAAATATTATATAAATGACAGATTATTGTGAGTATTGTTTATGTGTAGCCGATGTAGTGGCGGCGGTTAGGGTTTCATAGAATTTTTTAATGAATAATAATAAAATACATAGTGTCTATTAGAGACAAGAACATCTTTCTTTATTTTTTTTGTTAGTTTTATCTTTTTTAACAAAAAAATATATAATTTTAACACACGATTCTTTTAAGCTTTCCTTCCTCTTTGATATAATATGATATTTCCAATGGTAAGACTTTAATCTAATATTGGATGGTAAAATATATAAATAAGTATCGTTTGATATAATAACAAGACACATGTCTATAAATTAGTTTATGGAATTCAATAAACATGGGACATGTGTCATAATATAAATGGTTAATCCTAATAATCATAATATTGGCACATCCAAAATTTGATTGAATAATGTTCCTATTTCCAATAACTTGCTATTGAATTTTGATATGGTATTTCCAATAACTCATTGAATTTAATTACATATTTTCTCCAATTATATTACTTCTCTTGTTCTATGGTTGGCTAACCAATCTACTACCAAATAAAGAAAAACATAATAAAACAAAGTCGAAAGATATATGTCAATCCAAGTACAACAAGTACATGGACCGACTACTCATCTACACCATCAAACCATGACCAGATTCACCTACTTTTCTTTATTCTTTCTCTTGTATCGTGTTAGATTCTCTCGAAACCCCATTAATATAATGTCAAAAATTCAATCCTCCGATATATAATCTCCATTGAACACTCTTATTCCATTCTATTAAAATAGTACAGGGTGCAATCAATAGAAGAGTCTTCACGATATTATCTGTTGTGGCTTTACCACTATGCAGCTTGGTATACCACTCTATTAACACTATGCAGCATGAAGCCTAATCCTTTTAAGGCATCTCATTGCTCATATTTAGGATTTTCAATGCTTATTCCTATAATTCTATTTAAAAACGACTAAATAAACCAACATAACCAATGTTTGGTCTAGTAAACATCATTGACAAATGGATAACTAAACTCAAGGCATAACAAAATGTATGGCCTAATACACATCATGACATTCATAATATTATTATTGGTACTGTAATTACTCATACAACATTGTTATCCTTTCTGTTTCATCTCTGTAGTACTAGGACACATAAAATGATTATAGCTTATGCTCATAGTTATTTGGAGTGTTAATGACATCAAAATATGTCATGTAAAGGTGTTCATGCATCTTCTTGATGTATAATTCTTGAGATAGGGACAACACAAATTTAAACATTCTTTAAGTATCATAACATCAAGAACAGAATTCATAGTTCTCATACCTTTCACATCATCAAAAAATAAATATAACAACTCCTTAATTTTGACAAATCACATGTCATTCTTAACTTGTACGATATCATCTACATAACGAATTATATTCACAAACTTTTTTATGGAACTTTTGATATGTAGAACAAGTGATATTTCACATATCATTTAAAAAATTACTAATTGAAATGACTCATGAGTCTTAGAAAGTCACTGTCTTGAGTATGTTAAAGACCATAAATCATATCTAAATATCTAAATATTGTTCCTTTATATTTATTCTTTTTTTATTCTCCACTGAGAAATGTAGTTTTGACATCCATCTAGTGCAAATCATAATCAAGATGTACCACAACAACTAGTATATAACCAAATGAGGCAAATCTCTCAACAATAGAAAAAATATTTATCCCAAAAAAAACAATTTCTTCCTTGTAATATAGCCTTTTTTACATTAGACGAGATTTGTACCTCTCAACTGAATCTATTTATTCTCAATCACTTTGTGTCTTTGGGAAGATCTACCAACTTTTCGAATTGATTTTCTTCATTGTCTCCATCTTTCGTAGTACGATATGAAGAGTTCATGTACTCTCTGAGTTTCTTCTTTGTCTTATGGATATATCATAAATATTCATCCATGGATCTTAAATCGACAACAAAAACCAATTCCTCGATGACTCCTTATAGGTGAAGTTATTGTGAAACAAATTCACTAGATGATGCAATAATTTATTTTGAGCTAAAATTGAGGCAACATTTCCTTCCTCGTGCATGTGGTACCTTATCTAGTAACATATTTAATTGCATACATCTTTTTTATTCTCATATTATTAATGTAAAATGAAATTTTCAACAACCGCACCTTTATTTAGGAAAAACATTACTATCCAAATGTAACATCGTGTAACTCAGTCTTAATAAATTCCATTATTATATTCAACCTTGAACACATATCATTTAAAGTCTTTGTATATCTTCTAAAGAAATCATTCTTACCTTTTTGTGACCCAACTTTCTATATTCATTGGATAAGTCACAAACTTACCAACCCCAGGAGATCAAGTATGAAAGGTCATATTTCTTTTGTCCATAATTCATACGGAGTTTATGGAAGTAACTTTGTGGGTACGCGAATAAGTATATGAGTAGAAATAAAAACTTTTCTTCTAACCATATATTGAGAGATTAATTTGATCAATTATATACCTTAATCAAAAGAATTACTTTCCTCCTTTTACCTACTATTCCATGTCGTTGGATGTAAAAAATCATAAAAGTATTTATGATCCCATTCTCATCACACCATTCTTTAAAATCCCTCAAATAGATTTCGTGATCACGGTTTTTTCTCAAGGTGTAACCCTTCCTCTCTATCTGATTCTCAAATTTATAACTAACAAATTTGTGAAGCATCTAAGTGCTTCTAATTTGCAAGAAATCTGATAGATATCACTAAATCGTGTGAAATCATCTATAAGGTAATGAATTAGTATACCCCACATCTTGTTAACCCAGTGAGTCTACAAATGTTAGAATGGATTAATTCCAACAGATATTGAAACATTTAGTTTAAACTTTCCAAAAAAAGTCAGACTACTTTTATTACTAAGCAGTATCCACAGTGTGGCCAAAGAATTTCATCAACTGAATAAAATGAATATCCATCTCTAACAAGGTTGTTCGGGACATAACTATTATGACATAGCCTAATATTTCATAGTATTTTTCAGTATATTTAGTTTTATAAAAGACATTCATAGAAAATCAACTACTATCAAAATAATAGTTCTTGTAGACAACCTTTTCCATATACCAAAGAACCATTTATTCTAAATGTAGTTTCATATTATGCATAATACTTATTGTTTTTCATGAACATGGGTACTGGATCTAATCCCTAAAGAACAATAAATGAGACCAAATTGTGCCTAAAATTTGTACACTAAGATATAATGTAGATACAAGGTTTGACCACTTCGCAAGCTCAACTACTTGTGCCAATCCGTTGACTTCAATATTATTGTTGTCATCTACATATATATATATATATATCTTATACCAATTCAAATTTTCATTCATTGTGTATTATATAGGTCTCTCAATCTTTTGTCACAAGGTCTATTGCTCCTAAGTCAATAATTCACATAGGGTAAGATCAATTAGCAACATGGTGCTAGCAATAGATGCAAAAATCATAAGAAGAAGATAGTTCTACTATATTAGGCTCGCAAGTTATATGACACAACTTTTCATTAATGTAGCATCTCATCTTACTCTTTTATTTCTTATGATCATACTTTATTTTTTTGTGACTGATCTTGATCTTCTTAGAACCAGATATATCACCCTTTTTCTTTGCTATATATTGCAATTTTGTATGAGAGCTAGACTTAGTAATATATGTTCATCTATGAAGCCATGAAACCTTAGTTACACTCATTCTCGAGTACAACACAAGTAGCATCATCAAACATATTGATGTTATTATGAGTCATTCACTTTTTAATACTACCAATTATTTGAAAGAGATTGATGATTACTTGAATTTGTTGTTCATAATTGAGGATATCACTAGATGTATAGACTGTCTTAGTCACTTTAAACATCGCTCTTAGATGTGTTAAATTCCATTACCATGTTTCTTTTTATAAGTATAGTCATTCCTGTCAACTAACACAACATCGACATGCTAGTATCTTATCATCTGCTAAATAGCATACCCATATCTTTTAAGTGGTAGGATACTTGTGATACTAATGAACTAAGTAATCCATATAACTTATCAATATTTCTAGAATAATAGAGTATTTATAACTCCAAAACTTGATAAGTCTATATGGTTCTCATGTGATGAATTGGAAGCCTTCCTCAAGCTCAAATATCACATTATTAACAATCTCATATTCTAGTTCCTCGAGTACTCAATGTACCTCAAGTTCTCATATGGTATAGTTATATCACCATTCATCCTTATCCTTCTTTAAAGGTCTAAAAGATGTTACACATAGCCATTTTCTAGTATATCTAGATATTTTCCTTAATATATAAAATATATTCAATGATACTATTGTCTCAAAATGCAAATAGAACTCGTAAAAAAACAAAAAAAGTGAAACAGAAAATTCACTATATTCTCAATAATGAATCACCATACTTTTGTTTATCTAGTTATAATTCAATTTCATCAAGACAAAATGATAAGTTCCCTACAGATCTTCCACTATTCTAATACAATTAATTAATATGGAATAAACTAGACCCGTATGGTTTAGTAGTTTTGGAATCAAATATATCCGTAAAATAACCCAATTTTCAATATATATATATATATATATATATACATATGCAATTGACAAAATATAATATATTAACTAGCAAGTCATGTATCAAACATATTTAAGATACATTTTACCTCGTAAAAAAGCTATCTAGAGTTTCACATTTATATTGTGTTACACGGAAGCATGGTTACAAAACTAAGTTCATATTTAGCATAAAACAATCATAAGTACACATGCTTATAATTAAGACATATGGTCATATACATCAAACATGATAAAATAACACAATGTTCAAATTACACCAGTTTCATATATAAGTTTAGGGCAAAGATATTTTTCTTCTATGTCAAATAGTCATAAAATTAAGTATAAAAATAATAGAACCAATGGTGAACATGAACGAGATATATGATTCTGGAGTGAAAGAGTGTACAAATTGTTCTATTCGCACAATGTAACTAGTTAAAAGAAACTAGTATAGTGGTGGAGTGTTTTGTCTCCTTTGATCAGGTTGGTTAACAATTCAAACCACACCAGTTAAAAAACTTTCAACTGTGTTTTTAAAAAAAAAAAAAAAATCGAACCACAATAGTTAAAAAACTTTTAAACATGTTTTTTTTATTTTTTTAAAATATATCAGTGACCATCATCTCCCAATACACAAATCAAAGAACCAAAAACTACTCTTATCCTAACAGTTAGAGTATATTACGTTAAATGTAGTTTGATGTTGGATGTTCAAATCACCAAAACTGTTAAAATTGTTTATTTTCAGAAACAAATCTGTCCAACAAAAGAAAACCAATGCGCCAATTAAACCAAAGAAGAAAGGAGTGCAGCGGAAATATCAGTTTAGTATTACCCAGAGGGTGATAGTTCTCCCTCTTTTTTTAATTCGTTGAAAAACTGAAACAATTTTTTTTCATAATTAAAACAAAACAATACAATAACCAACAACCCGTGGAGCTCAGCGGTTAAAGTTGTCTATGCATCAACTTTGTGGTTGGCATTTTAGTGACTGTGTATTATCCGTATTATGCATCAACTCGTTTGTAAAAAAATATGATTATATCATTATTTCTATTGTATTTTTCAGTTAATTAGTATGAGATGAACATTTTATGTTTGAAACTTGCAATGGGTATGAACCCTAATTAATTATTAGTTTGTTTTGGCTTTTTGGGATGACTAAATTATTGAAATAAATTGAAGTTTTTTTATTCAATTGTTTTATATATTTCTGCTAGTTGCCTATCTATATCTTGATCATGTATAAGTAGTTTGAGGTTTTCGTCTAACACCCGGATGAGGGGTTGGATTTTCAGAAATAGTATGTAAATACCTATTGGGCGGCATTTAACCGAACGGTTTTGTCCGCTAGGTAGTCAATAGGGACAAGAAAATTAATGAGAATTACTCAATTCACCCTTATTCTAATGACAAGATAATAATTTATTAGGGGGATTACACGCAAGGATCAAACATTTAATTCCTATTTTCTATTCTCTTTTGTAGTTTAATTTAATTGCATTTTAGTTAGTCATTTAATTATTTTCACTTTAGTCCTTCATTGAAAATGCAACATTTATATTAACTTGCCAACTCTGCATAACATTGAATTCGAGACACAGTTAATATAATCTTGGTAGTACCCGAGGAATGATAACCTTGAGGTTATCATATTTTTACTTTAAGACAACCCATAAGCTTGCGTGCAGTAACAATTCTATAGGTCGCAAATTATTATCACACTTGGAACTGCAACACCAACCTTATAATTGAGACATTAAACATAATTTTTCTTAGTTTGAGAAATCTTAATTGATTGGTATTTATAAGAGTTTTTTTATATCACAATATCTATTCGGTGAGATAGAATTAAGAATCATTGAATTGTTTTAAATAATATTTTCAATACAACATGACGTATTTGACTGTCCATATTGTTTGCTTTTATGAAAAATTAATTTGGTTCTATTCTAATAATATTCAAAATGTTCAAATGTGAAGGGATATATATATATATATGAAAAATAAGTGTATCATGTTCAAATGTGTCGCGACGGTCTTGTCACGGTCCAAGTCAAGCAAAGTTAAAGGGTTGTGACCCAATTTACAATATGGAGTGTTATAGGAAAAACATAATTTTAAATTGCAATACCTGATCCAAGAATATTTTATGAGGATGATAGTCGTTTTTCTTAAGATTTATTATCATAATCTCCAGTACATGTATTCAGACCATTTTGTATATCTCTCGCATCTTTTTGAACTGTTTTATTAATTAATCTATAGTTACTTCAACTCCACTACGGTATGACTTACCTCGAGTTTTGGACTTATTACTGTCTATAGAGATTTTGTGCATTAATTGTGTGTTCAATGTGTATTTTTTAGATACATTCTTGATAAAAGGTCAATGATGATGATGATAATATGTCAATAAGTCAAGAAAAATTTCAAGTCAAAGCAAAATTTGAGCTTAGAATCACTTTGAAATGTTGGAGCTTTTACTAGAGAAGTCTTTGCGCCTTACATTCACTTGAATTTTTTGTGAGAGCTTTTTACCCTATTCTGTTTTATGTAGAGAGAGCTTGAAATTTGTTTCCTTGCGCATGTGATGGAATTCGATTCAAAGTTAAGATGAAAAAGTTATACTAGTAACCGCTGCTGGCTCAAACCTAAAATATTTTAAGTAAAAAAGGGATTTGGCTAATTTAACCTAATATTGTTCCCATCAAAGACCTTAATCCGTTTTTATCAATTTTATAAGCGCTTTTGTAGCCTCCATTTCATTATCTTTGGGAAATCTATCATTTTATTCATTAGCAGAGGAGGAAAAGAAAGAGAAAGGAGCGCTTATTTCAGAGGATGAGAAGAAGAGAAGAGTTAGTCTATGAACCCAACAATTCTTCTCCATCCCATATCACAATTGCCTTTAACTCAAAGACTAACCTCGTTCTACTTTGTCTTTTAAACATGATCTTATCACTATTTGTATTGTATTTTTATTTATTTAGTATGAGATGAACATTTTATGCTTGAAACTCGCAATGGGTATGAACCCTAATCCATTATTAGTTTTGTTTTGGATTTTGGGACTATTATGTTATTGAACTTTATTTATTCCATCGTTCTATATATTTCTACTAGTTGCCTATCTATATCGTGATCACGTATACCTACTTTGAGGTTTTTGTCTAAAACCCAGAAAAGGGTTTGGATTTTCATAAATAGTATATAAACGCCTATTGCGCGACATTTAACTGGACGGTCTTGTCCGCTAGGTAGTCAATAGGGATAAGGAAATTAATTCATTAGATAGTCGGTGAGTGTGTAAGGTTATGATCTATGTTCACTCATATTGTGAGTTAGAGTGCTAATGAGCATTAATTAATGAGAATAACTCAATTCGCCCTTATACTGATAACGAGATTATAATTTATTAGAAGGATTACTCGCAAGGATCAAGCATCGCGTTCTTATTTTCTATTCTCTTTAGTTTTTTAATGTAATTGCATTTTAGTTAGTCATTTATATTATTTTCACTTTAGTCCTTAACTTGAAATAAAAACCTTGAGGTTATCATATTTTTACTTGAAGACAACCTATAAGCTTGCATGGAATCACAGTTCCATAGGTCACATATTATTATAACACCTGGAACCGCAACACCAACCTTATAAAGGTGCAGGCGATCCTGGTCGTCATATCAACTTATTAATTCCTCAAATGTATATCACAACCCAACAACCGATATTATTGGGTGTTGATTCTTCCCTTCAATTCTCTATAGATAAATACACATAGTTGGTTGCCAAAGTTTCACCTTACTTGAGTATAAAATCTATCAAATGTTTATACTTCTAAAATCACTATTCGTTGGTAGTCACAAACAAAGAATATTCTTTTCCATACTTTTGAATATATGATAGGAAAAGAACAATACTATTTGGGAGTACATTTATCAATTTTGTTGAGCTAGATTGAAAAAATAATAGTTTTTGACAATGTAAATTGCGTACTGATAAAATATCTTTATTTTAGAAAATAATATGCGTAATAGAAATCCTTGTGTGATTAAATGAGTCCCCTAATCTCTATTTTAACACATTTATTTAGATTAAATATGACTGTGTTCTATTTAAAATATAAGTGCTAAAGTTTTTTTGTATTGAGTATCCAAATCAATTTAATTTTATTAATTAAGGAATTTGCTAAAGAAACTTGTAACATTATAACGTAACCATTACTGAAGTGGGCGCTGCATTTGAAATATTCCACAAGTAAAATTTAGCTCCCACTTGATGTAACTTTATTTTTGAATAAAGCACAATTTACTAACAAAAGTAATAGGAAGGAATCACATGTTCATAACTTATATCATCAACTACACTCAAATAAAAAACAATGTGGACAATTATAGACTACCCATGATAACTATAAAGTAAACATTATCTAACACGAATTGAACTAAATAGTTAGGGGAAATCTTGCGAGTAGACCTTTAAATTAGTCAGATTTGGAGTGTAGACTCCAAACATACAAAGGTTTTACTAATCAATTTCTGCAGAAATTTGATTTTCCATAACTAGTATTTAAGTTGCTCGATCACAACATATATATGGCTGCAGGAGAATGACCATTATGGAGTTGTGACATATATTTTAGGATTGGTTTATCTAATATTTATAACTACAACAAATATTTGATGGTAATATTTTACAGCTAAATTATTTAATTGTAGGTATTGATACGTCAGTAGTTGTTCACGGACACCTTTACGAGCTGATATCTAATGTCTTTGAAAAGCACCCATAAGAAAGTGCTTCGAAGGTTTTTGGTAATCAGAAGATTGTTGTTTCATTGATAGGTTCTGTATTTCATACTTAATAAATTATACAAGGTATCATTTCATAAATTATTTACTTGATGAAATGATTTGCTATATTTTAATTGATATAAAGAAAATATGATGATAAATGCTCGAAAAAAATTATCAAACACTTTTGCAAAGGAATAATTTGAAAATAGTATAACCCAAACATTTTTTTAAAGTTTTAACCAACGGAATAATTATATATAATAGCAAAAAAATATTTTCTAAATATTTAAAATACTATTAATCTGAACACAAATTATGCATGCTCATAAGATATATATAAAGTGTATGTAACACCTAAAGATTTTAATATTCTTTTTTATATGTAAAGCTATATATAGTTATTTTCATGTTATTACAATACATTATGACATACACACATATCTTTAACGTATTTGAATTGGTTATTTTGCTTATCTGAGCATTTTCAGTGTAAGTCAGCTTGAAGGTTTTAGTCTTGTCATGGTCGTTTGATGGTTTTAATCTTGTTATCATATTTTACTAAACATGTTTTGCTTAGTTTGACCTTATATCCTTCAAAATTTGTTACCCATATTCTTTTTTTTTAGCATGTTTAGAAAATCCCATTGGAAGACTATAATCAAATTAAAAAGAGTGAATATATATACATATAATTGTTTGTATGGATTTTATATTTCGAATAAATTTTTTCTAATAGATAACATAGTAAAAATTCAGTTTTGAAGGAATATTACATATTATGAGAAAATGAATTTAAGAACGAAGTAGACCTTTTGGGCAACCTTATGATATGATCTTCTTGCAAATCCAAGGTAATTTATCAAATCTTCTCAAATAAAGATATTAAATATCCTGGTCATGATTGAGGAGAGTGATTAGATACATTAAACTTTAAATATTTATAATTTAATAGAACTTATTTTTTACACGAATAATCATTATAACATTATAAAGTTTGTACATGCAGACCCAAAATCTATTGAATCCTTAATTGGTAAAGGTCAACCAGCAACATAACTATATTGAAGAAAGAAATTTGAATGAATAAATATCAACGAATTTCATCCATTACTCCTAGATTTTCTGTTTTATAATAACTAATCAATATGATGTAACATGCTGGAGTATATGAGAAGGTAAGATAATAAATAATTCCCAACCATGTGTATTACTGGATTACTCTAATCCTTATCTCTTTTTCTCAACTCAAACCTTTGAAAAAGTATAACTAATTTTGACAATTCTAAGTACTAATCATATGTTCTCTAGTTCAAGTCTCATTTTCCCATTTACATCTTAAAAGATTAAAACAATGAATGAAAAAAAATAGTTATTGATAATCAAAGCTTTGAAATTGTGACAAGAAACTTTATGCTAAAGAGGCCAAAAAGCACCTGCAAAACAACTACAATTTGGTAAACATTGAATTTGAAATTATAATTACTTTTAAATTGCCAAGATATAATCAGTTTTTACCTTAGATTTATCAAATAATAGTGAATTGCATGTTTATTATTGTAAGTTTTATAACAAGATAAAACATAAAATATCTGAGAAAAATACTTTTTTATTAATGATTATATAAATATATTGACAAAAAACATAGAAGAAACGCAACAAGTACTCATATATAGTAAACATATTTACTTTAACGTTTTGATGAACCATTTATTGAAATGTTATGACCAACTATAGAGATACCAAGGAATATAAGATATGAATTATTAGATTCAGGAAGTACATCCAATGAGGAGTAGGGCAGGTGCTTACGGAAGATCCAATATAAAGATAAAGTATAGATTGACAGTGAGAAAAAGATTATATAAATGATAAATTATTGTGAGTATGGTTTATGTATAGCCGATGTAGTGGCAGTGGTTAGGGTTTCATATATTTTTTTATGAATAACAATGATTTATATAGTGTCGATTAGAAACATAAACAAAATCTTTCTTTCTTTTTTTGTTAATTTATTTTTTAACAAAAAACAAAAAAAAATATAATTTAAACATACAATTCTTTTAACTCTTCCTTCCCCTTTAATATGATATGGTATTTCCAATAACTTTCTATTTATATTTGATATGATATTTCCAATAACTTATTGAATCTAATTATAGATTTTTTTTCTATTTGTATTACTTCTCTTGTTCTACGGTTGAATACGCCAGCAACAATAAAAAACCTAAATTTAAGGTAAAAAAATTAATTTTTAACACTAAAATTAGGGTAAGACTTCCCAATATTGGATGGTCCAATATATAAATTGGATATAATAACAAGACACGTGTCTATAGATTAGTTTATGAAATTCTATTAACATGGGACATGTGTTGTAAATGGCTAATAGTAATATTGGTCCATTTAATATTGGATCGAAGAATTTTTCTTAAAATTGTACAAAATTATATTATCTTTAACCTAATCTCGATATGTGATGTTTAAAATCGATATGTGAATCTTATAGAAATTTTTACCTAGTAGTTGTGTATCTCCAAAGATCCAATCAAGAAAGTGGTTCGTATTATTTTGACATACATAAGCAACTGTTGTCCTATTAGAAAATGCTCGGACATATATCATATACTCACAAGATATCATAGATTTTGTCTGCTTTATCTTATGTTATACATATACCTTTTTTCCTTCGTTTTGCAAGCCTTCTGTCAAGCTACTGGTTAGTTAAAACTACCCTTCCTCCATTTGTGTCCGTTTCTAAGAGTTTCTTATTTGATTATTTACAATTTATAAGGAATTATGTGCCAACTCTCAAACCATGGAATAGGCAAATAATTGGCTTTAGTTAACCATAGAGCAAGCTAAGATCACTAGATTCGATTCACAAGTCTCTCGTATTGTGAGCAGATCACACACATCAACCAGGAAACCAAACTCAAGTGGTCATTCTTAACTTTTAAATTTCAGTTTTGATTAGCCTAATAAACATTATAATCATCTTATATATGTATTTTTTTCTAGGAGGCTTGAAAGGAAGTATCAAAGGTGGAGTCCCATTTGATGTTCCAACTTATAACATCCCAGAGAAGCATATTACGTTTATTGAAAGAGCATCGTAGATACTTGGACTCTCTTTAGCAGTAGCATATGCTGAATTTAAACAATAAATATTTCAACCAAAAGAGCACGAGATTTTTATAAGGCATTGGAGAGGATTCAAATTTATTGTCAAGTAAAGGTGACAGATGTATTTTCTAATATTGGGTATGGATCAGAAAGTAGGAATCGTTCGGCTCGTTAGCGTATTCCTAACGTGGAGTGAAGTTCAGTATGTTGAGGTGATTTAATAATTAATCTTGTAAATTATTGTTTAATGTTTTACTAATACATACATATTTTAGCTATATAACATATGATGCTAATTAACATCGTAAAAAATTGAATTGGAATAGTCTAACTTGTGAGGATTTGATTGTGGCTATGAGGTCTATTAAAATAGATATTGTTAAAATGAAGAACCAGCTGATCGTGTACCTAGACTGATCAATGAGTAATTTGGTACAGGTTCATCCCAGGTGGCATATGCCAAAGAGTAAAGGGAGGAATAGGAAGAGACTTTTTAGGTTGTAATGTAGGAAGATTCAATTTGTTTGGTGTGTGTACGCTTCTAATTTATTTAAATCTGTTGGTTGTCTTTTTCAATTTATGTGTTTTTTGGGGGAATGAATATGTTTGTTTATCCTTTGGTTTTGTTGCGAAATAGCTTGTATAGGAATTTTGTTATGCCTTAGATTGTTAGCTCACTTTGAAATGAGTTCTTAGCTTTCCTCTTGAGTCCTCTCTTTCTTTCTTTATATATATATATATATATATATATATATATATATATATTAGGTAATTTAGATTTTTTTGTGCTCTTCATATACTAATTGTGAAGAAAATTAAATTTTGAGTCAGTAGTTGAGATTACATATGTTATTGTAGAAACTACTTGGTTTAATTTTTCTCTTATGGTTCTAGTTTTTTATTTGACCATATACTAAATTTGTACAATGTAGTTAATACTAATGTATAACTTTTAAGTATATTTTTGGATTTATTGTTTTGCACCACGAATCCATGTGCAAATTACCATTATTTTACTAATTAGTATTTGAACCTTTGTTTTCGATTAATTTTATTGTGTGAATCACACCAATAAATAGGTAAGTTGTGATATAAGGGTAGCTTTACCTCTGTTGTCCATGAGTTCGAGATTATATTATGTAATTAATTGTCTTGTTATATAACTAAAAATGTAGGATTTTTTGGAAAATTAGTTAGCCTCTATTTCCATTATTTTAGTATATAGAGAATAATGTTTTGTAGATTTATAGGAGATTACTTATTGCCACCATCTTTATGCAATAATTGGTTAACTTTTAGTTTTAGAGTTAAATTCTAAATAAATTCCACAATACCACCCATTCAAACCTATAGAATCATTTCAATGTTATAACATCCACCAAACAAAGTTCTTGAATGTAACATAATTTTCATTGTGAGATTATTTCATACGGAACTATTTATTGTTTCTAAGCTAAAAATTAAACAATTAAAATAAAATATCAGTTCAAAGCAGATATAAAATAATTTAAGAAACAATTTTTGTTCTCATACCGAAACCTGTTTCTTAAAAAAGTTGAAAAGAAGAATGAAAATTATTTTAATTTTCCTTTCTTTTTTTCATTATATAAAATGGAGGTCGTCATTATATAATGTAATTCTTATATATAATAGCAAAAAAAATTCAAATTATTTGAAACACTATTAATCTCAACACAAAATATGCATGCTCATAAAATATGTATAAAGCGTTTATATAGTTGTTTTTATGTTATTACAATACATTGACATACACACATATAATTAAGAAAACACTAGGTTGTTTTTTTAGTACGATAAATAAATCGTCGCTCCTTATTACATAAAAAGCAAAGGAGGAACTCGCCACGATGCATAACAATCCCGCATCAAAGGCAGAACTCACCACGATGTATAACAATCCTGCGTCGTGGTCGTTTGAAGGTTTTAGTCTTGTCGTGGTCGTTTGATGGTTTTAATCTTGTTATATTGTTTTACTAAACATGTTTTGTTAAGTTTGACCATGTATCCTTCAATATTTGTTACCCATATTCGTGTGTTTTTCAGCATGTGAAGTGAATCCCATTGGAAGACCTATAATCAAATATAAAAAGTGTGAATATATATATATATCTATACATATATATATATATATATCATTGTTTTTATGGATTTCATATTTCAAATAAAATTAATTTTAGTAAATAACATAACAAAAGTTCAGTTTTGAAAGAATATGTCATACTATGAGAAAATGAATTTAAGGATGAAGTATTAGATACATTCAAGTTTAAATATTTATAATCGAACTGAACTCGTTTCACACAAATGCATACCCAAAATCTATCGAATCCATCCTTAATAGGTAAAGGTCAACCAAAAACATAACTAAATTGAAGAAAGAAATTTGAGTGAATAAATATCAATGAATTTCATCCATAATTCTTAAATATTCTGTTTTATAGTAATTAATCAATATGATGTAACATATGACCAGAGTATATGATAAGGTAAGATTACAAATACTGAATTTAAAATTACAATTATTTTTAAATTGCTAAGGTATAATCGATTTTTACATCAGATTCATCAAATAATATTGAATTGATGATTATTATAAGTTTTATAATAAGATATAACATAAAATATCTAGGAATTTTTTTTTATTAATAATTACATAAATATATTGACAAAGAACATAAAAGAGAATGCTTCAAGTAATTATATATAATAAAAATATTTAATTTTACCTTTTGATGAACCATTGATTGAAATGTCATGACCAACAATCTGAGATAACAGATATACGAGATATGAATTTTTAGATTCACAGAGAAAAAACGGGGATATGAAAATGTGTACATTCATAAGGAATAGGGTGGGTGTTTACAGAAGATCAAATACAAAGAGAAATCATAGATTGACTGTGAGAAAAATATTATATAAATGACAGATTGTTGTGAGTATTGTTTTATGTATAGCCGATGTAGTGGCGGCTGTTAGGGTTTCATAGAATTTTTTAATGAATAATAATAAAGGATAAAACTTCCATGGTCCAATATTTACATCATATCCATTGATTATTATAACAAAACACCTGTCATTAGATTAACAATTTAGTTACCTTTGTTAGTTTAAAACATGGGGTATGTGTTGTTAGTTTAAAACATGGGGTATGTGTATGAATATGATTGGTGTAGGATCATATTGGATGAAAGAATTTTCCAATAATAAAATACATAGTGTCTATTAGAAACAAGAACATCTTTCTTTCTTTTTTTTGTTAGTTTTATCTTTTTTAACGAAAAAATATATAACTTAAACACACAATTCTTTTAACCTTTCCTTCCTCTTTGATATAATATGATATTTCCAAGGGTAAGACTTCAATCTAATATTGGATGGTAAAATATATAAATAAGTATCGTTTGATATAATAACAAGACACATGTCTATAGATTAGTTTATGGAATTCAATAAACATGGGACATGTGTCATAATATAAATGGTTAATCCTAATAATCATAATATTCGTACATCCAAAATTGGATTGAATAATTTTCCTATTTCCAATAACTTGATATTGAATTTTGATATGGTATTTCCAATAACTCATTGAATCTAATTACATATTTTCTCCACTTATATTACTTCTCTTGTTCTATGGTTGGCTAACCAATCCACTACCAAATAAAGAAAAACATAATAAAACAAAGTTGAAAGATATAAGTCAATCCAAGTACAACAAGTACATGGACCAAATACTCATCTACTCCATCAAACCATGACCAGTTTCACCTACTTTTCTTTATTCTTTCTCTTGTATCTTGTTAGATTCTCTCGAAACCCCATTAATATAATGTCAAAAATTCTATCCTCCAATATATAATCTCCATTGAACACTCTATTATTCCATTCTATTAAAATAGTACAGGGTGCAATCAATAGAAAAGTCTTCAAGATATTATCTGTTGTGGCGTTACCACTATGCAGTCTGGTATACCACTCTATTAACACTATGCAGCATGAAGCCTAATCCTTTTAAGGCATCTCATTGCTCATATTTTGTATTTTCAATGCTTATTCCTATAATTCTATTTAAAAAGGACTAAATAAACCAACATAACCAAGGTCTGGTCTAGTAAACATCATTGACAAATGGATAACTAAACTCAAGGTATAATAAAATGTATGGCCTAATACACATAATGACATTCATAATATTATTATTGGTACTGTAATTACTCATACAACATTGTTCACCTTTCTGTTTCATCTCTGTAGTACTAGGACACATAAAAAGATTATAGCTTATGCTCATAGTTATTTGGAGTGTTAATGACATCAAAATCTGTCATGTAAAGGTGTTCATGCATCTTCTTGATGTATAATTCTTGAGATAGGGACAATACAAATTTAAACATTCTTTAAGAATCATAACATCAAGAACAGAATTCACAGTTCTAATACCTTTAACATCAACAAAAACAAAATATAACAACTCCTTAATTTTGACAAATCACATGTCATTCTTAACTTGTACGATATCATCTACATAACGAGATATATTCACAAACTTTTTTATCGAACTTTTGATATGTAGAACAAGCGATATTCACATATCATTTAAAAAATTACTAATTGAAATGACTCATGAGTCTTAGAAAGTCACTGTCTTGAGTTTGTTAAACACCATAAATCATATCTAAATATCTAAATATTGTTCCTTTATGTTTATTCTTTTTTTATTCTCCACTGAGAAATGTAGTTTTGACATCCATCTAGTGCAAATCATAACCAAGATGCACCACAACAACTAGTATATAACCAAATGAGTTAAATCTCTTAACAATAGAAAAAATGTTTATCCCAAAAAAAAATTTCTTCCTTGTAATATAGCCTTTTTGCCATTAGACGAGATTTGTACATCTCAACTGAAGTTTCTAGTTTTCTTCTCATTTCAAGAATCTATTTATTCTCAATCACTTTGTGTCTTTGGGAAGATCTACCAACTTTTCGAATTGATTTTCTTCCTTGTCTCCATCTTTCGTAGTACGATATGAAGAATTCATGTACTCTCTAAGTTTCTTCTTTGTCTTATGGATATATCATACAAATTCATCCATGGATCTTAAATCAACAACAAAAAACTATCCCTCAATGACTCCTTCTAGGTGAAGTTATTGTGAAACAAATTCACTAGATGATGCAATAATTTATTTTGAGCTAAAATTGAGGCAACATTGCCTTCTTCGTGCATGTGGTACCTTATCTAGTAACATATTTAATTGCATACATCTTTTTTATTCTCATTTAATTAATGTAAAATGAGATTTTCAACAACCGCACCTTTATTTATGAAAAACTTTACTATCGAAATGTAACATCGTGTAACTCAGTCTTAATAAATTCCATTATTATATTCAACCTTGAACACATATCATTTAAAGTCTTTGTATATCTTCTAAAGAAATCATTCTTACCTTTTTGTGACCCAACTTTCAATATTCATTGGATAAGTCACAAACTTACCAACCCCCAGGAGATCAAGTATGAAAGGTCATATTTCTTTTGTCCATAATTCATACGGAGTTTATGGAAGTAACTTTGGGGGTACGCGAATAAGTATATGAGTAGAAATAAAAACTTTTCTTCCAACCATATATTGAGAGATTAATTTAATCAATTATATACCTTAATCAAAAGAGTTATATTCCTCCTTTTACCTACTATTCCATGTCGTTGGATGTGAAAAATCATAAAAGTATTTATGATCCCATTCTCATCACACCATTCTTTAAAATCCCTCAAATAGATTTCGTGATCACGGTTTTTTCTCAAGGTTTTACCCTTCCTCTCTATCTGATTCTCAAATTTATAATTAACAAATTTGTGAAACATCTAAGTGCTTCTAATTTGCAAGAAATCTGATAGATATCACTAAATCGTCTGAAATCATCTATAAGGTAATGAATTAGTATACCCCACATCTTGTTAACCCAGTGAGTCTACAAATGTTAGAATGGATTAATTCCAACGGATATTGAAACATTTAGTTTAACCTTTCTAAAAAAAGTCAAACTACTTTTATTACTAGGCAGTATCCACAGTATGCCAAAAAGAATTTCATCAAGTGAATAAAATGAATATCCTTCTCCAACAATGTTGTTTGGGTCATAACTATTATGTCATAGCCTAATATTTCATAGTATTTTTCAGTATATTTAGTTTTATAAAATTCATTCATAGAAAATCAACTACTATCAAAATAATAGTTCTTGTAGCCAACCTTTTCCATATACCAAAGAACCATTTATTCTAAAGGTAGTTTTATATTATGCATAATACTTATTGTTTGTCATGAACATGGGTACTGGATCTAATCCCTAAAGAGAAATAAATGAGACCAAATTGTGCCTAAAATTTGTACACTAAGATATCATATAGATACAAGGTTTGACCACTTCGCAAGCTCAACTACTTGTGCCAATCCGTTGACTTCAATATTATTGTTGTCATCTACATATATACATCTTATACCAATTCAAATTTTCATTCATTGTGTATTATATAGGTCTCTCAATCTTTTGTCACAAGGTCTATTGCTCCTAAGTCAATAATTCACATAGAGTAAGATCAATTAGCAACATGGTGCTAGCAATAGATGCAAAAATCATAAGAAAAAGATAGTCTACTATATTAGGCTCGCAAGTTATATGACACAAATTTTCATAAATGTAGCATCTAATCTTACTCTTTTATTTCTTATGATCATACTTTATTTTTTGTGACTGATATTGATCTTCTTAGAACTAGATATATAACCCTTTTTCTTTGCTCTATATTGCAATTTCGTATGAGAGCTAGACTTAGTAATATATGTTCAACTATGAAGCCATGAAACCTTAGTTACACTCATTCTCGAGTACAACACAAGTAGAATCATCAAACATATTGATGTTATTGCGAGTCATTCACTTTCTAATACTTCCAATTATTTGAAAGAGATTGATGATTACTTAAATTTGTTGTTCATAATTGAGGATATCACCAGATGTATAGATTGTCCTAGTCACTTTAAACATCGCTCTTAGATGTGTTAAATTCCATTACCATGTTTATTTTTATGAGTATAGTCATTCCTGTCAACTAACACAACATCGACATGGTAGTATCGGTTATCATCTCCTTAATAGTATACCCATATCTCTTGTGGTAGATACTTGTGATACTAATAAACTAAGTAATCCATATAACTTATCAATAGTTCTAGAATAATAGAGTCTTTACAACTCCAAAACATGATAAGTCTATATGCTTCTCATGTGATGAATTGGATGCCTTCCTCAAGCACAAACATCACATTATTAACAATCTCAAATTCTAGTTCCTCGAGTACTCAATGTACCTCGAGTTCTCATATGGTATAGTTATATCACCATTCATCCTTATCCTTCTCTAAAGGTCTAAAAGATGTTACTCATAGCCATTTTCTAGTATATATAGGGATTTTCATTAATATATAAAATATATTCAATGATACTATTTTCTCAATGATAATATATAAAATATATTCAATGATACTATTGTCTCAAAGTTTACTATGTTCTCAATCATAAATCACCATACTTTTGTTTATCTAGTTATAATTCAATTTCATCAAGACAAAATGCTAAGTTCCCTACATATCTTCCACTATTCTAATACAATTAATTAATATGGAATAAACTAGACTCGTATGGTTTAGTAGTTTTGGAATCAAACATATCCATAAAATAACCCAATTTTCAATATATATATACACATATGCAATTGACAAAATAAAATATATTAACTAGCAAGTCATGTATCAAACATATTTAAGATACATTTTACCTCGTAAAAAATCTCTCTAGAGTTTTACATTTATACTGTGTTACACGGAAGCATGGTTACAAAACTAAGTTCATATATAGCATAATACAATCATAATTACACATGCTTATGATTAAGACATATGGTCATATACATCAAACATGATAAAATTACACAATAGTCAAATTACATCACTTTCATATATAAGTCTAGGGCAAAGATATTTTTCTTCTATGTCAAATAGTCATAAAATTAAGTATAAAAATAATAGAACCAATGGTGAACATGAACGAGATATATGATTCCGGAGTGAAGGAGTGTAGAATTTGTTCTATTCGCACAATGTAACTAGTTAAAAGAATCTAGTATAGTGGTGGAGTGATTTTGTCTCCTTTGATCAGGTTGGTTAACAATTCAAACCACACCAGTTAAAAAACTTTTAACTGTGTTTTTTTTTTTAAAAAGAATTAAATTCGAACCACAATAGTTAAAAAACTTTTAACCATTTTTTTTAAATATATCGGTGACCATCATTTCCCAATACACAAATAAAAGATTACGTTCAATGTAGTTTGATGTTGGAAGTTCAAATCACCAAAACTGTTAAAATTGTTTGTTTTTAGAAACAAATCTATCCTAGAAAAGAAAACCATTTCTCCAATTAAACGAAAGAAGAAAGGAGTGCAGCGCGGAAATATCAGTTTAGTATTACCAAGAGGAAGATAGTTCTCCCTTTCTTTTTTTTAATTTGTTGGAAAACTGAAACAATTGTTTTTTAAAATTAAAACAAAACGGTACAATAACCAACAACGCGTGGAGCTCAGCGGTTAGGGTTGTCTATGCATCAACTTTGTGGTTGGTAGTTTAATGACTCCATATTATGCGTCTTCTTCACCAATCCAAAACTGAAATCTCCTTTAGATAAACTTCAAAAGATTATATCTTATTTACTTCAAGTCTAAATTTAAAGAAAAATTCACCAATAAGTTCTTTATTTAGAATAGAACATAGATTTTCTTAATTTATTTAATATAAATGACTTTCACAAAAACCAATATAATCAAATTATATATCTCATATTATATATATATATATATATATATATATATATATATATATATATATATATATGCAGACAAATATATACACCATAAATAGCATTTCAAAGAAGAGCTCCATGCTCTGATACTATATGTAAGATATTTAAGATCGCTATTCCACAACATAAATGCCACTGGATGTAATCTGTAGAAGAGATGTTGATAGAACTTATGTTTTGTTTTGTATAAAAGATAAAGCAAAGAACATGTCTGAGAAAAATTATTTTTGAAGTTATATATATATATATATATATATATTAGTTCTTCAAATAATTACTACAACAATCTGAGTCAAGCTAACCCATTATGGGCACCTACAATATGGGTCAGGCGCAAAAAAATATCTTTCAGTGCTTTTTATTGCTCTACACACATCTGGCCCAGTAATATGCCATGTTTTCTTAAAGAATGCAGTTGTATAGCTATCAAAGTCTAGAATTTTTGAGCTATCAATTGAGAACAAGGCCCTCTTAATTTCCTTTTCATGAATAGACTTAACTCTTTGATGTGTTCCTGATCGATTTGTTTATTACATATTTCTTTTATGATATTGACCTCATAATTTTCATGTTGTTTCCTTTTCGTGCCCAACAGACCATTGTAATAGTTGACAACTGTGAGGTAATTTCATTCTCCCATTTGGTAATTGAACATCTTTCTTTTTTATAATAGTAATACTATTATGGGCTTTTTTTCCCATTGACTAATTTCATTAAATAGGCAGCATTAAGCTCCACATCATTAATCCATGTAGCCCTAGACTTTTGTCTTGTTATTGACTCTTCTTTAAGTCTCTCCTCATGTAATTCACCTAACAGTTTTGTTTCCTCCTCCAAAATGTCACTAGATTTATTTCCTTGTAGCCTAACTTTCTAAATGTCCATGAGCCTACTTTGTATATGATTGATATTATTTGAGTTGTTCTTGAAGTTACAATTATTGAACTCCTTCAACATATTTAGGTGCTTGAGCTTCCTGGTGAGAGTGTACATAGAAGTGCCAGTATACTGGATATTCTAAGCTTCTTCCACTATAGAAAGGAATTTCTCATGTTCTAGTAAATAATTATAAAAACCAAAAGGCACATGACCCCTTTTCTTGTTGCGAATTACCTGTAAATGTTAGCTACAATGGTCTGAACCACCAGGTGGTCTTAAAATCAAAGAAGTTTGATTGAAATTATCTATCAAAGTAAAATTGACTAAGGGTCTATCAATCCTGCTTTCTCTCATTTCATTACCAGCAGCTATATTAGTCCAAGTATATTTTGGACCATCATAATTGAAATCTGTCTTTTCAAGGTCATTAATACAATTTATCATATCCTCTGATCTACTAGTAAGTGCATCATTTATGATCTCATTAAAATCCCATTGGATGGCCCAAGCTTCATTCTGAGTTGTAAGATCCATCCCCTTAAAGTATCCAACATACGATGTCTAAGATTATCATTATTCATGGAATACACATGGGTAAAATAAAACATAGTGTTGGATTGAATATGTTGCACTTTGCGTAACATTATTTGACTAGTGATATCCAGCACTGTAAATTGAGCTTCTTAGAGTCCCAACAGGCCAAAATTCTTCCATGTACATCATGACTATAATTTGTTGTTACTTTCCATTTATTGAAAATATCATTAAGAACTTTATTATATTTGTGATACATGATTTTTGTTTCCATAAATCTAAAAACCCAAACATCATTATTAACTACATGCTTCAACAATCTAATTGTTCAAGCCTTTTATCATGCCCCTAAGATTCCAGTTGAGCATCATTAAAAAGATGAGGGATCAAGAGGCTTGTTAGTAGCTGATGTCTCCTCATTTGTGATAATAAAATCTATCTCTGAGACATCATTTTAGGCGTATTTATTAGTTTATAGGTCGAATTTAACTTAATTTAGTGCACTTTCCTATTTTGAGTCTTGATTTAGTAACATAATATTTTTAGAGCATATTGGGTTTAATTGTTTATTTAGTGTGAAGCTTTAAAGATAATTATGGAGATTAATTAGAGTCCAAGTCAAAGACTACAAGATATGGAAAGAGATAATCATGGTAATAGGAGATAAAGGAAAGAAAAGCTAAAATTATGGAAAAGGAAAAGCTGCCTTAATCTGAATTTCTGCAGCTACGCCTAAAGAAGTGGTGATAACTCCAAAACCAAGCCGATTTTGGAAGATTTCTTTATAAGGACGTAGATAATTCTGTGAGGATTCTTTTGGTATATTGTGGAGCAAAAACCGACTAATAACGAAGAAGAAATGCTCAAAACGGTTCAGCAGAAATTATCTTTATTTCCATACGAATTTGAGTTGGGCTTGGAGTCCATTACTTAACCTCTCCTTCAAGAAACAAATTAGGTCAACCTATACACTATAAATACAGCCTCTTAACACTCTTAAATTATCCTTGGTGAAACCTTAAACCAAGAGGAAGCTTACAATACAAGAAAAAAGTCTGGAAGGAGCTGTTCATCACAATGTCTTCTTCTACCTTTAAATTTGTAATTTCTTTCTTTTCTGTCATGAACTAAATTTCTTTAGATTGCGTTTTAGCATATATTTATGAACCCTAGTTTTGATTGACATGTATCTAATTTGGAAATTCTATGTTTTAAATTAAATTTTTATTTTTATTCTCTGTTTATGTGTTTGGATTTATATTCTGTGTTCTTGTGGAACCTAAGCCATATAGAATTACCATATAGTAATTAAGTCACCATTGACAACGGTGGTTAATTACATGTTTAGCACATAACGTCTAGTATTCGTTTAAGATCTGACAAATCAATCTAACTAGATAATCACCATGGTTTAGTACATGTTACTATTTACCAATTATAGGAACAGTTTTCTTAGGAAGCCTTATTGACACAGGTAAATCCTATTTAAAACTACCTAGCGTAATTGGAACCGATTATTGAAATACTACATAATTCACCCTTACATGTTTAGAACGGCAAAACTAGTGGGGATTACATGCTATTGACTCAAGCTATATTCTCATACTACTTCTTCTTTCGTATTTAATTTTCTGTCTTTAAATTCTTAGTGTTAATTAGTTTAGTCAAAACCAAATAAATATCTATTTATCTTTACTTTTTCTGCGTTTTATTTGTTCTAGCTTAAATTACTTGCACTTGATTATTGCATAAGATTCTCCTAACTTTTGTAGTCTCTACGGAACAAATCTTACTTATTTTCTAAAACTTGCATACGATCTGTATACTTGCAGAACCGTGCTAGCTTTAGGGTGTTTATTTGCACTTTATTTATATCATATTTTATCACACCCTAGGCCGTACCAGTAGCAACCTCTTAATCTACATTAAGTAACTTTGCAACAGTTTCACTAATTGGTTCATCATTTAGCACATTAAAACTATTATTTGTAACTATTTCCTCCTGACTCTTATGTTGTCATGGAGAATTGATTCTTCTTGCAGATACAGTGATCCATTATGAGCCCTAAGGGTCAGAACAAGCCTGCTCCTCATGCCTATTCTGTCCTCCTACTTGCTCTGTTGGTTTCTTCAAGACCTATATCTCTTTTATGTTCCTACATGTACTCTTTGAGTGTCCAAGGGGTTTACAGTTTTGGCACAAGATAGGCTTCCAAGTATATTCAACTATGACAATATCAATATTCCAATTATCCTTGACCAAATCAAAATCTTTAATAAGTTCCCTGTTTAAATCCATTCCATACAAACCCTATCATAACTTAACCTAGTATGTTTGGTGGTAATCTCATCCATATGAATTGGTATTCCTAATGAACTGGTAACTACACTTAGTCCCTCATTTTACCAAATTTCACCTAGTACCGTTCTTAATTTTAACCACACTGGTACTTTATCTAACATGATTTTTCAAAGTATTTATTAAGTTTCTATGTAGCAATGGAGTATTGTTTACATTCCATAACTCGCCTAAAACCTTCCCACATGCTTCCTAAGTTTCAAATTTGAAAATAAAAACTCCCTGATCTTATGTACTTATGATTATCTTACCAAATTCCTTCCACTATGTGTTGACCATGTTCTTCACCATGTGAAAGGGATGTGATTTTTCAAGGAATTGCCCTACAATGCAATTTGTCCATGCCTTACAACCTTCTTCAATAAATATTTGAGATGGTATGACACATATCCTATCATTTGTTATACTTGGAGAAACATACTCGATCTTAAGCTCCTCTTTAATTCCTCCATCAAACATTGAGCTCCAAGACTTAGCTTACGAAACTCAAGTAGTATTTGCCCTAGTTCTGGACTTCTAGCTGGACTTAAAACAAGTTGGGAAGAAGGATGACTTTTTTCTGACTCCTCACAAGACACAGACCTTATAGTTTGACCAATTGACGTGGGAAGAGGTGGGAACTTGACTCGATTTGAACTATTTCTCACTTGAGTGAGAGTATATCTGCTACTTGAAACTTGTTAAATAATAATAGGTGATGAACTTATAGATCTAGCCCCTCCAATAGGTATACTTTGTTTACTTCTTACACTAGGGTTTACATCAGCTGGGCTTTGTGACTGTACAACAGATCTAGTAATCACAATGTGTTTTTGTTCATTTGTAGGTTTTAAACCTATTTGCTGGACCATACTAGCTCTTCCCCTTGCCATGGATCTAGCTACTCAGAAGGATATATCTAGAGATTAATGTAAGAAACAAAGAGGAAAGAAGAAGAAAAAAGAAAAAGACTAAGAAAAACCAATTTAAATGCAAAGGAACTGATCTGAAAGTTTATAAAATTGATTTAATTAGCTAAGATTGATAGGAAATGTAATGTTAAAACGGGTTAGTACACGTTATCAAAAGCTAACGTGCACTTCTAGTTGTAACTAACTTTGGGAGGACTTTCTATCATTAGAGAGAACTTTTTGCATTATAAAAATTAGTTTGCATATAATTAGTATATATGTGTGTGCTTAGAGACAGACATTACCAATTGGGTAAGAGGGTTAACTCTTTCTAAGCATCTGGATAGTAAGATTAATTTGCGAACCTTCAAGGGGAATTTAAAGTTAATCTTAAGTACAAATAATCAAAAACATTGATGATATACCCAATTATTAGATAAAAAAAATGAAAAAAAACTTATTAGTGGAAATTTCTTCTTGATAGTAACCATTATATCCTAATATTAACAAAGTAAAATATATTGAATGGAACACAAATCAAACAATACCTAATACAGACTTTAGGTAAAAATATGATCTTATGAATAGAATTATAGATTAACTTACAGTATTCTAATAAGAATGAAGAATCGCTATTTACGTTAAAAATGATGAAAAAGGCTTTTTTTGTGTAGATGAGTGATTTTTTTTTTGGTGTAAGGTGAGTTGGATTATCACTATTAGTGTAGAGGATTCTGAAAATGAATGTTACATTGATGTGAAACACGTGTAAGTCGCAGGTGTGCTTTTTGATGAACAATACTAGAAAATCAGATTAATATTTTATTTACCAGTGTAGAAGTTAAACATGACCCTTTACCTCTCATTTTATTTTTTAACTTTCTAATTTTACACTTCATTAACTTTGACACAAAAATGTTGGTTGAATTTTAGATCCATTTAATGATTTTAATATAAGTGCAAACAAACATGTTGCTGATTTTCAGGATTATAAGATAATTTTTTAACCGTATAAGTATTAATAATTATTATATGGTCTTTACAATAACACTTGAGTGGCTTCACTTTTTTGTTTTCCACTTTATTAAACAATAAAGGAATGAATTTTTGTTAAGATAGATACTTCCAGTTTTGATCAATTTTATATGGTTTAAAATATTTCAATTAACACTCTCATGTCAAAAGCTACATCCCATTTTAGTGAGATATTTTTGGGTTTAACGCCACAACCACCGCTCGACCTGCCTACGTCTCCTATGCAACATGGTCGTGGGTGTTGACAGAAATAAAAATGAATTATTTTTGGATTCAAGAAGTGTTTTTATACAAGAAGCAAAATGTTTTAAAAACATTTGATTAATATGTCTCTAGGTTTACCTTCCTATTTACTTTGTAATATGACCATGTTTTTTACTCAGCTGTAGCAAAAAGAATTCTTCATTTACAGCAAAATTTATCCATATATATTTGGGCTTTTAAAAGTTATAACGATATGCTCTAAAAGTTTATAAATTTGGACAACGTCATTAGTCTATGTTTTTATTAGCTTTACCAAATATCTTTGAGAAAATAATTGCTTATTCACTTCTTATTCTGCATCAAGTTGATAAAGTTGTTTATGTAAAGTTGGTTCACAAGAATTACATTAAAACTCAATGTAATATAAAGTTGAGCATTAATTGGATATAAAAAGTCTTATACTAGGGGACCTCTTATACTTTAATTAATAAAATAAGAATTGGAGTTTCAAAAATGGAGCAATATATAGAAGAATTGCCTTTGCATCCTCAATGGAAATGTGCATTTCATTCCAGATGTCACCAAGTCCATTATCATCAGCTATTTTAAAAACTCTTCTATTTTTAGGTCATCATCTTCTACATCCTCTCTAGTTATCGCTTCCACAACTACAATATTATTTTCTACCAAGTATTCATTAGGATTGACCTCTAAATCCTTGTTATCAACATAAAAAATTTTGTATTGTTGTTCGAGAAAATCATTAATATCAATTCTGGTATTGCCTTCTTCATTATTTCACCCTCTTTTAAAATCTCTGAGATACGAATTACCTACAAAAAATTACAAATAAGAGTATTAAAATATTGTAGCTAATTATTTATCCAAGCAAAATGAATATAATATTAATAAAAAATTTACTTGGTTCACGTTATCAGACATCACAATTTTTTGTATACAATAAGGAATAATGTAACAAGCCAAGTACAGAGAAATGGTCGATCCAAATCATAACTGAAAAACAAACTAATTATCATCGAATGCCTGATTCTCCATGTAATAAGAACCTAAATTAGAAATCATTATCTTGGTGTGAATGCATAGATTGAGGAAAATAGTATGTGTAATTTCCCCCCATATTAATAGTTCAAATTTGGGATGTGTGTAAGTGGAGGACATGTAACTATAGGAACAAATTTTATACAAGAAAACATATCTATTGTTTGATTGATTTAGGGATTTAAAGAAGGAACACATTTGTTTATATGGGTGTGTAATTTGGTTGTCACATGCCAAATACAGAGCATCAACATGGAGGAAAAGTGGGGTTGTATTGATTGCAATCTTGAGAACACATATTTGGAGAAATATTGGATATTTCCGACTAAGGAGTATCTTATATTTAAAACAAAAGACCTCAAACTTAATATCTAAAAATTCTCGAATTTCGAGCAACCTTACTAGTAAAGCATCCTGGAAGTATGTATAAACAAATATATGTGAATACTAGTGATCCAACTGATGTGTCTCTTTGTGTGATGGATTAATACCTTCACAAGACATTATTTTGGGATTTTATTGATCCTAAGTGAGAAACTTTCCCTGTTAATTTTTATATTGCACTTTTACATCTAGTTTAAGACTTATTACTATTTACAGAGCTTTTGTGCCTTAATTTTGTGTTAAGGGTATATATTCTAGGTACATACTTGATACAATAGTTCAAGATGAAGAGAATAAGTCAAGAAGTCAATAGAAACCCCAAGTCAAGCATAAATTAAACTTAGAGGTACTTTGGGAAGTTTGAGCATTTATCAGAAAAGTCTTAGCACCTTAGTGTTTCAGTCACTACGAATCTTTAGTGAGAGATTTGGACCACATTCCCTTCGATTTTGAGAGAGCTTGAATTAAGGATCGTTTCTCAAGCGATGGAAGTCAATTCAGAGTTAAGAGAAAGAATTTATGCTAATAATCGTTGTCGTTTCCTGAACTTGAAATATGTTACATAAAAACAGGGTTGAGCTAGTGTAACCTAATTTCATGCCCATGGAAGACCCTAATCCATTTTTAGCCCTTATATAAGCCATTATGCATTTGCTTCGTACCTTAGACCTCTATGTTTGTTCTTACTTAGTTGTGACGACAAAGCTTTGAGTTGGAGGTCTTAACTTTTCCAGTTTTGTGATAGAAAAATCCCTTCGTGAGACATTATTTTATTATTATATTGGACGTATTTAATCAATTAATAGTCGTTTTTTTCTAAAATGCACTTTCTTCATTTGTTTTGGAATTATTTATACTTTTAGAGCTTTTGTGCATGAATTTTCTTGTTTAGTGTGAATTTCTTAGGTATATGGATACTAGGAGGTACCAACATAAAGAGAATAAGTAGAGATTCAAGTCGAGGAACAAGGAAAATCTTTGAAAGAGCAAAATAAATCACTTTGGTAAAGGCAAAAGAGTTTTAGAAAGAGTAAAGTCATCCCTTGTTTCCATTTCTGGGGTTAAATGGTTAGGATTAAAACTTAGCGGTTTCAATGAAAGTTGTGGGCCTTGAAGTAAGTAAAACGTGAGAAGTGGAATCAGTGGATTTTGACTTATGATGTGCAGTGCAGTAAATTAAAACTATTATTGGCTTTTTAATAACTTACTTAAGCCCATATGGTCCAAGTCAATTTTATACCTCTATATAAAGGCTTATTTGACCTTATTAATCAGTACACTTCATATTATATCATATTTTATGAGAGGAAAATAATCTGCAACGCTTGGAAGTAAGGAGTAGAAGCTGGAGAGGAAGGATAACACCATTCTTACTCAACCAAAGCTCAAATTATTCAACCACTTAGATAAGAACGTCCTATTCGTACTTGCGCGTCCATTAGTAGACAAGAGTGACGCCATAGTCAACGTGAATTAGGGAACCGTGACTCTACGTATTGAAAATGATTCTGAAACATTCTATGCTTCGGGAAGAAGAAGAATAAAAAAGAGTCACGAGAATCATCAGTAATCAGAGTTGTGAACAAAAGCCAGAACATATAAGCCCCCAAGACACCATGGGGAAGGAAGTTTAGTTTGGGGTAGGAGACAAAGTAGCATGGAAATCTCCCAACCCCAAGCATAAATGTTCTTTGATAGGGCCATACTTCATTACGCGAATTATTAGAGTAGAAGTGGTCGAAATAAAAGCTATAGAGTGTTGCAAACTCAGATTGGTTGATGTTGATCACCTCACTCATTACTAGGGAGGCTTTAAAAAGAAATATTAGAGGTAATACGTCAAAATTTGAAAGACGGTAAAAACAAAAGTGTCCTTGGGAGACATCCCTTATTTTAATTGCTTTCTAGTTTAATTATGTTTAGTAGTGTATAATTTTAATGTGTTTTAGTATGTATTAAATTATTGAGGAAGATATTAATGTTTTTGATGTGCATGTACTTAAGAAACTAAGTTAGGGAGAAGAAACGCAAAAAATTTGGCGAATTCAGATGTACCATGCGATACGCCTCACCACTTATGCGGTGCACCGCACCTTAAAAAGCATCACAACAGTTGGAGAAATCAGGTTAAAAGCCGAAGCTAAGGTGTCAATAAGAGAGTTTGTTGGTATACTGCACAAATGCTCTGGTGCACCGTACAAAGAAAACCATCAACACTATACAAGAAAATGGTCCAGTGCAAACAGATCGTGTCGTCACTTGCGCCAGACCGTGACAACAGTCTCGACCAGAACATCGTTGTGGTACACCCATGACTAATCCGGTGCAGCGCACGACAAAAACCGTGACAATAGTATGAAAACCCAAGGTCCATTACGAGACCCCATGACCTAAACTGTTTCGTCAAGACCGTGGCACGGGGGCCAACAAAAGATGCCTATGGTACACCGCACCTTACCCGTCGTGCACCTCACGACGCTGCCAGAAGATGGGAATATAAGGAGAAGGTTAGTTACCTACAAAAATTAAAACCTCACGCCTTTCTTTCTTCCCTAAAGCTCTCCCAACTTCATTAAAGCTTCTACAAACCTTCACCACACATAAAAACACTTCCCAATCACCAAAAATTCATATCAAAATCCTTCTCTACATCATTATAAAGAAGATTCGACCGAATCCAATCAGAACACCTAGAATCCATGATACGAAAGGTAAATTACCAAATCTTATCCAACAATTTCTTAAACCTATACCAATCAAGAAAGAGTTTATCCTACACACATAGAGAATAATCATCCTTACACTTTTTCTAACCCAAGCAACACTTATTCAACCCAAAATCAAGGGGCACAAATTTCAAGAGTATTCAAAGTGTTGAGTTAGGGGTCAAAATAGATGACGAAAAGAACATAACCATTATCTACTATTAGGGAGATGAAGAAGAATCAAAGTAAGGTATTGGGACTATGGAGAAAAAGTTGGATTGTATCGATTTCAATCTCGTGAAAACATATTTGGAGAAATAGTGAATGTTTCCGATTATGGAGTCTCTTAATTGAAAGCAAAAGACCTCAAACTTTATATCTGAAACTCTCGAATTTTGGGCAAACTTACTAGTAAAGGATCCTGAGAATATGTAACAATAAATATATGTGATTACTTGTTATCCAACTGATGTCTCTCTTTTTGTGATGGATTAATCCATTCACGAGATATTATTTCAGGAGATTATTATTCACAAGTGAGGGAACTTTTCTTGTTAATTGCTATATTGCACTTTTACCTCTAGTTTTGGACTTATTATTGTTAAAATAGCTTTTTTGCCTTAATTGTGTGTTAAGGGTATATATATTAGGTACATCCATGTTACAAGGGTTCAAGATGAGTAGAATAAGTCAAGAAGTCAATAGAAACCCAAGTCAAAGCAGAAATTGAACTTAGAGCCATTTTTGGAAGTTTTGAGTGTTTACTAGAGATGTCTTAGCGCCTTTGTGTTTTAGATACTACAACTTTTTAGTGAGAGATTTGGACCTAATTCTTTTTAATTTTGAGAGAGTTTGAATTCAAGTTCGTTTTCCAAGTGACAGAAGTCAATTTGGAGTTAAGATGACGAATTAATGTTAATAACCGCAATCGTGGATTGATTTAGAAATATGTTAAGTAAATCGGGTTTGGGCTAGTTTAACCTAATATCAAGCCCATAGAAGACTCTGGTTTGTTTTTAGCACTAATATAAGCCATTTTCAAGCCACCATTTCATTATCCTTGGAAAAGCTATCATTTTATCCATAAGCAAAAGAGGAAAAGAAAGGAGAAAGGAGCGCTTATTTAAAGAGAAGGAGAAGAAGAAGAGAAGGGTTTATCTATGAACCTAGCGATTCTTTTCAATCCTATATCCAATTGCTTTCAACCCAACATAGTAACTCCAGTTGGTTGAAGAGGTTGAGAAAGATAAGGTAGAGAAACCAAGTAAGGTGGTTGATGCATCAAGGGTGCAAATTAGAGTAGAACTGGTTGAGTACCAAGGGTCTATCCATCACCATTTAAAGATCAAGTGAAGCAAAATTTGGGTGGGAGTCTCCCTACTTTACTAATTTAAGAAATAGGCAAGTTTAAGCGGGGAAGTACCTCAAGGGTCTCAAAGCTATCTTTATGGAAGGTAATGCGTCGAACTTAGTGATGTAATAAATAAAAGTGATTCTTGGGAGACAACTCATGTTTTAAAATGCTTTAGTAGTTTAATTTTATGCTTTTAGTGTGAATTTGTAAGTTATTTATGTGTTTAAATGTATATTGTAGTTAATTAGAAAGATATAAAAATTAATTCTAGATTATAGTAAAAAAGAATGTCCTTGGAAAGAATACATCAATATAAACATTATTTTCATATCTTAATAAAAATAAAAGATAAAAGTGATATTCAGTTAATATGTTTATTTTGGAAATCTTATTACAAACCTCGTTTGTTAAAAAATAAAGTTTTTTATTACATTTTTGTAACTTTTTGTAGTAAAAATATATAAAAATATCTCTTGAAAGATGGTTAATAAAAATATCTAATTATTAAATTAAACTTTAATGATTGACTTTGGGGTGAAAGAAATGTAAAAAATTCGTGCTCACATGTACAAAAACAACAGCATTTTGCGATGCCCCGCAGGATCTGCGGTGTATCGCACGTCACATCGAATATAAATGAGCAAACTTTTAGAGGCCATAACGTTTTCGCTCGGGTGTTAGAATTAACCTTTTATTAAGCCTAAACTGCATATTTTTTTGAGATTTATCCAATGGAAAAGATTATTCCCTGATCTGATTTTTCAAGAGAAAGTTATGATTTCGGGATGATAGGTCCACGCTTGAATTAGTCAGAAAATCTTTGCAGTATACCGCATTATCCCCAGTGTACCGCACGATGCCAAAGCCTGTATACACCGCTCCAAAATTTTCAATGTCAGAGAATTTGGATTGTATATCACAGTACCTACGGTGTACCACACCGCGACAAAAGGAAGGACGGGAGTTAAACACCAAGTTAACTTTTAACCTAAACCTCAAAGCTTCTTCTTCCCCAACTCACCCAATTCCATTGGAATTTTGACCAAAGCTTCACCTACCATGAAAAAACACCACCGATTCACCAAGATATCATATCCAAATCCATCGTTGCATCATCCCAAACAACACAACCAAACCAAATTATTGGAAAACATTATCAGTCAAGATTTAATCCAAATGTTTTTTAAACCTTTATCTTTAATTTCTTAATTCCTTCTCACCCAATTGAAATTACATCACACACACATAGAAACCCAGTTTCTTTACACCTTTTACACTCAAAATTAATACACCCATATCAAGGGGTAGTTCCGGGAACGGTATAATTTTGAGTTGAGGGTGAAAGGAGATGACGCGAAGAATGGAGAGATTACTTCATGTGTGGGAGATGAAGAAGAATCAACACAAAAAATTGCATGAGAACAAAGGAAAAACAAGCGACACTTCTAGTGCCCGAGTAGTTATTGCAACAAGAATCAGATGAAGTTATCGTAGAATGTTTCGTATATACCACATTAGGCAGAATGCAATGATAAGTCATGGTGTTATGAGAATTGCGCACTTAAGATAAGCACCTTACCCTACCTTAGGTGTTGGCAATGAAATGAAATTGTCTCGAAGAGTATGTTTCTCCCTCCTCTACCTTTTCTCTATTTGTATATTACGTGATTTGTTTTGAATTTTTTTGAGTCCGTTTTGAGTCATGGATGTTGTGGCTCACCTGTGAGTCTTGTGTCGGGGATATGTTGTCCCTTCCCCACTTTACGTGTTAATTGTTTGTTGTATCTAGAAGTAGAAAGTAATGAATTTAACTATTGAGCAATATTTTAATGAGTTAATCATAGTAGATAGTAGGTTTATTATCTTCCTTGTATATGCTCAAAGGATTTAAATGAATTGCAAATTGAAAATAAAAGAAAAGAGAGTAGCGAGAAATGCGATGAATTTAGTTTGATTTTAGGGATCATGAGTGGTGTGTAGAACGTTAGATCTAAATTAGTTGATAAAGCATTTGATGAACGTGCTAGAAGTGAGAAAGTAATAATTTGAATAGGTATGATATGATTAAGGCGGTTCTTTGTTAGCCCCTTGTGCCTTTTAGCTTGATGTCTATTATTATTGATAAATTATCCATGCAAGTTCCCTCTTTGCCTTTCTAAGCCTTTTTTAGCCACATTACAAGTCTTATCCGTTAGATTGTGATGTCTCCTCATTTATGAGAAAAAAATCTATTTCCGAGACATCATTTTAGGCGTATTTATTAGTTTATAGGTCGATTTTAGCTTGATTTAGTACACTTTCCTATTTTGGGTCTTGAATTAATTAATTATTATTTTTAGAGCATATTTGGGTTTAATTATTTATTTAGTGTGAAGCTTTAGAGATATATGGTAATTAATTAGAGTCCAAGTTGGTAAAAAGAGTTAAAGGAGAGAAGATAAACATGGGAATTAAAGATAAGGAAGTAAAACCTAAAACATGGAAAAGGAAGAGCTGCCTTAAATCTGAATTTCAGCACCTATGAGCACAAATCAGCATATATCTTAAAATCGGTAAGTAATTTGGAGAAACGATCAAGAGCAAAGTTGAAGATCTTTCCGAGACGATGAATTTGGTGTACTCATAAGCATCAATTGGATAAGTATTGAAGCTGTGAGGACCAAAACAAAAGCGGGGCTGATTGCATGTTTTTTGGCTACGAATTTGAGTTGGGCTAGGAGCCTATATTTACCTTTTCCTTCAAGAAAACGAATTAGGTCAACCTATACACTATAAATACAGCCTCTTAACATTAGAAAATCATCCTTGGTGAAACCTTAAGCCAAGAGGAAGCTTACAACACAAGAAAAGAAGTCTGGAAGGAGCTGTGCATCAATATGTCATCTTCAACCTTTGAATTTGTAATTTCATTCTTTTCTTCTATTAGTATGAACTAAATTTCTATTAGGTTTAGTTTTAGCATATATGTATGAACCCTAGTTTTGATTGACATCTATCTAATTTGGGATTTTAGGTTTTAAATTGAATTATTGTTTTTATTCTCTGTTTATGTGTTTGGATTTTTATTCAGTGTTCTTATGGAAGCGCGCCCATATAGAATTACCATCTAGTAGTTAGGTCACCATTGACAAAGGTGTTTAATTACATGTTTAGCACATAACGTCTAGTATTCGGTTTAGATCTGACAAATCAACCTAACTAGATAATCACCATGGTTTAATGTATTGCTATTTACCAATTGCAGGAACAGTTCGCTTAGGACTCCTTATTGACACAGGTAAATCCTATTTAAAACTACCTAGTGCAATTGGAACCGGTTATTTAAATACTACATAATTCACCCTTACATGCTTAGAAAGGCAAAACTAGTGGGGATTACATGCTATTTACTCAAGCTATATTCTCATACTACTTCTTCTCTGGCATTTAATTTTCTGTCTTTAATTTATTAGTTTAATTTAGTTGATTAAAAACCAAATATAAATCTATTTGTCTTTACTTTTTCTGTGTTTTATTTATTTAGCTTTTAAATATTTGCAATTGATTATTGCATAAGATTCCCCTAACCTTCGTAGTCTCTGCGGAACAAATCTTACTTAATCATTAAAACTTACATACGGTCTGTATACTTGCATAACCGTGCTCAGCTTAGGGTGTTTATTTGCATCTAATTATTATATCTTTTTATCACAGCCTAGGCCACACCAGATTGTTAGGAAATTTTCGATATGACGTATACTCGAATCACGATACTTTGCACTCGTCTCAATCTTGAGTTTTGGGTGGTGGTTTTATGGGAATTATCATAGGTTGGGTTTTGTTCTTTGTAATTTAGCTTCTGAATCACATGATTATGTATATTGTAACCCTTTGTTGGGGTAAAAAGAATAAAAAAAGATTTGATAAAGAAGAATATATATATATATATAGGAAAAAGAAAAAGAAACATAATGACATGACTTCTTACATAAAGAGGGAGTCATTGCCACTTAGAAAAAAATTTATACATTTTTTACTGACAAAGTGGTAATTCTTTAGGTGATCATGAAAGGTTTTGTTTGGGATCATTAAAGATGCGAATAAGTGCATTAAATGGGTTGAGTGAGAGCCTCTTGGAGAGTAGTTGAAGCTCGAGAAAAAAATCGTTGATGGCTAGTGAGGAGAGAGCTGAAAGCTCACTCTAAATTAGCCAAATACATGTATCACACCTACCCTAAGCCTACATTACAGCCTTAAAGACCTTAAGATTCTTGACTATCCAAATTAGAAACATTCATATTATAGAGAGTAGTTGGATGGACCTTGGGAACTATGTGAGGATCGAGGAACAACCGATAGCCACCGTAGTGAATTAAAAGAGGACTTAATTTTACTCATTGCAAAACTACTTTGTACTTAAAAATAGTATGTGTGAATTGTATATTTGATAGGTATATATATTATTTAGTTTGTAAATTGTACTATGTGGAAATATTTAAAAAATGTCTTTAGTGTCATTCATTATTTTCCTATTTCTATCTTCTTTGAATTAATTGGACTTAGGCCCCACTAAACTTAATTTTTCTTTATATTTCCCATGCGCAAAAAAATATTGAGTTGGAGTCTTGATGTATAGATTAATCTATTTACGAGAAATTATTTCGGGAATTTATTAAGCCTAAGTGAGGTATTTTCCTAGTAAATTGTTATATTTCATTTTTGCCCCAAGTTTTGGACTTATTACTGTTTATAGAGTTTTTGTACATTGATTGTGTGTTAAGTGGGTATTATTTAGATAAATGCTTGATACAAGTTCCACGATGAAGATAAAAAGTCAATAATTTAAGAGAAATCTCAAATAAAGCGGAAATTGAGTTTATATCCACTTTAAAAAGTTGGAGCTTTTACCAGAGAAGTCTTTGCGCATTACTGTTTCAGTCACTACGACTCATTTTTTGTGAGAGCTTTGGATTCTATTCCTTTTTATGTAGAAAGATCTTGAATTATGTGTTGTTTTGCAAGTGATGGAAGTTAATTTAAATTTAAGATGAAGAAGTTATGCTATTAACCGTTACCAGCTAGAACTTGAAATATTTTGAGTAAAAATGAGATTGTGCTAGTTTAACCTAATATTGTGCCCACCAAAGACCCTAATATGTTTTTAGAAGTTATATAAGCCATTTTGAAGCCTCTATTTCATTATATTTGAGAAATCTATCATTTTATTCATCAGCAGAATACGAAAATAAAGAGGAAGGAGCGCTTATTTCAAAGGAAAGAGAAAAGAAGTAGGGTTAGTCTATGAACCCAACAAATCTTCTCCATCCCATATCAAATTGCCTTTAACTCAAAGACTAACTTCAGTCTACTTTGTCTTTTAAACATGATTATATCATTAGTTCTATTGTATTTTTCAGTTATTTAGTATGAGATGAACATTTTATGCTTGAAACTCGCAATAGGTATGAACTCTAATCAATTATTAGTTTTGTTTTGGCTTTTTGGGATGATTAAATTATTGAAATAAATTGAAGTTTGTTTATTCCATTGTTTTATATATTTCTGCTAGTTGCCTATCTATATCTTGATCATGTATAAGTAGTTTGAGGTTTTCGTCTAACACCCGGATGAGGGGTTGGATTTTCAGAAAATAGTATGTAAACACCTATTGAGCGGTATTTAACCAAATGGTTTTGTCCGCTAGGTAGTCAATAGGGACATGGAAATTAATTTATGTGATAGTCGGGGACTGTGTAAGTAGTTTGTGAGTTAAAGTGCTATTGAACCTCTATTAATGAGAATTACTCAATTCAACCTTATTCTAATAACAAGATAATAATTTATTAGGAGGATTACTCGCAAGGATCAAACATTTAATTACTATTTTCTATTCTCTTTTGTAGTATAATTTAATTGAATTTTAGTTAGTCATTTATATTATTTTCACTTTAGTCCTTCATTGAAAATGCAGCATTTATATTAACTTGCCAACTCTCTATTACATTGAATTCGGGACACGGTTAATATAATCTTGGTAGTACCCGATGAATGATAACCTTGCGGTTATCATATTTTTACTTTAAGACAACCCATAAGCTTGTGTACAGTCACAGTCACAGTTCTGTAGGTCGCAAATTATTATCACACATGGAACCGCAACACTAACCTTATAAAGGTGCAGACGATCTTGGTCATCATATCGACTTATTTATTCCTCAAATGTATATCAACTCAACAACTGACATTATTGGGTGTTGATTCTTCAGTTCAATTCTCTGTATATAAATACACATAGTTGGTTCCTAAAGTTTTACCTTACTTGATATTTTTTTTGTCAAATGGTTATACTCACTATTCGTTGGTAGTCACAAACAATGAATGTTCTCTACCATACTTATGAATATATGACAGGAAAAGAACAAAACTATGTGGGAGTACATTTATCAATTTGGTTGAGCTAGATTGAGAATAATAGTGTTTGGCAATATAAATTGCAAAAAGATGAAATATTTTTATTTTAGAAAAATTATATGCGTTATAGAAAGACTTGTGTGATTAAATGAGTGACCTTTTTATATTATACCATCTTTATTTACATTAAATATGAATGTGTTCTATTTAAAATATAAGTGCTAAAGTGTTTTTGTTCTATTGAGTATCCAAATCAATAAAAATTTGATAATTAAGGGATTTGCTAAAGAAACTTGTAAAATTATAACTTAACCATTACTTAAGTGGGAGCTTCATTTGATATATATTCCACAAGTAAAT
This sequence comes from Nemophila menziesii, assembly GCA_029959085.1. Classification (NCBI taxonomy): domain Eukaryota; kingdom Viridiplantae; phylum Streptophyta; class Magnoliopsida; order Boraginales; family Hydrophyllaceae; genus Nemophila; species Nemophila menziesii. The sequence continues at coordinate 18,007,214 of JARWIR010000010.1, read as the reverse complement.
TTTTTCTCCCTCTTGATGTAACTTTATTTTTGAATAAATCATAATATATTAACAAAAGTAATGGGAAGGAATTGCATCTTCATAACTTATATCATCAACTCCACTCAAATAAAAAACATTATTGACTATAATAGACTACCCATGATAACTATAAAGTAAACATCATCTAACACGAATTGAACTAAATAGTTAGGGGAAATCTTGTGAGTAGTTCTTTAAATTAGTCTGATTTGGAGTGTAGACTACAAAGTTACAAAAAATTCACTAATCAATTTCTGCAGAAATTTGATTTTACGTGGCTAGAATTTAAGTTGCTCAATCACTGCATAATTATGGCTGCGGGAGAATGACCATTATGAAGTTGTGACATATGTTTTAGGCTTGGTTCATCTATGATTTATAACTACAACAAATTTTTGACAGAAATATTTTATAGCATCTTTACGAGCTAATATCTAACATCTTTAAAAAGCATCCATAGGAAACTGCTTAGAAGGTTGTTGGTAATTAGAAGATTGTTGTTTTATTGATAGGTTCTATACTTCATACTTAATAAATTATACAAGGTATCACTTCATAAATTATTTACTTGATCAAACGATTTACTATATTTTAATTGATATAGAGGAAGTAAAATATTATGATATATGCACGGAAAAAAATTATAAAACACTTTTGCAAAAAGAATAATTTGTAAATAGTATAACCCAAATGTATATTAAAAATTTTAATTTTTATAGAAACAGTTTTTGTTCTCATATCAAAACATGTTTCTTTTTTTTTTAATCAAAAAACATGTTTCTTGAAAAGGTTGAAAAGATTCCTTTCTTATTTCCATTATATAAAATGGATGTCGTCATTATATAACGTAATTCTTATGTATAATAGAAAAAATATAATTTCTAAATATTTGAAACACTATTAATCTCAACACAAAATATGCATGCTCATAAGATACATATAAAGTGTATGTAACACCTAAAGACTTCAATAGTGTTTTTTTATGTAAAGCCTTATATAGTTGTTTTTATGTTATTACAATACATTGTGGCATACACACATATCATTAAGGACATTTGCAGTGGTAATTTGGCATATATGAACGTTTCCAGTGTAATTTAGCTTGAACGTCATGGTTTATACTAGATTGTTTTATCCATGATAAATAAATCATCGCTCCTTATTACATACAAAGAAAAAGAGGAACTAGCCACGATGTATAACAATCCCGCGTCGTGGTCGTTTGAAGGTTTTATTCTTGTCGTGGTCGTTTGATGGTTTTAATCTTGTTTTCGTATTTTACTAAACATGTTTTGTTTAGTTTGACCTTATATTCTTCAATAATTGTCACTCAAATGTTTTCAGCATAAATATCAAATCCCATTGAAAGACTATAATCAGATATAAAAAGTGTGAATATATATATAATTGTTTTTATGGATTTTATATTTCAAATAGTAGTTTTTAGTAAATAACATAATAAAAATTCAGTTTTAAAATAATAGGACATACTATGAGAAAATGAATTTAAGGATGAACTGTACCTTTTAGGCAACCTTGTGATCTAATCTTCTTGCGAATCCAAGGTAATTTCTCAAATCGTTTCTAATAAAGTATTACACATCCTCGTCATGATTAACGGAGTGATTAGATACATTCATCTTTAAATATTTATAATTTAGTTGAACTCATTTCTTACACGAATAATCATTATACATTATAAAGTTTGTACATGCACACCCAAAATCTATCGAACCCTTAATAGGTAAAGGTCAACCAACAATATAACTATATTGAAGAAAGAAATTTGAATGAAAACCAGTTGGGTTAGCTCAACTGGCCAGAACCTTGCTATTTCTTCAGCACTTAAAGGGGAGGTCCATGGTTCGAATCCCCTCCCTAACCCCTCCCTGAACATGGGCAACCTAGTTTTGATTTACCATGAGAATATATATGGGCAGGCATGTATATCTCCCGGGGATTAGTCGGGTGCGCGCAAGCTAGCTCGGAACCCATGTAACCAAAAAAAAAAATTTGAATGAATAAGTATCAATGGATTTTATCCATTATTCCTAAATATTCCGTTTTATAATAATTAATCAATATGATATAACATGTGACTGGAGTATATGATATGGGAAGATTATAAATAATTCCTAGCCCTGTGTATTCCTGGATTGCTCTAGTCTTTATCTATCTCTCAACTCAAACCTTTAAAAAAATCTAACTAATTTTGAAATTTATTATAACTAATCATCTTTTCTCTAGTTCAAGTCTCATTTTCCCACTTATATCTTAAAATATTAAAACAATGAATGAAAAAAATAGTTATTAATAATCCAAGCTTTAAAATAATTAAATTAATGATGAGAACCAAATAATTTTAAGAAACATTTTTCGTCTTTGTAAAACTTTATGCTAAAAAGGCCAAATGACACATGCAAAACATCTAAAAATTGTTAAACATTGAATTTAAAATTATAATTACTTTTAAATTTCAAAGATATAATCGATTTTTACCTCAGATTCAAAAAATAATAGTGATTTGCATGATTACTATTGTAAGTTTTATAACAAGAAAGGACATAGAATATCTAAGAAAAATAATTTTTGTTATTAATGAAACATAAAATAAACGCTACAAGTAATTATATATAATAAAAAATATTTCGTTTAACTGTTTGATGTTAATTCAAATGTCATGAACAACTATTTGAGATACCAAGAATAAAAGATATGAATTATTATATCCACGAAGAAAAAAAAGGATATATGAAATTATGTAAATCCAATGAGGAGTAGGGCGGGTGTTTACAGAAGATCAAATACAAAGAGAAATTATAGATTGACAGTGAAAAAAAGTTTATATAAATGAAAAACTATTGTGAGTATGGCTTATGTATAACCGATTTAGTGAAGGTGGTTATGGTTTCATAGAATTTTTAATTAATAATAATGAAATATATAGCGTCAATAAGAAACAAGAACAACATCTTTCTTTTTTCTTTTTGTTAGTTTTATTTTTCTTAACAAAAAAAAATATATATAACTTAAACACACAATTCTTTGTACTCTTCCTTCCTCTTTGACATGATATTATATTTCCAATAACTTTCTATTAATATTTGATATGATATTCCAAAAAACTTATTGAATCTAATTACATATTTCCTCCACTTGTATTCCTTCTCTTGTTCTATGGTTGGATACGCCAGCAACAATGGAAATCGAAATCTAAGGGAAAAATTAAATTTTACCATTAAAACTATTACAAAATCGTATTACTTTAAACCTAATCTCGATATGTAATGTTTAAAGTTGATATTTGAATCTTGTATAGAAATTTTTACCTAGTAGTTGTGTATCTCCAAATATCCATTCAAGAAAGAGATTCGTATTAATTTAACAATGTTAATCAACTGTCGTACAATTGGAAAATGCTCGGACATATACCTTATACTCACAAGATATCATAGATTTTGTCTACTTTATTTTATGTTATACGTATTTGAAATTTACAGTATATTAGATACATAAGTACAAGAAAGAGATGATTCTTTTTTGGTATTAATCCTGTTTTCCTTCGTTTTGTAGGCCTTTTGTGAAGCTATTGGTTATTTAAAACTACCCTTCCCCATTTGTGTCCATCTCTAAGAGTTTCTTATTTTCTCATTTATATTTATTAGGAACCATGTGCCAACTCTCGGACCATGGAATAGACAAAGAATTGGCTTTAGTTCACCATACGAGCTAGCCAAGATCACTAGATTCGATTCACAAGTTTCTCAAGTTGTGAGCAGATCACACACATCAACCAGGAAACCAATCTCAAGTGGTATGTCTTAACTGTTTAATTTCAGTTTCGATTAGCCTAATAATCATTATAATCATTATATATCTTATCAAAGGTGGAGTCCCATTTGATGCTCCAATTTATAACATAGCAGAGAAGCCTATTACATTTATTGAAGGAGCTATGTACAAAGAGGATACAAATTTATTGACAAGTAAAAGTGACAATTGGATCTCCTATTACTATGTATGGATCATAGGAATCGTCCGGATCGATAGGGTATTCCTAAAAGGGTGTGGAGTGATGAAGATGGATTTGAGCATGTTGAGGTAATTTACTAATTAATCTTGTAAATTATTGTTTAATGTTTTACTAATACATACATATTTAAGCTATCTCACATGTGAAGCTAATGAACATCGTAAAATTTTGAATCGGAAGAGTCTGACTTGTGAGGCTTTGATCGTGACTATGCTGTTTGTTAGATTAGATATTGTTAGAATTAAGAAGTAGCTGATCGTGTACCTAGACCGAGCAATGTGTGATTTGGTGCAGGTCCATCCCAGATGGCAGATGCCAAAGAGTAATGGAAGGAATAGGAAATAGACATTTTAGGTTGTAGTGTAGGAAGATTCATTTTGTTTTGTGTGTGTAAGCTTGTAATTGATTTATATATGTTGGTTGTGTATTTTATTGTATGTATTTTCTGGGGTAATGAATATGTTTGTTTATCCTTTAGTTCTGTTACGAAACAACTTGTGTAGGAATTTATTTATGCCTTAGATTGTTAGCTCACTTTAAAATGAGTCGTTAGCTCTCCTCCCTAGTACTCTCTTTCTTTATATATATATATATATATATATATATATATATATATATATATATATATATAATATTAAGTAATTTAAATTCATTTGTGTTCTTCATATAATAATCGTGAAGAAAATCAAATGTTGAGTCTTTAGTTTAGAGTACATAAGATAATGTAGAAACTACTTGGTTGAATTTTTTTCTCCTGTACTAGTTTTATATTTGACCATATACTAAATTTGTACATTGTAGTTAATACTAATGTATAAACTTTAGTTATTTTTTTGGATTTATTATTTTGTACCACGAATCCATGTACAAATTACCATTATTGTATTAATCAAGGTTTGAACCTTGTTTTTCAGTTAATTTTTTTGTGAATTACACAAATAAATAGCTAAGTTGTAATATAAGGGTAACGTTCCCTCTATTGTCAATGAGTTTGAGATAATACTATGTAATTAATTATCTTGTTATATAACTAAAAAATTGGCTTTTTTGGAAGATTAGTTAGCCTCTATTTCTATTATTTAAGTATATAGAGAATAAAGTTTTGCAGATTTAAAGGAGATTACTTATTTCCATGATCTTTCTGCAATAACTGCTTAACTTTTAGTTTTAGAGTTGAATTATAATTAAATCCCACTTTACCCACCATTCAAACCTACTAGAATCATTTCAATGTTATAGCATCCACCAAGCAAAGTTATTGAATATACCATGGATCATTGTGATATTATTTCACAAGGAACCAATTATTATTTTTAAGCTAGAATTAAACAATGAAAATAAAATATTGGTTCAAAGAGTACACAAAAGAACTCTTTGAGTTCGACTCCCTTTGGATTATCAAATGCAGCTAAACAAATAACTTCTCTTTTGTATGGAAATTAGCAAATTTTATATCATCAAACATATCTGAGTACATGAGCCTATTGGGTTATTCCCTTTTGACTTTGGACATTCAACTGATTGACCAATCCACTACCAAATAAAGACAAACATAATATAAAGAAATAAAAAGAAACTAAGTTAATCCGAGTAAAAAAGTACGTTGACAGACTACTCATCTACTCCATCGAATCTTAACCAGTTTCACCAACTTTTCTTTATTCTTTCTCTTATATCTTGTTAGATTCTCTCGAAACGCCATTAATATAATGTCAATAATTCTATCCTCCAATTTATAATCAACATTGAACACTCTGTTATTCTATTCGATTCAGATAGTATAGGTTGCAATCAATATAAGAGTGTTCAAGATATTATCTGTTGTGGCATTACCACTATGCAGCTTGGTATACCGCTCCATTAACTGTATCCTCGACGATATTTTGGACTAAACCCCATGTGTATCAAGGCATCAGATCAAAATTTGTTTCGTGATAGAGCTTTCCCAGAAAAAGTGATTTTTATCCTTGCTCATTTGATTGCAGAAATCGGACATTGGGTTAGGACTTTCCATTATGACCCGTACTCGAGTCGCGATACTTTGACACTTGTCTAGGTCTTGAGTTTGGGGTGGAGGTTTTATGGGAATTATCATTGGTTGGATTTTGTGCTTTGTAATTGAGCTTATGAATCATATGTTTATGTATATTGTAACCCTTTGTTGGGGTAAAAAGAAAAAAAAATTGATAAAGAAGAATATATATACACATATACATATACACACACACACATATATATATATATATATATATATGAGAAAGAGAATGAAATATAGTGAGATGTCTTGTTACATAAAAAGGGAGTCTTTGCAACTTACAAAAAAAATACATTTTGGACCGGTAAAGTGTAATTCTTTAGATGACCATGAATTTTTTTTTGGGATCATTGGAGATGCGAATAAATGCATAAAATGGGTTGATTGAGAGCTTCTCGGAGAGTTTCTCAAGCTATAAGGAGACTCGTTGATGGCTAGTAAAAAGAGAGCCAAACGCTCACTCTAAAATTATCCAAATACACGTATCACACTTACCCTAAGCCTACATTACAACCATAAAGACCTTAAGATTCTTGATTATACAAATTAGGAGCATTCATATTATAGAGAGTAGTTGGAGTGACCATAGAAAGTATGTGAGGATCGAGGAACAATTTATAACCAACGTAGTGAACTAAGAGAGGACTTAATTTTATGCATTGCAAAAGTACTCTATACTTGAAAATAATTTGTGTGAATTGTATATTTGATATGTATATATATAATTTATATTGTAAATTGTACTATGTGAGACTATCTTAAAAAATGTCTTTAGTGTCATTCATTATTTTTCTATTTCTATCTTCTTTGGATTGATTGAACTTAGGTCCCGCTAAAACTATGTTTCTGTTTATTTCCGTCACGCAAAAAAACTTTGAGTTGGGGGTCTTGATGTATCTCTTTTTGTGATAGATTATTCTATTTATGAGACATTCTTTTGGGAGTTTCTTGAGCCTAAGTGAGGTATGTTCCCTATCAATTTTTATATTTCACGTTTACCTCGAGTTTTGGACTTATTAATGTTTATAGAGATTTTGTGCATTAATTGTGTGTTAAGTGTGTATTGTTTTTGATAAATTCTTGATAAAAGGTCAATTATGATGATAAGAAGTCAATGAGTCAATAGAAATTTCAAGTCAAAACAAAAATTGAGCTTAGAGTCACTTTGAATTGTTGGTTCTTTTACTAGAGAAGTCTTTGCGCCTTACATTCACCTGATTTTTTTGTGATAGATTTTTACCCTATTCTATTTTATGTAGAGAGAGTTTGAAATCTGTTTCGCTATGCTAATAACCGCTGGCTCAAGCCTGAAATCTTTTAAGTAAAAACGGGATTGGGCTAATTTAACCTAATATTGTGCCCATCAAAGACTTTAATCCATTTTTATCAATTTTATAAGCGCTTTTGTAGACTCCATTTCATTATCTTTGGGAAATCTATCATTTTATTCATTAGCAAGAGGAGAAAAATAAAGAGAAAGGAGCGCTTATTTCAGAGGATGAGAAGAAGAGAAGAGTTAGTTTATGAACCCAACAATTCTTCACCATCCCATATCGCAATTGCCTTTAACTCAAAGACTAACCTCATTCTACTTTGTCTTTTGAACATGATTATATCACTATTTCAATTGTATTTTTATTTATTTAGTATGAGATGAACATTTTATGCTTGAAACTCGCAATGGGTATGAACCCTAATCCATTATTAGTTTTGTTTTGGATTTTTGGACTATTATGTTATTGAAGTTTATTTATTTTATCGTTCTATATATTTCTACTAGTTGCCTATCTATATCGTGATAAAGTTTTCGTACTTTGAGGTTTTTGTCTAAAACCCAGAAAGGGGGTTGGATTTTCAGAAATAATATATAAACGCCTATTGCGCGACATTTAACTGGACGTTCTTGTCCGCTAGGTAGTCAATATGGATAAGGAAATTAATTCATCAGATAGTCGGTGAGTGTGTAAGGTTATGCTCTATGTTCACTTAGATTGTGAGTTAGAGTGCTAATGAACCTTAATTAATGAGAATAACCCAATTCGCCCTTATACTAATAACGAGATAATAATTTATTAGAAGGATTTCTCACAAGGATAAATCATCGCGTTCTTGTTTTCTATTCTCTTTAGTAGTTTAATGTAATTTCATTTTAGTTAATCATTTATATTATTTTCACTTTAGTCCTTCACTTAAAATAAAAACCTTGAGGTTATCATATTTTTACTTGAAGACAACCTATAAGCTTGCATGGAATCACAGTTCCATAGGTCACAAATTATTATCACACATGGAACCGCAACAACAACCTTATAAAGGTGCAGGTGATCCTGGTCATCATATCAACTTATTAATTCCTTAAATGTATATCACAACCCAACAACCGATATTAATGGGTGTTGATTCTTCCCTTCAATTCTCTATAGATAAATACACATAGTTGGTTGCCAAAGTTTCACCTTACTTGATTAAAAAATCTATCAAATGTTTATACTTCTAAAATCACTATTCGTTGGTAGTCACAAACAAAGAATGTTCTTTTCCATACTTTTGAATATAGGACAGAAAAGAAACAATACTATGTGGGAGTACATTTATCAATTTGGTTGAGCTAGATTGAAATAATAATAGTGTTTGACAATGTAAATTGCGTTTATTTTACAAAATAATATGCGTAATAGAAATCCTTGTGTGATTAAACGAGTCCCCTTTTCTATATTATAACACATTTATTTAGATTAAATATGATTGTGTTCTATTTAAAATATAAGTGCTAAAGTTTTTTTGTATTGAGTATCCAAATCAATTTAATTTTGATAATTAAGGAATTTGCTAAAGAAACTTGTAACATTATAACGTAAAATACTTAAGTGGGCGCTGCATTTGAAATATTCCACAAGTAAAATTTAGCTCCCACTTGATGTAATTTAATTTTTGAATAAATCACAATTTACTAACAAAAGTAATAGGAAGGAATCACATGTTCATAATTTATATCATCAACTACACTCAAATAATTAACAATGTGGACAATTGTAGATTACCCATGATAACTATAAAGTAAACATTATCTAACACGAATTGAACTAAATAGTTAGGGGAGTCTTATGAGTAGACCTTTAAATTAGTCAGATTTGGAGTGTAAACTCCAAACTTACAAAGGTTTTACTAATCAATTTCTGTAGAAATTTGATTTTCCGTGGCTAGTATATAAGTTGCTCGATCACAACATAAATATGGCTACGGGAGAATGACCATTATGGAGTTGTGACATATGTTTTAGGATTTGTTTATCTAAGATTTATAACCACAACAAATATTTGATGGAAATATTTTACAGCTGAATTATTTAATTATAGGTGTTGAAACGTATTTGTTCACGGACACCTTTACGAGCTGATATCTAATGTCTTTAAAAAGCACCCATAAGAAAGTGCTTCGAAGGTTGTTGGTAATCAGAAGATTGTCGTTTCATTGATAGGTTCTGTACTTCATACTTAATAAATTATACTAGGTATCACTTTATAAATTATTTACTTGATGAAATGATTTGCTATATTTTAATTGATATAAAGGAAATAAAATATGATGATAAATGCACGAAAAAAATTATCAAACACTTATGCAAAATGAACAATTTGAAAATAGTATAACCCAATCATTTTTTTAAAATTTTAACTAACAGAATTATTATATATAATAGGAAAAAAATATTTTCAAAATATTTAAAATACTATTAATCTGAACACAAATTATGCATGCTCATAAGATATATATAAAGTGTATGTAACACCTAAAGACTTTAATATTGTTTTTTATATGTAAAGCCATATATAGTTATTTTCATGTTATTACAATACATTGTGACATACACACATATCATTAAGGTATTTGAACTGGTTATTTTGCTTATCTGAGCATTTTTAGTGTAACTTAGCTTGAAGGTTTTAGTCTTGTCATGGTCGTTTGATGGTTTTAATCTTGTTATCGTATTTTACTAAACATGTTTTGTTTAATTTGACCTTATATCCTTCAAAATTTGTTACCCATATTCATTTTTAAGCATGTTTAGCAAATCCCATTGGAAGACTATAATCAAATTAAAAAGTGTGAATATATATATAAATATAATTTTTTGTATGGATTTTATATTTCGAATAAATTTGTTCTAATAAATAACATAGTAAAAATTCAGTTTTGAAAGTATATTCAGAAAATTAATTTAAGAATGAACTAGACCTTTTGGGCAACCTTATGATATGATCTTCGTGCAAATCCAAGGTAATTTATCAAATCTTCTCCAATAAAGATATTACACATCCTGGTCATGATTGACGAGAGTGATTAGATACATTAAACTTTAAATATTTATAATTTAGTAGAACTTATTTCTTACACGAATAATCATTATCACATTATAAAGTTTGTACATGCACACCCAAAATCTATCGAACCCTTAATTGGTAAAGGTCAACCAGCAACATAACTATATTGAAAAAAGAAATTTGAATGAATAAATATCAATGAATTTCATCCATTACTCTAATTCTTATCTCTTTCTCTCAACTCAAACATTTAAAAAAGTCTAACTAATTCTGACAATTCTAAGTACTAATCATCTGTTCTCTAGTTCAAGTCTCATTTTCCCATTTAAATCTTAAAAGATTAAAACAATGAATAAAAAAATAGTTATTGATAATCAAAGCTTTGAAATTGTGACAAAATACTTTAGGCTAAAGAGGCCAAAATGCACGTGCAAAACAACTACAAATTGTTAAACATTGAATTTGATATTATAATGACTTTTAAATTGCTAAGATATAATCAATTTTTACCTTAGATTTATCAAATAATAGTGAATTGCATGTTTATTATTGTAAGTTTTATAACAAGAAAAAACATAAAATATCTGAGAAATATACTTTTTGATTAATGATTATATAAATATATTGACAAAAAACATAGAAGAAACGCAACAAGTAATTATATATAGTAAAAATATTTACTTTAACCTTTTGATGAACAATTTATTGAAATGTTATAACCAACTATCAAGATACGAGGAATATGAGTTATGAATTATTAGATTCACTAAGTACATCCAATGAGGAGTAGGGTGGGTGTTTACAGAAGATCCAATACAAAGAGAAAGTATAGATTGACAGTGAGAAAAAGATTATATAAATGATAAATTATTGTGATTATGGTTTATGTATAACCAATGTAGTGGCATTGGTTAGGGTTTCATATAATTTTTTATGAATAACAATGATTTATATAGTGTCTATTAGAAACATAAACAACATCTTTCTTTATTTTTTTGTTAATTTATTTTTAAACAAAAAATAAAATTTAAACATACAATTCTTTTAACTCTTCCTTCCTCTTTAATATGATATGATATTTCCAATAACTTTCTATTGATATTTGATATGATATTTCCAATAACTTATTGAATCTAATTATAGATTTTTTTCTATTTATATTACTTCTCTTGTTTTACAGTTGAATACGTCAGCAACAATGAAAAACCCTAAATTTAAGGTACAAAATTTATTTTTAACACTAAAATTAGGGTAAGTCTTTCCAATATTGGATGGTCCAATATATAAATTGGATATAATAAAAAGGCACATTTCTATATATTAGTTTATGGAATTCTATAAACATGGGACATGTGTTGTAAATGGCTAATCCTTGGTTCATCTAATATTGGATTGAATTTTTTTTTTTTTTTAAATTATACAAAATTTTATTATTTTTAACCTTATCTTGATATGTCATGTTTAAAGTCGATATGTGAATCTTACAGAAATTTTTACCTAGTAGTTGTGTATCTCCAAAGATCCAATCAAGAAAGTGGTTCGTATTAATTTGACATACTTAATCAACTGTTGTGCAATTGGAAAATGCTTGGACATATATCTTATACTCATGAGATATCATAAATTTTGTCTGATTTATCTTATGCTATACATATACCTTTTTTCCTTCGTTTTGCAGGCCTTCTGTCAAGCTACTGGTTAGTTATAACTACCCTTCCTCCATTTGTGTCCGTCTCTAAGAGTTTCTTATTTGATTATTTACAATGTATTAGGAATCATGTGCCAACTCTCAAACCATGGAATAGGCAAATAATTTGCTTTAGTTAACCATACGAGCAAGCTAAGATCACTAGATTTGGTTCACAAGTCTCTCGTATTGTGAGCAGATCACACACATCAACCAGGAAACCAAACTTAAGTGGTCATTCTTAACTGTTAAATTTTAGTTTTGATTAGCCTAATAAATATTATTATCATCTTATATATGTATTTTTTTATAGGAGGCTCGAAAGTAAGTATCAAAGGTGGAGTCCCATTTGATGCTCCAACTTATAACATCCCAAAGAAGCATGTTACGTTTATTGAAAGAGTAGTCTTGGACTCTCTTTAGCAGCAGCTTATGCTGAATTTAAGGAACAAATCTTTCAACCAAAAGAGCACGAGATTTTTATAAGGCTTTGGAGAGAATTCAAATTTATTGTCAAGTAAAGGTGACAGTTGGATTTCCTAATATATGGTATGGATTAGAAAGTAGGAATCATTCGGCTCGTCAGCCTATTCCTAGTGTGGAGTGATGGAGATGGAGTTCAGTATGTTGAGGTGATTTACTAATTAATATTGTAAATTATTTTTTAATGTTTTACTAATACATACATATTTTAGCTATATAACATATGATGCTAATTAATATCGTAAAAATTTGAATTGGAATAGTCTAACTTGTGAGGATTTGATTGTGGCTATGAGGTCTGTTAAAAGAGATATTGTTAAAATGAAGAATTAGTTGATCGTGTACCTAGACCGATTAATGAGTAATTTGGTACAGGTCCATCCCAGGTGGCACATGCCAAAGAGTAAAGGGAGGAATAGGAAGAGACTTTTTAGGTTGTAATGTAGGAAGATTCATTTTGTTTAGTGTGTGTAAGCTTCTAATTTATTTAAATCTGTTGGTTGTGTTTTTCATTTTATGTGTTTTTTGGGGGAATGAACATGTTTGTTTATCCTTTGGTTCTGTTGCGAAACAGCATGTATAGGAATTTTGTTATGCCTTAGATTGTTAGCTCACTTTGTAATGAGTTGTTTGCTTTCCTCCTAAGTTCTCTCTTTCTTTCTTTATATATATATATATATATATATATATATATATATATATATATATACATATATTAAGTAATTTTGATTTTTTGTGCTCTTCATATACTAATTGTGAAGAAAATTAAATTTTGAGTCAGTAGTTGAGATTACATATGTTACTGTAGAAATTACTTGGTTTAATTTTTTCTCTTATGGTACTAGTTTTTTATTTGACCATATACTAGATCTGTACAATGTAGTTAATACTAATGTATAACTTTTAAGTATATTTTTGGATTTATTGTTTTGCACCACGAATCCATGTACAAATTACCATTATTTTACTAATTAAGATTTGAACCTTTGTTTTCGGTTAATTTTTATCGTGTGAATCACAACAATAAATAGGTAAGTTGTGATATGAGGGTAGCTTTCCCTCTATTGTCCATGAGTTTGAGATTATATTATGTAACTAATTGTCTTGTTATATAACTAAAAAAGTAGGAGTTTTTGGAAAATTAGTTAGCCACTATTTCCATTCTTTTAGTATATAGAGAATAAAGTTTTGTAGATTTATAGGAGATTACTTATTGCCACCATCTTTATGCAATAATTGGTTAACTTTTTGTTTTAGAGTTGACTTCTAAATAAATTCCACAATACCACCCATTCAAACCTATAGAATCATTTCAATGTTATATCATCCACCAAACAAAGTTCTTGAATGTACCATGATTTTCATTGTGAGATTATTTCATATGGAACTATTTATTGTTTCTAAGCTATAATTAAACAATTAAAATAAAATATCAGTTCAAAGCGGATATAAAATAATTTTCGAGTTCGACTCTCATGGGATTATCAAATGAAACTAAACAAATAGGATTTTTTGTTTGGCAAGTAGCAAATTTTATATCATCAAACATATCTGAGTACACAGGCCTATTGGGCTATTCATTTTTTACTTTGGGCAGTCAACAAATTGACCAATCCACTAACAGAAAATACAAACATAATAAAACAAAATTGAAAGACACAAAGTCAATCCAAGTACAACAAGGAAATTGACCGACTACTTGTTTGCTCTGTCAAACCTTAACCAGATCCACCCACTTTTCTTTATTGTTTCTCTCATATCTTGTTAGATTCTCTCGAAAAGCCATTAATATACTGTAAAAATTCTACGATCCAATTTATAATCTTCATTGAACACTCTATTATTCCATTCAGTTCAAATAGTATAGGTTGCAATCAATAGAAGAGTCTTCTAGATATTATATGTTGTGGCTTTACTGCTATGCAACTTGGTATACCACTCCAATAACCGTATCCACAACGTGATTTTGGACTAAACCCCATGTGTATCAAGTCATCATATCTAAATCCTTTTCGTGAACGAGCATTCTCAAAATAAGTTATTTTTATCCTTGGTCATTTGATTGCAGAAATTGCACATCAGGTTAGGACTTTTCGTTTTGACTTGTACTCAAATCACGATACTTTGACACTTGTCTAGATCTTCAGTTTGGGGTGGTGGTTTTATGGGAATTATCGTTGGTTGGGTTTTGTGCTTTGTAATTGAGCTTCTTAATTACATGATTATGTATATTGTAACCCTTTATTGGGGTAAAAAGAAAAAAAATATTTGATAAAGAAGAATATATATACATATATATATATATGAAAGAAAAAGAAACATAGTGAAATGACTTCTTACATAAAAAGGGAGTCATTGCCACTTACAAAAAAAAATATACATTTTGGACCGATAAAGTGGTAATTCTTTAGGTGATCATGAAAGGTTTTGTTTGGGATCATTGGAGATGCGAATAAGTGCATCAAATGGGTTGAGTGAGAACCTCTTGGAGAATAACTTATGTTCTAGGGAGACTCGTTGATGGCTAGTGAGGAGAGAGTCAAAAGCTCACTCAAATTATCCAAATACACATATCACACCTACCTTAAGCCTACATTACAAAGGTGCAGGCGATCCAGGTCATTATATCAACTTATTTATTTCTCATATGTATATCAACTCAACAACCGACATTATCGGGTGTTGATTCTTCCCTTCAATTATCTATAGATAAAGACACATAGTTGGTTCCCTAAGTTTCACCATACTTGATTAAAAATTTATGTCAAATTTTTATACTTCTAAAATCACTTTTTGTTGGTAGTCACAAACTATTAATGCCCTTTGCCATGCTTTTGAATATTTGACAGGAAAAGAACAAAAGTATGTGGGAGTGCATTTATCAATTTGTGAAAGAAATAAAAAAATTAATAGCTTTATTTCCATGTCACCCATGATGGGTTTACATGAACGTGCTAGATAGTTATCTGGGTTTAACTGAAAGAACTTACCCACTAAGATAGTGCTTGGGGTGGAGATCATGGGAAGGTGGTTTATCATCAGTTAATAAACCAACGCTTCGTGGACTCTATAAATAGGAGTCTCCTATTCCATCTTCAACACAGCTTCAAAGCACACAAAAATTCTTCAGCAAAATTCCTATTCTCTTATTCCATTATACGACAAAATTCATAGACACTTAGGGCTTTATTCTAGTAATTAAGTTCACGATCAGAAAGCAAGAATACAGAAATCATCAATCCGATGCGTAAGAGGTTTGTCTAAAACCTTAATTCTTTGATTCATTGGTAACAATTGGTATCAGAGCGTGTTACTTGAATCAATTTTTTGCTTCGCTTCTTTTGTAATTCATGTGATTCATGTTCAATATATAAAAAACAAAAAATAATATTATGCCGAACGTGTTTAAGAAAAGAAAAAGGATTTGAAATTTTTCTAATTCTGTCGAACAAACTTTTGCTAGAAGAAATATATATATATATGTCTAGGCTTTTAGGTTATGTGCTTATTTGATGAAAGAGCCCATTGTGAGAGGATTCGAACCCTGACCAACACTACTAGAGACTAATAACTTAACCACTTGGTCTATACAATTTTTTTTTAGTTAAAAAAATATATGATGAACTTATAACAAATTTCAGAAATGTATTATTTTTCAAAAGGTGGTGAATTTTATATGTTCTTAATTATTTCTATAGAGAAACAAATGGTTATTACACGATCCCGGGGATTACGTGCATTCAGACACGACCGGTTGATGAACTACATGACCGATCACAAGAACATAAAGAATTGGAATAAGGCAAAATTGGTCTACACCGCCAAAGAGCCCGAGTCAGATGGACAAAGGGAAGATTTGAAAAACAAAATAATGACACTTCGAAATTATAAGATGGAATCATCACATTCTTTAATACAACACGTGAAGATTGTAAACGATATGATACAAGGTGTCATAAAATATGCCTATCACATGAATGAGAATGACAAGGTTGATGCCCTTCTTAGGATTTTTCCGAAAGACTTGAGTAAAGATCTCCTTGATCTATGGAGGAATGTGAATCCCAAAAATTATGTAGATAGGAGATCAAAAACATATGGTTGGGTCGTATATGCCTTCATTGAATCTCATATGTGAAATCATTTTAAAAGGCATACAAGTTTTTCCAAATGTCCTTGTGAGATGAATTCGCCTACTAAGTATAATTCGATAAGTCTATATAAATGAGGGTTTTGGAAAATCGATTCCTTTGAAAACGAGATACGGATGATTGACATGTATAAGTTAGAGTTTCTTTGCTAGGTAGTTTATTTGTGTAGTTCGTTTCAAATGTTAGTCTTTGATTTTATCTGGTTATTTGCTTACCAAACATGTTTTTCATTTACGTATGAATTCAACTAGTTTCTTTGCTTCTATGTTATTAGTTGTTTAATTTTCATACATTTTGCTCTATTTATGTTAGAGTAAGTGGGAATTCTTGAAGAACTTAATTTTGCAGTTAATGAAATTGATTGAATGGTTAAGACAAACAAAATATTGTGGTTCATGATTGGGAACATAGTGAACTTTCTTTATCACTTATTTTGTTATCTATTTTATTCATTCCGTTTGCATTAATAGCATAGAGTTGTTAAATAAATGTATGATATTAATGGAAATCTCTTACTTTATTGAGAAAATGGCATCGAAACCCATCATTGCTGATCTCAATAAAGGAGAAAAGATGAATGGTGAGAACTATAACCTTTGGAAGCTCAAGATACACTATGTTCTAGAAGAGCAAGATGTTCTTGAGGCTGTTAACAACGTTCATGGCTCAGCTTGAGAAAGGCAACACAGCTCAAAACAGAAGGGACATGGAGGCTTATGAGAAGTGGAAAAAGAAAGATTTCACTGCAAGAGGCATCTTGATAGGCTCCATGAATGACGATCTTGTCTATGAATGTCAACGATACCTCACTGCTCACGAAATATGGAATCCTCTTAAGGAGAAGTATAGGGGTACGACTGTGACTAAGTTGCGTCAATTGACCATTAAGTTTGACACTTGCAAGAAGAAGCCTAATCAAACCATGCAACAACATCTACGAGAGATGTGTAACATGATTAGGGAACTTGAGAATGCAGGTCATAACCTTATTGATGAACAACAGGTTCAAGCTGTGATCCGATCTCTTCCAAATAACTGGGAGCATTTGAAGATAAACTTGACTCACAATGATAACATCAAAACCTTTGATGTGTTGCTCGTCATGTGACATTGGAAGACGAACTTCTAGATGCAATTAAGCCTCAGGGCCAGGCTTATGTTGCTGAGTCACTCTCCCACAAAGTTTCTTTCAATAAGAGCAAACACAATGGGAAGAAGAACAGAAATGAGCATGTTTCTAAGAAGAACAAGAAGGGTGGTAACAATAAGGAAAAACGTTTCCGTAAGAAGAAAGACAAGAGTAAGATGAAATGCTTTAACTGTGAGAAAATGGGTCACTTCGCCCGCGAGTGCAGCGAGCCCAGAAAGGTAGCTATGTCATTTACTTCTTGTAATTTTACTTATGTTACCAATACTGTATTGATTGCTGATTCTAATCCTTTGTGGACTGTGGACTCAGGAGCGACAAACCACGTAGCCAAAGACCGAGAGGCGTATGTAGAGTATCGTCGGATTCCAGAGGGATCAAGGTGGATATATGTAGGAGACAACAATAAGGTTGAAGTCAAAGGAGTTGGCACTTGCAAGTTGAACTTGCGAGGTGGTCAAACTTGTACCTTTATGATGTACTTTACGCACCTGACATTCGACAGAACTTAGTCTCGGTCACTGATCTTCTATAATTAGGTTTTAATTTTCATTTTCATAACAAACAAGTATATATCTATTATGATGCTAGGTATTATGGTTCCGGTTTTATTTCGCATGGTTTAATTGTACTAGAGGATGATAACTCGTTTAATAGTTATTGTTTAAGTAGTTGCTTTTTTACTAATACTTCTTCTTCTGGTTACTCTAATGTAGAAGAAAATGTATGGCATGCTATATTAGGTCATATTGGTCAAGACTGTATGAATTATTTGGCCAAGGCGAACCTTTTGGGTTCGTTGACTAAAGTCAACTTGCCAACTTGTGAAAATTGTCTAGCAGGTAAAGCAAAACGGAAACCATTTGGAAAGGCTAGACGAGTCGAGTACCCATTACAAGTAATTCATTCAAACATCTGTGGCACAATGAGTGTTCAGACTAGACGTGGGGAATGTTATTTCATCACCTTTATAGATGATTTCACTAGGTTTGGTTATGTCTACCTGATTTCTCACAAATCCGAAGCATTGAAATGTTTTATGACATTTCTCAATGAAGTGGAAAATCAGTTAGAGAGGAAGGTGAAAACCCTAAGAACCGATCGAGGACGTGAATATCTATCTGATCAGTTTAAAGAATTGTGTGATGAAAAAGGGATAGTAAGGAAACTTACAATTCCTAGAACACCACAACAGAACGGTGTGGCTGAAAGGAGGAATTGAACACTCCTAGAAATGGTTAGATCTATGATGGCACAAGCAAATCTTCCAATATCTTATTGGGGAGATGCCTTTCTAATTTCCTGTTATATACTTAACCGAGTACCCACAAAGACTATTTCATCAACGTTTTATGAACTATGGACATGTAGGAAACCTAATCTGTCATACTTGCAACCTTGGGGGTCGGCAGGCTATGTTCATGATCTATCTCATAAGTATGGGAAGTTAGGTCCAAGAGGTAAGAAGTGTATATTTATTAGATACCCAAATCACTCTAAAGGATATGTGTTTATTGGTGAACATAATGATGGGGGTCTTACTGAAATTGAGTCACGAGATGTTACATTCTTAGAGAATGATTTTCCTAGCAGAGGTGAGGTTGACAGAAATTCCATTTTATGTGAATTAAATGAGATTCAGGAAGATGATATGCAAACAAATGTGAAACCTAATGAGGTAACACATACTCAAGAAATAGAGACGTACACTCCTCTAAATCTTGAGACGGAAAAACCATTGCATCATCTAGTAATCCTATTTCTCAAGATTCTCAACTTAAGAGAAGTGCTAAAGGTTTAGTTCCTCGTCGCCGATTTGAAATCGAATGAGAAATCTTTATGATAACTCCACAAGACGAAGAAGAACCTTGAACAATTAATGAAGCACTATCATGACCCGCTAAGAATGAATGGAGGAAAGAATGGAAGAAGAAATGGAGTCGCTGAAGAAAAACCAGGTATGGGAACAGGTTGATCTACCGAAAGGACGTAAGGCAATTGGGAACAAATGGGTTCTCAAAATAAAGAGGAAACCCGACAATTCCATTAACAGGTATAAAGCTTGCTTGGTAGCGAAAGGCTATACTCAACGGGAAGGAATAGATTTTGAGGAAACCTTTTCTCCTGTTGTTAGATTTACCTCAATACGTCTTATTTTAGCTATTGTGGCGCATCTCGATCTGGAGTTGCACCAAATGGATGTTAAAACTGCATTTCTAAATGGAGATTTAGAAGAGGTAATTTTCATGGAACAACCCTCGGGTTTTGTTGTAAAAGATCAAGACAGTAAAGTATGTAGATTGTTGAAATCAATCTATGGTCTTAAGCAAGCGTCGAGACAGTAGAATTTGAGATTTCATGAAGTAATCTCTTCAAACGGATTTGAGATGATAAGTGAAGACCATTGTGTTTATATTTAACGTTCCAAGAAAAATTTCATGATTTTATCTCTATATGTGGATGACATCTTATTAGCTAGGAATGATAAAGATTTTATTCAAGCTAACAAGGAGTGGCTAGCTTCTCAATTCGATATGAAAGATATGGGAAAAGCAAATTATATTCTTGGTGTTAAGATTCATAGAGATAGGTCTAGAAAACTATTATCTTTATCTCAAGAACCTTACATCATGAATGTACTTGAGCGCTTTGGTATGACTACGTGCAATGCCATTGACACTCCTGTAGCAAAGGGTATGAACTTAACTCTCGACATGTGTCCTAGTAGTACAGAAGAGAAACAGAAAATGTCAATAGTATCATATTCTAGTGCCATTGGTAATCTTATGTATGTTATGATGTGTACGAGACCAGACATTTGTTATGCAGTAGGTTTAGTTAGTCGTTTTCAATCGAACCCGGGACAAGAGCATTGGAAAGCTGTGAAAAGGATATTGAGATACCGAAAAGGAACCAAAGATCATGCCTTATGCTTTCGAGGAGATAGATTACGCCTACAGGGAAATACAGACTCTGATTGGGCTGGTGATATAGATGGGCGTAAATCTACTTCAGGTTGTGTTTTCTTGCTAAATTAATGCGCAATCTCGTGGAGTAGCAAGAAACAAAACTGTGTAGCTTTGTCAACGATGGAAGCTGAGTTTGTAGCATGCTCAGTCGCGGTTCAGGAGGCTGTTTGGTTAAAAAGGTTCTTTGAACATTTAGGATTCTTTGGTGATAGTGGGAGTCAAATAACAATATATTGTGATAGTCAAGCTGCAATGGCTTATGTGAAATATCCCAAATATCACAGCAAGACCAAACACATTGATATAAAGTATAACTTCGTTTGAGATATAATTGCACAAAAGGATGTTACTTTGAAATTTATACCCACACGCAATATGCTTGCCGATCCATTCACAAAAGCTATCCCAAGGGATGTATTCATGGATCATGTTAGATCTATAGGATTAAGCAAGATATAATGTATGAATTATTTCTAGTTTATGGGCATTCATGTATATATTTCCATTAGTATGTTTATTTAACTGTTTATTTTAATGATATCATGTTTGATATGTATTATATATATTGCGTATGATTCTGTAAGTATGTATGTTCTATAGACTGAGATTGGCCCTGTCACACGGGCAATCGCCTTTGGCATAAGAAGTGCGCAAACATGAGACTAACTCATAGTAGTGCAGAACCCTTAAGATAACTTGATTTAAGATAGTCGTCTTAACTAACTGTTAAGATGAGATCATAAACATGGATTAATCATGTTAAGCTTATATTATGATCGAAGTAGAATCCCACTATCTACTAAGTCTATAATGGGCAGATATGAATTGCTTGATTGATTTCATAGAAGGGTTGATCGATCGAAGAATTTATCTCAGGCAACGAGGCTTGTCTAATTATATTTCTGTATGGTATTTGTAAAATTGTGACATACAATTTGAGATATATGAATAATACTATAACATGTGTGTCACACCACGTGTGCTTTCGACCAAAAGGAAGTGAAGAATTGATCCCTGTTTCTTCATTGTGTGATACCTTTAATTTGTTCCCTTATAACTTTTGACTAGATCTTGATATTTTGATTAGGTGTATGCTACTTTGAACACATTACCAATGATCATAAGTTATTCGGTCTAATGGGGTATGTTAGGGAAAGCAACCTAATCAATATAAAAGGATATAAGTGTAAACGGAAGACTAGAATTGTGTATCAAATGTGTGCTTGTAGGTTAACCGATCATGTAAGTCAATACGGACTATAACATGATAGTGAGACACATAAACGAAATGACAGTGAACTCTTTTTCACATAGAAGTTGTGATATAAATTTGAAGGGGTCAGAGTTACTGTAATATGATACAACATATTGTTAATCTGTGGTACTACAAGATACGTAAGGAATGATATTTCATTTGAGAAATTATGTACCCTAACAGGTTAATAGTAACATATGCTCGTATGCTTGTCGGTCGTACGACCTATTTGTCAAATATGATGCATCATTGTAGTATTGTGAATTTGAGAAAAAACAAATTGGGAAATTTAGATGTTTGGGAAGGTGTAATGCACGTATCTAACGGTACGATAGTAACTCCATCATGTGCGAGTGGGAGAATGAAAGAAATAAAAAAATTAATAGCTTTATTTCCATGTCACCCATGATGGGTTAACATGAACTTACAAGATAGTTACCTGGGTTTAACTGAAAGAACTTACCCACTAAGATAGTGTTTGGGGTGGATATCATGGGAAGGTGGTTTATCATCAGTTAATAAACCAATGCTTCCTGGACTCTATAAATAGGAGTCTCCTATTCCATCTTCTTTTCTTTTTGTTCAAATGTTCCTATTCCATCTTCAACACAGCTTCAAAGCACACAAAAATTCTTTAGAAAAATTCCTATTCTCTTATTACATTATACGGAAAAATTCATAGACACTTAGGTGGTGAAAATAAAGGGCTTAGTTCTAGTAATTAAGTTCACGATAAAAAGAAAGAATTAAGAAAGCAAGAATTCAGAAATCATCAGTCCGCTGCGTACGAGGTTTGTCTAAAACCTTAATTCTTTGATTCATAGGTAACGATTTGGTTGAGCTATATTGAGAATAATAGTGTTTAACAATATAAATTGCGAAAAGATAAAATATCTTTATTTTAGAAAATAATATGCGTTATAGAAAGCCTTGTGTAATTAAATGAGTCCCCTTTTCTATATTATAACACCTTTATTTATATTAAATATGATTGTGTTCTATTTAAAATATAAGTGGTAAATTTTTTTGTTCAATTAATCAATGAAATTTTGATAATTAAGGATTTACTAAAGAAACTTGTAACATTATAACTTAACTACTGTTGAATTGGGCGCTTCATTTGATATATTCCACAAGTAAATTTTAGCTCTCTCTTGATGTAACTTTATTTTTGAATAAATCAAAATACATTAACAAAAGTAATGGGAAGGAATCACATGTTCATAACTTATATCACTAACTGCACTAAAATAACAATAATGACAATAATAGACTACCCATGATAATTATAAAGTAAACATCACCTAACACGAATTGAACTAAATAGTTAGGGGAAATCTTGCGAGTAGTCCTTTATATTAGTCAGATTTGGGGTGTAGACTCAAAACTTACAAAAGTTTTACTAATCAATTTCTACAGATTTTGATTTTCTTTGGCTAGAATTTAAGTTGCTCGATCACTACATAATTATGGTTGCGGGAGAATGACCATTATGGAGTTGCGGCATATGTTTTAGGCTTTGTTCATCTAAGATTTATAACTACGACAAATTTTTGATGGAAGCATCCATAAGAAAGTTCTTAGAAGATTGTTGTTTCATTGATAGGGTTTGTACTTCATACATAATAAATTATACAAAGTATCACTTCATAAATTATTTACTTAGGTCAAACGATTTACTATATTTTAATTGATATAAAGGAAATAAAAAATGATGATAAATGCACTGAAAAAAATTATCACACACTTTTGCATAAGGAATAATTTGAAAAAAGTATAACCCAAACATTTTTTTAAGAATTTTAATTTTTTAAGAAACAATTTTTGTTCTCATATGGAAACCTGTTTCTTGAAAAAGTTGAAAAGAAGAATGAAAATTATTTTAATTTTCCTTTCTTTTTTTCATTATATAAAATGGAGGTCGTCATTATATAATGTAATTCTTATATATAATAGCAAAAAATATTTTCTAATTATTTGAAACACTATTAATCTCAACAAAAAATATGCATGCTCATGAAATACGTATAAAGCGTATGTAACACCTAAACTTTAATAGTGTTTTATATGTAAAGCCATATATAGTTGTTTTCATGTTATTACAATACATTTTGACATACACACATATCATT
Organism: Nemophila menziesii; assembly: GCA_029959085.1. NCBI lineage: Eukaryota > Viridiplantae > Streptophyta > Magnoliopsida > Boraginales > Hydrophyllaceae > Nemophila > Nemophila menziesii. The sequence goes on along the minus strand of JARWIR010000010.1, from coordinate 17,982,979 downwards.
AAGAAAACACTAGGTTGTTTTTTTAGTACAATAAATAAATTGTCGCTCCTTATTACATAAAAAAAAGAGAAACTCGCCACGATGCATAACAATCCCGCATCAAAGGAGGAACTCGCCATGATGTATAACAATCCCGCATCGTGGTCGTTTGAAGGTTTTAGTCTTATCGGGGTCGTTTGATGGTTTTAATCTTGTTATAGAGTTTTACTAAACATGTTTTGTTTAGTTTGACCTTATATCCTTCAATATTTGTCACCCATATTCATGTTTTTCAGCATGTGAAGCGAAACCCATTGGAAGACCTATAATCAAATATAAAAAGTGTGAATATATATATCATTGTTTTATGGATTTCATATTTCAAATAAAATTAATTTTAGTAAATAACATAACAAAAGTTCAGTTTTGAAAGAATATGACATACTATGAGAAATGAATATAAGGATTAAGTATTAGATACATTCAACTTTAAATATTTATAATTTAACTGAACTCGTTTCACACACATGCATACCCAAAATCTATCGAATCCATGATAGGTAAAGGTCAACCAACAACATAACTAGATTGAAGAAAGAAATTTGAGTGAATAAATATTAATGAATGTCATCCATAATTCCTAAATATTTAGTTTTATTGTAATTAATCAATATGATTTAACATATGACCAGAGTATATGATAAGGTAAGATTACAAATAATTACTCTAATCTTTATCTTTTTCTCTCAACTCAAACCTTTAAAAAAAGTCGAACTAATTTTGAAAATCAATATAACTAATCATTTTTTCTCTATTTCAAGTCTCATTTCCAACTTATATCTTAAAAAATTAAAATATTGAAGGAAAAAATAGGTATTAATAATCCAAGCTTTAAAATTGTTGAATCAATAAAGAGACCATTTCTCGTCTTTGTAAAACTTAATGCTAAAAAGGCTAAATGACACCTGCAAAACATCTAAAATTTTAAACATTGAATTTAAAATTACAATTACTTTTAAATTGCTAAGGTATAATCGATTTTTACATCAGATTCATCAAATAATATTGAATTGATGATTATTGTAAGTTTTATAACAAGAAAAAACATAAAATATCTAAGAAAAATAATTTTTGATATTAATAATTACATAAATATATTGATAAAAAACATAAAAGAAACGCTACAAGTAATTATATATAATAAAAGTATTTAATTTTACCTTTTGATGAACCATTGATTGAAATGTCATGACCAACAATCTGAGATACCAGACATACGAGATATGAATTTTTAGATTCATTAAGAAAAAACGGGGACATGAATATGTGTACATTCATAAGGAATAGGGTGGGTGTTTACAGAAGATCAAATACAAAGAGAAATCATAGATTGACAGTGAGGAAAAGATTATATAAATGACAGATTGTTGTGAGTATGGTTTATGTATATCCGATGTAGTGGCGGGCGGTTAGGGTTTCATAGAATTTTTAAATAAAAAACATAATATAAAATATATAGTGTCGATATGAAACAAGAACATCTTTCTTTCTTTTTTTTGTTAAGAAAAAAGATATAACATAATATGATATTTCCAAGGGTAAGACTTCCATTTAATATTGGATGGTAAAATATATAAATCAGTATCGTTGGATATAATAACAAGACACATGTCTATAGATTAGTTTATGGAATTCTATAAACATGGGCCATGTGTCATAATATAAATGGTTAATCCTAATAATCATAATATTGGTTCATCCAATATTGGATTGAAAATTTTTTCTATTTCCAATAACTTGCTATTGAATTTTGATATGATATTTCCAATAACACATTGAATCTAATTACATAGTTTTTACACTTATATTACTTCTCTTGTACTACGGTTGGCTAACCAATCCACTATCAAATAAAGAAAAACATAATAAAACAAAATCAAAAGATATAAGTCAATCCAAGTACAACAAGTACATGGACCGACTACTCATCTACTCCATCAAACCATGACCAGATTCACCTACGTTTCTTTATTCTTTCTCTTGTATCTTGTTAGATTCTCTCGAAACCCCATTAATATAATATCAAAAATTCTATCCTCCAATATATAATCTCCATCGAACACTCTATTATTTCATTCTATTAAAATAGTACAGGGTGCTATCAATAGAAGAGTCTTCAAGATATTATTTGTTGTGGCTTTACCGCTATGCAGCTTGGTATACCACTCTATTAACGCTATGCAGATTGAACCCTAATCCTTTGAAGTCATATCATTGCTCATATTTTGGGTTTTCAATGCTTATTCCTATAATTCTATTTGAAAATGACTAAATAAACCAACATAACCAATGTCTGGTCTAGTAAACATCATTGACAAGTGGATAACTAAACTCAAGGCATAACAAATGCATGGCCTAATACACATCATGACATTCATAATATTATTATTGGTACTGTAATTACTCATACGACATTGTTCACCTTTCTGTTTCATCTCTGTAGTACTAGGACACATAAAAAGATTATAGCTTATGCTCACAGTTTTTTGGAGTGTTAATGACATCAAAATATGTCATGTAAAGGTGTTCATGCATCTTCTTGATGTATAATTCTTGAGATAGGGACAACAAAAATTTAAACATTCTTTAAGAATCATAACATCAAGAACAGAATTCATAGTTCTCATACCTTTCACATCAACAATAACAAAATATAACAACTCCTTGATTTTGACAAATCACATGTCATTCCTAACTTGTAGGATATCATCTACGTAACGATATATATTAACAAACTTTTTTATGGAACTTTTGATATGTAGAACAAGTGATATTCACATATCATTTAAAAAATTACTACTTGAAATGACTCATGAGTCTTAGAAAATCACTGTCTTGAGTATGTTAAAGACCATAAATCATATCTAAATATCTAAATATTGTTCCTTTATATTTATCCTTTTTTTATTCTCTACTGACAAATGTAGTTTTGACATCCATCTAATGCAAATCATAATCAAGATGCACCACAGCAACTATTATATAACCAAATGAGGTAAATCTCTTAACAATAGAAAAAATGTTTGTCCCAAAAAAAAACAATTTCTTATATTGTAATATACCCTTTTTGCCATTAGACGAGATTTGTACCTCTCAAATGAAGTGTCTAGTTTTCTTCTCATTTCAAGAATCTATTTATTCTCAATCACTCTGTGTCTTTGGGAAGATCTACCAACTTTTCGAATTAATTTTCTTCATTCTCTCCATCTTTCGTAGTACGATATGAAGAGTTCATGTACTCTCTGAGTTTCTTCTTTGACTTATGGATATATCATACATATATATCCATGGATCTTAAATCGACAACAAAAAACTATCCCTCGATGACTCCTTCTAGGTGAAGTTATTGTGAAACAAATTCACTAGATGATGCAATCATTTATTTTGTGCTAAAATTGAGGCAACATTACCTTCCTCGTGCATGTGGTTCCTTATCTAGTAACATATTTAATTGCATACATCTTTTTTATTCTCATTTAATTAATGTAAAATGAGATTTTCAACAACCTCACCTTTATTTAGGAAAAACATTATTATCCAAATGTAACATCGTATAACTCAATCTTAATAAATTTCATTATTATATTCAACCTTGAACACATATCATTTAAAGTCTTTGTATATCTTCTAAAGAAATCATTCTTACTTTTTTGTGACCCAACTTTCTATATTCATTGGATAAGTCACAAACATACCAACCCTAAGGAGATCAAGTATGAAAGGTCATATTTCTTTTGTCCATAATTCGTACGGAGTTTATGGAAGTAACTTTGTGGGTACGCGAATAAGTATATGAGTAGCAATAAAAACTTTTCTTCCTACCATATATTGAGAGATTTATTTGAGAAATCATATACCTTAATCAGAAGAGTTACGTTCCTCCTTTTAACTACTATTCCATGTCGCTGGATGTGAAAAATCATAAAAGTATTTATGATCCCATTCTCATCACACCATTCTTTAAAATCCCTCAAATAGATTTCGTGATCACGTTTTTTTCTCAAGGTTTTACCCTTCCTCTCTATCTGATTCTCAAATTTACAATTAACAAATTTGTGAAGCATCTAAGTGCTTCTAATTTGCAAGAAATCTGATAGATATCACTAAATCATGTGAAATCATCTATATGGTGATGAAATAGTATACCCCACATCTTGTTAACCTAGTGAGTCTACGAATGTTAGAATGGATTAATTCCAACGGATATTGAAACATTTAGTTTAAGCTTTCCAAAAAAAGTCACACTACTTTTATTACTAGGCAGTATTCACAGTGTGGCCAAAGAATTTCCTCAAGTGAATAAAATGAATATCCTTCACCAACAATGTTGATCGGGTCATAACTATTATGACATAGCCGAATATTTCATAGTATTTTTTAGTATCTTTAGTTTTATAAAAGACATTCATAGAAAATCAACTACTATCAAAATAATAGTTTTTGTAGTCAACCTTTTCCATATACCAAAGAACCATTTATTCTAAAGGTAGTTTCATATTATGTATAATACTTTTTGTTTGTCATGAACATGGACACTTGATTTAATCCCAGAAGAACAATAAATGAGACCAAATTGTGCCAAAAATATGTACACTAAGATATCATGTAGATACAATTCCATACCGATAATCTTCCTCGTGTCACACTGAACGTTGTTTCGCAAGCTAGAAGGGAAACCATCTGGAAACTTTTGCACCTTCAACCAATCTAGAAACTCTCGTCGCTTATCGGTTGTCATCACATACTTTGCACGTGGTAGAATGGTGTTACCACATGAATCGACAAATAACCACAATCTAACCTAATGTTCATGGCTTCTAAATCTTTCCTCGACTTCACGTTATCTTTGTTAATTTTCTCATCCAAACCAACAAATGTACCGAGAATATCATCACACACATTCTTCTCACAATGCATCACATCGATGTTATGTTTTAACAAGTTTTCCGACCAATATGCCAAACGGTAGAATATACTCTTTCTCTTCCAATTTGTCTCACGAGGCCCTGTTTTCTTTGCCACCTTGCTACCGAAGTCTTTGTGTTTTCCCGGAAACACAATCGGCGACCCATCTAACTGCGTTGAATATCTGCTGGACTATTGGCTCTAATGTACGAAGATGCGTCTTTGCGAAAATGATGGTTCAGAGGTAACCACCGTCTATGATCAAAATAAACAACTCCTTTATTACTGATGTCTCCTTAATTGTTCTTATTTTCGACCCTTAGGAGACATCATTTTTGGTGTTTATTTAATCAATTTGATAGACTTTTGGACTAAATATGCAATAATATGATTTTTCTCTTTTATTTCTAGCATTTTTGATTTATTAAGCTTTTGCGCGTAATGTTGGTATTTTTAGTGAAGATTTTACAGGTTTTAGATGTTAGCTAGAAGAGGAATCCGAGGAGAAAGTCAAAGATCAAAAGATAGAGTCAAGTTTTGAAAAGAAATCCCGAAGATATTATTTTTAGAGCTGAAAATCCATTTTCCAGGCCATAGATTGCTGATTTCGAGGTGCTTAAGCGATGATTTAGCAGTTGACCTTTGAAGAGAAATCATTCCTTATCGAGTTAAGGAACTTTAGCAACTGGAATGAGGTCAATCGGAGTTGTAACGCATCGGGAAAAGCCGTTTTAGTGAAGGTGTATCAGCAGTTACGGGATTTTGGGCCTAGAATTTGGGCTTGGACATTTAATTAATGTTTTATTCTTAGGTCCAAGCCCTAATCCTTTTTTCCACCTATAAAACCAGCCTTTGACTTCTATTTTACACACAATTCACATTCTGCAAGATTAAAAACACCAGTGAGAAGCAACTGAAGGAAGGAGGAGAAGCTACAAGAGCTGGAGAGGGTCTATATCTCCGTTCGTAGTCATTCCGATTCCGGAAATTAGGTTCTTTTATCTTTTTAATTCTGTAAACAATATGAATTCCATTACTTTTAATTTCGTATTTCATTTTAATATGAGCTAAGTTTTCCATAGTGCTTGAGAACAAACAATGGGTGAATCCCAATCTTATTAATTAACGAATGTTGAATTTGGGTTTTTATTGAATTAAACTAAATTAGGGTTTTTACTCTTTTCGATAAATTACGAATATTTACTGTTTTTAGCGTCATGAACTAGGAACAGGTAGTAGTATTTAGGCTATTCCAATTAGTGGCAATTGGATCATCCTGACGGAGGGTTTAAATACGGAACCATTTATTCAATCTAGGATAGAAGTTAATGATTCTGACGAGCTTAGCTAATCCTAGGGCCAATGAGGTAATAACACTTAATCATCCAACGGTGGATCATATTTACCCTGACGGGACTAGTGACACTTTAGGATTGCCTTATAGTCCACCCTGACGGGGGTATAAGGAATTTAGAATCCCGACCATTGAAATTGACTAATTTAGCCCTTAAACAACATAAGTTAAGAAATAGGATAGGGAGGATCCTTTCGTTCTCAAGTACTACATCTCATATTGCGTTTTACTCCATTTTACTTGCGTCTTAGCTTTTACTTGCATTTATAATTTATTTTTCATTCATTAGCTTTAATAACAAAAACCAAACAAACATATCATTGTCTTTTATTTTCATAAGTGCATCAATCACTATTTGCTAGACATTGTGATCAACCATTCCGTCCTTGGAACGAATCTGTATTATCAGATATACTATTTGGGACAACCGTACACTTGCGGTTGTGGTTCGATTATCTTTATCATTTATTTTAGAACACACAAAGGACCACCAAGTTTTTGGCGCCGCTGCCGGGGACGGTAGCGTGTGACCACGGTGTTTATCCTTTAGTGATAGTGCATTTATTTTATTTTATCAGTTTTACGCTTTTTGTTTAGCTCTTTTCAGGTTTTTAGGTTTGGTGTATGCGAAGAAGGCTATTCAAGGATCTAGAGCCAACACCTCCGATCCTTAGTAATCCAGAATCGTTGATCAGACTTGCTAACAATATAAGAAGAGAACGAGAAGTTTTAGAAGTAGAAGAATTAAGTAACAGAATGGAAGATATCAATCTTAATGGTCAAAACAATCAACTAGGCGCAGGTGGCCAACCTTTGGCTCCCGGCGTTATTCCTCCAGTTCCACCAGTAAATCCTAATCCTCAAGTCCAGATAGTGATGAATCAAGATCCGTGTTTTACTAATGGTCCTCCAGAAGTTCCATTCCGTGCTCCAGCTATAGGAGTAGGTGCTCCAGATATAGATGTTCCGAGATTCCGTCCAGATTCGGGTATGTTAGCTCAATTCCAAAACTTTGGAAATTTTCGTGGTAGACCATCAGAAGATCCTCTTAGAGCAGTACAGAAGTTTAAACAGATATGTGATTCCTATATCACACAAGGAGTTTCGAGAGAACAGATGTATTTTGCTGCTTTTAAATTCTTTGTTATTGATGGAGCAAGTGAATGGCACGATACGCAAGATCCTACAAAGATAACCAACTGGGACCAATTAGAGATTGCGTTCTTTGACAAATATTAACCCAGTAACATGAGGTTAGATGCTGAATTAGAATTGACGCATTTCTGTCAAGAATATGATGAAACTGTGGGTAGAAGTTGGACAAGATTTCAGATGTGTTTACGTAAAGTTCCTAATCATGGCTTCTCAGAACAACAACAGTTAAAGATCTTTTATAGAGGCCTTGATGGAAATTCGAGAGAGAAGTTGGATACGTTATGTGGAGCAGGTTTTCTTCAAGTTCAACCCGCTCATGCTAAAATTATCTTAGAAAGAACAGTCAAGAATGAAGTGGGATGGAATTCAGTGAGAACACCGGTGAAGGGAGTTAATAATGTTGATATAGAAGAGAAATTTGCTACGTTTGAGAATAAGATTCAGAGTACTATTGAGCAACAATTGAAGCAGCTTACTTTAGCTGTAAAAGAAGGATTTTCGGGTAAGAAGGTAGCTGTGCATGTTGCACAAGAGGTTTATATGTGTTCGATTTGCAAGGTAGATGATCATGATGAGGAAAATTGTCCGAACAACCAAGAATCCGTGATGTTTATGTCCAATAGAGGTAACTTCAATTCAAGTGGTAATGGATATCAACCTAACAGAAACCATCCTGGGTTTCAATACTCAAATCCTAATGGGGCAGCCAATCCTACCTATGCGTATCAGCCGCATCCCCAAGGTAACAACTATAATCCAAGACCACACAACAATTATCAAGGAGGACAGAATCAGGGAAATTATGTACAAAGGCAAGCTCCTCAGAATACTCCTCAGAATACATACGATGAAACTTTAAACCAAAAAGCCTTACCTGCCCATCCACAAGAAGGAGTAGTCACTCTTCGGAAATCAGTTGAAAGTTTAATTGCTCTCCAAACACAAGCTATGGAACGTCAAAATGCAATCGAAGCCAATATGAATTTGTTCCAGAATCAGCTAAGCCAAATTAATGAACAACTGAATCAACGTCCACAAGGACAACTTCCAAGCGATACTGAGAATCCGAAGCAACGCGAAGACTGTAATGCTGTTACATTAAGAAGTGGTAGGAACCTTCCCCCACCTCCTTTTCCCGTTATGAAAGAGAAAGAAGTACCAAGAAAAGAAAAGGAAGTGGTGGAGAAAGAGAAAGAAAATGAGAAAGATAGTGAGGTTGAAGAAATAGTGAGACCAAGAGAAGTTCCGAAAAAGAAGGATGATATTGTGATTAATCGTCCTCCACCACCGTTTCCATCGCGAGTTCAGAAAAAGGGTGATTTGGGTGATTTTCAGAAATTCTTTAATAGAGTGAAGGGTTTAAGTATTAATATTCCGTTACTTGAGGCGATTCGAGATATTCCTAAGTACACGAAGTTTTTGAAGAGGGCCCTCACTAACAAAAGGCCCTATTGTGATAATGAGATGATTGGTCTTCCTGAAGAGTGTAGCGCGATTTGTCAAAGAAAATTACCTCCGAAGTTAGTTGATCCGCGGAGTTTCACGATTCCCATATCGATTGGGGAAGAATGGAAAGGAAAAGCGCTATGTGACTTGGGAGCTAGCATCAATTTGATGCCCAAGTCGATCTTTGATAAGCTTAAGATTGGAAACGCAAGACCCACTTATATGGTCTTACAAATGGCGGACAGGTCTCTTGCTCATCCTGAAGGCCGCATTGAGGATGTCCTTGTTAAGGCAGGTACACTTATATTTCCTGTTGATTTCGTAATCCTTGAATACAATGCAGATAGAAATGTCCCCATTATTTTGGGTAGACCATTCCTAGCTACAGGGAGAACCTTGATCGATGTAGAGAATGGCGAATTAACGATGAGGATACAAGATGAGGAAGTGAAATTCAATGTATTTCGAGCTATGAAATTCCCAGATTCTCAGGAAGATTGCTTCAGAATGGATGTAGTAGACATTAGATTCACCTGAGATGATGGAAGAGCTCACTGAAACAATAGCAGCTCTCAACTCTGAAAATCCGAAGTATAGGCGTCCTGCCTATGAACCTGTGAGAGAACCGGGGGAGATTGTTCCTAAAAAGAAGCCTTCAATTGAATCTCCTCCGAAATTGGAAGAAAAACCATTGCCAGCACACTTGAGGTATGCGTATTTAGGTACTAATGAAACTCTACCTGTTATTGTTTCAGCTAATTTAACAGGTCCTCAAGAAGATAAACTGTTGCGTGTGTTAAGGGCAAACAAAGAAGTGATAGGTTGGTCAATTGCTGACATCAAAGGCATTAGTCCATCCTATTGTCAACACAAAATCATACTTGAAGATGCTAACGCACGCTCAGTTGAAGGTCAAAGAAGATTAATGCCCGCTATGAAGGATGTGGTAAAGAAAGAGGTGATCAAACTTTTAGATGCGGTGATTATTTATCCCATCTCGAGTAGTGAATGGGTGAGTCCGGTTCAGTGTGTACCGAAGAAAGGAGGAATGACAACAGTTCTTAACGATAAAAATGAAGCAATTCCTTCAAGAACGGTAGTTGGATGGAGAGTTTGCATGGATTATAGAAAGTTGAACAAGGCCACCAGAAAAGATCATTTTCCTTTACCCTTCATAGATCAGATGTTAGACAAATTAGCCGGAAGAGAGTATTATTGCTTCTTGGATGGTTATTCTGGGTATAATCAAATTTACGTGGCTCCAGAAGATCAACATAAAACAACATTTACATGCCCCTTTGGTACTTTTTCATATAGTAGAATGCCATTTGGGTTGTGTAATGCTCCTGCTACCTTTCAAAGATGCATGATGGCCATCTTCTGGGATATGATTGATAATTGTCTTGAAGTGTTTATGGATGATTTCTATGTTTTTGGTGATGATTTTGATAAGTGTTTAGACAATTTGGAGAAAGTGTTAATCAGATGCAAAGAAACAGATTTGGTCTTAAACTGGGAGAAGTGTCACTTCATGGTTCGCGAAGGTATTGTTCTGGGTCACAAAGTTTCGAGTGTTGGATTGGAAGTCGATAGAGCGAAGATTGAGGTAATTAAAACTCTTCCCCCTCCTGTTTCTGTTAAAGGGGTAAGAAGTTTTCTAGGCCATGCTGGCTTTTATAGGCGATTTATCAAAGATTTTTCTAAGATTGCTAAACCGTTATGCAACTTACTCGAAAAGGATTCCAAATTCCTTTTTGATGAAGCTTGTTTAGCGGCCTTCAAAGCAATCAAAGAAAAGCTTATTTCTGCTCCTATAGTAGTGCCTCCAGATTGGAATTTACCGTTTGAGGTTATGTGTGATGCGAGTGATTTATGTATGGGAGCTGTATTAGGACAAAGAAAAGAGAAAGTTTTTCATTCGATTTATTATGCTAGTAAAACTTTCAGTGGTGCTCAGATTAATTATACAGTTACAGAAAAGGAGTTGCTAGCGGTTGTGTATTCATTCGATAAATTTCGCTCTTATCTTCTTGGAGCGAAAGTTATTGTTTATACAGATCATTCAGCGATTCGATATCTTATGGAGAAGAAGGTTGCTAAACCAAGGTTAATCAGATGGGTTTTATTGCTTCAAGAGTTCGATTTAGAGATTAAAGACAGAAAAGGGTGTGAAAATCAGGTGGCAGATCATCTATCGAGGTTAGAAGGTTCAGAGTTGAATAATGGTACTGAAGCGGTTAGAGAAGAATTTCCTGATGAGAATTTATTCGAAGTTCGTGATTATGAAGCCCCTTGGTATGCGGATATTGCAAACTTAGTGGTAAGTGGTTCCTTTCCTGAAGGTTCAACTTATCAAGAGAGAAAAAGATTAGCTCACCGTGCAAGACAATTCTTTTGGGAGGATCTGTTCCTCTATAAAGTGTGTGCTGATCAGATGGTAAGAAGATGCGTAGCCAAGGAAGAAATTGAGGCGATAATAGCTGGGTGTCGTGATTCACCTTATGGTGGACATTTCAAAGGAGATCGAACTGCTGCTAAGGTATTACAATCTGGTTTCTATTGGCCTTCTATTATAAAAGATTGTCATGAATATACTAAAAGATGTAATAGATGCCAATTTACCGGAAACATATCCAAGAGGGATGAGATGCCACGTAATAATGTGTTAGAAGTTGAAATATTCGATGTTTGGGGTATAGATTTTATGGGTCCGTTCGTTCCTTCAAATGGTAACCTCTACATCTTATTAGCTGTTGATTACGTGTCTAAGTGGGTAGAAGCGGTGGCTTTACCTACCAATGATTCTAGAGTGGTGATTAAGTTCTTAAAATCACATATTTTCACTAGACATGGAACTCCAAGGGTGATTATTAGCGATGGAGGTACTCATTTCGTTAATAAGTATTTGAAGACTGTTCTAGAGAAATATGGAGTCAGACATCGTGTATCTACCGCCTATCATCCACAAGCCAATGGTCAAGCCGAAGTATCAAATCGTGAGGTAAAATCCATTTTAGAGAAAACCGTTAGTCCTACAAGAAAAGATTGGTCTATGAAATTAGATGATGCACTTTGGGCATATCGAACTACTTTCAAAACTCCAGTAGGTGCTTCTCCGTATCGAATGGTTTATGGTAAGGCTTGTCACTTACCTCTTGAGTTAGAAATGGGTGCCTATTGGGCTATTGCAAAGTTAAATTTAGATCCTACGCTAGCTGGTGAGAATCGAATGATGAAACTTAATGAGCTTGATGAATTTAGATTACATGCTTATGAAAATGCTAAGCTTTATAAAGAAAATACTAAGAGATTGCATGATAATCGAATTCAAGAGAAGAACTTTGTAGTGGGACAAAGAGTGTTGAAGTATAATTCGAAGTTCAGTAACTATCCGGGGAAATTAAGATCGAAGTGGTCAGGTCCTTACATTGTAACTAAGGTTACACCTCATGGAGCTATAGAGATAGAACATCCACTTGAGAACCGTACATTCATGGTGAACGGTCATCGTTTAAAGATTTATCATGGAGGAGAAGACACCGATCGCGCAAAAGACCCACATCCCGGAGAGGTCATGTACCTCCTCGAAGCTCCTTAGAAGCACGAGGTAACCCGTCGAGCTTAACGACGTTAAACAAAAGCCAATTTCTTGTATATTAGTTTAAGTATTTAAATTTCCGTAGTATAAATTAGTTAAGTTTTCATTGATTTTAGTTTTTATTTTTAAAGAAATGAGGAAGGGTGTTTGTTTTTTATGATTTCAGGGGTATAATGGTCATGAGTTTGGGGTCAAACGATGGGAAAAACGAAAAAAATGAAGTCCACGGCAGGTTTGACCGGCTAGCCGGCGAGCTGGCCGGCATACTGGCCAAACGAGCAGATAGACCCCAACTCCCTGACCACTGCGTCAGCGACAACGCAGCAATGCTGCGTCATCATTCGCGCCAGCGAGAAAGCGCCGGCATGCCGGTCAACTGACCGGCTAGCCGGCCAAATGGAGGACAGGTTCTGGTCCTTGCGTCAGCGACGACGCAAGGTTGTTGCGTCATCAAATGCGCCATCGACATTCCGCCGGCATGCCGGTGAATCCGCCGGCTAGCCGGCCAAGATTGTCGAGAGTTCTGATCACTGCGTCAGCGACGACGCAATATACTTGCGTTTTGAGGTTAAAAAAAAAAAAAAAAAGTCGAATTTAGTAATTATTTTTCGCCGCCCTCTCGCCCGGCATGCCGGCGAATTCGCCGGCTAGCCAGCCAGCTGTTGCGAGAGGCGGTTTTGAGTTGATTAAACCTAGTTTTTTGCCTCTTTTCCAAGCCAAACCTTATCTTACGAATCCTTGCCTCCACCCACTCCGAAAATCATCAACAAACAGCTATAAAATCATCAAATCAAACCTTCTATCATCACAAAAACACAAAATCAACTCACATATTCTCCAAAACATCACCAAAAATCTCCTCTTCCCAACCTTGAAATTAAACCAAATTCTTTCAAAATCTCTCTCAAATAACCTTAACCCATCTCATATTCCACCTAATCCTTCAAGTTTTAAGCCTCAAAACATCAAATTTCAAAGCTTTTCTCTAGCTTTTTCTCTATTTGAAGTTTTGAGTTTGGGGTGAAAAGAGATGACTAACAGAACCGATTCCATGTGTAACTATCGAAGAAACATACCAAGAAACAGGAACACTGTTGGAGCTAGCCCAGACCAAGCAATTGAGATTCCGGATTCGCGATCCAAAAAGACTGTCCAAAACCCAATTGCTCCGAAACGAAAAGAAAATCCGAGTAAGGCTAATCCGAAAAAGAGCAGGTTAATTGATGAGAGTGATGAAGAAAGTGAGGAAGAAGTTGGAGAAGAGATTGAGGAAACTGAACAAGAAGTTCCCGAAGAACCAGTGCAACAACCAAAAGCTCCGCGTAGGAAAGTTTGGGCTCAAAAACCTAAGAGAGTCTTCGTTCCTTGGGATACTCAGGTTCGTGATAGAATTGAATTTTTGAAGTTTGGTGAGGAGATGAATCTTCCTAAAGGTATTATGACTAGTGCTTATAAAGATTATGGTGTTACTTGTGATAAATTGGGTTGGAAGGAATTGAGAGAAAGGAAGCTTGAGTATATTCCTACCTTGGTGCGAGATTTTTATGAAGGAATCGCCTTCTCGAAAGAAGCTGTCATTATTCGCAAAAAGGTAGTTCCTTTCTCCGTTGAGCTTATTCATAAATCATTGAAATTACCCGAGTTTTCCGGAATATGTCCGTTTCAAGAATCTCTAAAAGAGCCTTCGTTTGATTATGAATCCCTTTGGGGGAAAGTGCTTGTTGATGGGGCCCGCCCAATTCCCGAAGGAGAGAGATATCCTGGACAGATGTATAGTAGTAACTTGCTACCATGTGCTAAGATTTGGTCACGTTTCATAATTCCTACCTTCTTCGGAGTTAAACACATATCAGAAGTGAAGAAGGAGCATCTTTTGTTCATTAAGTGTATTATTGAGGAGAAACCCATGGATGTTGCTCGTGTGATATATGATACCATCATGGAATTTGCTAGAATTCCTACTTCACAACAAAATCTTTCCTTGTACCGTCACTACTTTGTGTTTAGACGCAAAGGTTCCGCGTAAAGACGCAGAGATTGATCGTGTTGTAGTGTGTGAGAGTATGGGTTTAACTTTGATCAAGAATATTCATGATGAGGTGGTAAAAGCAACAAGGAATCCTAGAGCTCCTCCAAAGAAGAAGATGCATACAACTGATGAGTTGGAAGCGAAAGTGAAGGTGTTAGAAGAGAATCAAGTGAAGATGATTGCATCTTTAGGAAACGTTACAAAAGAGTTAGAACTTCTCCGAAACATGTTAATGGGGGTGAGCACAATTCAACACGCCACCTATGGCATACTTACGCAAGAGAAAGTTCATGGACGCAACACCGATAACCAGCCTCGCGCTGGTTGAGATACGTTTTCTATCCCTTTCGCGTTTTAGTTAGTTTAGTTTATTTTTATTGCGTTGAGTTTTTTCGAGTCGTGGGGACACGACTCATTTTTGAGTTTGGGGTGGGGTTCGTTTCCTCATCCCAGTTTTTATGTGTTATATGTTTTATCTGCTTTCAATAAAAATAATTTTCGGAGTTGCGTTTGACTATAGAAGATTTTAAATGTTCCTTTAAGCATACTTTTGATGAATCTATGATAGTAAATAGTGTACTTTAGGGAATAACATAAAACGCACTTACAATTGCATGCGAACATAGGTAATTGATAGGAAAAATTAATGAACAATGCAAATGAAGTAAGCTTGTACTTAAGGAATATGTTTGGTGTGTAGAACGTGAAATCTTAATTAGTAGGGAACCCACCTAGATATGAACTAAAGACAAGCTATGTACTTAGGAAAATGATAGGGGCAGTTCTTTGTTAGCCATTTGAAGCCTTTTAGCTTGTTATCCCTTATATTAATTTTATCCGTCTTAGCCCAATTTTGAGCCTTAAGCCTTTTCTTTTGTAGCCACGATATAAGCCCATTATCCTTTAGATTATTAGGCATAACCAAATGACCCGCACTTGAATCACAACCCTGAGACTTGTCTCGAGCTTGAGTTTGGGGTGGAGGGTCCATATTTGGGAAATTACATTGGGAAGGGATTATATGTGTTTGTATTAAGGCACAAAAATGTAGATGATATTATTATTTGTAACCCTTTGCCGGGATTTGAAAAAAAAAATATTATAAGAGACATGACTTTTCACATTAAAATGATAGTCATGGGTATCTTGTACAAAAAAATGAAAAAGAAAATAAAAAGAAAGAAAGAATAAAATATACCGGCAAAGTGGAATATTTTTGAAAATCATCTTAGTTTACATTGGGTTGACATTGGGGACGCAACATTAGCGCGTCAAATGGGTGAGTGAGAACATTTTTTGAGCGTAAACTCAAGCTCGAGGACATGTTGATGGTAAGTGAGGAGAGAGCCAAACGCTCACTTCAAATTTACCAAATATACATCCATACCGTCCTTAAGCCATTATTAAAACCATAAAGACCTCGTGATTCCTAAGTGCATAGTGAATTTATAATTCTGTTGATAAGGAATATACTAGGTGGAGCGTTCAAAGCGAGTTAGGATTAATGACCACCCTATAGCCATCATACAGAGATGAGTACAAGTGTAACCTTCAAGCATTGCGACTTTAATTTTATGATTGAGATTATTTAAGTTCGATATTGCATGATTAGTGTATGTATATGTTAGTTCTTAAAGTTTTGCTATATGAGATTTATCTTAAGGATTGCTTTAGGTTTATTTGCTAAGCTTCTAGTTGTTCTAACGTTACTTCTACCCCTTGTTGTGTTTTGTTTTGCTTTGTCGGGACGACAAAGGTTTGAGTTGGGGGGCTTGATGTCTCCTTAATTGTTCTTATTTTTGACCCTTAGGAGACATCATTTTTTGGTGTTTATTTAATCAATTTGATAGACTTTTGGACTAAATATGCAATAATATGATTTTTCTCTTTTATTTCTAGCATTTTTTATTTATTAAGCTTTTGCGCGTAATGTTGGTATTTTTAGTGAAGATTTTACAGGTTTTAGATGTTAGCTAGAAGAGGAATCCGAGGAGAAAGTCAAAGATCAAAAGATAGAGTCAAGATTTGAAAAGAAATCCCGAAGATATTATTTTTAGAGCTGAAAATCCATTTTCCAGGCCATAGATTGCTGATTTCGAGGTGCTTAAGCGATGATTTAGCAGTTGACCTTTGAAGATAAATCATTCCTTATCGAGTTACGGAACTTTAGCAACTGGAATGAGGTCAATCGGAGTTGTAACGCATCGGGAAAAGCCGTTTTAGTGAAGGTGTATCAGCAGTTACGGGATTTTGTGCCTAGAATTTGGGCTTGGACATTTAATTAATGTTTTATTCTTAGGTCCAAGCCCTAATCCTTTTTTCCACCTATAAAACCAGCCTTTGACTTCTATTTTACACACAATTCACATTCTGCAAGATTAAAAACACCAGTGAGAAGCAACTGAAGGAAGGAGGAGAAGCTACAAGAGCTGGAGAGGGTCTATATCTCCGTTCGTAGTCATTCCGATTCCGGAAATTAGGTTCTTTTATCTTTTTAATTCTGTAAACAATATGAATTCCATTACTTTTAATTTCGTATTTCATTTTAATATGAGCTAAGTTTTCCATAGTGCTTGAGAACAAACAATGGGTGAATCCCAATCTTATTAATTAACGAATGTTGAATTTGGGTTTTTATTGAATTAAACTAAAATAGGGCTTTTACTCTTTTCGATAAATTACGAATATTTACTGTTTTTAGCGTCATGAACTAGGAACAGGTAGTAGCATTTAGGCTATTCCAATTAGTGGCAATTGGATCATCCTGACGGAGGGTTTAAATACGGAACCATTTATTCAATCTAGGATAGAAGTTAATGATTCTGACGAGCTTAGCTAATCCTAGGGCCAATGAGGTAATAACACTTAATCATCCAACGGTGGATCATATTTACCCTGACGGGACTAGTGACACTTTAGGATTGCCTTATAGTCCACCCTGACGGGGGTATAAGGAATTTAGAATCCCGACCATTGAAATTGACTAATTTAGCCCTTAAACAACATAAGTTAAGAAATAGGATAGGGAGGATCCTTGCGTTCTCAAGTACTACATCTCATATTGCGTTTTACTCCATTTTACTTGCGTCTTAGCTTTTACTTGCATTTATAATTTATTTTTCATTCATTAGCTTTAATAACAAAAACCAAACAAACATATCATTGTCTTTTATTTTCATAAGTGCATCAATCACTATTTGCTAGACATTGTGATCAACCATTCCGTCCTTGGAATGAATCTGTATTATCAGATATACTACTTGGGACAACCGTACACTTGCGGTTGTGGTTCGATTATCTTTTGCATTTATTTTAGAACACACAAAGGACCACCAATTACCCCGTACGGAGGAAGTATATTCCATGTATACGGGATAAGCTAAGTACCCTTGACCCGACCATCCTGAAGTGTACGATCTAGCCATGTAATCATTCGTCGTGAACAACAACCTAACCTTCATTACAAATTCCTCCTTTATATGTGCATCCCTTGTAACTATCCCCATGCCCAACAACGTTTCCAACTCATCTATAGCCGGACGGAGAAATACATCCATATCTAGTGTCGCCTAAAGTGCGATAAAAAGATGTATAAAATAAGTGCAAATAAACACCCTAAGCTAAGCACGGTTCTGCAAGTATACAGATCGTATGCAAGTTTTAATGAATAAGTAGAATTCGTTCCTCAGGGACTACGAAGGTTAAGAAGAACTTATGCAAATATTCAAGTGCAAATAATTAAGCTAGAATAATAATACGCAAGAGAAAGAAAGAAAGATAGATTTTTATTTGGTTTTTAATAAGGGAAAATTAACTACTAAACTAAAGACAGAAAATAAATAAAAGAAAAGAAGATAGTTTGAAAGTTTAGCTTGAGTCAATAGCATGTAATCCCCACTAGTTTTTCCGTTCTAAACATGTAAGGGTGAATTATGTAGTGTTTCAATAATCGGTTCCAATTGTGCTAGGTAGTTTTAAATAGAGTTTACCTGTGTCAATAAGGAGTCCTAAGCAAACTGTTCCTGCAATTGGTAAAATAGCAATACACTAAACCATGATGATTATCTAGTTAGGTTGATTTGTCAGATCTAAACCGTACACTAGACGTTATGTGCTAAACTTGGAATTAAACATAGTTGTCAATTGTGACCTAACTACTAGATGGTAATTCTACATGGCTGCAGTCCACAAGAACACATAATATAAATCCAAACACATAAACAGAGAATAGAAACAATAATTCAACTTAAAACATAGAATTCCCAAATTAGATAGAAGTCAATCAAAACTAGGGTTCATACATATATGCTAAAACTCAAGCTAAATAGAATTTAGTTCATACTAAGAAAAGAAAAGAAAAGAATTATAGAATTAAAGGTTGAAGGAGACATGATTGATGCACAGCTCCTTCCAGACTTCTCTTCTTGTTGTAAGCTTCTTCCTGACATTAAGGTTTGGCCAAGGATAATTTTATAATGTTAAGAGGTTGTATTTATAGTGTATAGGAAGACCTAATTCGTTTTCTTGAACGAGAAGGAAAGTAATAGACTCCTAGCCCAATTCAAATTCGTAGGTAAATAAGGATAATTACTGTTGACTTGTTTATACCATATCTTCTTCGTTACTGGACCGCTTTTTACCCATAAGATGTCAAAAGAATCCTCACGGAATTATCTACCTCCAACTGAAAGGGATCTTCCAGAATCGGCTCGGTTTTGGAGTTATCATCACCTCTTTAGACGTAGCTGCAGAAATTCAGATTATTTGACAGCTTTTCCTTTTCCTAATTGAACCCTGTTTCCTTCTATCTTCAATTTCCATGTATATCTTCTTTCCTTTAGCTCGTAAACTTTGACTTGGACTCTAATTAATTACCATATATCTTTAAAGCTTCACACTAAATAAATAATTAAACCCAATATGCTCTAAAAATAATAAAAAATCAATTCAAGACACAAAATAGGAAAGTGTACTAAATCATGAGGAAGTCGACCTATACTCTAATAAATACAGCTAAAATGATGTCTCCAACTACTAATAAATCATCACAAATAGGGAGACATCAAGACCCCCAACTCAAAGTTGTATCGTCCCGATACAATAGAAATGAAGAATAGTAGGGTAGTCTAGAAGAAGAAGTCGGAGGAGAATAAGAACAGAACATAATGAATGATCCTAGAGCATAATACCTAATAAGTCTCATGTAGTAATGCTCAAGAAATAATGCACAAGTATGCTCAATATATACATAATCAACAATCCATAAATTCAAATCAAGATTAATTTCGCAATGCCAGAAGGAGAGGTTGATAACCTAGTTCATGCTAATGGTTATAGGTTGTTCATAGGTTCTTAATATAGAATCCAATGGTCCACTCACATACTACCTAATAGCTCAATTGTTTCTCCACCAAGTAGTTAAAAATCCTAAGGTCTTTGGTTATAAAGTGGCTTAGGGACGGTGTGGTATATCTGGATAAATGAAAAGTGAGCTTTTGGCTCCCTCCTCACTAGCCATCAACGAATCGCCCTAGAGCTTGAGTTTTCACTCGAAGATGTTCTCACTCGACCCAATTTATTGATGCTTTTGATGTGCATCCCCAATAATCCCAAATAAAACCTTATTTATGATGATCTACAATTTCCAATTTGCCGGTCCGAATATATATTCTTGTAATATCAATTTTTTCTTTTGTATAGTTATACTCTCTTTTTGATGTTCGAGATATCACGCTATTTTTTTCATATATATATTTTTTCTTTTTATGCCCTTGTTGGCAAATTTAGCTCATAACTTCTTTTTCACTCACTATTACCCCAACAAAGGGTTACAATAATAACTTTTTCATCATCAATAAAATCAAAATTATAATTCCCAAATCCCAATGTTCCCTAATGATGAAACCCACCACCCCAAACTCAAGCTCTAAAAACGACTTGTTTCAGGTTTTGCGATTCGAGTGCGGGTCATATAGATAAGTCCTACAAACTAAGGGTTAGGATTATAATGTTTTTCAATAAAAGGCTTTAGAAAGGCTCAGAGGGGATAAGATGGATAAAATTCAAATAAAAGGGTGAGAAGGTATAAAAAGGCTTCAAGACGCTTCAATATGAAAGAACTGCCTTATTCATCTTTCTAACTACCGGATTTTGTTACTTTTTCACTAATAGTTCATAGATAAGCGGGTTTTCAACTAATTTCAAAACCTCGCGTTCTACACACCAAATAACTCTCCCTAAGTTTCAACGTAACTTCTTAGCATTGCTCATTAACTTTTCTATCTTTTATTTCCTGTTTTCATACATGCATCTAAACATAGTTGTAACATCTTTCAAAAACATACTACTTACTATCATTAACTAATTAAATCATGATCAAATAAGTACATTCAACATATTCTATGCCTAATTCAACCCAAAAAAAATTATTTTTTATGAAAAAAACAAAAAGGAAGATGAGGACAACGAATCCCCACCCCCAACTCAAAAATGAGCCCTATCCCCACGACTAGAAAAAGACTCAAGAAAAAAAATTAAAATTAGCACACATATTGCACATAAAGAAATGGTAGGGAAGAAATAAAACATACTCTTCGAGACTATTACCTCGCCTTATCGACATCCAAGATAGGATTTGCTGGATTTTTCTCTAATTGCTCACAGAGTGTTATGATGTACTCCTTTTCTTCTTTTGAAAGTTGCGTAATTACTCTCAAAACTTTAATGATCCAAGCATTGTCAATATTGTTACTCATTCTAAACTCACGTGTTTCTTCTTCACCAAACTTCTTATATTTTCTTTCCGATCAAGACACGTGATCATAGTAGGATATTGCGTTAAATAACGACATGGGAGAGATCAAAAATCGTATCACCTCCTCATAGATCGACTGTGCCACATCCTCTTTTTCTCCTCCACAAAATTCAATTCAACAAAAAGAATGTTTTTTAGAACGTCTTACCATTAACGTAGACCAACCCAATCTTTCTTAAATCTCCAAGAATCTTCTTGTATTCTTCTTTACCAACTTCTTCTTCCAGTACTTTCTCATAAGCAAAAGGTAGATCCTTTTATTGTTTCTTCAGAGAAGCTATCAGGGTCCTTGAAGCTTTCTCTTTTTCTTCGGGTGTAGGGTCTTCGATCTGTAGAGGTTGTGTTGTCTTCTCCACTAAAGTTAGAATTTTTTTGTCCATTGAATCAACACAGCATGCTGACCTCTCTTCTCTTGACTTGTTTTACCCTTTGTGTTGGAACTAAAACCTTTCTTACTTGATTTCTTCTCAATAAAATCCAATACCATGATTTTTTTTCATCTCCCTTGCAGTAGATAATGTTCATGCTCACTTAATCATCTCATTTGACCCCCAACTCAAAGATTTAACCACTCGTGAAATTTAAAACTCTTGATTATTGTTGTACAAGCTTAATTTGGGTTAGGAACGGTGATTTGATGATGATTCTCTACATGGGTAAGATGGATTCTTCATGGATTGGTATGGAAAATTGTGAAAATTGTCTAGCAGGTAAAGCAAAACGGAAACCATTTGGAAAGGCTAGACGAGTCGAGTACCCATTACAAGTAATTCATTCAAACATCTGTGGCACAATGAGTGTTCAGACTAGACGTGGGGAATGTTATTTCATCACCTTTATAGATGATTTCACTAGGTTTGGTTATGTCTACCTGATTTCTCACAAATCTGAAGCATTGAAATGTTTTATGACATTTCTCAATGAAGTGGAAAATTAGTTAGAGAAGAAGGTGAAAACCCTAAGAACCGATCGAGGACGTGAATATCTATCTAATCAGTTTAAAGAACTGTGTGATGAAAAAGGGATAGTAAGGCAACTTACAATTCCTAGAACACCACAACAGAATGGTGTGGCTGAAAGGAGGAATAGAACACTCCTAGAAATGGTTAGGTCTATGATGGCACAAGCAAATCTTCCAATACCTTATTGGGGATATGCCTTGCTAACTGTCTGTTATATACTTAACCGAGTACCCACAAAGACTATTCCATCAACTCCTTATGAACTATGGACAGGTAGGAAACCTAATCTGTCATACTTGCAACCTTGGGGGTCGGCCGGCTATGTTCATGATCTATCTCATAAGTATGGGAAGTTAGGTCCAAGAGGTAAGAAGTGTATATTTATTAGATACCCAAATCACTCTAAAGGATATGTGTTTATTGGTGAACATAATGATGGGGGTCTTACTGAAATTGAGTCACGAGATGTTACATTCTTAGAGAATGATTTTCCTAGCAGAGGTGAGGTTGACAGAAATTCCATTTTATGTGAATTAAATGAGATTCAGGAAGATGATATGGAAACAAATGTGACACCTAATGAGGTAACACATACTCAATAAATAGAGACGTACACTTCTCTAAATCTTGAGACGGAAAAACCATTGCATCATCTAGTAATCCTATTTCTCAAGATTCTCAACTTAAGAGAAGTGCTAAAGGTTTAGTTCCTCGTCGCCGATTTGAAATCGAAGGAGAAATCTTTATGATAACTCCACAAGACAAAGAAGAACCTTGAACAGTTAATGAAGCACTATCATGTCCCGCTAAGAATGAATGGAGGAAAGAAAAGGAAGAAGAAATGGAGTCGATGAAGAAAAACCAGGTATGGGAACAGGTTGATCTCCAGAAAGGACGTAAGTCAATTGGGAACAAATGGGTTCTTAAAATAAATAGGAAACCTGTATTCATTGACAGGTATAAAGCTCGCTTGGTAGCAAAAGTCTATACTCAACGGGAAGGAATAGATTTTGAGGAAACTTTTTCTCCTGTTGTTAGATTTACCTCAATACGTCTTATTTTAGCTATTGTGGCGCATCTCGATCTGGAGTTGCACCAAATGGATGTTAAAACTGCATTTCTAAATGGATATTGGGAAGAGGTAATTTTCATGGAACAACCCTCGGGTTTCGTTGGAAAAGATCAAGACAGTAAAGTATGTAGATTGTTGAAATGAATCTATGGTCTTAAGCAAGCCTCGAGACAATGGAATTTGAGATTTCATGAAGTCATCTTGTAAAATGGATTTGAGATGATAAGTGAATACCACCGTGTTTATATTTAACGTTCCAAGAAAAATTTCATGATTTTTTCTCTATATGTGGATGACATCTTATTAGCTGGGAATGATAAAGAGTTTATTCAAGCTAACAAGGAGTGGCTAGCTTCTCAATTCGATATGAAAGATATGGGAAAAGCAAATTATACTCTTGGTGTTAAGATTCATAGAGATAGGTCTAGAAGACTATTATCTTTATCTCAAGAACCTTACATCATGAATGTACTTGAGCGCTTTGGTATGACTACGTGCAATGCCATTGACACTCCTGTAGCAAAGGGTATGAACTTAACTCTCGACATGTGTCCTAGTACTACATAAGAGAAACAGAAAATGTCAATAGTACCATATTCTAGTGCCATTGGTAGTCTTATGTATGTTATGATGTGTACGAGACCAGACATTTGTTATGCAGTAGGTTTAGTTAGTCGTTTTCAATCGAACCCGGGAAAAGAGCATTGGAAAGCTGTAAAAAGGATATTGAGATACCTAAAAGGCACCAAACATCATGCCTCATTCTTTCGAGGAGATAGATTACGCCTAGAGGGATATACAGACTCTGATTGGGCTGGTGATAAAGATGGGCATAAATCCACTTCAGGTTATGTTTTCTTGCTAAATTAATGCGCAATCTTGTGGAGTAGCAAGAAACAAACTTGTGTAGCTTTGTCTACGATGGAAGCTGAATTTGTAGCATGCTCAGTCGCGGTTCAGGAGGCTGTTTGGTTAAAAAGGTTCTTTGAACATTTAGGATTCTCTGGTGATAGTGGGAGTCAAATAACAATATATTGTGATAGTCAAGCTGCATTGGCTTACGTGAAAGATTCAAAATATCAGAGCAAGACCAAACACATTGATATAAAGTATAACTTCGTTAGAGATATAATTGCACAAAAGAATGTTACTTTGAAATTTATACCCACACGCAATATTCTTGCCGATCCATTCACAAAAGCTATCCCAATGGATGTAGTCATGGATCATGTTAGATCTATAGGATTAAGCAAGATATAATGTATGAATTATTGCTAGTTTATGTGCATTCATGTATATATTTCCATTAGTATGTTTATTTAACTGTTTATTTTAATGATATCATGTTTGATATGTATTATATAAATTGCGTATGATTTTGTAAGTATGTATGTCCTATAGACTGAGATTGGCCCTGTCACACGGGCAATCGCCTTTGGCATAAGAAGTGCGCAAAGATGAGACTAACTCATAGTAGTGCAGAACCCTTAAGATAACTTGATTTAAGATAGTCATCTTAACTAAGTGTTAAGATGAGATCATAAACATGAATTAACCATGTTAAGCTTATATTATGATCGAAGTAGAATCCCACTATCTACTTAGTCTATAATGGGCAGATATGAATTGCTTGATTGAAAACAGAGAAGGGTTGATCGATCGAAGAATTTATCTTAGGCAACGAGGCTTGTTTAATTATATATCTGTATGGTATTTGTAAAATTGTGACATACAATTTGAGATATATGAATAATACTATAACATGTGTGTCACACCACGTGTGCTTTCGACCAAAAGGAAGTGAAGAATTGATCCCTGTTTCTTCACTGTGTGATACCTTTAATTTGTTCCCTTATAACTTTTGACTAGATCTTGATATTTTGATTAGGTGTATGCTACTTTGAACACATTACCAATGATCATAAGTTATTCGGTCTAATGGGGTATGTTAGGGAAAGCAACCTAATCAATATAAAAGGATATAAGTGTAAACGGAAGACTAGAAGTGTGTATCAAATGTGTGCTTGTAGGTTAACCGATCATGTAAGTCAATACGGACTATAACATGATAGTGAGACACATAAACGAAATGACAGTGAACTCTTTTTCACATAGAAGTTGTGATATAAATTTGAAGGGGTCAGAGTTACTGTAATATGATACAACATATTGTTAGTCTGGGGTACTACGAGATACATAAGGAATGATATTTCATTTGAGAAACTATGTACCCTAACAGGATAATAGTAACATATGCTCGTATTCTTGTCGGTCTTACAACCTATTTGTCAAGTATGATGCATTATTGTAGTATTGTGTATTTGAGAAAAAAAAATTGGGAAATTTAGATGTTTGGGAAGGTGTAATGCACGTATCTAACCGTACGATGGTAACTCCATCATGTGCGAGTGGGAGAATGAAAGAAATAAAAAATTAATAGCTTTATTTCCATGTCACCCATGATGGGTTAACATGAACTTACTAGATAGTTACTTGGGTTTAACTGAAAGAACTTACCCACTAAGATAGTGTTTGGGGTGGATATCATGGGAAGGTGGTTTATCATCAGTTAATAAACCGAAGCTTCCTGGACTCTATAAATAGGAGTCTCCTATTCCATCTTCAACACAGCTTCAAAGCACACAAAAATTCTTTAGCAAAATTCCTATTCTCTTATTCCATTATACAAAAAAATTCATAGACACTTAGGTGGTGAAAACAAAGGGCTTAATTCTAGTAATTAAGTTCATGATCAGAAAGTAAGAATTCAGAAAACAAGAATTTAGAAATCATCAATCCGATGCGTAAGAGGTTTGTCTAAAACCTTAATTCTTTGATTCATAGGTAACAATTTGGTTGAGCTATATTGATAATAATAGTGTTTAACAATATAAATTGCGAAAAGATAAAATATCTTTATTTAGAAAATAATATGTGTTATAGAAAGCCTTGTGTAATTAAATGAGTCCTCTTTTATATATTATAACACCTTTATTTATATTAAAAATGATTGTGTTCTATTTAAAATAAAAGTGGTCTAGTTTTTTTGTTCTATTAATCAATGAAATTTTGATAATTAAGGATTTGCTAAAGAAACTTGTAACATTATAACTTAACTAGTGTTATATTGGGCGCTTCATTTGATATACTCCACAAGTAAATTTTAGCTCTCTCTTGATGTAACTTTATTTTTGAATAAATCAAAATACATTAACAAAAGTAATGGGAAGGAATCACATGTTCATAACTTATATCACCAACTGCACTAAAATAACAATAATGACAATAATAGACTACCCATGATAACTATAAAGTAAACATCACCTAACACGAATTGAACTAAATAGTTAGGGGAAATCTTGCGAGTAGTCCTTTATATTAGTCAGATATGGGGTGTAGACTCAAAACTTACAAAAGTTTTACTAATCAATTTCTACTGATTTTGATTTTCTTTGGCTAGAATTTAAGTTGCTCGATCACTACATAATTATGGCTGCGGGAGAATGACCATTATGGAGTTGCGACATATGTTTTAGGCTTGGTTCATCTAAGATTTATAACTACAACAAATTTTTTATGGAAATATTTGACTGTTGTAGTATTTAATTGTAGGTTTTGATAAGTAGTTGTTCACGGGCACCTTTACGAGCTGATATCTAATGTCTTTGAAAGCATCCATAAGAAAGTTCTTAGAAGGTCGTTGGGAATTAGAAGATTGTTGTTTCATTGATAGGGTTTGTACTTCATACTTAATAAATTATACAAAGTATCACTTCATAAATTATTTACTTGGTCAAACGATTTACTATATTTTAATTGATATAAAGGAAATAAAAAAAGATGATAAATGCATTGAAAAAACTTATCACACACTTTTGCATAAGGAATCATTTGAAAAAAGTATAACCCAAACATTTTTTTAAGAATTTTAATTTTTTAAGAAACAATTTTTGTTCTCATATCGAAACCTGTTTCTTGAAGAAGTTGAAAAGAAGAATGAAAATTATTTTAATTTTCCTTTCTTTTTTTCATTATATAAAATGGAGGTCGTCATTATATAATGTAATTCTTATATATAATAGCAAAAAATATTTTCTAATTATTTGAAACTCTATTAATCTCAACAAAAAATATGCATGCTCATAAAATACGTATAAATCGTATGTAACACCTAAACTTTAATAGTGTTTTATATGTAAAGCCATATATAGTTGTTTTCATGTTATTACAATACATTGTGACATACACACATATCATTAAGAAAACACTAGGTTGTTGTTTTAGTACGATAAATAAATCGTCGCTCCTTATTACATAAAAAGAAAAGGAGGAACTCGCCACGATGCATAACAATCCCGCATCAAAGGAGGAACTCACCACGATGTATAACAATCCTGCGTCGTGGTCGTTTGAAGGTTTTAGTCTTGTCGGGGTCGTTTGATGGTTTTAATCTTGTTATAGGGTTTTACTAAACATGTTTTGTTTAGTTTGACCTTATATCCTTCAATATTTGTCACCCATATTCGTGTTTTTTAGCATGTGAAGCGAAACCCATTGGAAGACCTATAATCAAATATAAAAAGTGTGAATATATATATCATTGTTTTATGGATTTCATATTTCAAATAAAATTAATTTTAGTAAATAACATAACAAAAGTTCAGTTTTGAAAGAATATGACATACTATGAGAAATGAATTTAAGGATTAAGTATTAGATACATTCAACTTTAAATATTTATAATTTAACTGAACTCGTTTGACACACATGCATACCTAAAATCTATCGAATCCTTAATAGGTAAAGGTCAACCAACAACATAACTAGATTGAAGAAAGAAATTTGAGTGAATAAATATTAATGAATTTCATCCATAATTCCTAAATATTTCGATTTATAGTAATTAATCAATATGATTTAACATATGACCAGAGTATATGATAAGGTAAGATTACAAATAATTACTCTAATCTTTATCTTTTTCCCTCAACTCAAACCTTTAAAAAAAGTCGAACTAATTTTGAAAATCAATATAACTAATCATTTTTTCTCTATTTCAAGTCTCATTTTCCAACTATATCTTAAAAGATTAAAACAATGAATGAAAAAATAGGAATTAATAATCCAAGCTTTAAAATTGTTGAATCAATAACGAGACCATTTCTCGTCTTTGTAAAACTTAATGCTAAAAAGGCTAAATGACACCTGCAAAACATCTAAAATTTTAAATCTTGAATTTAAAATTACAATTATTTTTAAATTGCTAAGGTATAATCGATTTTTACATCAGATTCATCAAATAATATTGAATTGATGATTATTGTAAGTTTTATAACAAGAAAAAACATAAAATATCTAAGAAAAATAATTTTTATATTAATAATTACATAAATATATTGACAAAAAACATAAAAGAAACGCTACAAGTAATTATATATAATAAAAAATATTTAATTTTACCTTTTGATGAACCATAGATTGAAATATCAGGACCAACAATCTGAGATACTAGACATACGAGATATGAATTTTTAGATTCATCAAGAAAAAACGGGGACATGAAAATGTCTACATTCATAAGGAATAGGGTGGGTGTTTACAGAAGATCAAATACAAAGAGAAATCATAGATTGACAGTGAGTATGGTTTATGTATAGCCGATGTAGTGGCGGCGGTTAGGGTTTCATAGAATTTTTTAATGAAATATAATAAAATATATAGTGTCGATTAGAAACAAGAACATCTTTCTTTCTTTTTTTTGTTAGTTTTATCTTTTTTTAACAAAAAAATATATATATTAAACACACAATTCTTTTAACCTTTCCTTCCTCTTTGATAATATGATATTTCCAAGGGTAAGACTTCCATCTAATATTGGATGGTAAATATATAAATCAGTATCGTTGGATATAATAACAAGACACATGTCTATAGATTAATTTATTGAATTCTATAAACATGGGTCATGTGTCATAATATAAATGGTTAATCCTAATAATCATAATATTGGTTCATCCAATATTGGATTGAAAAATTTTCCTATTTCCAATAACTTGCTATTGAATTTTGATATGATATTTCCAATAACACATTGAATCTAATTACATATTTTCTCCACTTATGTTACTTCTCTTGTACTACGGTTGGCTAACCAATCCACTATCAAATAAATAAAAACATAATAAAACAAAATTGAAAGATATAAGTCAATCCAAGTACAACAAGTACATGGACCGACTACTCATCTACTCCATCAAACCATGACCAAATTCACCTACTTTTCTTTATTCTTTCTCTTGTATCTTGTTAGATTCTCTAGAAACCCCATTAATATAATGTCAAAAATTCTATCCTCCAATATATAATCTCCATTGAACACTCTATTATTCCATTCTATTAAAATAGTACATGGTGCTATCAATAGAAGAGTCTTCAAGATATTATTTGTTGTGCCTTTACCGCTATGCAGCTTGGTATACCACTCTATTAACGCTATGCAGCATGAACCCTAATCCTTTTAAGGCATCTCATTGCTCATATTTTGGGTTTTCAATGCTTATTCCTATAATTCTATTTGAAAATGACTAAATAAACCAACATAACCAATGTCTGGTCTAGTAAACATCATTGACAAATGGATAACTAAACTCAAGGCATAACAAATGCATGGTCTAATACACATCATGACATTCATAATATTATTATTGGTACTGTAATTACTCATACGACATTGTTCACCTTTCTGTTTCATCTCTGTAGTACTAGGACACATAAAAAGATTATAGCTTATGCTCACAGTTTTTTGGAGTGTTAATAACATCCAAATCTGTCATGTAAAGGTGTTCATGCATCTTCTGGATGTACAATTCTTGAGATAGGGACAGCAAAAATTTGAACATTCTTTAAGAATCATAACATCAAGAACAAAATTCACAGTTCTCATACCTTTCGCATCAACAAAAACAAAATATAACAACTCCTTGATTTTGAAAAATCACATGTCATTCCTAACTTGTAGGATATCATCTACATAACGATATATATAAACAAACTTTTTTATGGAACTTTTGATATGTAGAACAAGTTATATTCACATATCATTTAAAAAATTACTACTTGAAATGACTCATGAGTCTTAGAAAATCACTGTCTTGAGTATGTTAAAGACCATAAATCATATCTAAATATCTAAATATTGTTCCTTTATATTTATCCTTTTTTTATTCTTTACTGAGAAATGTAGTTTTGACATCCATCTAATGCAAATCATAATCAAGATGCACCACAACAACTATTATATAACCAAATGAGGTAAATCTCTTAACAATAGAAAAAATGTTTGTCCCAAAAAAAACAATTTCTTTTATTGTAATATAGCCTTTTTGCCATTAGACGAGATTTGTACCTCTCAAATGAAGTGTCTAGTTTTCTTCTCATTTCAAGAATCTATTTATTCTCAATCACTTTGTGTCTTTGGGAAGATCTACCAACTTTTCGAATTGATTGTCTTCATTCTCTCCATCTTTCGTAGTACGATATGAAGAGTTCATGTACTCTCTGAGTTTCTTCTTTGTCTTATGGATATATCATACATATTTATCCATGGATCTTAAATCGACAACAAAAAACTATCCCTCGATGACTCCTTCTAGGTGAAGTTATTGTGAAACAAATTCACTAGATGATGCAATAATTTATTTTGTGTTAAAATTGAGGCAACATTACCTTCCTCGTGCATGTGGTTCCTTATCTAGTAACATATTTAATTGCATACATCTTTTTTATTCTCATTTAATTAATGTAAAATGAGATTTTCAACAACCTCACCTTTATTTAGGAAAAACATTACTATCCAAATGTAACATCGTATAATTCAGTCTTAATAAATATCATTATTATATTCAACCTTGAACACATATCATTTAAAGTCTTTGTATATCTTCTAAAGAAATCATTCTTACTTTTTTGTGACCCAACTTTCTATATTCATTGGATAAGTCACAAACTTACCAACCCCCAGGAGATCAAGTATGAAAGGTCATATTTCTTTTGTCCATAATTCGTAAGGAATTTATGGAAGTAACTTTGTGGGTAAGCGAATAAGTATATGAGTAGCAATAAAAACTTTTCTTCCAACCATATATTGAGAGATTGATTTGAGCAATCATATACCTTAATCAGAAGAGTTACATTCCTCCTTTTACCTATTATTCCATGTCGTTGGATGTGAAAAATTATAAAATTATTTATGATCCCATTCTCATCACACCATTCTTTAAAATCCCTCAAATAGATTTTGTGATCACGGTTTTTTGTCAAGGTTTTACCCTTCCTCTCTATCTGATTCTCAAATTTATAATTAACAAATTTGTGAAGCATCTAAGTGCTTCTAATTTGCAAGAAATCTGATAGATATCACTAAATCGTGTGAAATCATATATATGGTGATGAAATAGTATACACCACATCTTGTTAACCCAGTGAGTCTACAAATGTTATAATGGATTAATTCTAACGGATATTGAAACATTTAGTTTAAGCTTTCCAAAAAAAGTCACACTACTTTTATTACTAGGCAGTATTCACAGTGTGGCCAAAGAATTTCATCAAGTGAATAAAATGAATATCCTTCACCAACAATGTTGATCGGGTCATAACTATTATGACATAGCCGAATATTTCATAGTATTTTTTAGTATCTTTAGTTTTATAAAAGACATTCATAGAAAATCAACTACTATCAAAATAATAGTTTTTGTAGTCAACCTTTTGCATATACCAAAGAACCATTTATTCTAAAGGTAGTTTCATATTATGTATAATACTTTTTGTTTGTCATGAACATGGACACTTGATTTAATCCCAGAAGAACAATAAATGAGACCAAATTGTGCCAAAAATTTGTACACTAAGATATCATGTAGATACAATTCCATACCGATAATCTTCCTCGTGTCACTTTGAACATTGTTTCGCAAGCTAGAAGCGAAACTATCTGGATATTTAAGCACGTTCAACCAATCTAGAAACTCTCGTCGCTTATCGGTTGTCATCACATACTTTGCACGTGGTAGAATGGTGTTACCACCTGAATCGACAAATAACCACAATCTAACTTAATGTTCATGGCTTCCAAATCTTTCCTCGACTTCACGTTATCTTTGTTAATTTTCTCATCTAAACTAACAAATGTGCCGAGAAGATCATCACACACATTCTTCTCACAATGCATCACATCGATGTTATGTTTTAACAAGTTTTCCGACCAATATGCTAAACGGTAGAATATACTCTTTTTCTTCCAATTTGTCTCACGAGGCCCAGTTTTATTTGCCACCTTGCTACCGAAGTCTTTGTGTTTTACCGGAAACACAATCGGCGACCCATCTAACTACGTTGAATATCTGCGGGACTATTGGCTCTAATGTACGAAGATGCGTCTTTCCGAAAATGATTGTTCAGAGGTATCCACCGTTTATGATCGAAATAAACAACTCCTTTATTACCCCGTACGGAAGAAGTATATTCCATGCATACGGGATAAGCTAAGTAGCCTTGACCCGACCATCCTGAAGTGTACAATCTAGCTAGGTAATCATTCGTCGTGAACAACAATCTAACCTTCATTACAAATTCCACCTTCATATGTGCATCCCTTGTAACTATCCCAATGCCCAACAACGTTTCCAACTCATCTATAGCCGGACGGAGAAATACATCCATATCTGGTGTCGCCTAAAGTGTGATAAAAAGATGTATAAAATAAGTGCAAATAAACACCCTAAGCTGAGCACGGTTCTACAATTATACAGATCGTATGCAAGTTTTAATGAATAAGTAGAATTCGTTCCTTAGGGACTACGAAGGTTAAGAAGAACTTATGCAAATATTCAAGTGCAAATAATTAAGCTAGAATAATAATACGCAAGAGAAAGAAAGAAAGATAGATTTTTATTTGGTTTTTAATAAGGGAAAATTAAACTACTAAACTAAAGACAGAAAATAAATAAAAGAAAAGAATATAGTTTGAATGTTTAGCTTGAGTCAATAGCATGTAATCCCCACAAGTTTTGTCGTTCTAAACATGTAAGGGTGAATTATGTAGTATTTCAATAATCGGTTCCAATTGCGCTAGGTAGTTTTAAATAGGGTTTACCTGTGTCAATAACGAGTCCTAAGCAAACTATTCATGCAAGTGGTAAAATAGCAATAAACTAAACAATGGTAATTATCTAGTTAGGTTGATTTGTCAGATCTAAACCGTACACTAGACGTTATGTGTTAAACCTGGAATTAAACACCGTTGTCAATGGTGACCTAACTACTAGACGGTAATTCTATATGGCTGCAGTCCACAAGAACACAGAATATAAATCCAAACACATAAACAGGGAATAGAAACAATAATTCAATTTAAAACATAGAATTCCCAAATTAGAAAGATGTCAATCAAAACTAGGGTTCATACATATATGCTAAAACTCAAGCTAAATAGAATTTAGTTCATACTAAGAAAAGAAAAGAAAAGAATTACAGAATTAAAGGTTGAAGGAGACCTGATTGATGCACAGCTCCTTCAAGACTTCTCTACTTGTTGTAAGCTTCTTCCTGACCTTAAGGTTTGGCCAAGAATGATTTTCTAATGTTAAGAGGCTGTATTTATAGTGTATAGGACGACCTAATTCGTTTTCTTGAAGGAAAAGGAAAGTAATGGACTCCTAGCCCAACTCAAATTCGTAGGTTGATTAGGATAATTACTGCTGGCTTGTTTTTACCATATCTTCTTCGTTACTGGACCGTTTTTTACCCATAAGATTTCAAAAGAATCCTCACGGAATTATCTACCTCCCAATGAAAGGGATCTTCCAGAATCGGTTTGGTTTTGGAGTTATCATCACTTCTTTAGACGTAGCTGCAGATATTCAGATTATTTGACAGTTTTTCTTTTTCCTAATTGAACTCTGTTTCCTTCTATCTTCAATTTACATGTATATCTTCCTTCCTTTAGCTCTTAGACTTTGACTTGGACTCTAATTAATTACCATATATCCTTAAAGCTTCACACTAAATAAATAATTAAACCCAATATGCTCTAAAAATAATAAATAATCAATTCCAGACACAAAATAGGAAAGTGTACTAAATCATGAGGAAGTCGACCTATACTCTAATAAGTACAGCTAAAATGTTGTCTCCAACTACTAATAAATCATCACAAATGGGGAGACATCAAGACCCCCAACTCAAAGTTGTATCGTCCCGATACAATAGAAATAAAGAATAGTAGGGTAGTCTAGAAGAAGAAGTCGGAGGAGAATAAGAACAGAACATAATGAATGATCCTAGAGCATAATACCTAAAAAGTCTCATGTAGTAATGCTCAAGAAATAATGCACAAGTATGCTCAATATACACATAATCAACAATCCATAAATTCAAATCAAGATTAATTTCGCAATGCCAAAAGGAGAGGTTGATAACCTAGTTCATGCTAATGGCTATAGGTTGTTCATAGGTTCTTAATATAGAATCCAATGGTCCACTCACATACTACCTAATAGCTCAATTGTTTCTCCACCAAGTAGTTAGAAATCCTAAGGTCTTTAGTTATAACGTGGCTTAGGGACGGTGTGGTATATCTGGATAAATGAAAAGTGAGCTTTTGGCTCCCTCCTCGCTAGCCATCAACGAATCGCCCTAGAGCTTGAGTTTTCACTCGAAGATGTTCTCACTCAACCCAATTTATTGATGCTTTTGATGTGCATCCCCAATAATCCCAAATAAAACCTTATTTATGATGATCTACAATTTCCACTTTACCGGTCCGAATATATATTCTTGTCATATCAATTTTTTCTGTTGTATAGTTATGACTCTCTTTTTGATGTTCGAGATATCACGCTATTTTTTTCATATATATATATTTTCTTTTTATGCCCTTGTTGGCAAATTTAGCTCGTAGCTTCTTTTTCATTCACTATTACCCCAGCAAAGGGTTACAATAATAACTTTTTCATCATCAATAAAATCACAATTATAATTCCCAAATCCCAATGTCCCCTAATGATGAAACCCACCACCCCAAACTCAAGCTCTAAAAACGACTTCTTTCAGGTTTTGCGATTCGAGTGCGGGTCATATAGATAAGTCCTACAAACTAAGGGTAAGGATTATAATGTTTTTCAATAAAAGGCTTTAGAAAGGATCAGAGGGGCTAAGATGGATAAATAATAACAATTCAAATAAAAGGGTGAGAAGGTATAAAAAGGCTTCAAGTGGCTTCAATATGAAAGAACTGCCTTATTCATCTTTCTAACTACCGGATTTTGTTACTTTTTCACTAATAGTTCATAGATAAGCGGGTTTTCAACTAATTTCAAAACCTCACGTTCTACACACCAAATAACTCTCCCTAAGTTTCAACGTAACTTCTTAGCATTGCTCATTAACTTTTCTATCTTTTATTTCCTGTTTTCATACATGCATCTAAACATAGTTGTAACATCTTTCAAAACATACTACTTACTATCATTAACTAATTAAATCATGCTCAAATAGGTACATTCAACATATTCTATGCCTAATTCAACCCAAAAAAATTTAAATTTCATGAAAAAAACAAAAAGGAAGATGAGGACAACGAATCCCCACCCCCAACTTAAAAATGAGTCGTGTCCCCACGACTCGAAAAAGACTCAAGAAAAAAAATTTAAAATTAGCACACATATTGCACATAAAGAAATGGTAGGGAAGAAAGAAAACATACTCTTCGAGGCTATTACCTCGCCTTATCGACATCCAAGATAGGATTTGCTGGATTTTTCTTTAATTGCTCACAGAGTGTTAGGATGTACTCCTTTTCTTCTTTTGAAAGTTGCGTAATTACTCTCAAAACTTTAATGATCCAAGCATTGTCAATATTGTTACTCATTCTAAACTCACGTGTTTCTTCTTCACCCAACTTCTTATATTCGCTTTACGATCAAGACACGTGATCATAGTAGGATATTGCGTTAAATAACGACATGGGAGAGATCGAAAATCGTATCACCTCCTCATAGATTAACTGTGCCACATCCTCTTTTTCTCCTCCACAAAATACAATTCAACAAAAAGAACGTTTTTTAGAACGTCTTACCATTAACGTAGACCAACCCAATCTTTCTTAAATCTCCAAGAATCTTCTTGTATTCTTCTTTACCAACTTCTTCTTCAAATACTTTCTCATAAGCAAAAGGTAGTTCCTTTTATTGTTTCTTCGGAGAAGCTATCAGGGCCCTTGAAGCTTTCTCTTTTTCTTCGGGTGTAGGGTCTTCGATCTGTAGAGGTTGTGTTGTCTTCTCCACTAAAGTTAGAATCTCTTTGCCCATTGAATCAACACAGCATGCTGACCTCTCTTCTATTGACTTGTTTTACCCTTTGTGTTGGAACTAAAACCTTTCTTAATTGATTTCTTCTCAATAAAATCCAATACCTTGATTTTTTTTCATCTCCCTTGCAGTAGATAATGTTCCTGTTCTCTTAATCATCTCATTTGACCCCCAACTCAAAGCTTTAACCACTCTTGAAATTTGAAACTCTTGATTATTGGTTGTACAAGCTTAATTTGGGTTAGGAACGGTGATTTGATGATGATTCTCTACATGGGTAAGATGGATTCTTCATGGATTGGTATGGATTTAAGAAATTGTAGGATAAATTTCTGAAATTTAAGCTTTTGATTCTTGGATTCAATGTGTTTTGGTATGATATGGGTGGTTGAATCTTCCTTGTAATGATGTGGAGAAAGGATTGGGTGTGTTTTTATGGTGATTGGGTAGTGTCTTGATGTTTGGTGAAGGTTTAATGAAGATTTAATGGAGTTGGGAGAGGTTTGGAGATAAAAGAGAGGCTTAAGGATTTGTAAATTCGGACTTGTATCCACCTCTTGCTTCTTATAACCTAAAACGCAGGTTTTTCTCTCTTCAGTCGGAAACCTGCGGTGTACCGAAACAGGGGCGTGGTGTACCGCAGCTTCTGTTCCTCGAAATTTTTAATCCTCGTCAAAATACCCGCATCTGCTACCCGTGTCACGGGTTTTTGGTCCTGCGGTGCACCGGAGCTGAGGCGCGGTATACCGGACTGATGATCCAGATTTTTTTTTCTTCTCGGCACAAAACCCGAGTCACCTACCCGTTGTCAGGGGTTTCTCCTCTGCGGTGTACCGGAAGA
Source organism: Nemophila menziesii (assembly GCA_029959085.1). Classification (NCBI taxonomy): domain Eukaryota; kingdom Viridiplantae; phylum Streptophyta; class Magnoliopsida; order Boraginales; family Hydrophyllaceae; genus Nemophila; species Nemophila menziesii. The sequence continues at coordinate 17,945,394 of JARWIR010000010.1, read as the reverse complement.
GTGGTCCGGTGTACCGGACTGAGGGTCTGGATTTTCCGAAAAAAATCGTTTTCTCCTCCCGAACTCGATTTCTCCAATACCTAAGCATCGAAAACACTAATACCTTTCTCCAATATGCAATATCAACTAAAAATAACTAAACTAAACATGAATTAAAAATATGAAAACATAAAAGAAACGACGGGTTGTCTCCCGTATAGCACTTTTGTTTAACGTCTTTGGAAGTTAGACGTGTTACCTCGATTACGAATGACGAAATTTCCACCCCTTTCCTCTAGTTCCCACGAACTTTTCAGCTCGATTCTTCATAATCATGGAGGGTGTCATCCATGAATTCGTGGGTAGAGGTTCATCTGGTGGTAACTCTATTTCATTTGTAGCATTACACTCCTCTGGCAATCCATTCATCTCTTCGGTTTCTAAACTACGTTTGTTAGAAAGAATGTCCTTTATGAACTGACCATATTTTGACAATCTTGTGAGAGCTTCTACAAACGGGATGCTGATCTTCAAATCGTTCACCATGTCAAGGAACTTCTTGAATTCTTTTTCATTGTTCTGATTTCTGACACGTGACGGGAATGGTGGAGTAGGACGTGTGTTGGTTACCACTAGGCACTCTTTCTTTTCACGTGTCTTCTCTGGGACACTCGTTTGTTCAATTACCTCTTCTACCTTGTTTTCAATTGTTTCTTCAACCACTTTTTCAGGAATAGAGGTTGGTACTGGTTCTACTCTAGGTGAAGGTAATTGTTTTCCACTTCTTAATTCAACTGCATGACAAACACTATTTTCTGGAGCAATAGTATCACTTGGGAGTTGCTTTTTTGCAAGGATTTGAAGTTTATTCACCATTTGTGACATTTTATGCTCGATATTCTTAAGCATCTTGGATTGGGTTTGGAATTCTTGTTGTCTAATCTCCATATCTTCAACTGCTTGCATCAGTTTAGCCATACTTGAATTCAAACTCAAAGGTTGCTCTTGTATGGTTTGTTGCATTGAATAAGAAAGTGGTTCTTGATAAGCTTCATTATAAATTGGCGCTTCTTGATAGATATGTTGTGGAGGATAATAAGATTGTGGCCGCGGTTGATAATATGTCTGTTGATTTTCGACCCAATTATAATTCTGTGGGGGCTGATAATCAGCGTAATTTCATTGAGATTGATAATAACCATCATAATAATGGTTTCTTTGATAAGGTATAAAGGAAATTGAAGATGGATTATTCATGCAATATTCCCACAAGTGATCTCTTGCTCCACAACTAGGACATGAAGGTGAGGTATATACTAAATTTCCCCGAGCTAGTTTTCGCGTTTGTTCTCGTAATTCCTCAAGTTGTTGGTTTAACTCTTTGAGCTTTAGAGATTCTAAAGTCTCTATTTGTTTTTCTGATCTAATCGGCCAACTTCTCTTGGTTTCAAGAACGTACTCCATAATTATATTAGCTTCTACAGGATCTAATAATACAAAACTTTCCTTTCCTAATAAATTTGCTCTTGCCTGGAAAAAAAACCTGTAAAACAAAAACTAAAAAGAAAAGCGTAAAATAGAACTAACTAAAATAAAAGCACTAAATAATTGCATAAGGACTAACGATGTAGTCCCCGGCAGCAGCGCCAAAAACTTGGTGTCGCCTAAGGTGTGATAAAAAGATGTATAAAATAAGTGCAAATAAACACCCTAAGCTGAGCACGGTTCTGCAAGTATACGGATCGTATGCAAGTTTTAATGAATAAGTATAATTCGTTCCTCAGGGACTACGAAGGTTAAGAAGAACTTATGCAAATATTCAAGTGCAAATAATTAAGCTAGAATAATAATACGTAAGAGAAAGAAAGAAAGATAGATTTTTATTTGGTTTTTAATAAGGGAAAATTAAACTACTAAACTAAAGACAGAAAATAAATAAACAAAAAGAAGATAGTATGAATGTTTAGCTTGAGTCAATAGCATGTAATCCCCACTAGTTTTGCCGTTCTAAACATGTAAGGGTGAATTATGTAGTATTTCAATAATCGGTTCCAATTGCGCTAGGTAGTTTTAAATAGGTTTTACATGTGTCAATAAGGAGTCCTAAGCAAACTGTTCCTGCAATTGGTAAAATAGCAATACACTAAACCATGGTGATTATCTAGTTAGGTTGATTTGTCAGATCTAAACCGTACACTAGACGTTATGTGCTAAACTTGTAATTAAACATTGTTATCAATGGTGACCTAACTACTAGATGGTAGTTCTATATGGCTGCAGTCCACAAGAACACAGAATATAAATCCAAACACATAAACAAAGAATAGAAACAATAATTCAATTTAAAACATAGAATTCCCAAATTAGATAGATGTCAATCAAAACTAGGGTTCATAAATATATGCTAAAACTCAAGCTAAATAGAATTTAGTTCATACTAAGAAAAGAAAAAAAAAAGAATTACAGAATTAAATGTTAAAGAAGACATGATTGATGCACAGCTCCTTCCAGACTTCTCTTCTTGTTGTAAGCTTCTTCCTGACCTTAAGGTTTGGTCAAGGATGATTTTCTAATATTAAGAGGTTGTATTTATAGTGTATAGGAAGACCTAATTCGTTTTCTTGAAGGAGAAGGAAAGTAATGGACTCCTAGCCCAACTCAAATTCGTAGGTAGATAAGGATAATTACTGCTGAATTGTTTTTACCAAATTTTCTTCGTTACTGGACCGTTTTTTACCCATAAGATATCAAAAGAATCCTCACGGAATTATCTAGCTCCCAATGAAAGGGATCTTCCAGAATCGGCTCGGTTTTGAAGTTATCATCACTTCTTTAGACGTAGCTGCAGAGATTCAGATTATTTGACAGCTTTTCATTTTGCTAATTGAACTCTGTATCCTTCTATCTTCAATTTCCATGTATATCTTCTTTCCTTTGGCTCTTAGACTTTGACTTGGACTCTAATTAATTACCATATATCTTTAAAGCTTCACACTAAATAAATAATTAAACCCAATATGCTCTAAAAATAATAAATAATCAATTCAAGACACAAAATATGAAAGTGTACTAAATCATGAGGAAGTCGACCTATACTCTAATAAATACAGCTAAAATGATGTCTCCAACTACTAATAAATCATCACAAATGGGGAGACATCAATATCCTTTCCATGTGAAGAGGACCTGGTATCAACAGAGTAAGCATAAAAGTGGATTCTTTCATGCATTACCAAGGCGGCAAGTTCTTGATCATCAATATAACCGGCCACATACTGTATGAGTTGTTTTATATGGAGAAAGGACAAAACCCATCGATCCCCAAACCAAGGCGTACATTACGTTGTTCACTAGCAAACTCGGGATTCCTCTCGTCAAATGTTTTCCAACTATGACCATCGACGGGATCATGCAACATGTCTTCGTCAGTACTCTTTCCGGTATAGTGCCAAATCATATCTTTTGCGGTGTGCCTTGAAGCATACATTCTCTGTAACCTAGGCGTAACCGGAAAATAACGCAACTTCTTATGCGACACAATCTTCCCCTTCTTCGGTTCCCACCTTGATTCTCCATAAACTAGACATTTCCCAAGATTATCATTCTCTTTATAATATAAAACACAATCATTCAAACACACATCGATCGGGGTGTATCCCATGCCCAAACTTTTCAACTTTTTATTGCAATCCGCATAAGAATCGGGTAAGTTATGAGGTTCTGGAAAATACGACCCAACAACTGGAGAAGTTCTGTAAAAGAGGTGTTCGTCCATTGTTCTTCACTTTGACATGCATTAGCTTTGATATGAAATCCAAAAAACTCATCTTAGTATAACCGGGGTACAAATCTGTCTCCATTTCCTTGAACAATACGTCGAAAGACCCACGACCATTTCCATTAACATTCTCGTCACGCATCTCGGTGTCGCCGGAGTACCCGCCAGTTTCAAACGTGGGTCACAAATCATGAATTACATTACCCATCACATTATCTTTGTTTGGTTCATCCACGGGAATTACTACTTCTACCCCATGTTTCGTTCAAACCTCATACGATGACCAAATACCCCATTGAAAAAGATGCCCTTGTACATCTTCAATTGGAAACTTTCAATTATTATAACAATGATTACCCAGAAAAAATATTTTACCCGCGTGATCTATTTGGTTTTTCGCAAAATCAATAAACTGTAATATACCCGTGTCCCTCGTAACCTTATTCTTTGATTTAACCCAACTCTTGTCCATTATCTTATGTAAATTAAACCACTAATTATTATTTCAAATTATTTAATAAAAATATTACTTAGATCATACGATTATAAAAAATTACTAAAATGCCCCTAAGTTATCAAAATAGTCCATTAAGGCCCCTAATAATACTTTACAAAGGTCCATACATTAATTTTTCATTGATAATACAACACCTATAATTATTATAACTCAAAAATCAAATTAAAATTTTAATAAAAATTCAAAAAATAAAAATTATATAACTAAAATTAACAACATATCATATACAAAACACTCAACACAACTAATTGCACTTATATAATACAATATATAACAACAATTATACAGTTTAAATAAACTAGAAAAATAGAAAATACCTATTTTATGGACAAAGTAATGGATAATTTTGCCTGAAAATGGGACCACGAGAGCTAGATTTATCGGAGAAGTTTCGTTATTGATGGGCCTAGAAATTTTTTGTGGATTAGGGCAAAAAATTGGGAGAATTTTGGGTTTTTTTTAATTTTTTTGGGGTTTTAGTTCGCATTAACGGCTAACTGCCCGCTTGTTGTATTTAATTCGGAAAAATCTTTAGCGAGGACATCAAGTCCTCGCAAAAGGTACGATTTGTCGTAGCAAAAGACAAACTCTAGCGAGGACAATCATGTCGTCGGTAGAGATAAGACCTTTAGCGGGAACACGTAACGACTATTTTCTTTCTTTATTATTTTCTCTTGCGTTAAAAAGGCGCAACGTATAGGCGACACCTTTGTCCTCGCAAAACGGTTTCCTCGCTAAAGATTTTATCTTTAGCAATGACCTGATTTCGTCGTGAGAGATCTTCCGTGTAGTAGTGTAGTGATGATTTCAATTTTTTTTTAATTATCTAATACAAGTAAATAAAAATTTATTTTAAAATAAATAAAACTAAAAAAAATGATGTGGTTTTTGTTTCCAATCAACACTATATAAATTTCATTATCGTTCAATTATTACTATCAAAACTTAACCGCCGCAGCCCCATCTCATGTACGTAAACCAACTCAGTGGCCAGGACCCTGCCTCTTGACTAGGAGGTACAAGGTTCGAATCCCCAGAGTATATTTCCTATGGGATTAGTCGTGGTGCGCGTAATCAGGCCCGGACACCCATACATCAAAAAAAAAACCATACTTACAATATTAGTCATTTATATAAAATCTTCTTCTTAGTCCTTTTATACTTGATTATCTTCTATTTAATCCTTGCATTTTAAATTCCTAAAACACTACTATACTTCTCATAGGAGTACATAACTTCATATCACTTACAGTTATTTCCTCCTTTTCCTCCTTCAATTTAATTATTTATAGTTGATCATCGCATTTCAATCAATGGCTCTTGTAAAGGTTACCCTTAATATTGTCATTATATTTAATTACGTGTAGAGCTATGTTCTTTGTCATTAAATTTATGTAACTATCTATGAAAAATTATTTTTCTTAGATATTTTATGCTTTTTTATTACTTGTTGTCAAGTTTAGAATAATAATTTTGCAATTCACTAACTATTTTGTGACATTAGGTATCTTTTGTTATAGTATTTTTTTTGTATAGTAAAATAGATTGATTATCTTGAATTATATTTTAATAATTTAAATTATAATTTTGAATTAAGTGCTCAACCATCCATAGTCACTTGTTTTGTAAGGATTTCATTTGACCTTTTTTCCAGCCTAAAGTTATACTAATACAAGAAATTGTTTTTTAACAATATGGTTCTCATTATTTATTTTTATTTTCTAGGTTTGGAGTACTAATTACTAGTTTTTGTTTATTTATTTTTAATTATTATTTATATATTGAGATACGAATGGAAAAAGTGAGACTTGAATTAGAAAAAAACTGATTAGTTCTGATATCTTTGAAAATCGGTTAAAAAATTTATATATGTTTGAGTTGAGATTTACCAAAATCTGATAGACTTTTTCTATAAATGTTTGAGTTGAAATAAAGAGATAAATAGTAGAGTAAATTTAGTGACATAGGCTTGTGTTATGCCTGGTAAACGAAAAATTTATGATCTTTCAGTGACATACACTTGTAGCCTTTTGAACTCTCACAAGAACCGGCTTTATTGATATTCTTTGTTTCTAAAATTATAATAGCAGTGCTAAAGTTTTTTTGTTTTATGGAATATCTAAACAATTGAAAATTGAAAATTAAGGAATTTGCTAAAGAAACATGTAACATTATAAGTTAACCTGGTTTTTTTGTGTAAACGGAGTAATGAAGTGGACGTTTCATTCGATGAAGGCGCCGTCTGATGTAGTTTAGTGCACTTTGCTCAATGATGAGAATGTGAATAGGAAAATCACTGTGATAAAGGATCTTCAGGAGATGACTAGTAAAGTTCTTCACTATTTTCAAGGCGATGCTTTCGATGAACTACCAGGATTTGTTGACTTTACTGTCTTCTCGAAAACTAATGAAGTTTCTGAGTTAAGAAAAATGAATAGGAAATTCAAGATAAACTTCTAAGTTAGTGCTTTATATGATCATTTAATCATAAGAACTCTTTCGAAGAATTAACGCCTTTTTGGATAACTTAGAAAATTGGGAAGGAATTAAAGAGGAATTCTTATAAAATATTCTTCAGTTTTGTGATTCCACTAGTGAAAAGCTACTTGTGTTTAGCCAATATCTCCTTCCACTAAAATTCCTGGGGAAGGGAAATAATCATGATGACAGGAAACTTTGATGTTGATTTTCGAGAGGCATCAATAGAGAAGTTTAACAATTCTCCTTATGCACGGTTAATTGTAAGAAGTTTTTTTTAAGACTCACACTATATGTGTGTTGTGTTTATATGGTATAGATCTATTTTTTTTTAGTTTTTTGTTACTTTGTTTTCTCTATTACGCTGTTTTTTTTTTTTGGGGGGTTAGGTAAACAGTTATGTAAATGAAGCCAAAACTGCTTCTTCTGCCTCTTTGTGCATTCTCTCTATGGTATACCCAACCATAACTCCTATATTTTGCCTAGCTTTATCTTTAATGTTACCCAGCCTATCCGCAACTTCAAAAAGCTACTTCACTTCCGACCCTTCAATTATTCGATCTCTAGTTGTTATTCTGCTCATACAGGATGTGTTTCTTAGTTGGGTTATCTTCTATTCTTGGATGGCATCAATGGATTCAACTTCATTTTTCCTCAAGAATTGTCTGTTTGTTATAGGAAAAAGTCATACGAGTTCCAAAAGCACTGGAATTAGTATATCTCAGATCTTATAGTTTCATAAACCCATTTACAAGAGTATGTATTACACAAAATTAGCTTTGATCATGGTTACACAAAGTTTATTAGATAATATGCATTTAACATGTGTGTTTGAGGACAATAATAAATTTCTACCTCAATGAGCTCATGCTGAGTGCACTGAAATCACAGATTATATTCATTCACACAAATTATATACAACCTGTAAATCAAAGTATGTGCAACTTGCTTGATTAATACATTAATGATAGCCAAATCTCCTTCTTTTCTAATTTTATAAAAGGAATACTAGCAAAAAGATGAATATACACCTTAGAAACTACTCAGATAACCGATGGCCAGGATACAAATATTTGGAAATCCAAATGGTTCAAATTACCATTTCAATTAGAAGAACTGGACACACAAAAATACAATAGATAAACCAATTATTCAACAGTATTCATGACGGCTGGAATACATGTCTACTTGATGAACTATTTTCGGAACCAGTTGTGAATTGTATACTAAGATCAAGATACTTTAACAAGATAACCCAAAAAAATTCGTATGGCCCCACACAAAGATAAGGAAGTACACTACAGAATCAGGATATTATGCGACAACAACCAATGAGTTAGCTGAGTTAGCACAGTTAGCAAAGCAGAATGAGACATTGGACCTAAAGCAATGGAAGATCGTATGTTCCACTAATGTTCCTAAAAAGTTTAGAATATTTGGTTCGAAGTGTTGCAAAAATTCTATTTCTATGGCTATTAATCTGAAAAATCACAATTGTAGAAGGGATAATAAGTGTTATTCGTGCAATGACCTTATCGAGAAAGCTGAACAATTAATTCTTTATTGTCCATACATCATTCATGTTTGGGCAAGAGCTAGTCTGCAGGTACGTATCGATACACTGTTATCGTCCACAATACAATCAACCGAAGACTAATGGAAGAGTTATTCTGCATGCAATAGATGTTAGAGTCTCCTTATCTATAACCACAACACAACAAAATTGAGGTGCAACAATATTAAATAGTGATCAAGAAAAAATAGGTGTTGTTCATCTTTCAAACACAACTAGGAAGATATGATTATAGGCATTATGGAGCTCCACGACACAGAAACACAACCAATCATTAACAACGGTGTGTCATAATGTGAATTTGCATTGGAAAGGGAATAAGTAACAATACTATGAGTGACCAAGTTATGTAATAATAGAGAAAGAATTAGGTTGTTTACTTAGATATCCTTTCATATATTATACAAGGGACTTCGAAATCAACTTTTCTTAAACTGGGATAGAATAGTTGTTTGTAGTTTTCTTGTTCCGCATTTATACTTTTACTTCCGTACTTCAATAATAAAACGTTTCCCACCAAAAACCAACTAATCGAGTTAATATTTTAATGCAATTTTTAGCAATATATTATGGTCCAAGTTTTTACATCCCTTATCTTTATTCATACCTGTAGACTTAGATGTTTTGACTTAAACTATACAACATGTTAATCACATCTTAGTAACTGGTGAGTAAATTTCAGGAGCCGGCAAAATTTAGCATCTATGTCTCTCTTTGCATAAATGTCTCACAATGCATTACAACCATTACATTAAATTATGAAACCAAAATTGGACAACATAGCAATAATTAAATGTCTCATAAACAACATCCCTTGTATATGTACACTAGCTTAATAACTCTTAACAAGAAAGGAAAACGAAAAAGGTTTCTGGTGGGGGCAAAGGTGTGATAAAATAATAGATAAATAAGAATAATAATAAAGAGTCACACACCCTTGAGAACCACGGAACTCACTGCAAGTATCACAGATCGTATGCAAGTTTTAATGATAAGTCAAGTTCGTTCGCAGGGATTGTATCCGTTAAATCTACTTATATTTAACAAGCATAGATGAATTTAGATGTTTTAAATAAAATATGAAAAGGTAAATAACTATCTAATGCAATTAAATAAATAAAACAAATAAATAGAACAAATAACTAAATATGAATGTAAGTCTAATAGATTAAGATTACTAAGTTCTATTACTAAATTGTTATTCTAACCTGTCACATTAAGCATTATATATTAACCAGGATTCTAAATTCTACCTAGCCTTTTCTAGACTTAGGAGCAACCTCTCCACTACTAGGGATTCCTAAGTAATGATTGGAGATTAAATCAAACCTTAATGGATATCTAGTTACACTAGACGATTATGTGGTGTTGTCAATAACTAAGATTAATCCTAAGATTGATCAGATCTAGGGAAATAAGTCAAAACACATAATAACAATATACGCCAAGCTTAATCAATTAGGATAAACAAATAGTATTTAAAGATCAAATAATAATCCAACAATTAAAAGCAAAACTTACAGAATAAAAGTTTAGAAATATGGTTGAGAATAGCTCTATAGCTAATTACTCTAAATATAGAGAAGGTGAGATGTAGAAGAGGAGTTGTCAGTCTCCAATCTTCTTCTTCTTGTCTTCTTCTACAGGTCAGCTTGCTTCTTGGATGAATAGCTTGATTCTAAGGATGAATATTAATGTAAAGGACTAAGCTATTGTTTAAAACTAAGAAAATATAAGTAAAGACTAAGCCTATACTTTGCAACTGAGCAAGGACATGTTTACAATGGTTTAAGGGTGTATTTATAGGTGTCTTGGAAGCCCTAATTCGTTTTCTTGAAGGAGAAGTAAGTAGTGGACTCCAAGCCCAACTCAAATTCGTAACCCTAAAAACATGAAATCAGGTCCGATCTTCTTTTGGCTCTAACAGCTTCAATATTCATCCGTTTGACACGTATGAATATACCAAATTGATCGTCTCGGAAAGCTCTTCAACTTTGCTCTTGACCGTTTCTCTAAACTCCACACCGTTTTTTAGATATAAGCTGATTTGTGGTCGTAGGTGCAGAAATTCAGGATTAAGGCAGCTTTTCCTTTTCCATATTTTTAGCTTTTGTTTCCTTATCTCCAATTACCATGCTTATCTCTTTCCATATCTTGTAATCTTTGACTTGGAATATAATTAATCTCCATAATTATCTTTAAAGCTTCACACTAAATAAATAATTAAAGCCAATATGCTCTAAAAATATTATTTTACTAAATCAAGACTCAAAATAGGAAAGTGTAGCATTTCTCAAGAAAATCGACTATAATGACTTCTAAATCACTAAAAATGATGTCTCATCCTAATATAAATCTATCACAAATGAGGAGACATCAGTTTCATAATCAAACTCGTATATTCTTTACTTGATTTTCTACAACTTTCCATTTCTATCCCCAAATATTTGTGCATTTCCTCCTCCTTATCATCTCCTTTCAATTTCTTTTCTCATGTATTCTTTTATCTTTTTGCAAAATTAAATAAAAAATATGATGAAAAAGAAACATTAGTAAGAAACATATATAGAAGCAAAAAGTATACCCATCTAAGAAATCCTTTTTACCCCAAAACTTGTTATACCATTAATAACAAAACTTCTTATAACCAGTTGGGTTTGTTGAGTCAGGACCTTGCTATTTTTTCAGCACTTAAAGGAGGAACAGGGTTCAAATTCCCTCCATACAGTACACGCGTGGTCTTTAGCGAAGACCGCGGTCGTCACTAAAAACCAAAAAAGTCCTCGCTGAAGGCTAGGTTGGTCTTTTGCGAGGGACAGTCCTCGCTAAAGGTCCCTCGCTAAAACTTTGTCGCGAAAGACTCCCTATTGCGACGGCTTTAGCTGCCGTCGCACGAGAACCTGTCTTTTGCGACGACACGCGGTCCTCGCTAAAGAGTTGGTCTTTTGCGAGGACTATGTCATCGACAAAGGGTGTGGTCAATTGCGACGAATAAGTCATCGCAAATACTAGTCAACACTTTAGCAAGGACTAGTCAACTCTCGCTAAAGACCCTTTTTTGAAATTATTATTATTTTATTTATTTTTTATTTTTTTTATTTTTTTTATTATTTTTTTATTTTTAAATCAGTTACATAATTTATTTATTTTTTGATTTTAAAAAAAAAGTTATACGAAAAGAGATAAAATAATACAATTCGAAAACTTAATTATCCGATAGTCATAAAAAGTCAAGTCAAAGTCATAAAAAGTCGAATATTACAAACCATAAAATGAAAATAATAAAAGTCATAACAAGTCAACAAAAAGTCTAAATAAACACCAACAAACATCAACTCTTAACTAAACAACACACCATCTAAGGATTAGATAAATCCTCTTCTTCATCTTCATCTTCATCGTCTTCCTCACCTTAGTCTATAAGATGGAGTCGCGAGCTTGACGAAACAAATGTAGTGGCTCGGGGTCGGGGTCGGGCTCGGGGTCGGGCTCAGGGTTGGGCTTGGGAGGGACCAGCAGGAGCAGCGGATGGATTGCCGACTTACTCCTAATCGAGTCAGAACATTCGTCTGCTCCACTTGCGGGACATCAATCCAGAACCTGTGATAAAGTGGAACTTTCTCTCGGATGGTGTGGTTAATTACATGGGTGACGTGGTGGCTGTACTTTTTGACGGGGTTCCAAGTAAAATCATACGTGCAAAACTCTATTGGCAGCCTCCCTCCAAACTTCCGCTTTGACTCCTGGACTGAGGCAAGAGTCGTCTTGCCTCTCGGTTTTCTCAGATTATTACATGTTTAATTTTACGATTAAAATTATAATTAAGTCAAAAGTAGGTGTAAAATGAAATATTACCCGGTGCGTTGCAACCTGATATGGGATTGCTTCGATTCTGTGTGGGGTCGCGTCCATCCCCATCTCCGTCGTGAGATCGCGCCATAACATCAGCCATCTAATAATTTTAAAATTACAATTTTACCCCTACTATTTTTAAAATTATTCATAAAGCACCTAAACTTATATAAAAGTCCACTAAGGCTCCTAATATTTTTTAAAATTACAATTTTACCCCTACTATTTTTTAAATTATTCATAAAGCACCTAAACTTATATAAAAGTCCACTAAGGCCCCTAATATTTTTTTAAATTACAATTTTACCCCTACTATTTTTTAAATTATTCATAAAGCACCTAAACTTATATAAAAGTCCACTAAGGCCCCTAATATTTTTTTAAATTACAATTTTACCCCTACTATTTTTCAAATTATTCATAAAGCACCTAAAATTATATAAAAGTCCACTAAGGCCCCTAATATTTTTATAAATTACAAATTTACCCCTACTATTTTTTAAATTATTCATAAAGCACCTAAAATTATATAAAATTCTCTTTGTAAAACTTGTAATATCCTTGGGCATACTGATAGTACCTGCAGAAACAAGAAGAAAGTATGGGTTGAGAAGTCTACTATTAACAAGGAAGTTGATATTCAAAACTCACCTCAGCTAGTAGGTCACAAGGAGAATAATAATAAAGGGTAAACATGGACACAAGTTGTGAATAGAAGGGCCACTTCACCTCCCTCCCAAATTAATGGGGGAAATAATATGGCATCAACTTCAAATAGTTTCAACTTACTTGATCAACATAATGAAGTTATTGATAACATGGTCAAGGAATTAATCTCAGTTAACACTATGGAGGTAGTGCAAGAGAAGCCTCCAGATCCACACCTTACATGATTATTACTTGGAATGTAAGGGGGATAAATAATAAACTCAAACAAGTTAATTGTTTGAAGTATGTTAATAAGTTTAATGTTAGTCTATTTAGTTTGATTGAAACTAAGGTTAAGCCTCATAAAGCCAAGAATTTTTGGGACTCAGTTTTCAATAAATGGAAAGTAGCACACAACTACAATCATCATGAATTAGGTAGAATCTGGACTATCTGGGATGAGAAAGTATTTAATATTACAGTCATTGAAAATACTAGCCAAGAGATGCTATGCAAGGTAGTAATATTTTTTTATTCTCCAGTGTATGCCTTGAATAAACCTGAGGAAAGGCTAATTCTATAGGATACTTTGAGGAATTGGGAAGGTACAGTTAACAACTCTCCTTGGTTCATTCAGGGGGATTTTAATGAGGTTATGCATATTAATGAAAGGCTAAACGGGACAGTTCTTTCAGATGGAGCAATTGATATGAGAAATTGTATCAATGATGTAGAATTGACTGATCTTAAATATGTGGGACCAAAATATACTTGGACAAATAAATCAGCTGAAGGGGACATGAGAGCTAGTAGAATTGATAGAACCCTTCTAAATGAGAGTTGGATTAAAACCTATCAAAACACATCTTTAACTCTTGAATTTCCATACTTATCAGATCATTGTAGCCAGGTTCTGAGTTTTATGGTGATTGAAAATAAAAGAAAATACCCTTTTAGATTCTATAATGTATGGATGGATCACCCAGAGTTTATGCCTCTAGTTCAAGAAACATTGGAACACCAGCTTTCAAGGAACTCCTATGTACAGAGTAACTAGAAAGTTGAAGCTTCTCAAAGAAAAACTCAAGCTATTCAATGAGAAACATTTCAAGGGCTCACAAGATAAACTTATTAAACTCCAAGGTGATCTAAAAATTGTCCAAATTAGTAGGTTACAGGTAATGCTGATATGGAGATGTTAAATAAAGAAAATGAGCTAATTCAAAGCATTACCGAGGAGCTGTTAATTGAAGAAGCTATTGCTAAACAGAGGTCTAGAGATCAGTGGGTGGATAAGGGTGACCTTAACACCTCCTATTTCCAAAAGATTATGAGAGGAAGGAGGACTCAGAATAGCATCTTTAATATTGTGGATAATCAGGGTATATGTAGAACTGATGAAAAGGAGATCTCAGATGTATTTGTAAATCACTTCACTGATATCCTGGGTACAAAAAGAGTTAATGGAGGTCAATATAGTATTAATACATTGAAGAATATATTGGGTAAAACTATTAATCAAGAAGATAGTCATCACCTGATCAATCCTATCTCTGAAGCAGAAATTAAGGAGGCACTTTGGTCAATTGATAGTAATAAAAGCCCAGGGCCTGATGGTTTCTCATCAGGTTTTTTTTAAAAATGTTGGGATATCATCAAAGATGATCTTTGTTTAGCTATTAAAAGCTCTTTTGAGGACTGTCAAATTCTTAAAGAGATTAACTCAGCTAATATCTCTCTTGTTCCTAAGATAATAAACCCAAGTACTACTAAAGACTTTAGACCTATAGCCTGTTGTAATATTATATACAAGATAATTTCGAAAATTATTGCTAATAGGCTAAAAGGGACACTTCAGAGTATTATTTCCCACAATCAGTCTACATTTGTATCTGGAAGACTAATTGGTGAGAACATTTTAATTGCCCAGGATATTGTGAGAGGTTATTCAAGAGCTAACATCTCAAAAATATGCACCCTAAAGCTTGACCTTATGAAGGCCTATGACTCTGTAGATTAAGAATTTATTTTGAAGACTATGGAAGCTCTAGGCTACCCAGATAAATTTATTAAATGGATAGCCATGTGCCTCACAAGTACATCTTACTCTATCATTATAGATGGAGCTCCTCAAGGTTTTTTTAGAGAAGAGAGAGGACTCAGACAAGGGGACCCTCTCTCACCCTATCTCTTTGTTATTGGTATGGAAGTACTTTCTCAGATTCTCATACATGTGGGACATAAAAAAGAATTTAGCTGGCACCCAAAATGTGGGAAAATTAAGATAAACAACCTTATGTTTGTTGATGACCTTCTTGTATTTTTCACACCAACTGTTGAATCAGCAATTTGGGTAAAGAAAGGGTTAAATCTATTTTTCAACCTCTCAAGACTCAAGATTAGTGACAGTAAAAGCAACATTTTTATGGGGGGGTTTCTGAGGTAATTAAAGATTAAATAAATCATATTCTTAATATACCAGAAGGATTCCTACCCATGAAATACCTTGGACTTCCTTTAATTACAGGAAGACTTAGTCTTACTGATTGTAAACCACTTGTGGATAAAATGACCAAACGAATTTACCACTGGAGTTCAAGATACCTCTCATATGCTGGCAGAGTACAACAGATTAAATCTGTATTGGGAGGGATAGCTAGTCACCGGTGTAGTGTGTTTACTCTTCCAAAGAAGATAATTAAACTTCTTCATAGTAAAGTCATGGCGTTTTTGTGGTGTGGTAAAAGTTTATATGAAGGAGGTGCTAAGGTTTCATGGAATACACTTTGTAAGCCTCAAGAAGAAGGTGGATTGGGTATTAGAGATTTGGATTCTCAGAATAAGGTTTGGGTTTTGAAGTTATTATGGGGTTGTTGCCTTCCTAAAGAGACACTATGGTCTCAATGGTTGCAACTAAACCACCTAAAAGGAAAATCTATTTGGCAGATTGATATTCCTTTAGACTGCTCTTGGGGATGGAGAAAGATTCTGAAGGTTAGGGAGATTGCTAAAAGATTTATCAGATATAAGGTGTGTAATGGTAAGGATATAACTCTTTGGTGGGATTATTGGTTACCAAACAATAGAACACTTAATGAGATAAGCTGCAGTAACTTGGCTTCAGGGTACTATACTAATAGCAAAGTATCTCAGTTTATCTACAAAGAGAAGTAGAAATGGCCAGTTGAGTTAAGCTTCATGAATGAACTCACAAGGGATATAATAACCTCAGTGAGTAAAGATTCCATTATCTGTACCTGTACAAAGAAAGGAAAATTCAAGTTTGCAAAAATTTATGAGGAAATCAGAAGTAAAGGCACTAAAAATCAATGGTATTCAATAATTTGGAATACGAAAGCTTTACCCAAATATAAATTTCTGCTATGTCTATGTAATCTGGATAGGCTCCCAACAAAACAACGATTATTGAGCTAGGGAATGATATCTAACCCTATTTGTAAATTCTGTAAGATGAATAGTGAGGATAGAGACTACCTCTTTTGGAATTGCCCTAACACGAAGCGTATATGGAGTTTATGCAAAAAGAAAACAAGGGTAAAGATTCAGAGAAGTGATTGGAACTCTATTATCAAGTATTTCGGAATTCAAAAACCTAAAAAGCTTGAAGGAGAAATTACCTGATTGATGCTACCAATTGTTGTTCATACGATTTGGGAGAAGAGAAATAATCGCATCTTTAACCAAACCTTTATGACAGAAGAGGCTATTATGGAGAAAATCACAAACCGGGTGATTGAAAACATGGTGAAATTGGAAAGTTTCAATAGAGAAGAAGTTGAAGCGGAGATGAACAGATGGAGAGAGAAATAGGGTTTTGTGTATTTAGTGGAGTTGTACTTTAATGTACTAGTGGTGTGTGTAGTTGTGTGTTTATGGCTCGTGTGGTTGGGTTCTTTTATATTTTTGTTTTATTATGTCTAGTCAACTAGTTTGACTTAGGCTGATTTGTAAAACTCTACTTTGTTTTGATATAAAATTATTCTGGCTGGCTTAGCAAAAAAATTATATATAATTCCACTAAGGCCCCTAATATTTTTTTTAAAATGCAATTTTACCCCTACTATTTTTCAAATTATTCATAAAGCACCTAAACTTATATAAAAGTCCACTAAGGCCCCTAATATTTTTTTAAAATTACAATTTTACCCCTACTATTTTTTAAATTATACATAAAGCAACTAAACTTATATAAAATTCCACTAAGGCCCCTAATATTTTTTAAATTGCAATTTTACCCCTACTATGTTTTAAATTATTCATAAAGCACCTAAAATTATATAAAAATCCACTAAAGACCCTAACATTTTTTACAATGCAATTTTACCCCTTATATTGTTAAATTATTCATCAAGCACCTAAAATTATATAAAATTCCAATAAGGGCCCTAATATTTATTAAAATTACAATTTTACCCCTACTATATTTTAAATTATTCATAAAAAACCTAAACTTATACAAAAATCTACTAAGGCCCCTAACATTTTTTAAAAATATAAATCAACCCTTTTTAATTTTATAAATTACACTTTAACCACTAAAATTTCTAAGGCCTCTAATATTTCATAAAATACACTATATGCACTAAAAATTTATAAAAATCCAATTTAACCCCTAAACAATTTATAAATTACAAATTCACACCTAATTTTAACATAAAATTTCTTTCTATTTTAACTAAATTCCAATCAATTTCATTCTAAATTAAACTAAATTCCAATCAATTTCTTTCTTATTTCAACTAAATTTCAATCAATTTCTTTCTAAATTCAACTAAATTCCAATCAATTTCTTTCTAAATCCAACTAATTTCCAATCAATTTCTTTCTAAATTCCAAATTTTTGCATTCAAATTCCAAAAAAATAATATTTTACAACTAAACATATTGATTTGTTGGAAATTATACACTAAATAGCAATCTAATAGCTTCACTTAAATTCATATTTAGTTTTATAGGGCAAAAAATATGTTTTCTAAAAATGGAAAAAAAAAAGCAAAAAATTAGATTACATACCTTAAAATCCGATGAATAGGTGTGAAATGATTGTAGGAAAGCTCCAGAAATTATAAACAAACCAAAACATGTATTAGATTCGTGTTTAAGAAACAAAAAAAAGATTGAATTTTTTTTTGAAAAAATTAATGAAATCTTACCTAATATGGAGATTAAATGTTGGATTTGTTGTTGTAGAAGCCTTCAATTGAATCTGAGTAGCTTGGTGTTGCTGGAAATGAAGGTTTGCAGTGTTGTTTAATGTTGGGTTTGTAGAAGAAGATGAGAGAATGGGGAAGAAGAAGGGCTCGGCGGGTTTTAATTAAACCCGCCTACCCTTTAGCGAGGACATGGTCGTTGCTAAAGACCGGATCCCTCGCAAAAGCCCCAAAAGTTTTGGAAGGCGCACATTTGACCGCCAAAACGCGTGGCGAATTAATTCTGCCCCCCTTTTGCGACGGCCCTTCTCTCGCTAAAGACCCCCGATGAACTTCTCGCGAAAGACCCTGGAGATTTTTTTTTATAAATTATCTAATTTATAATTAACTTACTTAATAAATCTTAATTTTTTTATATCTTATATTAAATATAATTTATATTTAACTTGTAAAAAGCACCTAATTTTTTTATTAATCTTATAAATAATTCAAAAAAATATTTTCATATACAATAAAAAAATGCTTATACATAATTTAATAAATACTTAACTTGTAAAATAAATCTTAAATTTTACATGTTATAAAATAATTCAATAAATATTTATTTACATAAAAAAAAATTGAGAAATAGAGAAAATGTTTGAATATTAAATGTAATACATTAGACAAGAAATCATAAAAAATACACAACTAATCAGACTCATCCCCATCATCAACTATTATTGGTTCGCCATCACTGTCAATGCATATAGTTTCCTCATCAGTCTCGTACGGTCCTAAGGTGTCATCACAATCTTCATTGTCAGCCGGATTAGCGGGATCCGGTACAAGGTTAAAAATCAAAAGATCGATCTCAATCCCTTGTCCAGTACCCAATTCAATCATCGGGAAATGTGAATCCAAGGCGGAATCAGCTAACGGAATGTCGATCGGATCTGTGACAATGGAAATCGATTCTGCACCAAATAGTTCGAGACTCCATCCGTGACGGTCGTTCACTTCCCAAACTACTTTCCAACCCTTTTTTGACTTTCTTGCGTTTATTTGATCAACGTAAAAACCCCTTTTTGCTTGAGTAGCTAGGATGTAGGGTTCTTCAGACCACCAAAAAGTACTTGTGTTGATAATTGTTGCTCCGTGTTCTATCTTTCGTAGTTTCTTTTTTACATTTGTGTTATACCACTTACACTTGAACAACATAACTGAACAACCACCAGTGAATTCAACCTCGACGATTTTGAGCAACTCACCATAAAAAGGATCTTCTCCTATGAAATCACAAACCAAATATTTTATATACAAACACCCAAGTAAAAAAAATAGAAAAAACCATGTGATTGTACAAACTCCGTAGTTTTGGGTAACTCTCTTATCACCTTTTTCACGCGTTATCCATTTGACCCTGTTCACAACAACGCAAGAATCATATTGATATACAACGCTATTCGACATTCGGGACAATGAGAGCAACTCTTTCGTAACAAGTGGACTACCTTCTTGATCCAGTTTTAACACCTGCCCACGTGGTCGGTTATTATTTGAAATAAAATCAACTTAGTTTGTTGGAATTTATACCTTTATCCTGAACTATCGACGAAAATGCTCTCGATGTTTTGAATCTCTATCAATGACCGGAAGTGAGGACTTGTTCCCTAATATCAAGACATAGTGTTAATGAACGAAAGATAAGATTTTAATTAAATAAACGGTACATAAGATTTTAATTAAAAGCTTACATCATATAGTGCTGGATCTCGTCACAATTATGAAGGATGTACCAATCGATGTGGTCCTTCTGTGCGATGGGCAAATATCCATACTTTTTCTTACCAATCGGCTTGCACTGTCTGTTAAACACTGATATTTCCTTGTTTTCAATACTCGTCTCCCCGTATCTACCGGGTCGTTGAACTTTGTACTTTCCTCTCGAAAGTATCTAGATATAAAAGTCAAAGTTTCCTCTACAGCGTACCCCTCGGCGATTGAACCCTATGGCCTCGCCGGATTCCGAATATATTCTTTTAGTTTCTTCAAGTATATCTCAAACGGGTACATCCAACGCATCTGAACTGGGCCTCCTAACCGAGCTGCCATGTACAAGTGCAAAACAAGGTGGATCATAATATCAAAAAAAGCTTGAGGAAAAATCATCTCAAACTTACACATAAGCTCAACCACTTTAGACTTTCCGGACTGCAATTTTTTTTTACTCAGGTTCTTCTTACAAACATTTCTGAACACGTTGCACAACCCAATAATCGGATCGCTAATGGATTTGTTTTCTATTAACCTTGGAATACTAGCCAAGAATAAAAACTGCATGAGAATATGACAGTCATGGGATTTCATACCGATAATCTTCCCTATTTCACTCTGAATGTTGTTTCGCAAGCTAGAAGCGAAACCATCTGGAAACTTTTGCACCTTCAACCACTCTAGAAACTCACGTCGCTTGTCAACTGTCATCGCATACTTTGCACGTGGCATACTCGTCTTACCACGTAAATCGACAAACAACCACAAATCTGACCTGATGTTCATGGCTTAGAGATCTTTCCTCGACTTCACATTATCTTTGTTAGTTTTACCATCTAAACCCCCAACTGTGCCTAGAAGAGCATCACAAACATTCTTCTCACAATGCATCACATCGATGTTATATTGGTGGAAAAGTGGTAAACGGTAGAATATACTCTTTTTCATCCAGTTCGACTCGCGCGACCCAGTTCTCTTTACCACTTTTCCACCAAAGTCCTTGTGTTTTCCAGGAAATACAATCGGCAACCCATCTAACAGCGTCTAAATATCTGCATGAGTAATTTTCCGAAAGGGCCTATTCTCAGCTTTAATGTACGCGGTATCGTTTGTCCGAAACCGATGGTTTAGAGGCAACCACCATATGTGATCAAAATAACAACTCCTTTATTAACCGCACAGAAGGGGTATATTCCATGCATTCAGGACAAGCTAAGTATCCTTGACCCGACCATCCTGAAGTGTACGGTCTAGCTAGAAAATCATTTGTTGTGAACAACAAACCAACCTTTATCACAAATACCTCCTTATTATGTGCATCCCATGTAATTATCCCCGATCCGACAACGTTTCCAACTCATCTGTAACCAGACGGAGAAATACATCCATATCTTTTCCAAGTGACCCAGGACCCGGAATCAAGAGGGTAAGCATAAACGTGGATTGTTTCATGCATAACCAAGGTGGCAAGTTGCATATCGTCAATATAACCGGCCACATGTTGTACGAGTTGTTTTGCATGGAGAAAGGACAAAATCCATCGATACCCAAACCAAGACGTACGTTACGTGGTTCACTGGCAAACTCGGGATTCCTCTTGTCAAATGTTATCCAACTATGACCATCAAGATGATGACTCAACACGTCTGCGTTGGTACTCTTTCCTATATAGTGCCAAATCATATCTTTTGCGGTGTGCCTCGAAACATACATTCTCTGTAACCTAGGCGCAATCGGAAAATAACGTATTTTCTTATGTGCCACCTTCTTCCCCTTCTTCGGGTCCCACCTTGATTCTCCACAAACTAGACATTTCTAAAGATCCTCATTCTCTTTGTAAAACAATTCACAATCATTCACACACACCTCGATCGTGGTGTATCCCATGCCCAAACTTTTCAACTTTTTGTTACACTCCGTATAAGAAGCAGGTAAATTATGAGGTTCAGGCAAAACACGACCCAACAAATGTAGAAGTTCAGTAAACGAGGTGTTCATCCACTTGTTCCTCACTTTCACATGCATAAGCTTTGCTATGAAATCCAAAGAACTCATCTTATTACAACCGGGGAACAAACCTGTCTCCATTTCCTTGAACAACGCGTCGAAAGAACCACGATCACTTTCATTGACATTCTCGTCACTGATGTCTCCCTAATTACTCTTATTTTCGACCCTTGGTAGACATAATTTTTTATGTTTAATTGAATATTTTGATAGAATTTTGAGTTAAAAATGCAATAATCCAGAATTCCTATTTTATTCCTAGTATTTTGGATTTATTAAACTTTTGCGCGTAATCTTGTGTATTTTAGTGAAAAGTTTGTAGGTTTTGAATATTAGCTAGGAAAGGAATCCGAGAAGAGAGTCAAATATCATGATATGGAGTCAAAGCTTGAAGATAAATCCCGAAAATATTATATTTTGGAGTTGCAAATCTGGAAAACAGACCAAATATTGCTGATTTCGAGGCACTTACGAGTTGATTTAGCCGCTGACCTTTGAAGATAATATGTTCCTTATCGAGTTACGGAAATTTAGAAAGTGATTTCAGGTCAATCGGAGTTATAACGAATCAGGTAGAGCTGTTTTAGTGGAGGTGGTGCAGCAGTTACGGGATTTTTGGCTTATAAAATGGACTTGGGCTTTTAATTAGTGATTTAATCTCAAGACCAAGGCCTAATCCGTTTTTCTCATTAAAAAATGGGCTTTTGACTTCTATTTTAGATACAACTCATTGTTCATACGCAGAAACATCAGAGAGAAGTCAACGAAGGAAGAAGAAGAAAGTTGTAGAGCTGGAGAGTGTCTATATCTCCATTCTCAGCCAAATCCAATTCCGGAAATTAGGTTTTCTTTATTTTTAATTCTGTAAAACACTATGAGTTCTTTTTCTTTTAATTTAGTTTTAATTTCTTTTATCATGAGCTAATTTCTTCATAGTACTTGAGAATGCTAAATGGGTGAATCCCTATTCTGTTGAATTTCATATGTCTGAATTTGGGTTTTTAATAAATTAAATTAAATTGGGTCTTTTACATTTTTCTGTAATTTGAGATTATTTACTGTTTTCGGAGTAATTAACCAAGAACAGGTGTTAGTATCAAAGCTATTCCACATATGTGGCGTGTGGATCATCTTGACGGAGGGTTTAGGTACGGACTTAATTACTCAATCTAAAATCAAAACTATTTGACTCTGACGAGCTTAGTTAATTTTAGGGCCAATGTGGTAAAATTACTTAATCATTCGAAAGTGGATCATATTTACCCTAACGGGGCTAGTGACACTCTAGAATAGCCTTGTAGTCCACCCTCACGGGGGTACAAGGAATTTAGAATCCCGACCAATGTTAGTTGACCAATTTAACCCTTAAACAACATATGTTATGAAATAGAATTAGGAGGATCCCTTGCGTTTCTCAAGTACTGCCTTCTCATATTTGTGTCTTACCTTCATTTACCTGCGTCTTAGTATTTATTTGCATTTTTACTTTAATCTTTCATTACTTAGAATTAATACAAACAACCAACCAATCATTATAACTTTTATCTGCTTTCATAAGTGCAATCATTCATTATCTGATAAGCATTGTAGTTAACCAACCGTCCCTGAGAACGAATCTGTTATCACTATTATTACTTGGGACAACCGTACACTTGCGGTTGTGGTTCAATTACTTTTTGCATTTATTTTTAGAGCACGCAAAGGACCACCAAGTTTTAGGCGCCGCTGCCGGGGACGGTAGCGTGTGACCACTGTGTTTATCCTTTAGTGATAGTTGCATTTATTTTTATTTTTATCAGTTTTACGCTTTTTGTTTGTTCTTCTCTTTCAGAATTTTTAGGTTTGGTGCATGCAAAGAAGGCTCAGATTTGAACCACTAGTTCAAATCCTTGATAATCCGGATTTGTTAATCAGACTTGCAAATAAGAAAGAAGAGAACAAGAAAAAGAGGAAAAAGAATTGGCGAATAATCAAGATCCCTGGTTTGTTAACGGTCCAGAAGAAGTTCCATTTCGTGCTCCTGCTCTAGGGGTAGGTGCTCCAGACATAGATGTTCCGAGGTTTCGTCCAGATTCGGGTATGTTAGCTCAATTCCAAAGTTTTAGAAACTTTCGTGGTAAAGCTGGAGAAGATCCCGTCCGAGCAGTACAGAAATTCAAGCAGATATGTGATTCTTATATCACACAAGGGGTTTCAAAGGAACAAATGTATTTTGCTGCGTTTCAATTTTTTGTTATTGATGGAGCAAGTGAATAGCACGATACACAAGAGCCTACGAAGATAACAAGTTGGGATCAACTAGAAACTGCTTTCTTTGACAGGTATTACCCAAGTAACATGCGGTTAGATGATCAACTTGAATTAACTCATTTCCGTCAAGAATATGATGAAACCTTGGGTAAAAGCTGGACAAGATTTCAGATGTGTTTACGTAGAGTTCCCGATCATGACCTTTCAAAACAACAACAACAAATTTTTTTTTACAAAGGTCTTGATGGGACTTCAAGAAAAGACTTAGATTTGCTATGTGGTGCTGGGTTTTTACAAGATCAACCGGCTCATGCGAAACTCATCCTAGAGAGAACGGTAAAAAATGAAGTTGGATGGAATTCAGTAAGAACCCCAGTTAAAGGAGTGAATAAAGTTAATATCGAAGAAAAGTTTGCCACCCTTGAGAACAAGATTCAAACCACCATAGAGCAACAATTAAAACAGCTCACTTTAGCTATAAAAGAAGGATTTTCGGGTAAGAAGGTAGATGTGCGAGTTGCACAAGAAGTTTATATGTGTTCGTATTGTGGTGTAAATGATCATGATGAGGAGAGTTGTCCGAATAATCAAGAGCCTGTGATGTTTGTCTCCAACAGAGGAAACTTTAATTCAAGTGGTAATGGATATCAGCCTAATAGAAACCATCCTGGGTTTCAATACTCAAATCCTAATGGGGCAGCCAATCCTACATATGCGTATCAGCCGCATCCCCAAGGTAACAATTTCAACCCAAGACCACATAATAATTATCAAGGGGGACAGAATCAAGGAAACTATGTGCAAAGACAAACTCCTCAAGACACTTACAATGAAACCATGAACCAAAAAGCCTTACCTGTCCATCCACAAGAAGGTGTGATTACCCTTCTAGAAAACCGTTGAGAACCTAATTGCCCTCTAGACGCAAGCTATTCAGAATCAACAAGTGTCTGAAGCAAGTATCAAACTATTACAGAACCAAATGGATCAAATCACAAAACAGCTTAATCAACATCCACAAGGGCAACTCCCTAGTGACATAGAAAATCCGAGACAACATGAAGATTGCAAAGCTGTTACTCTCAGAAGTGGCAAGAACCTTCCTCCACCTCCTTTTCCTGTTATGAAAGAGAAAGAAGTTCCAAGAAAAGAAAAGGATGTGGGTGAGAAAGAAAAAGATGTTGAGGTTGAAGAAATAGAGAGGCCAAGTGAGATTCCAAAGAAGAAAGATGATGTTATGAGTAATCGCCCTCCCCCACCGTTTCCATCTCGAGTTCAGAAAAAGGGTGATTTGGCCGATTTTCAGAAGTTCTTTAATAGAGTGAGAGGCCTTAGTATTAACATTCCGTTGTTGGAAGCTATCCGAGATATTCCCAAGTACACGAAATTTTTGAAGAGAGCCCTCACTAACAAAAGGCCATACTGTGATAATGAGATGATTGGTCTTCCTGAAAAATGTAGTGCTATTTGTCAAAGTAAATTGCCTCCTAAGTTACTTGATCCTGGGAGTTTCACAATTCCGATATCGATTGGAGAAGAATGGAAAGGTAAAGCACTATGCGATTTGGGTGCAAGCATAAATCTTATGCCCAAATCGATCTTTGATAAGCTGAAAATTGGAGAAGCAAGACCTACTTCTATGGTTTTGCAAATGGCGGATCGATCTCTTGCACATCCAGAAGGCCGAATTGAAGATGTCCTTGTTAAGGCAGGTACGTTAGTATTTCCCGTTGATTTCGTTATACTTGAATACGACGCGGATAGGAACGCCCCCATTATTTTGGGAAGACCATTCCTAGCCACGGGGCGTACATTGATTGATGTAGAAAATGGTGAATTGACTATGAGAATCCAAGACGAGGAAGTCAAATTTAATTTACTCCGAGCTATGAAGTTTCCAGATTCTCCAGAAGATTGCTTTCGAATGGATGTAGTTGAGCAGGCATCGCAAGAGGTATTCTATTTTTTTAATTATGATGATATCTTGCAGGCCGCTTCGACATTAGACTTACCTGAGATGATGGAAGAGCTTGCCGAAACAGTGGCAGCTCTTAATTCTGAGAATCCGAAGTATAGGCGTCTGGCCTATGAACCTGTGAGAGAACCGGGGGAGATTATTCCTAAAAAGAAGCCTTCAATTGAATCACCTCCGGAATTGGAAGAAAAGCCATTACCAGCACACTTGAGGTATGCGTATTTAGGTACTAATGAAACTCTACCTGTTATTGTTTCAGCAAATTTAACAGGTCCTCAAGAAGATAAACTGTTGCGTGTGTTAAGAGCCAACAAAGAGGCAATAGGTTGGACAATTGCTGACATCAAAGGCATTAGTCCCTCCTATTGTCAACACAAAATCATACTTGAAGACGATAACGCACGCTCAGTTGAAGGACAGAGGAGATTAATGCCCGCTATGAAGGAAGTAGTGAAGAAGGAAGTTATCAAGCTTTTAGACGCGGGGATTATTTATCCCATCTCGAGTAGTGAATGGGTGAGCCCAGTTCAGTGTGTACCGAAGAAAGGAGGAATCACAACAATTCTTAATGATCAAAATGAAGCAATTCCTTCAAGAACGGTAGTTGGTTGGAGAGTTTGTATGGATTATCGTAAACTGAACAAGGCCACCAGAAAGGATCATTTTCCACTTCCTTTCATTGATCAAATGTTAGATAAATTGGCGGGTCGAGAGTAACTGTTTCTTAGATGGTTATTCTGGGTATAATCAGATTTACGTGGCTCCAGAAGATCAACATAAAACAACATTTACATGTCCCTTTCGTACTTTTGCATATCGCAGAATGCCATTTGGGTTGTGTAATGCACCTTCTACCTTTCAAAGATGTATGATGGCTATCTTCTGGGATATGATCGACAATTTTCTTGAAGTTTTTATGGACGATTTCTCCGTGTTTGGTGATGATTTCGATAGATGGTTAGATAACTTGTAGAAAGTGTTAATCAGATGCAAGGAAACAGATTTGGTCTTAAACTGGGAGAAGTGTCATTTCATGGTTCGTGAAGGTATAGTTCTGGGTCACAAGGTTTCGAGTGCTGGATTAGAGGTTGATAGAGCGAAGATAGAGGTAATCAAAACTCTTCCCCCTCCTGTTTCTATCAAAGGGGTAAGAAGTTTTCTGGGCCATGCTGGCTTTTATAGGCGTTTCATTAAAGACTTTTCTAAGATTTCTAAACCACGATGCAGCTTACTTGAAAAGGATTCCAAATTCCTTTTTGATGAAGCTTGTTTAGCGGTCTTTCAAGCAATCAAAGAAAACCTTATTTCTGCTCCTATAGTATTACCTCCAGATTGGAGTTTAGCTTTTGAAGTTATGTGTGATGCGAGTGATTTATGTATGGGAGCTGTATTGGGACAGAGAAAAGAAAAAATATTTCATTCGATCTATTATGGTAGTAAAACTTTTAATGGTGCTCAAGTTAATTATACAGTTACAGAGAAAGAATTGCTAGCATTTGTGTATTCATTCGATAAGTTTCGCTCTTATCTTCTTGGGGTGAAAGTTATTGTTTATACAGATCACTCAGCGATTAGATATCTTATGGAAAAAAAGGATGCTAAACCACGGTTAATCAGATGGGTTTTATTGCTTCAAGAATTCGATTTAGAGATTAAGGATAGAAAGGGTTGAGAGAATCAGGTTGCAGACCATCTATCGCGTCTTGAAGGTTCGGAGATGAATGGTGGAATTGAAGTAGTTAGAGAAGAGTTTACAGACGAGAATTTGTTTGTTGTTCGTGATTATGAAGCTCCTTGGTATGCAGATATTGCAAATTTAGTTGTGAGTGGTTCTTTTCCTGAAGGATCCACTTATCAAGAAAGAAAGAGGTTAGCTCATCGTGCTAGACAATTCTTTTGGGAGGATCCATTCCTCTACAAAGTGTGTGCTGACCAAATGATAAGAAGATGTGTAGCCAAGGAGGAAACAGAAGCAATTATAGCTGGATGTCATGATCCACTCTATGGTGGACACTTCAAAGGAGATAGGACTGCTGCTAAGGTATTCCAATCCGGTTTCTACTGGCCTTCTCTTGTAAAAGATTGTCATGATTATGTAAAGAATTGTGCGAGATGCCAGTTTACCGGAAACATATCCAAGAGGGATGAGATGCCACGTAATAATGTGTTAGAAGTTGAAATATTCGATGTTTGGGGTATAGATTTTATGGGTCCGTTTGTTCCTTCAAATGGTAACCAATTGATAGAGATTTCTGAGACAGGTGATTTTGACTATTGGAACGCGTCAAACGGATAAGTATTGAAGGAAATATGGCCAAAACAAATCAGCAGCAGAACCTTACCTTTCCTATATTTTAGGGCTGCGAATTAAAGAGTTCTTGACTTGTCTTCCACTCCAAGTAAAAACGAATTAGGGCTTCCTAACACCTATAAATACCATTAGCCTCCTCTTTTCACACACTTCAGAGAATTACACAAGAGACTTAAGGTTTTCAAGTCAGAGCAAGAAGGCAAGGAGAAACTAGAGCTGAGAGAATTTTGTTCTTCCATCAACAGTCATCTTACCCTTTAGGTTATCAATTTATTTTCTGTAATTGAACATGAGTTCGTTTTATTTATTTTCAGTCTATAATTTTATAATGAGCTAAATTTTCCTATACTTGAGAATCGCAATAAATGGATGAACCTTAATTAATTTAATCTATGTTTTGAATTTGGGATTGTTATGATTTAAATTGGATTGAGTTTTATATATTGGATATTACTTTGTTGTCATTACTATTTCTTTTAGGAACAACTAGAAATAGCTTTTAGTATTTGGGCTATTCACTTTAGTGGCGAAGTGATCATCCGACAGGGGGGTTTGAATACAGACTTAGGTAATACCCGTGTAATGTCCGTTATTGACCGACAGACTAAACTAATTACATAGCCAAAGAGGTAAATTCATATCATCCGAAGAGGCATAATCGCCCATACAGGGGTTTATAGTACTTTAGGATAGTTTCTAGGTCCACCCGACAGGGGGCTAGAGTCTCGACTAATATTATAATACCAATTCTACCCTTAAACAAGCATAGGTTACGTTAATTAGGAGGATTCCTTGCGAGACTCAAGTATCTCTCATATCTGAAGTTAGTCAATTTATTTGCTTTATTTATTTTCTGTTAAATTACTTTTAGTCTTTATTTTATTTGCATTTTTTAATTTAGAAAACCAAACAAGAATCTTCTATTTTATTTTTCTGTCAACAATTATTCTTACTACTTGATTAATATTTTGGTTGAACCTAATCCGTCCCTGAGAACGAAACCCGATTTATTAGATATTGCTTGGACAACCGTGCACTTGCGGTATTGTGGTTCTTCTTATTTATCACATTATTTTCTAACACCCTAGGTGCCACCAGACTCCAAGACCCATGGGTTATTCACCCTATATTTAGCGATGGACTCTTTTTTTGAAAGATGAATTATAATAAATAATTAAAAAGAATTTGTTAGATGGGAGAACCACTTTTTGAATTCGGTGTCATTGACATAGTTCGAATTTGTACCGTCTAGATACATAACCAAAGTTGTGCCTAGTTGAGCTAACCCCAACGGGTACCTATTTAGTAGTAGTAGTAGTTTTCTAATTTTTTTTTTATTAAATACCTTCTTTAATTAAAAAGAGGAAAAAGTGTAATACCTATTTATGAACTTGGACGAAGGAGTAGTATATGTAACACGTTGTTTTAATTCATATTAACATTGAAACATTCTTTTCTCACAAAATTATGAAATATCAAAATGAAGTTTTATTAAGATTAAAATAGTCTATTCAACTATATTTTTCTTATAATACCTATTTATAGATTTAATCACATGAGATTAGATTTTACTCAACTCCGAAATATTCAAATATGTAAAAGGTTGTGGAGCCTAATCTACTACCATAACTTCGAGAATTCCATTTCAAGGAATGGTATGATTTCCCGTATGAAATGGACCTTGGTCTGCAAAAAGGATCACAAGAAAGGAACTAATACCCGAAATGGACGGGTCAGTGCCTCAGTGGGCTCGCTTTTTGAAACCATTTTGACGAACTAATCTAATCACGTGTTTGCGTTTCCACAATGGTTGGCTGGCCAACTGATGTAGTCTTATAAGGCCCACAGCTCATCTTATCAATGAAAGGGGACCATCATTGAGGGACCTCAGTCCATCACTTGTTGGGCTACTTGCGTGTTCTGTTCATTTTTACCCAAAAGTCTTAATTATTTCCTTACGTGTTGATAGAGATATATCAATTCTCTGTATTTAAGTTTCTCATTAATAGAAATTAAATTTTGAACAGCAAAAAAATCAGTAGAAGCTGATAATCGAGAATCCTCCTTATTGATTGTGACATTGGAACCTGTTGCAGATGAAGACCCCAAGTCGTATTAAGGTAGTTATGTATTCCATCAGCTTTCTTAATTTTAGGAACTTTTGTGGGGTCAAAATTGCAAGTGGATGAAACCTTTGGAAAATTATGTATTTCTTACTCAACTTGAGATCAAAATTAAGAAAAGTATTTTTACCTTTAGATCTTAAATACCACCTCACACACCCTATACAATTCAAATCAAAATAAATCAAAATATTTGTAATTGGGTGACTCGCTCACTACCGTAAGAACGACTTTTGATACAGATGGGATGCTATAATGTAATTTCTCCGGTCCCTCCTCGTCGGATAACTATAACATCCATCAAATATGTGTGCTTACAAAAACAAATTGAAATATCTAAACTCCCATTTCTAGTGTTATAGCTCTATCTCGTAAGAGTTTGTTGCGTTGGTGACGGTGTTAAATAAGAGGAGAAGGCTTGGTGTATATAGCGACCAAAGAGATTTTTACATAAAATTTAAAACACTCCCATAAATGCATTAAACAGCGAGGGATATAACCTCATAAAGAGAGGGTTACACTTCAAAAGGAGGGGTGTTACACTCCATATATGCATTAATTCAACGATATATTTAGAAACATTTCTTGGCAAGAGGGCTAGTGTATTTGACACCATGAATCTGGACGCATTTCTTAGCAAGGAACCAATGCATGTGATTACAACCAGTCATGTCGTTGCTACTTTTGTTGGTGTCGAGATATGTGTAAGGTATTATTTAATGACCATTAGTCAGCCGATGTGGGAAAACCAACAACTTTTCAAAACTTTAAATCTTTTTTCCATGCATGACCAATGAATTTTTTTTTATTAGTTCCAACAATCATACGATCAAGCATTGGGAGTAAAACTACTTTTGAGGGAACCAGCGATATGTGAATTGTACTTAAGCGCCAACATATTTTGATTGAATTGACATGTAGTGAAGTTAAGCAACAACCAAAAATCGTCAAGTGAGTTTACTCTTGAACTAAGTATTCTTCGGTAGATACTCCCACAACACACCCTTTAGTCGCTTGTTTTTACAAATTTTGTGATACCTAAAATTCTTCATATGAATGCTCTATTAAAATAACTTGTGTTTCTTAGAGAAGGTGATCCCCACTTTCACACGCGTATAAGTGATATTCTAAGAATGTATATCCAATGTATACTACCCATATAGGAATTGAGATCATTAAGAGAAATATATATCAACTTCATCACATGTCATTGACTTCATCAAATTCGTTTTCACTATGACTGGCTCCTTAAGCAATGAAATCTTAAGGGTAAAGAGTAAATCTTAATCGATTCATTAAGTCCTCTCTCACTAGGACCGCCCCTCTTAGGCTATAAATATATTAAAAGTTAGACTAATACTAAATGTATTCATAAAGTCTATTCTCACTAGGACCACCTACTTCGATATTGTCGTATAAGGGCGAAGTGGTATTTTATCACTAGTCGGGATTCTAAAATCTCTTTAAATCCCTCTCAGGTAGATAGGGGGCTATCCTACATTGCTATGGACCTCTCCTGAGTGAGCCTACGACACTTTCAAATGTATTAATCCTAACCCAATTGACTATCCGGTCAGTCAAGACCTACCGGTTTAGTAACGCATGCCGAACAATTATATATTATTTTCAATAATCTGAACCCTCCTCCCAGGCGACAATCAAGAATGATAATACCCAACCCACTACTTGGCCTTCATAAGGGTTGGAAAGCTCAATACTGATATATAATTAATGCAAAACAATCATGTCATTTCACTAGTAATATCCCAAAAGGCAATAAAACATCATAATCCAAAGTTAGGGTTCATACATTAAGCGTTTCTCAAGCTAATAAAGATTTATTTCATGCTAAACCCATAATTAAAAATGATAGCATCATGTTCAGAACAAAAAACTAATAACGATAAAGCTAAGAGTTACTGAAAACAATGAAGGAATGATGTGGCAATTGTGGAAACTCTTGTTGTCTTCTTCTTCTCTATGCTTCAGGTGTTTTTCTCTTTTATAATGACTAATTAACCTTCTCTAATTCTATTTCTTGGTATTTAAGGTTCAGAAAATATTTTATGGGTTGTGGGTCTTTTTTAAGTTGCCAAACTCAACCTAAAGATGTTTTACTCAAGAGAAGAGTGATAATGTTTAGTCCTAGACTTGACCCTATTCTATCACACTTAATTCTTATGTGTTCGTAATCATGGTTAATCTCTAAACTAAAGGAGCAGAAACTAGAAGGTAACTTATAACTAATACATTTAGCAGGTTAATTATTACAGCGAACAATAACACCAAAAAGAAGAATTATCATTAAAGTAAACATATTCACATATATTAAAACATTTCTAGATTTACATATGCAAACATATCACATAATTGTATGAATATATGCATTAGATAGAATCTATTGTTTAATGTTGAATTTTTCAAAGCCGTGTACTCCACATTATTAAGTGTTTAAAGTCTAATTAAAAATCTTTCCATAATCCAAGGGTTTTAACTATAATCTTATGGGTAAACTTGTTAAGCACATAATAAATTTATATGACCTCTTCCCCCCCCCCCCCACATATGTACAACCATGAATTTATTATGTGTAAGGGGTTCTAGGTTAACAAGTTAACACATAATGTCATTCTTGGTTGTTCAATTTTAGGGAGGTGCATATACGATCCTTTTAGGTTCACAAATGTTTATAAGATTATGGAACTTTATTCTCTATGCCTAAGTATCTTGACCTCTATCAAGTTGTTCCCATCTTAAGACTAGTTCTAATGACCAGGTCTCTTAGTGGTCATGAATTTAGAAGTCCCTTAACATGCTTCTCTCTTGCATTTTTTACATTTGACAAGACCATCAGTTATGCTGTAAAATTCCTTTAATTGTTTCAATAAAAATGTTTAAAAATTTCATGCCACATATTAAAAGACTCATATATATTTAGAAAGAGTTTTTAAAAATTAAAGAGACCACTCGTTCAAACTTATCATACTATGTGATGATTAGTATCCCACCACCGAAAACTTTTAACTGAGAAACCAAAAATATTGAAAGGGAAACTAAAAGTATCGCCAATAGTTAATATATAATAAATCATTTAATATAGTTTTTGAAAAACCTTTACTCTTTCCAGGAGCCATAACTGGATTTAATATAGTTTCTTTTGTCGCCACAATATAAGCCCACATCTCCTTAGTTTATTAGGCATTTCCATATGACCCGCACTTGAATCACGATCCTGGGACTTGTCTTGAGCTTGAGTTTGGAGAAGTGGGTTCATCAATGGTAAATTACATTGGGAGGGAACTTATGTGTTTGTATTGAGGCTTATTTTCTGATGATATATAATTTATAACCCTTTGCCGGGATTGATTGAAAAAAAAAAGTTGTCAAAACAGTAGACA
The DNA here is from genome assembly GCA_029959085.1 of Nemophila menziesii. NCBI lineage: Eukaryota > Viridiplantae > Streptophyta > Magnoliopsida > Boraginales > Hydrophyllaceae > Nemophila > Nemophila menziesii. The sequence goes on along the minus strand of JARWIR010000010.1, from coordinate 17,911,579 downwards.
ACCGGGAACTCGTCCATCACTAACTGGGAACCCGGTTATCGACTGTACAAAAAAAAGAGAAGAAAATAAATGAAAAAGAAAGAAAAAGAATAAAATGACCGGCAAAGTGGAAATTTTGTGAAATCATCTTAATATGTATTGGGTTAATATGGAGACACTAAATAAGTGCGTCAAATGGGTTGAGTGAGAACAATATTAGAGTGCAAACTCAAGCTCTTGGACAATTGTTGATGGTAAGTGAGGAGAGAGCCAAAATCTCACCTCAAATTTACCAAATATACATACCACACCATCCCAAAGCCTACGCTAAAACCGTAAAGTCCTCGTGATTCCTAGGTATATAGTAAGTGTAGGATTCAGCTAATAGGGAGTATGCTAATTGGAGTGTTCAAAGCGAGTAAGGATCAATGAACACCATATAGCCATCATACTGAGATAAGTAGAAGCGTAACCTTCTAGCATTGTGAAATTAATTTGAAGACTGATATTATTTGTGTTTAATTTTTGCATGATAAATGTATGTGTATATTAATTCCTAATTTATGCTATATGATATTTGTTTTAAGTTTTTCTTTGGGTGTATTTACTAGATTCTGCATTTTTGCATTCACCTTAGACCATTGTTTTATTTTACTTTGTCAGGACGACAAAGGTTTGAGTTTGGGGTCTTAATATCTCCCTTTTTGTTCTAATTTTATACCCTTAGGGAACATCTCTTTAGATTAATAATTGACTTATATGATAGACTTTTAGGCTTATTTCGTTATATTTCATTTTCTCTCCTTGGATTTGTAATATTTCATTTTTAGAGATTTTGGTACGTTAATTTGTTTGTTTTTAGTGAAAAGTCTTAGGTCCATGAATGCTAGGGAGCACCAAGACAAGGAGAGAAATCAATAATTAAAGTCTTAGATCGATTAGAGAAGTCAAAGGCGAGAAAAGATATCCCGAGGAGTTGACTAAGAAAGCTACAAACTGGAAGGCTGTTACTAATTGCTGATTTCGAGCCACTTAGACATGGATTAATCCTTTGTGTCATGCAATAGAGATTTTTCCTTATTGAGTTAGGAAGGTTTAGAAACTGGAATGGATCAGTTTGGAGTTGATTTGCAAAAGTTACAGCCGTTTTACTAAAGGATGCACATCAGTTACGAGATTTAGAAGATTGGACTTGGGCTTTTAGTATTTTTAATTTTATTCATTAAGTCAAAATCCCACTCCTTCGTTCTATTATAAATAGGTCTTTAGACTCATTTTATCAGAACCACATATAATATTAATTCATTTTACGCTTGAATTCAAGAGAAAAAGTCAAGAGCAGAAGGCAGAAAAAGGAACTAAAGGTGGAGAATCTTCATTCTTCTACCATAAGTCAATTTCAACGCCTTAATTAGGTTCTTTTATTTTATTATATAATTTTAGAAAATGAATTCATTTTATTTTAATTTATTTTTTATTTCCATTATGAGCTAAATCATTTTGTACTTGAGAATCGCATATATTGGGTAGAACCCTAACTTGATTAATTAATGTTTTTCTAATTTGGGATTTAGTAATTTAAATTGAATTCGTTATTTTGTGTTAGATTTTTACTTTATTCTTCATTATTATCTTTAAAGTCATGAACCAAGGGTAGTTTTCAGTATTTAGGCTATTCATTATAGTGTCGTAATGATCACCTTGGCGGGGGGTTTAAATACAGACCTAGGTAATAGCCGCTGGTATTTTTCCAATGACCCTGACAGGCTTGACTAACCAGTAGCCAATGAGGTAAGAAACTTGACCATTCAAAAGTAATTGTAATCACCCTGACAGGGTTTATAATACCGTAGGAGAGCTTCTAAGTCCACCCTGACAGGGGTTAGGAGACTTTAGAATCCCTACTAGCACAAATATAGCAATTCATCCCTTAACCAAAAGCATTAATTAAGAAGGTTTAGGCGGTTTTTCTATGTGGGTGTGCTGTAATTGTACTTGGGTGAGAAGGAATTACGAATTTTAAGGATAAAGTTTTGGAAAATTTTGGTCAAATCTGAATTTTTTGAAATCTTGGAATGATTTGGTTTGGTTATATTGTTTGGAATGATTCAAGGATGGTTTTGGATATGATATCTAGGTGATTTGGTGGTGTTTTTTATGGTAGGTGAAGCTCAGGTCGAAACTCTAATTGTGGTGAAAGGCTTGGGGAAGAATATGTTTGGAGGTTTAGGTCACATGAGGCTTAAGGTTTAATTTTTATTTTTTCTTGCCCTCGTGCGGTGCACCGCGGCACCCCGTGGTATACCGGAGGTAACTTCTGACCTGGGAACTCTTTGATCTTCGAACCGTGAGATATCGTGAGCACGAATATTATCGTGATACATACCGTGTCAAAATATCTCGTCACGCTTTGATATCGCGCTGCTGTACACCGCAGCTCTCGTGTGGTACACAGCCTGCATCGCATTACAACTCCCAATCTTTCTGTTTGACCAAGCGAGTATAGTGGTAGACATAATTTTGACTTTTATATTGGATAGATATCGAAAAAATACGCAGTTTTGGATCAAGAAAAAGTAAATTCCGACACCCAAGCGCAATGTTATGGCCTCTAGAAGTTTTCTTAATGAGATCTTTAATGGAGACCTGCGGTATACTGCCAGAAGCTGCTGCTTTTTCAACCTGTGAGCATGAATTTTTGCACTTCTTTCACCTCAAACTCAATACTTGACTTACGTACACTACACATCAAAAACACTATATACCTTTCTCATTAACTATTGCATACACTGAAACACATAAATAACTTACTCATTCACACTAAGAACATAAAATCAAACTAAGAATGCATTTTAAAACATGGGTTGTCTCCCACGAAGGACTTTTGTTTATTAGGTCGTTAAGTTCGACACGTTACCTTCCATGAAGATAGCATTGAGTCCCTTGCGGTAATCCTTTGTTAAACTCGCCTCTTTCTCAGATTAGTAAAGTAGGGAATCTCCAACCTAAAGTTTGCTTTACTCGATCTTTAAATGGTGGTGGGTAGATCCCTCTTTTTTCCACCTTGCTTTTGTGGTGTAATACCTTGCTTCAAAGGCACGTTTTTATTAGTCTTAACAGTGGAGGTGGTTCCAATCTTATAAATATCTCTTGCTCCTCAACCGGTTCAGCTCTCATCTTCTTTGGTACCCTTGGTGCCTCAACCATCTCTCTTGGTTTCATCTTCTCAACCTCTTCAACTAAAATCTCAACACATGTCTCCTCCACACTCAACTTGTTTGGTTCATTTACCTTTGGACTTTCCACGACAATCACTACTGCAGATGGCAATTCCACTACTTTCTCTTCAAATTTGCACCGAACACTAACCTCAACATTCTCGATGGAATCTTGGCCTAATTGTAGGAGAGGAGATTGTTGATATTTCTCACATTGGGAATTAGTTTGAGTGAACTGATTACTTAACATTTGAAACTCAGCTGATGGCTCCCTGACTGTGTGTTTGTTCTCATGTGTCATCACCATAAATGCCTTTAAACTTTCTTGTGTCATCTCCCTAAAAGACTTCAGTGTTTGTTGTAACTCGGAGTGTACACTTTCTTATGAATGCGATGGTGATGGCATTGGAGCTTGACTCGCATTATATACGTTGTAATGTGGTGGTTGAAAGGCTTGATACCTATATGCTTGTCAACCCAAATAATGATTCTGAGGTGTTGCTTGATAAAGGTGCTCTTGGAGTCTAGGCTGATATGAATAGCCTTGATCGAATATAGAGAATGTAGGAAAGGATTCTTCTTCGCTATCTAGGCTAAAGAGGCCAAGATATAATTTTCTTAATAACCCATACTCAATCTCTAACTCTCCATTATGAATGTCTTTCAACCCAATCTCTCTCCTATCTCAAGAAATCTCTTGTATTCACCTTTTCCAACTTCCTTCACATTTTTTATCTCGTTTGTAAGTGTTAAGGTAGGAATGATTCTTGTTGTGATAGCTACTAGGGCCCTAGAAGCATCACTCTGGTTGGGTAGAGGCACTTTTGCTTGGACAGGTTCTGGTGTATTCTCTTTTGGAAAAAAAAACTAAAAAAAAACGTAATACACTGATCTACGCCGATCCGCTTTCCGTAGCCGCGCGTGAGTCGCCCCAGTAGCTTCGCCAAACGATTCCGATCCGGACATGGTAGCCCTGTTGCCGTCAGTCGCGCGTGTGTTTCACGCGCCACCAGTCGCCGCGGCACATGTGTCTCACGCGCCACTCCTCGTCGGACAGTAGGTTCGGTTTCATCTCCTCTTTTCGTTTCGGCTGTTTATTTAGTTTGATTCAACTGTTTTAGTGCCCGTTTGGTTATAAATAGAGGTATAGTTATTGTGTTTTTTGTGGTGTTATGGAGGCTTTACAAGAACAAGATAGTAGTTCTAAAGACCATATATCTAATGTATCTCGTACTACTTTGTCGATTAGTAGTCCTACTTTTTCGGGTACCCCGGTTATTACCACGACGAAGCTAACTAGTAGTAATTATTATCGTTGGTCTTCTTCGGTTAGATTGTGGTTTCTTGGGCATGGTTTTATTCGTTATTTAACAGAAGATTGTCCTAGTAATGCTTCTGTCGATGAAGTTACACTTTGGTAAACTGTTGATTGTCAACTTGCTAGCTATTTGTTACAGTCTATTGACCCAGAACTTCATGATATGTTTGATTATGAGTCGTGTAAACTTATGTGGTCTTTGGCTAAGAGTTTGTATAGCAGTAATGTGACTCGAGTTTATGATGTGGTTTCTGATTTGATGCAAATTCGACTCGACGAGAAGGGACTCTCTGGGTGGTACGGTTGTTATCAGCGCTCCTTAACTGAGTTTCGTTCAATCTTTCCTCCTACTACTGATATGACAGTTTCTCGTGATCAGCAAGAACAATTGTTTTTTGTGCTCATGCTTCAGAGTCTTCCTTCTCAGTATGACGCTGTTCGTTCTCAACTATTGTCTAGCAAGGCCTTACCCGCTATGTTAAAGGTGTATTCTACTCTTGATCGTGCTTGTCTTACCCCTAATGTATCTGAGCCTTCAGTCGATCGTTCTACTTTGTTGTCTCAGCCTGATAGTCGCAGGGATAGTAGTATTCCCCGTGATGATATTTTGAGTAGTTATCGTGGTCGTGGTTATAGTCGGGGTAGTGTTAGAGGTAGTTTTACTTCCCGATCTCAGTGCTCTTATTGCCATAGAGTAGGACATCTTCGAGATAAGTGTTGGGACTTGCATGTCGTCCATCAGGTGTTGCTCATGCCGCTCAGACGGATCTGTTAGAAGTCTCTTTATCGGGTGTTGGTCCTTCAGAGCATGTCCTTACTGTTCCAGAGGATCGATACTCTCAGCTTCTTAGGTTGAAAGCATCTTTTCAGGCATCTCAATCTTCTCATGCTCACGCCAGCTCTTCCACTGCTTGTCTTTCTCACACTCAGTCTAGCTTAGGTCCATGGGTAATTGATTCTGGTGCTTCTGATCACATGACCGGTAATATCCACTTACTCTCTGAAATTCGTACCGGTCCTTCTATAATGTTACACTTGCTGACGGCTCTTCCACCTCCGTTCGTGGGGTTGGATCTGCTCATCTTTCTTCTACTATTTCCTTAGATTCTGTTTTATATCTCCCTAAATTCTCTTTTAATCTTATGTCAGTCAGTCAACTTACCAAGCATCTTAATTGTTCAGTGATCTTTACCCCTGACTCTGTGGTTGTACAGGATCTTTGGACTCAAGAGCAGATTGGTACAGGGCGTGAGGAGCGGGGTCTTTACTATATGGATGTTACCTATTCTACTGCTTGTCTTGTTGATCTTCCACCCGAGCAGATTCATTGTCGTCTTGGTCATCCATCGCTTCCTACCCTGAAGAAAATGGTTTTTGGTCTTAATCATGTTCGAGAACTCTCTTGTGAGTCGTGTCAGTTAGGAAAACATGTTTGTAGCTCTTTTGTTAGTCGTGTCAATAAACGAGCTAGTTCTCCATTTTCTTTGGTTCATTCTGATGTTTGGGGTCCTTGTCGTACTACGTCTCGAATTGGTTTTAGGTATTTTGTCACCTTCGTATGACTTGGTTATATCTAATGAAAGATCGTTCAAAGTTGTTTTCTATTTTCACATCTGTTTGTGCCGAAATTCATACCCAATTTGGTGTTCCGGTTCGTATATTGCGTAGTGATAATGCTAAAGAGTATTTTTCGTCATCCTTTCACTCTTTTATGTCTGAGCGTGGGATCATACACCAGTCCTCATGTGCCCACACTCCACAACAAAATGGGGTGGCCAAAAGAAAGAATATACACCTCATAGATACGGCTCGTACCCTTCTCCTTCATAAAAATGTCCCGTTTCGTTTTTGTGATGATGCGGTTCTCACGTCTTGTTATCTCATTAACCGCATGCTATCCTCTGTCTTACATAATCAAAATCCTTTCTCTATCCTTTTTCCTAGGGATTCTCTCTACATATTACCCCCTAGAGTCTTTGGTTGTGTCTCTTTTGTTCACATGCTTTCTCCTGGAACAGATAAATTAGGTGCTCGATCCGTTAAGTGTATATTTCTTGGTGATGTCTCCTCATTTGTGATAGATTTATATTAGGATGAGACATCATTTTTAGTGATTTATAAGTCATAATAGTCGATTTTCTTGAGAAATAGTGCACTTTCCTATTTTGAGTCTTGATTTAGTAAAATAATATTTTTAGAACATATTGGGTTTAATTGTTTATTTAGTGTGAAGCTTTAAAGATAATTATGGAGATTAATTAGAGTCCAAGTCAAAGAATACAAGATATGGAAAGAGATTAGCATGGTAATTGGAGATAAGGAAACAAAAGCTAAAATCATGGAAAAGGAAAAGCTGCCTAAATCTGAATTTCTGCAGCTACGCCTAAAGAAATGGTGATAACTCCAAAAGGAAGCCGATTTTGGAAGATTCCTTTCATAGGGACGTAGATAATTCTGTGAGGATTCTTTTGGTAAATTGTGGAGCAAAAACCGACCAATAACGAAGAAGATATGCTCAAAACAGTTCAGCAGAATTTATCTTTATTTCCATACGAATTTGAGTTGGGCTTGGAGTCCATTACTTAACCTCTCCCTCAAGAAAACGAATTAGGTCTTCTAAACACCTATAAATACACCCTTATATCACTTGTAAATTATCCTTGCCTCATAGTAATTAGTTCTTAAGGTTTTATTCTTCCAAGTTTATTGTAGAGAGCAAGATGATGTCTTTTGTAATTTCTTTTAGTTTGTTTCCATCAGGTATGAACTAAACCTCCCATATCTTGGGTTTTGCATCATGTATAATCTATGAATTCTAATTCTTCTATCTAAGTTTCTTTGGGAATTACATGTTTTAAATTGATATTAGTTGCTTACCTTTATATTTGTTTATGTGTTTTGATTTAATGACTGTTTTCTTTACGGTGCGCAACGTTTAGGATTACCTTAATAGTAGTTAGATGATCGCCTTAGCTGGGTGTCTAATTATTGAAACACCGCATAACGTCTAGTGTCGATATTAGTCCTAACAAAACTAATTCTAACTAGATAGTCATTAGGGTATGATTTAATCACCATATCACCAATTGAATGAATTGTTTGATTAGGGCCTTAGTAGCATTTGATAACCCTATTTGAAACAGCTTCTTGGTTGTGTCGTAGCCCCCTTAGTCGCTCTCAAGGTCTAAGGAATGGGAATTTAGAATCCTGACTAAATATACAAGAGCTAATATTCTCCCTTATGAACTAGATCTAATAGAAGGAATTAGAAGGATTATTGCATACTAGCAAAACCTAAGCTATATTTCTCATCTCATATTCTTCGTATTTTATTTTATTGTCTTTATATTCCTAGTTTTAATTAGTAATTTCGAAAATCTATTTCTTTTATTTTCTGTCTTTAATTAATCATTGCTTACTCGTTATTGTTACCTACTCGTATAACACACTTAAGTCCCTGAGAATGAACTCAACTTACTAACTAAAACTTGCATACGTCCTGTAATACTTGCAGTACTGTGCCTGTCTAGGGTGAGAGTGCGTAGTTTTCTAGACTTTAATTTATCTTATTTTTATCACACCCTAGGCGACACCACTTGGGTACGCTCGCTTTCAGAAGGGATATCGTTGTTATTCTCCTTCTCTGAATCGGATATTTGTTTGTGCGGATGCTACATTTCTTGAGTTCTCATCATACTATCCATCTAGCATATCTGATACTGCTATCGAATCATTGGCTCCTCTGGTCCCTACCTTTATTTCACCATCTCTTGTCAACATCCCCGTAACCTTACCGGTTTCTCAACCCGATTTACAGGTTTATACTCGTCACCCTTCTCCACTGACAATGCCGCTTGCCTTGCCTGTACCGCTTTGCTCACCATTTGTGGATCCGGTGTCCTTTGATTTAGATGTTCCTATTGCTCTACGAAAAGGTATTCGAAATTGTACCACTATACATCCTATTTCTTCTTTTGTGTCTTATGATCATTTATCACCTTCTTGTGCGTCCTTTGTTACTTCACTATCATCTATGTCTGTCCCTACTTCTCATACAGATGCTCTTACAAATCTTGGTTGGTGTGACGCTATGGTCGAAAAGATGACTGCATTACACTCTAATGGTACTTGGGATTTAGTTGATATTCCAAGTGGAAAATCTTCAGTTGGTTGTAGATGGGTGTTTACTGTGAAAGTCTCTCCAGATGGTAAAGTAGATTGCTTGAAGGCTCGTATTGTGGCTAAAGGTTATTCGCAGGTTTACGCTATCGATTATAGTGATATTTTTTCACCTGCTGCTAAGATGTCCTCTGGTCGTATTTTTCTCTCTATGGCTGCTATGCGTAAATGGTTTCTTCATCAATTGGATATCAAGAATGCTTTCCTCAATGTAGATCTTGAGGAGGAGGTGTATATGGAGCAACCTCCATGATTTGTTTCTCAGGGGAGTCTTGTAAGGTGTGTCGATTGAAGAAATCTCTTTACGGATTGAAACAATCTCCCAGGCATGGTTTGGACGGTTTAATGAATCCTTACTTGAGTTTGGTTTGACACGTTGTGGAGTCGATCACTCGTATTCTATAGACATCTTTCTGGTCGAAGTCTATTATTAATGATGTATGTAGATGATATTATAATTACAGGAGATGATACTTCAGGAATTCAGAATTTGAAGACATTTCTTTAGAAGCAGTTTCAGACAAAGGATTTGGGACAATTACGATACTTCCTTGGTATTGAAGTAGCACAATCGGATAAAGAAGTATTCATATCACAACGAAAGTATGACTTAGGGTTTGTTTGGATATAGAGGGGATTAATTATTAAAGGATAGGAAAGGAGAGGAGAGTATTAATCTTGTTTGGATTGAGTAGAAAAAGAAAGGAAAATATTAGTAAAGGATTATTTGAATGATATGTTTGGATTGTATAAGTAAAGGAAAGGAAAGGACTATTTTATAACTAAATTATTTTTATACCCCTAATAAAATATATTTTAAATAGAATATAAGGGTAATAAAGATATTTTACTATTAAATCTAATCCCTTCCTTCTAATGACTCCAAATTGGAGGGATAGGATATAAAGGATTAGAAGGTATAATTTTAATCCTTTAATAACTTATCCCTTCAAAAATTTATAATACAAACAAAGGAAGGATAACTATTATCCTTTATAATCCCTTCCCTCCCCTTCTAATCCCTCAATCCAAACATACCCTTAGATACACTAGAAGAGGTCGGGATGCTTGGTGCACGACCATGTGACTCCTCAATGGACCCAAATGTGAAACTCATACGCAATGAGGGGGATCTATTCACTAACCCAGGGAGGTACAGAAGATTAGTCGGGAAGCTTAATTATCTTTGTCACACACGACCAGATATCTCATTTGATGTTAGTGTTGTTAGTCAGTTTATGGATTCGCCATGTGAGAGTCATTGGGAAGCAGTTATACGTATTCTTATATATATCAAAGAAGCTCCTGGAAAAGGGATATTATATAGTGATCGAGGTCATACAGCAATTGTTGGTTATTCTGATGCTGATTGGCCAGGATGCCCAGATGATCGACGCTCCACCACTGGATATTGTGTCTTCATTGGTGGAAATCTAGTTTCATGGAAAAGCAAGGAACAAGACGTGGTAGCAAGATCAAGTACTGAATCTGAATATCGTGCTATATGTTTGGCCACTTGTGAGCTAATATGGGTGAGAATTTTCTTGCAGAAATCAGAGTCGATTGCCCTAATCCTATGAAACTTGTGTGTGATAATTAGGCTGCCATACACATCGCTTCAAATCCGGTGTTTCATGAGCGTACCAAGCACATCGAGATTGATTGTCATTTCACCAGAGACAAGATTTTATCAAGAGAAATTGTAACATCTTATGTTAGTTCCGGTGACCAGTTAGCCGACTTATTTACTAAGTCTCTTGAGTTGAGTATATATGTAACAAGCCAGACACATATAATCTATAGGATATTAGTACATACTATTATCCGTTAGGTAGTTTACTTTATTATCTATTGTGTAATATCCCTTGTGTATTAGGGTGATATGTATTTCTCTATATATATGGAAGAATAGTGTCTTATGTACACTAAGAATTTTATTCAATTTCAGCTTCAACAGGGTAATTAGCTATAAATCTATGGCTTAGCCATACTTCTAATATTTTATTGTTTAGTTTTATTTATCAATTTAATTGGGTTATTATTATGTCTAAACCTATAACGTTATTTAAATTTATTGAGCTTCTTATTTACATATCTGTTTTATGTGCTTTGACCTATTCTAGCCCTAGATCTGGCCAATATTAGGACTTTCCTTAGTATTTGGATTGTCACCCTGGCGGGGGATTCAATTATTGAAAACACCACATAATCTTCTAGTATGCGGTAATGATTCTGACGGGCTTGGCTAACTAGATAGTCATTAAGGTTTAATATAACCGCCGATTATTGTGCAGGGTCCCCTTACCCAAGTCCCTTGGTAATGTTGAGGTTTCCACCTAAGTCTACCCTGAATGGAGTTAGGAGGAATACAGAATCCTGGCTTTATATAATTGCTCAACTCACAATTAGAATAACGACTTAGTAAGATAGGCTCATACTAGTAACCTTAATTATCATCTTATTTGCATTCGTATCTAATTATTCACGCTAAACATATATTAATCTTATTTTGTGTTTTAATATAAATATCTAAATTCATCTACGCTATTATTGAATACAAGTTTGACTTAACTACCTAAATCCCTGAGAACAAACTCTAACTTAAATACTATTACTTGCAAATGATCTGTGCACTTGTAGAGAGTTTCTTGTGGTTCTCGAGCTGTGTGTTTTGTTATCTTTTATTATTCATTTGATCACAGCTTTGGCCCCACCAAACTCCTTTCAGTATCAATAACCTTCTGCATTGCTTGGGCATCCTGAACAGGATCCATTGACACAAAACTACCACCACCAAAATTATCTACTCATAGCCTTGCATTTCCATCATTCCCTTCATAACACATGGAGAGTTGCATTAGAGAAATGTACCCATGAAGTGGGCACTTTGCCAACTGTTTTTGAAATCTAGTCCATGTCTCCCTAATGTATTTCTAGATCTTGACTGAAGTTTGCAAGCTCAACTTGGTCTTTAATCCTCATACTTTGCAGGTAGAAACGATCAAAAAACCTTGCTTGAAGTGAATAAATCAGGGTTAGTCTCGAATGGTTGTCAATCTAGCCACTCACTTGCACCTCCGGTAAAGAAAAATTAGAATATGAAGTAGTACATTTGTTCCCTTGTAATGCCTTGAGTAATGTAGGTCACATATCTACATGAACTTTTGGATAGCATAAACCAGATCTTGGTGGGAAACTCCACTGTAATACCTATACCAACGGAAGTGATTCAACATTACCCATATCGGGCTTAAAATGTGCGGCTTGAATAGTTGGAGAGTGAATCCCCAAAGGTTGAACATGAAAAGTACTCTCGGTTCAGGTGTGCCTTTCACTAGATGATTAGCTCCATTTAGTGGATTGGCTCCATTCAAGTTCGCTCCTTGCGGAATATTATTTTGAACTCCCTCAAGTGGATTAGCTCCTTGACGTTTGTTCACTTGATTCTCATTGGATTTAAAACCATGTGGGTGGTTAAGAGTAGCCATTAAATCTTGTTCTTCTCTTTCTCTCTTTCTTTGATCTCGAAATAGCTTCTCAGGATCCGAGTGCATACACCAACACCTGTAAATCTAAGAAGAGACAAAACACACAAACTTCGTAAAACAGAAAACAACTTAGACACTTTACACTAAATTCTACACAATAATCCCCGGAAGCGGCGCAAATTTGCTTGCAGTCTTCTAGTGTGTGATATAAAAATAGAGTAGTAATAAAATTAAGGTGACGCTCCGCAGTGTACGGATCGAAGACAAGTAAAAGATATAAGTAGGTGATGTCTCCATTTATCTGATTTAGTACTTATTTTTGTGATTTTTCCCCATTTATTTATGTTTTACACTTTCTTGTCTAGTTTTAGATGTTTTGCTATTTTTAGAGATTTTTTGCACGTAATTGTGTGTTATTTTTGTAGCACTTAGGTATTTGGAAGCTAATACACCTTGGGATGATGATAAGAAGTAAAGAAAGCAAGAAAATCCCTTAGTCGTGATGAAGAAAAGGAAACTTTGGATAGATTTGGAAAGTAAAAGTGAGTTATCCAGACTTGACTATGTCCAGTATTTTTAATGCTATAGAACATAGGCAAGGAATTTGAAGAAGCCCTTCTATATTCAGAAATTTATTTGAATTTCGGTCATTTGATACCAAGATCACTGAATTTGGAGATGTAACGAAGAAAATATTACAAAGTCAATGGGCCAACTAGTCCACTATTTTAGGAAAATGAGTTTTAGTTGGATTTGGACTCAAATATTTAGTCACTATCCCTAATTTCGTCCAAACTTCTATATATATCCACTTTTACCTAAAGGAAATCATCCTTTCTCATGCCTTAATCAGAATTCAACCTAGAAATCATCATGAGCAAGTGAGAAGAAGAGAAGAAGGAGTTGGAAGTTGTTCATGCAATTCCAACCCTTCCTGTTATCAGCTTTCAGCAATTAGTATAGTATTCTTATTTTGTTTTGTCTTTTGAAAATGAATATGATATTTTTAATTTCTTGTTTCTCTTTCCTTAGTATGAATTAATTCCATTCAGATTGAGGATAGTTATGGGTATGAACCCTAGACTTGTTTTATACGTTATTTGAATTTGGGACTTATGTTCGTGATAGCCTTGTATTATGTGCTTTGATTTAATGTTTGTAGTTCTTGAGATGCGCAGCATATAAGATTACCCTATTAGCAGTTGGATTGTCACCCTGACGGGGGATTCAATTATAGAAACACCACATAATCGTCTAGTGTGTGGTAGTGATCCTAACGGGCTTGCCTAACTAGATAGTCAATAGGTTTTAATTTAACCACCAATCATTGTGCAGGTCCCCTTACCCAAGTCCCTTAGTAGTGTTGAGGTTGCTTCCTAATTCTACCTTGACGGGAGTTAGGAGGAATTTAGAATCCCAACTATTGCTTATACATCACACAATTATCCCTTAGATAATAATCACAGAACAAGGCTAGTGGGAATTACTTGCTATGTCTCTAGTTTAATTAGTTCATTGTCTTAGAGTCACAAAAACTAAACAAATATTTGGTGTCTTTAGCGTATTATTATTCAGCTTTTCTTATTGCACTTAGTAATTACATTATTTATAGCTTACTTTCATAGTCCCTGAGATCAATATCCGTTTTAATTACACGTTACTAGCAAATGATCCGTTCACTTGTGGATAGTTTATCGTAGTGGTATAAGGTGTTTGGTCTTTTATTAATTACATTATTTTATCACAACTCTCGCCTACCGGTAGAATTATCATTTTCCTTAGGGATTAATTGCGATTAATGGTGTTTAATCTAGTGTAAATGCGTGAAGCTTGTAATACAAATAAGAGAATAGTATATACTTCAAATAGAAAATGTTTGTTTGGTTTTAAATAATTACCAACTAAGATAGTAAATGCAATAAAAATTAAGATAAGAATACTATTAAACTAGGAATATAGAAAAACTAATAAGTAAGTAAAATAAGGGATGAACTATAAGAGATGGTTGCTTGATAAATTACTAGTAATAGTTTATGTCGCGGATTAATCTTGTTATCAATAAGGATAAGTGGGTGCGTTCACATTAATCGGGGTTCAAATGCACTTTAACTCACCATCCGGATGAATTTAGAGCTCAACCTTACATACCCGCCAACTATCCGATGAATTAATATCTCAACCCTAATCGACTACCTAGAAAACACGCCCATGCAGGTCAATGCCTCGCACTAGGTTCTTATGCACTAGGTCTGTAATTAAACCCCACATCCAGGTGTTAGCCTAATTACGACATATATCTGCTACTTGGCCAGACACAAGATTATTTATAACAAATACATAAGACAATGGAATAATACAATAAACCCACCTCAATTAAATGTCATCAAGATATCCCAAATACAATAACTCAATCAAAAAGCTAATACGAAGTCTTACAATAGCATCCTCAAGCAATAAGGGTTTCATTCATAATAGAATAAAAACTAATTAAAGACAAAATAATTAAAACTAAAGACAAAATCATGTTTCAAATAGAAAATAAAGCTAAGTTATTGTTCATACTGAAGGAAAATGATGAATGGTTGAGGTAGAATAGCTGGTTTCATAGACAAAACCTTGTCTTCTCCTCTTCATTCTGTCTTGAGTGTTCCCTCTTCTAAGCTACTTCTTCTCTTGAATAATGAATTGTATCATAATATATGGGGTCTAAAAAAATAGCTTATATATCATCTAAAAACTTCTTGGCCCCCTCTAGGCTTGCTTAATTAGGTTTAAACGGGCCTAACACGTTTTACAAACCAGTTCGAACCATGGTGGAAGCAATTTGCATAACTTTTTCGTCTTAGCTCTGAATTGACTTCTGTCACTTTCCACGTGACACAGACTTTAGCTCTCTTTAAATCAAACATAATCAGTTCCAAAGCTCTCACCAATTTGTCGTAGTGACTAAAACACTAAGGCGCAAAGATTTCTCTAGCAAGCGCTCCAACTTCCCAAAGTGGCTCTAAGCTCAAATTCTGCTTTAACTTGGGGGTTTTCTTGACTTCTTCTCTTTATCTTGGACCCTTGTATCACGCATGTACCTAAAAGCTACACACTAACATAGAATTAAGGCATAAAAGCTCTAAAAACAATAATAAGTCCAAAACTAGAAGTAAAAGTGTAATATAGCATATGACAGGGGGGAAATCCCACACTTAGGCTCAATAAACTCCCAAAATAATGTCTCGTGAATGGATTAACCCATAACAAAAAGAGAGATATCAGCTCTATACATAGCAATAAGACCAAAATAAGATGCAAATCTCTCACTTAGGCACAATAAATGCCCAAAAAGATGTCTCCTAAATGGACTAATCCATCACAAAAAGAGAGACATCAGGCATGAAAAATTAGGCGACATTTTACCAATACCAGTAAGAACTATATTAAGCAAATGAAGTTTTTACATCCACGAAAGAAAGATTACTTTAATGGGAACATACTAAGACGGGGAACTGCAAAACAAAATTAGGGTATCACGCGTTAAGAAAGAAGGAAGCAAAATTTGTGACCCAATCATCATCACAAACCGAATCACTCATTTTAAACCTCTGGAAGATAGTGCGGAGCAAGAATATACGGACTAAGGTAAGGATCTTTATTAAGAAAGGATGTAGAAACACTTTACCTACGAGCGTGAGTTTATCTAAAAGATTGTGTACTAAGAGTACTAATTGTTATTGGTGCAAGGAAGTATAGGAAACGATCAAACATTTATTATTTACTTGCCTATTGTGTATACAATTTTGGGTAACTACAACATCGCAAATCAAGATCAACAAAGATATGAATGATACATTGGGAAATTGGACTCTTAATTCTCAAGCATATGAAACCGAGAATGGGAAAAAGTGTTATCAAAGCATATATTCTTATTGAGTTATGGCATATTTGGAAAGTAAAAATAGCATTTCACGAATCAACCTGATTGATATTAAAGGTACAATGATTCAAACTAGAACCCTAGTTATAGAGTTATTTAGTAATAATTGGTCAACAGATGGGGCAGGATACCAACCAGCAACACAATCTGGCACACGAATAGTCACGAATACGGACATACCATTTATGTGTGATGCATCTCTTATAAATAGTTAGGAACCCACAGGAATAGGCATTGTAAAGGTCCACACATAAGTTTTGGCACAATCAGTCATTCAACATCTCTATAGTGCCAAACTTCAACAAAATGGCAAGGTTTCGTAGTTCTTCAGGTGTCAAAGTGGGACTGAGCACATTATGGAAAAAGTAAAATAATTTACTCGGACAACCTCAAAGTAAATTAATGATCTAGAAACTGTAATAATCTAGCTGGTAAAATCAAACTGGTCCTAGAGAAAATTAGACACTTGACAGAGAAGGATGGAGCAATTTTATTCAATCATCTACGAAGGAGTTTCAACACAAAAAACCGACTCCATTGCTAGGAATACTAGACCACGGACAAACATGACCCAAGGAGCTTTCACCTTCGTCTGCAACTACTTCTGTTTAGGGATATATTAGGTCATTATTTTTCTATATCCAATAGTTGTAATAATTTTCCATTATTTTTCTATATCAAATAGTTGTAATAATTTTCCTTTGGACCATATAAATTTATATATAACTATTTGCCAAAAGAAAAAAAAATCAAAATCATAACTCATTCAAAATACACCAATCATCATAGTTAAATCTCATTGGGAGATGCTCCCTTGTACTATACTATGTTCACATGGTATTTCTTTTTCTCTTGATAAATATGTAGCATGCCAACCAAATATTATTGTCATAGCCTTTTCTCTCTTGAACCCCATCTAACATTTCACTTCCCTTTTCTTCTTCTTTACAAACAGAGAACAGAATCACACAGGCCATGTTCCGATAAACAAGTATTAAGCTCATATACCATAAACCATCAACAAGAAAATGGGCCCACAAGACAGCTCCATATCCAGTTGCAGCGGCAGCTCCTCGTCATCCTCCACCAGACCACAAGATCATATCGACACTCTTCTAGCCGGAGCGGGATACACTGTTCGTTCTTTTGAGCTAAACCAAGTGGCTCAACGTCTTCAACATCTTGAAAACGTCATTGTCGATAACCCAACCACTATCTCTGAGCAACTAGGAAACGAGAACGTCGTACATCACAACCCTTCAAACCTCTCATCATGGGTGGATTCTCTATCGTCAGAACTCAACCAGGCTCCCGTGCCTGAAGTATCTAGCAGCTTCACGGACTTTACTTGTCCTTTAGGTCCCACTGGGTCTGGGTGGGTGGAAAATCATGCAATTTGCCAGCAGCAGCAGCAGTTGACAGTTGACACTCAAGAAGATTCAAGCATTAGATTGGTCCATGTTTTAATGACGTGTGCAGAGTCAGTCCATGATGGCGATTTATCATTGCTCATATCCTTCATCAATGACCTACGTAAATTGCTGACACGTGTCAATACCGAGTATGGTATTGGAAAAGTCGCAGGTTATTTTACAGATGCACTTTACCAGAGATTATTCGGACCCAAAACGCTTGGTTTAAGTGATTCAACTTACGAAAATGCAATTTTATATCATAATTTTTACGAGGCATCTCCATGTTTAAAATTTGCTCATTTTACTGCTAATCAAGCCATACTCGAGGCATTCGAGGGTCATGATTGTGTTCATGTGATCGACTTTAATTTGATGCAAGGGTTACAATGGCCGGCATTGATCCAAGCATTAGCGTTACGTCCAGGTGGGCCTCCCACGCTTAGGTTAACCGGCATTGGTCAACCTTCACCGGATGGTCGTGATACATTAAGGGAAATAGGTCTCAAATTAGGCGAGCTAGCCGGATCTATGAAGGTTCGGTTTTCCTTTCACGGTGTGGCGGCTTCTCAACTTAACGACATCAAGCCATGGATGTTACAAGTAAATCCAAAAGAAGTAGTGGCGGTAAATTCAATCATGCAACTTCATAAGCTACTCAGGCCCGATACTAAATCCGGGCCGGTTATTAATACGGTTTTCAATTTAATCCATAGCTTGAACCCAAAAGTTGTGACGGTAGTAGAACAAGAAGCAAACCACAATCAACCTACATTTTTTGGTAGGTTTACTGAAGCTCTTTACTATTACTCAACAATGATTGACTCGTTAGAGGCTAGCTCAACTCATCCAGAGAAAGGTTTAGCCGAGTTATACATACATAAAGAAATATGCAATTTGATATGTTGTGAAGGGTCAGATTGGGTAGAGAGACATGAAACATTGGCTAAGTGGAAGGTGAGGCTTAATGGAGCCGGGTTTAAGCAAGTGCATTTGGGATCCAATGCTTTTAAACAAGCTAGTATGTTGCTTACTTTATTCTCAGTTGAGGGGTATTGTGTGGAAGAGAATGAGGGTTGTTTAACCATGGGTTGGCATAGCAAGCCTCTCATTGCGGCTTCTGCTTGGCAAGTAGGCCGGGCTTCAGCTTGACAAGTCGTAGTTACATCCAGATGTGCACTTATTGTCCTTTAGGCTTTTTAGGCTTTTTAGTCTACAATTTCTTTTGATTACAACCGAGAGTTTATGATTCGTATAATTATTCTTTTCTGCATAAAGTTTAACCTTCTTAAGCTCCTAAATCACTAAAAATGTTTCAATTATCAAAACAAATTTTAACTTTTTAACCTCAAATTTGCTCTACACATCAATGCATCAGAATATCCTTACAAAATTATTGATTTCTCAGATAGATAATTATTTTATTAGTTAATTATAGGATCAAAATCAAATGAATCATACCTTTTAGTTACTACTTCCCACTGACCACGTTTTTAGTGACCACCAACATGGTTGCTAGTTATAGCATAGTTACTGCATTACTACACGCGTGACCATTCGTGACCATGCTTTTAATGAAAACATTCATATCCTCGTTAAAGAAACCTATATTTACGAGAAATTTCATTAGCAAGTATTGTTGTCTTCGTTTATGAGTTACTGTTATTTCGGTGAATATAAAAAATAAAAAATAAAATTGTCCTCGCCACTATGCGTCTCTTTCGTGACGATTTTTTTATCCTCGTCATCGAATATCATTCTCGAGAACATATTAGGTCATTAGGGAATACAAATATTCTCATTATTGAATGAGGAATTAATATATAGGTGTTAACAGGCAAAACACCATTAATGGTGAATTTTACCTAAAAAAACCTACTCATTATATGCATCGATTTTTTATCTCAATATGCAACTTGTGATCGACCCCATTATTAACAAACTTCCCTACTATATCATACACGTTTGGGTTCCACCTTTTATCCCAAGAATCCATCAATTCTCTAAATTAGGTATTTTTAAAAATTCAACCTTTTTTATCTTTAGTTTAAATTAATTATTTGTTGTATTATACGAGCCTGTTTAAGATTGTTTTTTAAAATAATCTCTTGAAGTGATGTTAGATTCTCAAAATTCCCCTAGGCCTTTAAAATTATTTTTAGAAAAAGTATTAGATATATGATTTTAAAATAATCACTTGAGTTTAGATATCAAAAAAAAAATTTAATATTTTTTTAAAGATTTTAATTGAAAACACTTTTACTTCTAAAATAATGAATCCCAAACACCTCTATTTTGATTACATAAATGCAATGTGTATTATTGGGTATATTTCACGTGTTATAGTGTATATTTTATTTATATAATTTTAATTTATTTAATCATTTTTAGAGATAATTCTCAATTAATTACACTTCCACACTTTTCATTCCCAAAAAAAAAAAGGAAGGAGCAAATTACTTCCTACTTACTCACAAATTAGCAACTTTAATCCCAATTAAACACATTGTTATATTTACCTTCCATTATTAACCTTATATAATTTTTTTATTATTATTTTTTTTAGACTTTTTTTAAAAAAAATTTAAGAACTTTTTTTTTCGAATTCTTTTTAAAAAAAAAAATTTAATTTTTTTTTTTTCAAATTTTTTTTTTAGAAATTATTTTTTCAAATTTTTTTTGCCTTTTTTTTAGAAAATCAAAATTCCGGGTTGTGTGTTGCTATAACACACAAATATAGGTTTATGTGTTCCTGTAATACACAAAATCGATATAAATGATTCTCTTTTTCAACAAATTTATTTTTGTTCTCTTTATTAATTGCATACACCTTATTTTTACTCGTTTTTTTAACTATCTTGATATATTGTCTTTTTGTGTAACACTTTTTTGCTATTTTTGTGTGTTTTATGTTTTAAGGTTTTGTATGACCTGGGTCACACAAAACCTGATTTTGTTTATTCCAATTCTGTGTATTCCAAGAACACACAAATCTCATAATTGTGTATTCTTAGAACACAGAAAACTCGTTTTTGTGTATTCGTGGAACACATAAAACTCGAATTATGTATTCCTGTAATACACAAAACTTGATTTTGTTTGTCCCAATTTCGTGGAACACGCAAAATCTCAAAATTGTGTATTCTTAGAACACACAAATCTCATAATTGTGTATTCTTCGAACACACAAATCTGACGAACGCACAAATCTCAAATTTGTGTGTTCCACGAAATTGGAACACATAAAACTCAAATTTGTGTGTTCATGGAACACATAAAACTCAAAATTGTGTGTTCCACGGAACTGGAACACATACAACTCAAATTTGTGTGTTCATGGAACACATAAAACTCAAATTTGTGTGTTCATGGAACACACAAAACTCAAATTTATGTATTCTTGGAACACATAAAACTCAAATTTGTGTATTCAGGGAACACATAAAACTCGAACTTATGTATTCATGGAACACATAAAACTCAAACTTATGTATTTCTAGAATACACAAAACTTGATTTTAGTTGGTCCAATTATGTGTATTCCTGAACACACAAATCTTATAATTGCGTGTTCATGGAACACACAAAACTCAGTATTGTGTGTTCATGGAACCTATGTTGTAGATCTCGGTTTTGAGGCCTAGGCGCTAGACCCGGGCCTAGCGCCTAGACGGGATTACACGGGGCCTAGGCGGAATTATACGGTATTGAATCCCGCTGTGTAATTTTGTATATTTAGTAATATATGTAGTAATTATAGAAATTTCAACTATTTAAGTCATAAAATTCATCTTAAAACCCTATAGTATATATGAAAAATACTAAAAATTGAGTTATAATATCAATCAAAAAATCCTCGTGAATAAGAAAAATAACAAGAAGGCCTATACGGGTGTGTTTTGCCATTAATCGGCGCCTAGGCGGCCATTTTTTGCCATTAATCGGTGCCTAGACGGACTAGGCGCCTATTCCACGGCGACTAAGGCGCTAGGCAAAAACGCCTAGAGTTTTAACTAGGCGTAAGCGCCTGAGGGGGGAGTTGACGCCTCGGCGGCGCCTAGGCGGGGAGATCTACAGCATAGCATGGAACACGAAATTTTGGGGGAAAATAATTTTGAAAAAAAAATTTAAAAAAAAATCGAAAAAAACTAAAAATAAAAATAAATAAATAATATTGGTATTTTTGTAATCTTCTAATTTTTTGTTCTTAAGTGGGAATTAAGTTGAAGTTGTAATTAATTAGGAATTTTTACACTCTCTGCGTAATTAACTGGGCGTTATCCCTTATTTTTATTTGGGTATAATTAAATGTTTAACTCAATTTAGATAATGGATACATTATTAAATTAAATTGGACAAGAGTTGGATTAAATTAAATGATTTCATGACGAGGAAATATTTGTTGGTTGTGTGGGATTTTATTAATTTTGTGAAAGAACACATTATTAAATCTGGTTTCATCTTTTGTCCATGTAATCATTGTTTCAATAATCGGAAGATATTCATATAAACGATGTTAAAGCGGATCTTTATAAACTGGGTTTCGGCCATAATATGAGGTTTAGACGAAACACAGGGAAAAAGAAGCAATTCATGTGAATAACTCAATTGTAGATGATGAAATGTTGAATGTGTTGGATGATTTGAGACCCACTATTCAAGTTAGGGGCCACTCCAATGACACCGAGATGGGTGACGAGAATCTTACTAGAAGGGGTCGTAGGTCTTTCGACGCATTGTTTGAGGAAATCGAGAAAGAGTTGTACCCCGTTTCTACTGCGGTGGGTTCCTTAAATTTAATAGCCAAGTTAATGCATGTCAAAGTAATGAACAAGTGGAAACCCATATTTTTTATTGAACTTCTTCGGTTGTTGTGTCATGTTTTGTCAGGTCATAATTTACCTTCTTCTTATGAGGAGTACAACAGAAAGCTGAAAAGTTTAAGTATGGAACACATTATGATCGATATGTGTTTGAATTATTATATTTGGTATTACAAAGAGAATGAAATACTGGATATTCTCCAGTATGCGGTGAATCAAATTGGGATCCGGAGAAGAAAATACCACATAAGAAACTGTGTTATTTTCCCATTGCGCCAAGGTTGCAGAGAATGTATACTTCGAGGCACACCGCCAAAGATATGATTTGGCACCATGCCAGAAAGAGTACATACAAAGATGTGTTGCATCATCCAGTTGATGGTACTAGTTGGAAAATATTTAACGAGAGAAATCTCGAGTTTGCTATTGAACCACGTAATGTACGCCTTGGTTTGGGTATTAATGGGTTTTGTCCTTTCTCCATCTAAAACAACTTAAATATCATGTGGTCGGTTATGTTGACAATCTACAACTTTTTGCCTTGGTTATGCATGAAAGACTTCATATTTATGCTATGTTGTAGATCTCGGTTTCGAGACCTAGGTGGTCGACCCGGGCCTAGCGCATAGGCGTGATTACACGGGGCCTAGGAGGAATTATACGGTTTTGAATCCCGTTGTGTAATTTTATATATTTAGTAATATAAATGTACTAATTATAGCAATTTAAACTATTTAAGTCATAATATTAATCTAACAACATTATAGTATATATAAAAATACTAAAAATTGAGTTATAATATCAATTAAAAAATTCTCGAGAATAAAATAGATAACAAGAAGGCCTATGCGAGCATGTTTTGCCATTAATCGGCGCCTAGACGGCCATTTTTTGCCATTAATCGGTGCCTAGACGGGCTAGGCGCCTATTCCACGACGACTAAGGCGCTAGGCAAAAACGCCTAGAGTTTTAACTAGGCGTAAGCGCCTGGGGGGGGGGGGGGGGAGTTGACGCCTAGGCGGCGCCTAGACGCGCCTAGGCGGGGAGATCTACAGCATAGTATTTATGATTACTTTGTTGATTCTGGATCCTCATACACCTGGAAAAGATATGGATATATAGCTCCGTCCTATTATAAATGAGTTGAAAATATTATGGGGCGCGAGGATCGTTACATAGGATGCACATATGAAGGAATAATTTTTAAATAAAGTTTATTTGTTGTTCACGATTAACCCGGCTAAATCGTACACTTCAAGATGGTTTTGAAGGTTGCTTAGCGTGCCTAGAATGCATGGATTCTACTCCGTCAATGACGGTGAATAAAGAGGTGGTTTATTTTGATCACGGACGGATTAGGCATCGGTTTACAAATGAAGTATCTTCGTATATGAAAGTCGGGCATTGGCCCCCGCCTAGGAAACATAGCCCCATTGATATTTAGTCATTTGTGAGGAATTGTCCTCCTTAATGACTAAAGAACTTCTTATGAATGAAAACTTATCTTTTGCGAGGAGTTCTTCATGAAGAACTCCTTGCAAAAGGTAAGCTGTCATTCACGAGTATATTGTCCTCACAAATGACCAAATTTCAATATTTGAAGACATGTCTATGGTGGTGTGCTTCATGCACACTACTTTTTCTAGGTCTTTAGAGAGGACACATCCTCATTAGCGAGGACATATGTCCTCGCGAATGATAAATATGTATATATATATATATATATATGTATATATATATATATGTATATATATATATATATATATATATATACATGAAGAACTCCTCGCAAAAGATAAGTTTTCATTCACGAGTATATTGTCCTCACAAATGACCAAATTTCAATATTTGAAGACATGTCTATGGTGGTGTGCTTCACACGCACTACTTTTTCTAGTTCTTTAGAGAGGACACATCCTCATTAGCGAGGACATATGTCCTCGCGAATGATAAATATATATATATATATATCAACTTCAAAAAAAAATCATCTAAGCTTCAAAATTTTGCGTGATTTATCTCCAGCTTATTATACCCATTACAAACATCATCGAAGGTAACATTCATTACAAGCATCTCATTCAATCAAACTTGGTTTTGTCGAAAAAAATCCTTTTTTTTTTCTTTAACTTGTTTTTTGTTTGATTTTGTTTTTTGGTGATTCAATAACACTCAACCAACACTAATATCGTTAATCATGATACGTAATCCATCCAATCTATTATTTTTCTTTTAATTTCCAGAATTTAAAGTTGTAGTTCCATTTAATGTTTATATCCAAATTATTAATGGTAAAATTGCTTGGTAATTAGTTGTTTAAATTGTGCAAAACACAGTTGTACAATTTAATTTTTTATGTGAATTTGTAGCTAGTTTTTAATATTTATGCTATGTTAAATTATTTTAGGGAATTTGTACAATTTAAACGAATGTAATGGATCAAATTTTAGCATTTATAATGAAATTTATGAAACTTTGGGGTTTAAATATAATTTTTGAAACATTGGTGTTTAAATGTAATTTTTGAAACTTTGAGGTTTAAATGTATTTTTTTAAATTTAGGGCCTTAAATGCATTCTTCAAAAAAATTAGGACCTTAGATATAATTTAATCAAATTTTAGGAATTAAAGCTAATGTTTAATATTATTTAAGGCCATATATGTAATTTTTTGAATTTTTAGGGACTTAGTGCAGTTTAATAAAATTTTAGGAATAAAAAATATTCTTTAATATTATTTAGGGCATTAAATGCAATTTTTAGAATTTTTAGGGCCTTATACGTAATTTAATAAAATTTTGGGAATTAACACTGATTTTTAATATTATTTAGGGATTTAAGTGTAATTTTTACAAAATTCAAGGCCTTAGTGTAGTTTAATAAAATTTTAGTATTTATAAATAATTCTTATTATTTTTTAGGGCCTTAAATGTATTTTAAAAAAAATCGGGCATTAGTGTATTTTAATAAAATTTTAGGAATTAATTTTTTTTTAATATTATTTAGGTCTTAAGTATAAATTTAAGAAAATTTAGGGCCTTAGATGTTATTTTATAAAATTTTAGGAATTGAAAATTCTTTTTAGAATATTTAGGGAATATTTGTAATTTAAATTTATTTTAAATGCAGATGGCAACAATTATGCCCCAAGTTCACGGAAGTAACAATAATGATCAAGATCCTTCCCGTAACCTGAATCAGCCGATTTCAGGTTGCAACTCGCTGGGTATGATTTATTCAGTATTTTTTTTTAATTTTTTCATGTTTGAGAGCTAAGTAGCGGTCTCGACTAAGCTTTAGCGCTATGTCTGGTATCAATTGCGGGTAATTTTTTCTAACCTTAACAGGTAATATTTTTAATACCCACTTATTAGAACTGTAATCGTTGAAAATATTTGTGAACATGATTTCTTCCGAATCGATGACTGGATGCAAATGGTGGATTGGGCCATAATATCCGGAAACATAGATTCCACCTATGCTAAGGGCTACTGCGATTTCATACACAACATGAAGAAGGGTTTGTACCTAAAGGGTAAAATATCGGATGACCAGACACTAGAGAACCTAGGAGGCCACCTGTAAAATGTGGGGCTCAGAGAAGAGTAAGGTAATTATATTAGTCTTAGTTATAGTTTATAAACTTATATACTTTGTTATTATATTACAATTGTTTTGTTTTGATTTGTTTAAAAACAGAATCGGGCTAAAGCAAATAGGAAAATTGGTCAAAACAAAAACGCCCAAGTGGGGCAAGATTGAGGACTTACTCCCAGACACATGAGGGGGAGAAGAACCCGGTGGTTCTTCGAGGACCCATTGAGGGTCAAGAGCAGGAGTTACCCCTTCCCTGGATGACCGACTTCTTCCTCGATATCGGCTTTAACAAGCAAAATAATGAGTGGAGGATGGAAGCGTACCAGAGATCGAACATGAGTATATAAATAAGATTTCAATTATTTATTTCACGTCTGAAATTTAATTAAATATTTTTTATTTATTTCATGTAACAAGACGCACTGAGAGCCATCATACGTGCTAGGGTCAAAGAATCCCAAACTTAATCTGGCTTGTCATCATCTACACCGTCGCTCACGCAAAAGGATCGGTTGGAGGCGGTAATGGAGGTGGCCCGCCAAGGTATGGATGAAGGGACCAGGAGCTGGATCCCTAGAGTTGTAGCGCCTCCCAAGGCCAAACATTCTTGGAGGCCTACTGATCAGTTATCTTAGCAGATGGTTCGGGACTTTAACGGGATGATAGGGACTATCAACAAATATATGATCGCGGTGGGCAAGGAGTGATAGATTCCCGAGGAAGGAAGATCTTGATCCACGAGCTCCACTGTTACCTTGTTCTTCCGATCCTCCTCCTAGTGGCCCTTCAACGAGCCAATCCACCTATTAAGACTCGAAGACGAAGAAGATGAAGATTTGAACATTAATTGATATATTTGTAATATTTGACTGTTATATTTGACTATTGTGGAATTTATTTATTTTTTATTTTTGAATTTTAAAATTTTTTACGGGTTTGTAATATATTCCAATTGAATTTAATTTATTTTAGCTGAATTATATTATTATTTGAGCGGTTTTTTGGGATTTTTTTATGTGTATTGAATAAATAATAAAAAAAAATAGAATTTAAAAATTATAAAATTAATAAATAAATTAAGTATTAATAGAAAAAATAAAAAAAACTAGCGAGGACATTGTCCTCGCTAATAGGTAAAAGAACTTCTTTGAAAATAAATTTTTCTATGAGGTAAATTTTCTTCGTCATTGACCCTTTCATTTACGAGGACCATTGAAGTATCATTTGCAAGGACATATGTCGGTGTGAGTGTCATGTGTCCAACTGCGATGACACGTTAATGTCCTCGCCGATGAAGATCTTCGACGGGGGAAACTATTGCGATGAATCATTAACAAAAACATGTCATCGCGAATGATCAATCGATGTCATTAGAGAGGACAATATGTATCATTAGCAAGGAAAAATATCCTCACCGAAGATAGAATTCATAGTAGTGGTGATCGAATTTGGTCACTAAAAATACAAAAAAACAAAAATATCTTTAAGGATCATAAATGGTCGACAAAAATATCTTTAATTATCACATAAATGGCCAGTAGAAATTAGAAACTCATTAGTGACCACTTTAGTGGTTGTAATAAATATAGCGTAGAAAAAATATATTAAAATAAAAGGTATTACCGAACACCAAGGGGTCGGTAAAGACTTCTAAATCATTAGCGACCATCAATGGGTCGGTATAGATATTGTGTTAAAAATAATATATTTATAAACTACTGACCAAATAGTGGTAGCTAAATAAAGAAACCATTAGCGACAACTATAATAGTCAGCAATGCAATTAGTAGCGATAATTTTTTAAACTGTTTAGCGCTTACCTAGGCGGTTGCTAAAAAATCGTGTAATAAATAGAACAGATTGGGATGAAGCAAATTAAAAGTTTCACACTCCCAATTTTAAAAAACCCTTTTCTCAAAAACAAAAATTCTCCACCCGATTTTGATTTCAATAGAAACACCTTTTGTCGTTGCCACCCCCTCTACCGCCGCCGACCACCACCATGGATTGCTCATTGCAATAGGACCCATTTTAACCATTTAATTTTTTATTTTATTAGATGTATTTCTCCACCATTTTATGAATAAAAGTATGATTTTTCATTTCTTTATGAATTATTTTGTTATATTAAGCGTGTTAATTATTCTAGTTGTATAATATATGTAATTACTGTTGATTTTTGACCAAATTTTAGGAATTTAGTATGATTTATGGGAAAATCTTGTTTCAAAAAAAGTGAATTTATTATATTATTATGAGTTATGTTATTACATTAGTTTATTATAGTGATTATCAATTTTTATGGTTAGCTCGTGTATATTTGTATATTCAATTTTGTTTATGTATGTAGCTCATCGATTGCACAGTATATTAATTCACATTTTGTTCACTATATTTGGATGTGCCAATTGTTAAAGATTTTATTAAATCAAAAGGTAAAAAAATTAGCTTTTGTGAAAAGGGTGAGAAGTTTCTAGTTTGTTTCAATACACATGGATAGTTCAAAATCCATTTAGTGTCTGTGCAATTGGTGCAAGAATGCTAGAAAATAATAGTGCTGATGAAAGAGCTCATATTTTGAAATAGAATCCATTCCGATGAATTTTGAGTCAAACAATATTGTAGATTAAGAGATTATAAATGTGTTAGATGATTTGTGGGACATTGTTAAAATGGTGGGCACATAAATAAATGGTAGTTGAGTATATTCCATGATGTAACATAGGTTCCTTCGATGTGTTGGTTGTGGAAATGAATACTGAGTGTATCTCGGTTTCACGACAATGAGTTTCTTGAATTCTATTGCAAAATTGATGCACATCAAGGTAAAAGATAAGTGTATCTATACTTTGTTCATGGAACTCCTACTGTTGTTGATTTCTACTTTTCCCGATGTACATACCTTGACTATCTTGTATGAAGACTCCAACAAGAACTTAAAGAATTTTTATTTAGGATACAAAATAATTGGCGTGTGTTTGAATGACTGTTTTTGTACCCGGATGATTAGAAAGCATTTGAGGCATGACCCCTTTGTAAGATAGTTAGGTAGGAACCGAAGAAGGGGAAGAGAGTGTCACATAAAACGTTACGAATATTTTCCCATTACCCCGAGGTTACGGCGCGTGTACGCTTTGAGGTACACTGTAAGGGAAATGATGTAGTGCATGGTAAGCGATCGTGATGTGGTGCGTAGAAATTTGTTTGGGAAGTGAGCGATCGTCATTATTGTAGTTCTGATGTATGGGGTATCAAGTTGACAATTATTGTCTCTGAACTGATACCCATTGTGAATGATATCACATAGACAGGTGGATAACACTTACACATGAAAAACATATACTACACCGAAATCGACCAATAGAGATTAGAGCACGATCCAACAAGTAGGGATAGCGACGAGAAAGAGCTAAACGATATTTGAGAAGAGTATGAAGATAAATTTGATGTCCACTAGACCATGCACATCAATAGTAATGATAAGTTTGTAGATCTTGAGAGAGACAAATACGAAGTAGACTAGTAGAAGTTACTTTAATAATTTGTATGAAAAATAAGTTATACGTCTCAATTATTCACTTTCGGTGTCTTTTGTTAACTTTATGGTATAATTTGAGTTTAGCCGGTGAAAAAGAACTCAAAATTAATAAATTTTAATTTTTTTCAGACAAAATTTTGCTGACTACTTTGTGATTGCATAAGGAAAAAAAGTAATAATGGTCACAAAAAATAAATCTGAGATTGTGACAACCGTTTGTTCGCCAAAGATCTAGTGTTAACTGACCAAACCAGTGGTAAGTAATAAAGACAGATATTATGACAACAAGCATGGTCGGTAATGTTCCACCTTTACAGACCACATGAGTGGTCACTAATGGTTCTATCTCTTTGGTGGCCACATTGGTCGCAGATGTGTATCATTAACGAGCAAACACTAATGACCAACTTTTAACGACCAATACTTGTTGCTAAATACAAGTACGACTCTTTGGTGACTATTTATATGACCACTAGCGACTATTGGTGTGGTCGCTAGTGGTTTATTATGTAGCAGTGAGTATAAAAAATTTAAATTATAAGGAATTTATGCTTGAATAGAGTTTTCATTAGAAACATGTTTTTTTTGTTTACATATATAGATTCTACAAGATATCTGTGTATAATATAATTATATAAATATTTTTATGGTTATTAAATAAATAAATGCATTACCAATGAAATCATATCATATATTTATCCAACTTACAAAATCATCTCTTGATAAGCAACTGCTTAAATACTAACATATCCCTAATAAGTAATAAACTTTAATCTGATTCATTCATTACTCAAAAAATCATCAAATTATTTACTCTATACTCTCACCAATGTTCTAAAAGGCGATAGGTGGACGGTCAGATACCTTTGAGCGCCAAGGAGCTTGGGTGGTAGTCTAAGCGACACCTAGACGTTTTTCTTCTAGGCGGTTTTAAATTTTATTTATATGAAAAATATATTATTAATTTATTTATTTAATAAAATAGAAATTATTTTAAAATATAACCTCATAGGTGACATAGGTGTCCTAAGCGGTCCCAAGACGGTCTACCACCTTCTAGCGCCTAAGCGGACCTAGGCAGGAAATTTTAGAACAGCGACTCTCACAATTCAAGAATAACACAAAAGTGACTTTTCTTTTTCCAAAACATAAAATTCACGTAAAATTGTAACAACAACAATGAAAAATCATCTATATCGAAGGAAAAATAGAAAAAGAAATCTCGTGATCAAAACACCATCCAATTTCAACCAACGGGTACAATTTTTTTAACTTAAATGTAGTGATTATCAGATTGATAAGTATATATATTAAGATTATTGTATAATGTTGTTGAGAAATCAATGAAATTTTTGTATGTCAGATTGTTAGGGTTTGAATTTTTTTTAAATTATGAATAATATGTTTTATATGTTTGTTGCTCTTGTAGAGTATGTAATGTATGAATCGAAACTATTTTTTTTTTATAAATTGAAAATGGACTCTTTGTATTAATTTAATTACTCGTTTTCCGGTTTAATCAGAAAAATTGAGATAAATTCCTTATAAATATAGTATTACAGTAATTTATGGTCGGTATAGGTTTATATGTATACTCTAGTCATAATATGTTTGTGACTGAGCTAGGTAGATCATATATTTTGTTGTTTCAGTTATACAAATATGAATTAACCAACATTAAATTCTTATAAAAGACGGTAATTTTCAAATATGAATCTATTTAAATAATATTTTGTTTGAAAAAGTATTTTTTTAAGTATATTTTTTATGATAAATCTTTAAATGTTTAGTATCTTTAAATGTTATCAATTTTATCATTGTGTGTATTCATATGTTTAACATATCTTATGTTAGAAAGAAAAGCATCCAAGCATCTATACTATTTGTAACATGATCATTCATATGTGTTAAACACTCTTTGAGCTATAACTTTTTATATGTTTAATATATTGAGAACTGATCAACTACAAACTTATTAAAGTGCATGTGTCGAACAATTTGTGTGTTAGAAACTACAACATTCAAGGATCATTACTCGTGAAAAAATATGTATCTTCGTTTTATTTAATTTGAACATGTTTTATGTCATATCTCTTTGTTTGATGTGAATCTGTAAAATTCATGAACTACAATTTTTTTAGAATTGCATTTCTAACATATATTGATTTTTTTCTCATTAGGGAAATATTTCAAAAATTCGTATGTCGCAAATACAAAAAAAAACGGGATGCCAATCCAAGAGACTGAGATCTCGATGAAAATCGGTGTGTCGTTTTTTAGAAATATTAGGACACTAATGGAACAACCAATTCACCATATTTTTCACCTGAATGACGATGCTCCGTTATCATTTGAAGGAAATACTTTCCACGTGGATTGTTGCCATTGTAGACATAACTTGGATGCCAATCCAGCAAAACCAGAATACTAATTTGCCTAATAATCAGATTCTAATAATCCTGAAATGGAAATTGTAAACAAAAACCTTGAAGAGGTTTGGAAAAAGGAAGAGGCCTACTGGGCAGTTAGGTCCAGAAATTGTTGGTTAAAGTTGGGTGATAAGAACACAAAATATTACCATGCTCTGACCAAACTGAGAAGTAATATTAACCACATATCTTCTATTAAAAAAGTAGATGGAGAATGGATACATGAGAAACATGAAGTGATAGATGAAATCAAATTTTATTATAATGAGATTTTTAAATCAAATGGTGAGAGATCTTATGATCCCATTCTCAGAAAGGTGAAAAAGGTTGTCACTGATGTAATGAATGAGAACTTAATTCAAAATGTTACCTTGGATGAGATTAAAATGGCTGTTTGGTCCCTTGGAGGTGAGAAATCTCCAGGACCAGATGGTTATAGTGGGTTCTTCTTTAAGAAATTTTGGGATGTTATTAAACTTGACCTCCTGAGTTTAGCGAATGATTTTATGATTAATAATGCCTCTCTAGAGGACATTAATGAAACTATTATAGCTCTCATACCCAAGTGCACTAACCCGGATTTGGTAAGCTCTTTTAGGCCTATCAGTTGTGCTAATTTTATTTATAAAGTCATTTCTAAGATTTTATCAAATAGGCTTCAAAGGTGGATTGGTGAAATTATCTCTGAATCACAAACAACTTTCATACCTGGTAGGTCTATTTTTGAAAATATTATTATAGCCCAGGAAACTAGTCACTTTATATCCTGTTTTTGTTGAATAGGTGCCTTCTTTTGAATGAGGCCGAATAAAACAATCTTGTTTATCAGAATCAAGTATCCGTATCTTTGTTATTTCAGGGATTATTGGTTGTGGAAAGATTTCATCTAGTATCTCCCGATTCCATTCTTTTGTATTTTGTGTCCACAGTTCTTTAACCATTTGAAAGGGACAGGATTCTGGTTTTTCAAGTTTCCATGAGGTTTCGATCCATTTATCATTCCAAATATTCGTGGTCTGTCCGTTTCCAATTTGGAAAATCCCTTACTGTTTAATGAAATCTCGTCCTTCTATAATGCTTGCCCAACTCCAAGTTCTACTTTGTCTAAGTTTGACATTCATAAAATTAGAGTTAGGATAGTAGTTACCTTTTAAATGACGCGCTGCCGATGTATTTGGGTGTTGAAGAATCCTCCATGCCTGCGCTCCTAAAAGTGTTGTATTCATTCTTTTAAGGTCTTTAAATCCTAGTCCGCCTAGCAGCTTTCTTGTTGTCAATGTTTCCCATGCCAACCAGTGAATACAGTTTTTTTCTCCTGAGCTCCACCAGAAATTGGCTATAGCTGATACAAGTTTCTTGCAAAAAGTTACCGGATATGAGAAGATCGACATTGTATAAACAGGGATTGCTTGTAGAACTGCTTTAATTAGTACTTCTTTCCCTCCATCTGACAGTAGTTTCGCTTTCCATCCTTCTATTTTTGCGAATAATTTCTTTGCTATCCATTCTAGGGCTTCTACTTTTGATCTTTTGTGCCATAACGGTATATCCAAATATTTTCTTAGGTCCTCCGTTTCTACCATGTGAATGTCTTCTGAAACTTGATTTCTCAATGCCTCTGGAGTATCAGAACTGAAATAAATAGCAGACTTATGGTAATTGATTTGTTGTCCCGAAACTTCACAATAGTCTGCAAGACATTTATTAAAAGCCGCAATATTTGTTTTTTTAATCGTAAATAAAGAAAAGTGAATCGTCCGCAAATAAAAGATGAGAGATTTCCAGACAATTTCTGGTAATCTGGATACCTTGAATTTGTCCACTATCACATGCATTTTCTATAAGACTAATAATAGCTTCTGTTAGAAGAGAAAAAAAAGAAGGGTGAAAGAGGGTCTCCCTGTCCCAATCCTCGTCCCGATTGGAACTTCAAAAGTCTTTGTCCGTTAAGATTAATTTGAAAAGAAATATCTGTTATACATGTCTTAATCCATTGGACCCCTTTGTCATGAAATCCCATCTGCGTGAGTAGTTTAAGAATGAATGTCCATCTGACTTGATCATACGCTTTGACCATATCAATTTTGATACTCGCCATAGGTTTTGGATTTTTTCTTTTACGCTTCATGTAAAAAGACAGTTCCTGTGCAATTAGAATGTTATCTTGGATAGCCCGACCTTTAATAAATGTCGCTTGTGTTGGAGATACAATATCATTCATAAACTGTTGAAGACGATTGTCGAGCATTTTAGCTATTAACTTATATACAAAGTTAATACATAATATCGGTCTATAATCTCCCAGAAGTTCTTGGATGTTGCCTTTGGGTATGAGGGTAATAAGAGTATCATTCATGTCCTTCAGTGGTATGTTGTTATGAAAGAAATCTTCCACTACTTTGAAAATATCGAATTTCATTATATCCCAAAATTCATTATAAAATTTACCGTTTAGGCCGTCTGAACCTGGAGCCTTTGTAGGAGATAGGTTTTCGAGCGCCCTTTCAAGTTCTTCCATTGTTGGATCTGAAATTAATATCTGGTTCATATTGTGAGTGATCCTTGGTTTTACACATCTCAATGTTGTATTTATCTTATCCATGGTGGTCTGTTTTTCTGCAAAAAGACTATTATAGAAAGATTGAAAGTTAGTTTTGACCTCTTGAATATCATCCGTCCATTGTCCTTCTTCGTTTTTTATTCTTGTTATTTTATTGTAAGATTTGTGTTGCATAGTTGCCATGTGGAAAAACTTAGTGTTTTTGTCCCCACATGTGAGCCACTGTTGTCTCGCTCTATCTGCCCAATACTTTTCTTCGCATGAGAATTCAAAAGAGAGTTCATTTCTAAGATCTTCTTCTTCCTGTTGACTTTCTAATGTTGTGGGTTGGTTTGTAAGTTCTGTTAATCTTTTTTTATATATTTGATTTGTTTTTGGTGGTTTTTGAAGGTGAGTTTACTCCATCTTTCGAGGGCTTGAATAGTATTTTGTTTCTTCTTTAAAAAGTTGAGTATTGATAGTTGATTGTTGCTTCCTTCCCAACTTTGTTCTACTACATCTCTGCATTCAGGGTTATCTAACCAATGGGACTCAAATTTGAAAATTTTCTTACTATTATTAACATTCAAGTCTTGGTGTAATATTAGTGGTGAGTGATCTGACCCTATAGAGCCGGTGGGACATAAACACTAGCATGAGGAAATTTCATGATCCACTCGTATGACCCCAAGACTCTGTCTATCTTGCTTCGAACCGATTTGTTCACACCTTGTCTGTTAGTCTAAGTGAAATTGCATCCATTTGATTTGATTTCTGCTAGTCCATTATCATTAATAAAGTTTTTGAAGTCTAATATATGTTGTGTTGTGTGTTGGGAGGTGTAAGACTGTTCTTGTATTCCATGTTGTGAATGTTATTAAAATCACCCATAATTAACTACGGTTCGTTATTAGTATCATTCCATTTAGTAATTTGGCTCCAAGTTTGCATTCCATCATCATAACTGTTAGGTGCATGAATACAAATAATGTAATAAGGAAAAGTAGGATCATTAATATAGATAACGGCATAATGCCTATTACAAAATATGATTTCTAGATGCAAATTGTCATGCCACAAGAACAAAAAACCTCCTGAGTGAAAAGTAGTCCCCAGAGGGTAAAAAGTATAGTAGTTTTTAAAACCTAACTTATGAAGCATCTCCATCGCATCCACCTGTCTA
Organism: Nemophila menziesii; assembly: GCA_029959085.1. NCBI lineage: Eukaryota > Viridiplantae > Streptophyta > Magnoliopsida > Boraginales > Hydrophyllaceae > Nemophila > Nemophila menziesii. The sequence goes on along the minus strand of JARWIR010000010.1, from coordinate 17,875,952 downwards.
AAAAAAGTTTCACAAAAGCAAACAAAGTCAGGCTTATATCTATTCAAAAGAGATCTAGTAAAAGTTTCTGTCAAGGGTGTCCTTATCCCTTGACAGTTCCAAAACATGAAACTCAGTTTCTAGTGGCGGCTTTAGGTGTGTCGCGTTTCTCTTGGATAGTTAAGGGTGCATTGTGATTTCTCCTAAACTTGCGTGCACTTTGTACTTCTTTCCCACTTACAAGAGTGATTTTAGAGGAAGAAGAAAGATTATGTAGGCGAAACTAAGAGAAATGCGAGTGAAAGAGAAAAGAGAGGGACTTACTTTGATTAGTCGAAGCGTCTTCCTTCATATTTATAGGCTAGGAAAAAACTTGGAGAAAGCAATTCTGCTTTGTAATGATGAAGAGCTCCACTTGAACTTTCACCACTTCGATATCCTAAACAAAGTAAACCTTTTTCTTGTTGTTTTGTTTGATGTGTCTGATTGTGGCTAATTTTTTACTTTTTATTTTTTTTCATGCCTCCCATGTGTCGTTAATGAGTCTAAAATGTTTATTATTTCTGACAGACTTCATTAAAACTCCACTAATAATGTTGAAAGTGCTTCTATTATCTTTTCGTTTATCCTCAAACCGCCTTCGTTGCACAAGACTAAAACGTTGGTTACTCTTCTTATCAGTTCCTTCTTCCCTGCTTTCTCTCATATCAATAATATTTTCAAAAGTTGTGTACGAATACAAGTCTAGGATGTTAACTCCTCTTCTTGGTTGGATTAATTTTGTATTGCTATTACTGGAAAACTTCCTTTTCTGAACAGTTAGTTGTTCTTTCCATTGAAAATCAGACCCAATTTGTGTGTTGAGAGGTTGATTCATGACTTGATCAATTGGAAGCCTCATATTGAGATATCGTTATTTTGTTTCTTCTGATTTATGAACTCTCCTTGTTCTTCTTTGATGTTAATACGTTTCGTAATACTACTACTATTTGGATTGACTCCAAATTGTTTTTTACTTAGCCTAAAACGTGTATACACGAGAAATATGATGATAATAGAAGCGTTTCTCTTATCTCTTCTCTTATTACCTAACCGCCTTCGAATCATTAGGCTAATGAGATTTCTGATAATTTTTCCTGAATCTTCTTCTTTGCTCTCTTTTATTATTAACAATCACTTGGATTGCATAGATATCAAGATTTTTACCTACTCTTGTGATTGTTCTTGGTTTTGTATTCCCTTTACTGGTACTCAAATTCTTTCGTCGTTTAAACATCGAGAGTTTGCACCGATGAGAAAAAGGCCCAATCTGAAAATTCCTTGACTGATCGAAACCTGTTGTAAGACTTTGAATATAGTAATTATTATCTTTTTTTTCTTATGATTAACTGTTACCCCTTCCAACGTCTTGATTGCATATGTGTTTGCTAAATTTCTGAAACACACGACAAGAAAATTCGATTTCGGACTGTTGCGATTAAATTCTATTCCATTCCGCCTCTTATACTTCTTATCTATTCAAGTATCCTTACTATACCAATTTTCTTATTTATTGCTTTGCGTCTTCTCTTTGATGCCATAGAGCTTTGCTTTGCTATTGAAAAGGCTTTTGCTTTCTGATTCGATAAAAATATCTCTTGTCCTCCTCGTCATGAAATATCTCTTAATCAAGGTATTATGTTTAGATTGAAATCTGATTCCCTTTTCGTTCTTATTAAAAAAATTCAACCCTATCAGAGACTTGATATTGCATATGCTTGCTATTAGGGCTGCACAAGGGTGACCCAAACAAAAGGAGTTTACGGACTTCCAAAAAGTTTTCTCTCTCATGATAGAAAAGTCCTCTCTAGGTTGTTACATCTTTTAGTGCACGTTAGCGTTTGCTAACGTGTACAGGTCAATAAACAAACAAATCGAGTCTTAAAAAAGCAAAAAATAGTTTAGATTTACAATTTCTGCTCTACTTTTAATCAAATTTTCTGTTTGTTCTTCGTTTTTTCTTCGTGTTCTTCGAGTCTTCATAATTTTCTTCTCTCCAAATAGCGCTAACTATATCATCTTGAATAGTTAGATCCAATGGCAAGAGGGAAACCCAATAAAACCCAATTGCCTATTCCAAAACCTGCCATTGAACAGAAAACACAATACATAAATACCAGATCTGGCTTAGGCAAGGTAACAAAAACTTACCAGTCACCTAGAAATTCAACGCCGTCAACCTCTCAAACTAGGGTTGCGAGTATACCTACTATGGTACAAACACCTTTAAGCAACAGATCTGAAAATTTAACACAAGGTGAGGCTAATTTCCCTCCTCTTCCAACTCCTGGAGGGAAATCTGGCCCTGTTTTACCTGTTAGAGGTGAGATTGGTGAGGGGTCAGAAAATCTTCATCATTCCCCTCCAATAATTTTGAGTCCAGTAAGAGATACAGAACCTAGGGCAAATACCACATGGGTTTCGCCAGCAAAGGCTTGGAGCTCTATGTTTGATGGTAAAATAAGAGATGAGGTCAAACTAGATTATACTGCCCCTCAAACTGTAAATGGTAGGATCCGGGTCACCCCAAATCCTCAAATCATTGAAGATGGTTGTAAGAACTGGGCCAATTGTGTAGTTGGTCAATTTTTAGAGAGACCTCAACCTTTCCACATGGTTAAAAACATGGTGCTAAACCAATGGAAAGAGTTTGGAAACATTAAAATATGCACATCTGAACAAGGGTTGTATATTTTCAAGTTTGAAACCGAGGAAGCATGTTCAAAAGTGCTTGGAGAGCTTTGGCATGTCAACAACAGGCCTCTACTCCTCAGAAAATGGACCCCAAATACTCACTTTGAGAAGTTTAAGCTTGACAAAGTTCCTGTATGGGTTAAGTTAAGGAAGGTACCTGGTGAGTTATGGACAAAAGAGGGTTTAGGTGTGGTTGCTAGTGCATTAGGGAGGCCTATCCAAATGGATGAAATCACCAAGGAACAAACTAGACTGAGCTATGCCAGGGTTTGTGTTGAAATGGACCTCAATAAGGAATTAATTGAGGATTTTGACCTGGACATGGGCAAAGGGACAATAGAAACTGTTGAGGTTGAATATTCATGGAAACCTGTACTGTGCCAAAAGTGTAAGAAGTTAGGACATTCAGAGAACAATTGTAGAAATACCAAAGGAATTTGGATCCCTAAAGCAACAATAGTACCAGAAAAGATATCTAACAATAATGTAACTGAAACTCAGCCTCAATGGGTTACAGTTGCATCAAAAAGAGGCAAATCACCTACAAATGAAGGTGAGGTAAACACACTTACCAAGAACAGTTTTGGTGTTCTAAATGAGGTAAACCTGGATGAAGTGGTCACCAGTTTGTTGAATGAAGATGAAGAGGTGATGGCTGAAAAGCCTCCTGACCCCCCATCTATTTAATGATAGTCACATGGAATGTGAGAGGTATGAATAAAAAGCTCAAGCAAGATGATTGCCTGAAGCAAGTTATTAATAAAGAGACATGGATTTTTAGTTTCCTGGAAACAAAAATCAAATCTCATAAGTCAGATAAAGTTTTAAAGTCTACTTTTAATAAATGGCAAGTAGTTACAAATTATATCAAACATGATCATGGGAGGATATGGACCTGTTGGAACCCAAAAATAGTTGATGTTACTGTTATTGCTATGACTGACCAAGCTATTTTACTCAAGGTCAGACACATAGACTCTAATACAGTTTTTTATTATACCCCAGTGTATGCCATGAATGATGTTAAACTGAGACACACTCTGTGGCATACCTTGAGGGGATGGGAGAGTTTAGTAAACAATGAAGCATGGGTTATTCAAGGTGACTTCAATGAAATAACTAGTATAGAGGAGAGACTGAATTGTGATAGTTTAACTGAAAGCGCATATGAAATGATTAAGTGTGTGGAGGATTTAGAACTTACTGATCTTACTTATAATGGACCCAAATTTACTTGGACTAATAGAGCTGCTGGAGAAGAGATGAGAGCAAGTAGAATTGATAGAACATATGTCAACTCAACTTGGCTCAATAAGTTTACCCAAGCAGCCCTTATTCTCAAGCCTCCAGGTGTGTCTGACCATTGTAGTCAACACTTGGAGATATTCCCATGTAGGAAAAGGGGACCCTCTCCTTTCAGATTCTATAATATTTGGATGGAACATGAACAATTCACCCCTTTGGTGGTTGAAACATGGAGTACCAAAGTTACTGGCTCTCCTATGTACAGCCTGACCAAGAAGCTCAAAATCCTCAAGGGTAAACTGAAAGAGTTCAACAACCTGCACTTTAAGAATAGCTCAAATAAGATCAATCATATTCATAGTAGGCTATCTGACATTCAAAATCTTAGAATGCAAGGTAACAAAAGTGAAGTAATATTACAAGAAGAAACTCAACTTCTAACTGAACTTCATGATGAAAGAATTAAAGAAGAATCAATTATTAGACAGAAATCTAGAGCTATTTGGGTTGATGAAGGTGATTTAAACACTAGATACTTTATGAACTGGGTAAATGGCAGAAAATCTCAAAATAGTATCAATAATATTACCTTGGATAATGGGACAATTATTACTGAAGATGTTTTAATCTCACAAGAATTTGTGAAGTTTTACACTGACCTCCTGGAAAAAAAAAGAGAGAACAAGGAGGATTATGATACAAATCTATTAAGGAGAATCAGCTCTAACAAAATTTCAGAAAATCAAGCTTCAGATTTAATCTCACCTATATCTGATAAGGAGATAAAGGAGGCTTTATTTTCAATGGATAGCTCTAAAAGCCCTGGACCAGATGGTTATACAGCTGGTTTCTTTAAAAAGATGTGGCACATTGTTGGACCTGAGTTATGTACTGCCATTAAAAGCTCTTTTCAGGACTGTCAATTACTTAAAGAGATTAATTCAGCTGTCATCACTTTAATCCCTAAGTGCCACAATCCCACCTCAGTTAAAAGTTATAGACCTATTGCATGCTGCAATATTATCTATAAAATAATATCTAAACTGATTGTTAATAGATTAAAGAACACATTACAGGAGCTAATATCAAATAATCAATCAGCTTTTGTACAAAACAGAAATATAGGTGAAAATATTCTTATTGCGCAAGAACTTGTAAGGGGCTATAACAGAGCTCATATATCCAAAAGATGTGCTTTGAAACTTGATTTAATGAAAGCATACGATTCCCTTGATTGGGATTTTGTTCTTAAAGTATTAGAGAACTTTGGATACCCTGAGGTGTTTATATCTTGGATTAAGATGTGTTTAACTACCACCTCTTATAGTTTATTAATTAATGGGACTCCAAGAGGCTTTATTAAAGGGGAGAGAGGCCTGAGACAGGGTGATCCTCTCTCTCCTTATCTGTTTGTATTATGTATGGAGATCCTTACTAAGATACTAAAGAAGATTGGTAACAAGAAGAGTTTTTCTTGGCACCCTAAATGTAAAAGCCTTCAATTAAACAATCTTATGTTTGCTGATGATCTTATGGTGTTTTTCAAGCCTGACCGAGTTACAGCTCAACTTATTAAAGATGGTTTGAGTTTGTTTTACAGATTATCAGGCTTACAGATCAGCTATAACAAAAGTAACATTTTTTATGGTGGGTGCACTGATGTTATCAAGCAAGAAATTTGGGACATTTTAAAAATTCCAGAGGGACACCTACCTATGAAATATTTAGGGGTGCCTTTAATTTCTGGGAGGTTAAGTGCTGAAGATTGTAAGCCCTTAGTTGAGAAAATGGTCAAGAAGATTGATCATTGGAGTTCCAAGCACCTATCCTATGCAGGGAGACTCCAATTGATCAAGTCAGTATTAAACAACTTATCAAGTTATTGGTTCAATATTTTTGCTATACCTAAAAGAGTGATTAAAAAACTCCAACAAAAGATGACTGCTTTCTTATGGAAAGGCTCTAGTGAAACTCATGGTGGGGCCAAAGTATCTTGGGAAGCTATCTGTTATCCTATTAAAGAAGGGGGATTAGGCATCAGGGACTTAAACCTTCAAAATCAAGTTTCTATTTTAAAGTTATTATGGAACTGCTGTTTCCCACAAAACACGTTATGGTCCAGTTGGGTTCAGACAAATCTATTAAAAGGGAAGTCTTTCTGGTCAATTCAAATTCCACAGGACACCTCATGGGGTTGGAGAAAGATTCTCAAATTAAGGTACTTAGCCAGTAAATTGATATCATACCAGATTGGAAATGGAAAAGAAATTTCATTGTGGGGTGACTTCTGGATACCTCAGAACAAATCCCTCCAGGACATTCAGAGCAGCAGCTTGGTCTCAGGCTATTACACTGAATGTAAACTGAGTAAATTTATATGTGGTACAAGATGGAGATGGCCTGCAAATTTTAAATTTATGGAAAAAATTACTGCTAGTATAAAAATTATGCCAAATAAAAAAGATAAAATATTTTGGAAGTGCAGTAAAAAGGGTACCTTTGTATTCAGTGAAACCTATGAACACTTGAGACCTAAGAAGCCACTCAATGAATGGTCCTCGGTTATTTGGAGCTCCAGAAGCCCACCCAAGTACAAATTTATCCTCTGGCTGATTCAACTGGACAGATTACCTACAAAATACAGATTAGCATCTTGGGGAGTAATTTCTAATTCATTATGCGAATTTTGCAAGATTTCGAGTGAAGATAGAAACCACCTCTTTTGGGACTGCTCATTCACGAGGAGAATATGGTTCAAATGCTTGAATATTCACGGGATCTCCACCAAAATCTCAAACTGGTCGGATCTTATGAAATGGTACATTGATTTCAAGAATGATAAAGATACGAACCATGAGATTCTGCGAATACTACTCTCAATCGCTACATACTGTGTATGGATTGAAAGAAATGAGAGGGTATTCAAGAATATATACAAATCTGAAGAGGAAATATTTGATTACATCGCTATGGCATTCAAAGAGGTGTTATGCAGATTCAAGAAGGAGAAGGAAAAGAGGAGCGTTGACCCGATTAGGTTAGATGGAGATTAGATTCGGTGTAGTGTACTTGTGTACACTTATGAGTTGTACTTAGGAGTTTTGTCGTTTAGGTGTCTAATGTTTTTTTAGGGGGTCCAAGTGGACTGGCCCAATTGAAAATGTAATAGGCTTGTTAGTCTAGCCCATGTAACTTGAAAAGGTTTGATCTAATAAAATACTACTTGCCGAGCAAAAAAAAAAAAAGAAAAAAGGGTGACCCAAACCCGCCCAACCGAAAAAAATCGGGCCGAAAAAACCCAAACCGAGCCCCACCCGAACCCATTGGGCCAAAAAAAATAAGTATTTGGGTATTGGGTCGGACGGTGGGTTTGGCTTTGCCAAACCCGCGGTTACCCGCACCCGACCCGAAACAGTTTTTTTTTTTTTTAAATATATATATAATAAGATATTGCAGCGTATTCCATACGCTGCTTTTGTTTTCGTTGCTTTTCACTCTTCATTACACGAAGGGTCATTTGACCCCTCTCTCATTCCAATCACTGCGTTCTCTCTCTCAAACCGCCTTCTCTCTGTCTCTCTCCATGGCTCTCGAAAACCCTAAACTTCTAGCCCTGCATCTTCCCCATCCCTGTCTAATCCCGCCGATTAAAAAGTGCGGTATTGTATCATGGTTAACTTGTTCGATTGTTTATATGCCGGTTTACTAGATGAGAAGAAGGGTTTAGAGGAGGCCTCTAAAAGGGTCAATCTCGGCTTTGTTTTTCTTAAATCAAAACCCCGTTTTATCAGGTATTAATAACCCTAATCCTTGTGTATTTTTAAGCCGATGTGTTCTCTAATTAATAGCTTGAGTATTGTTGTTGTTTATGAAAAGAAAAACCCCTTTTGGTTCCGTATATTAATTATTGTATCTGGGTTGTTGATTTTGAAACTGATTTTCGGTTGGTTGATTTTGAACTTTGTATTACGTTTGATTTTGGGTATGAGACTATGATTTATTGTTACTGGATTGTTTTGTAACCCCGTATTTGTTTGTTTTTGAACTGATTTTTGGTTGGTTGATTTTGAACTTTGTTATTACGTTTGATTATGAATATGAGTTGATTATGAGTATGAGACTATGATTATTGTTACTGGGTTGTTTTTATAATGCAAATATGATAATTATAAATCGAAACACTGATTTCTAATGTCTCTGTATGTTGCCTACTTGCATGTATTCAAAACAATGAGATGAATTGGTGATGGATTTGAATGCTTAAAGTTAATGCTTTGTTTCTTATGCCAATTTCAGGTATTACTCCCTAACACTTTCTATTTTTTCAATAATACAGTTATAGATAATTAGATAAAATTTCAATTGATCTTAACTTTTTTGACTTTTCTTCTCTTTTACAGGTTATGTTGGATTGTATGAGTTGAGTGTGACCTAAGAGTCGACTTTAACACATTTGTAACCCATAACCTTAAGGTATAATGAATCTTTTCGAATCTTACAAGTTATTAGATTTTCAATTTAATAATGTTTGCATCTCCCATATTCCCACCCCATGATTACACCTCAATATAACTATGTGTAATTGTGTATGATCCATTGTGGAATATAAGGTTGAGTTGGCAACTACTTAATTGAATCTTTAGTAACTTGTAATTTTCAAAAGAGGTCCCTTGTCCCTAAAACGTCCCTAAGATTATAAAAGGCCAATGAAGATATTAAATCTGAGGCTAAATGTTAAGCTAATGATGAAACCAAATCTGAGGCTAACTATATTTAACAATTTCTTCTCTTCTGTGATGCAAATTTACAGGAATTATGTTGGATTTGAAGTTCTTTTTGGAATCACTAAAGGATTTACACCCCTGTTATACAAGATCTTTGCTATGCACAATTTAGATTGCAAATTTTCAATGTTTTGTAATTTTATAAGTGGTTCAATGTTGTAAGAGTAATGTAGTGTTGTTTTATATAAAAAAACTATTGTAATTTCAATAACTTACTGTTTTTAGAAAGTTACTAGATTTTAGTTACTTTTTTTGAAAAAATTCTATTGTTAGAACATAACCGAACCCGACCCTAACCCGTCCTACCCAACCCGCACAGTTTCAATAAAAAATATTGGTTATTGGGTTTAAGAAAATGAAAACCGAAGATTAGGGTTGGGTATTGGGTTTACCCCTACGGGTCGGTTAACCGACCCGTGTGCTGCCCTACTTGCTATGTTTCTGAAATACGCTAATTCTACAAAACTTATTTTCTGACTGTTACGGTAGTCTTTGTTATAAGAATCCATGAAATAGATGTTACTATGATGGTTGCCGTCCAATAAAAAGTCCATACCTTGAACCCCTGTGAAGTGCTTCTTAAGTTCTCCGTTGCTGATGAATATTTCAATGCTTTGACAACGATCTGGTAAGGAGATAGAGTCTCTCTTCCTTTTTTGTGTGTATCCTATTATCCTTTATATTTGAAAGTTTGTTTGGTAGCAAGGTTTTTTCAATGAATGAAGAACATAACTCAAACGAAGATTTAGTGAATGAAAGTCATGGTCAGGTTAAAAATTTGAAAAATTATCAACATGTAACTCAAAACAATATTGAGAACACAGATGATGAAGTAGAACATCTAGAGAACGAAGAAAATCAACAAGGTGTAAATGCAGACGGTCAATATAAACATGTTAAAAAAGTTGTTGCGTCTTTAAATATATATGATCCAAATAATTGGAAAATAATTGATCAAAATTTGAGAGATTTGTTAGTAGAGAAAGGTCCCATAAGACATATATTGAAAAATACCCACAAGATGATGGAGGGAGACATTTTTCATCTATATATTACATTTGACGTCTACCAAATGGGAGGCACACGACAGAAGATGGCTTATATATTCAAGCTCTTGAAATAAAGTATTTTGCTTTTGTTGTAAGTTGTTCAAGAATAAAGGAGTTGGTACTTAGTTCGATAATGATGGGTTAAAAGATTGGGTGAATATTGGTAAGAGGATTAAGAGTCACGAAGTGAGTAATAAACACCTTATCTGTATGAGAAAATGGATTGAATTGGAGATGAGATAAAAGGAAAATGAAACTATTGATAAAAGCGTGCAAGAACAAGTTAACCGAGAAAAAGAACATTGGAAAATAGTATTATTAAGAATATTTGTCATGGTGAAAAGTCTTGCAAAAGATAATTTAGCATTTTGCGGAGATAATGAGAAGATTTATCAAGAAAATAATGGAAATTTTTTAGGCCTAACTGAAATGATTGCGGAATTTGATTCAGTAATGCAAGAACATGTTCGATGTATTGAAAATAAAGAAATTCAATATCATTATCTTGGTCATAAGATTCAGAATGAAATGATACAAATGTTAGCATGTGAGATCAAGAGTATGATACTAATAAAAATAAAAAAATAAAAGTATTTTTCGGTCATACTCGATTGTACTCCCGATATAAGTCATGAGGAACATATGACTCTCATTATACGACTTGTGGATATAATGACATCTCCAATAAAAGTAGAGGAGTTCTTTTTAGAATTTCTTAAGGTGGATGATACATCAGGGTTTGGTTTATTTAGCAAACTTAAACAAGTATTGGTTTCTCTTCAACTTGATATTAATGATGTAACACGACAGGGTTAGGATAACGGCGCAAATATGAAAGGAAAACATATAGGTGTGCAGAAAAGACTACTTGAAATTAATCCTCGACCTTTTTATACGCCATGTGGTTGTCATAGTCTGAATCTTACCCTTTGTGATATGGCCAATTCATGTCGCAAAGCTAGATCTTTTTTTGGAGTAGTTCAACGCTTGTATTCATTATTTTTCCGGTTCCACAAAACGGTTTAACATTTTCAAAGATAATGTGAAAGGTCTCACACTTAAGTCATTATCACAAACACGTCGAGAAAGTCATGTAGAAAGTGTAAAATCAATAATTAATCAAACTCCACAAATTAGACATGCTTTAATTGAGTTGGCAAAAACTACCAATGATTCCAAAACAATGAGTGAAGCTGAATCTTTAGCAAAATATCATATCCAAGATTTTGAGTTTTTATTGAGCATGGTTGTCTGGCACACAGTGTTGGTTGCGGTTAACACTGTTAGTAAAGCATTCCAAGCAAAAAATATGCAAATTGATGTAGCTACAACTACTGAAAGGACTCATCTCTTTTTTTAAGGAGTATCGAGAAACAGGTTTTGAAAAATCTATGATGGAAGCTAAAAAAAATTGCAAGTGTAATGGAAATTGAACCAGCGTTGCATGAAAAACACATCATTCAAAGAAATAATTTTTTTGATGAAAACCCTGATAATGAGGTAACACTATCTGCTCAAGAATCCTTTCGAGTGGATTACTTCTTGTATATAATGTATCAAGCTCTCGAGTCACTTAGAAATAGGTTTGAACAGTTTGAGGTATATGAAAAAAAATTGGCTTCTTATTTGATTCAGGATGGGTTGATTTAATCTATGATAATGTTTTGATGGACCATTGCACCAAATTAGAGATTGCTTTGAAACATGACATGTTTTTGGATATTGATGGAGAATACTTATGTTCTGAGCTGATTTTGTTGAGAGAAATGTTGTCAGCCGATGCAAAAAAACAATTGAATTGCTTAATTTTTTGAATTAATGGAAGGTTGTTTTCCTAATGCGTGGATTGCGTATAGAATATTATTGAAAATACCCGTCACAGTTGCATCTGCCGAAAGTAGTTTTTCAAAACTGAAGTTGATCAAGTCATACATTCGGTCAACAATGTCACAAGAAAAATTAAGTAGCTAATTTATCATTTGAAAAAAAGATGCCAAAAAAAGTTAGAATTTTCAAAATTAAACAATAAGTTTGCATCAAAAAATGCAAGAAGAGTAGTATTTAAATGTTACATTTTTTTATATTGTTTTCAAATTTTTTAGTTATCTTTTATTATGTATTGATTTTTCATTATATTTTATTATTAAATTTATATGAAAAATTATGTAGAGGGCCTTTATTTTGAATTTCGCTTGAGACCTCTTTAACATCGACCATGCCCTGTATAATGCCTCTCTAAGCTTTTGTCATTTTTCCTTCCATGGGTTCATGGAGACACTATATTTGGTCATTACCATTCGTCATGTGTATATTCGTTTCATCAGATGAACTATGAAAATTGATATTTACCTTTAGATGGGGTTTTTATGTTCCACTTATTCTCATAACTTCATTATCGTTTATCAACTGAATTTTCATGATCGATATTTCCCATTTCTTTAACCAGCATGCTCGAAAATTCATTTACATTCTCATGAGGTTCCAACACAAAATATGGTTTTAAGTATTCTATGATGCGTCGATGAACTAATAGGTCCTTCACATATTATGTAATGTGGCGATTGAGTAATTGGTATCTTGAGTTTTCCAAACGATGTCGATGTAAGAGTCAGTCTATTGAATAGCTTAGTGATATTCCCAAGCAAGAGTTGGTTATACGAATATTTGGTTGCACGCCACCATATGGTCTTGTGAATGACCATGTGCCAACGTAGAAGCCAGTTTTTTGAATATTTGATGATATGCGGATGCAGAGTCAAACTTTTGAATATTTGATGATGTGCCGACGTAGAGTCGATCTTTTGAATACTTATTTCCGGGCAGAAGTGGACTCGGCTATTTCGGAGGTTGTATGAGTCTGGAAAGTGGCTGAACACTCGGAGAAGAGCTCTAATGTGTTAAGAGCCAAGCAAGGGAGTTGTCCCAGCTCCATCGAATTTTTTTGAGTCTCTTTCTTCTTCATTTCGTCAGAAACACTTTGCTAGTTTATTTATTTAAAGAAAACCTGGTAAAATCTTATTGGCTTGGTAAGCGGGGAGGATAATTGCAGACAGGTTAAAGTTCTGTTTATAGTGTACTTTTTTTTGTAATATCTAACAAGGCATAGTACAAACCATACCACACAAAACAGAGTATTAATTCAGCTAGATTTTTTACGGATATTAACCTTATATATGGGACCTCTTAAGCTTTGATGGCTCATATTTATTGAATATTTACTTTCTAATGTTACATATAAAAATATGGAGGAAATGATCTTGCTCTTGCTTTCTCTTGCCACCCAGCTCAACTCACCGTGGCTGTATGATAAATAGTGATAGCAACTTCAACGGTCCTCTTCAATTTATTGGGTCTCTCTCAAGCCTAAAATGATTAAGTCCAAGCTCATCATCTTATAATCTACTCACATTTAAATAGATCCTTGATATATTATGAAAAAATTCCAGAAAGCAGACCAAAGTTTAAATCTCGCTTAAATATCCAAACAACATACAGTGTTTAATTTATGGTACTTAAACTTGTTTGTCTCTAAATATACTTCAATCCTGAGATATATGATTGATGGCAGATTGTGCCAAAGACTATATGACTCCAAGCAGTGCCAATATCAGTCAATATGATTGACCGCAGATTTAGGGGTACGATAGTGTAGTTTTGTTTCGTGTAGCTCCACACAAATCTTTTAAAAATGATATGAATTGGTACTTCAATTCCATCAAAATAAAATTAAAAAAATCCAGGGGCCAAGTGTGCAAAGAGTAGCTCCACTCATCCTTGTTTCTCTAATAAGTTTTTCCTTCTTAGTTCTTAAAGCTCGACATTCATGATCCTTGTATTTGTCTTGGCAAATTTGGGGACGTGACAGAATTGATTTTCTTTGTATTTCTTTTAAAAACTGAAGAGAACATATTTGAAGGGGTATTTTCACCCATATGATATTTTGTACATTGATGCTCACAATGTATCTGTTATTTTTTCCCTCGGAGAGAGGCTAAGATTTAGCAGATGGATTTTTATTAATGAAAGTATTTAGAACAAAAAAAAAAGGTTGACCCGACTTTGAATACTCAATGCTAGTATAAACTGAAACGCCCAACATTACTCTAAAAAGTTTGCTAGAAATATGTAAGCATTCCATAAGAGTTTACACTACTTAGTTATGAAAGTAGCCATTAAACCTTCAACAGTTATGCACAGTTTCATACAATTATAACCAATTGGTGGTTGAAGGCCGAAGATATGATAATTAGGTATTCAATGGTTGTAAACTAAAGTTTCCAATAAATTTCAGTTTAACAATATGAGTAATATTGGATATGATTAAACCAATTAAAACCCACATCATGTTGATATTACTGATGAATTTTTAAGTGATACCCAACATTACTCAACATTTTATTACATCATAAATAAAAACTAATTTTCTTCAAATACAAAACATAAACATTAATTTAAAAACAAACACCAAATTAATCAAAAGTCAGCGACTTGAGTACGATCAAAATAACGACCAGTAAAGCCACCATCAGGAAGAAGAGCCAACATTACGGACCCTTGTGCCCCCTCTTCTAATGTTAATACTCCAGTATGCCAATTAATATCCGTATCAACATAACCTGGATGAACACAATTAATAAGCATGTTTGGATATTTTCGTGCCAAAATTCTAGTATACGCATTAACTACAGCTTTCGATATACTATATGCCGGTAACATTTTCTGCCATCCATTCTCTTCAAGCTTATTTTCACTCAAATCATGCAAAAACTTTCCCAGAATTTCATCGATTTTCTCTTCACTTAAACTCTCGATATTCCTTAAAACTTCTCTTCTCTTTTCGTCCGGTACTCGCTACAATATAAAGGAGAAACAGTTTTTGAGTTGTATTATATATATCATAGTAACAAATGGATATATCATATCTTACGGTTAATTCACTTCTTAGAGAAGTCACGTTTACTATCCTTGCTCCTGAAGAAAGTTGTAGTAATGGTAGAAGCGCTTCGGTTACATTTTTAAGGCCGTAATAATTAATATCTAAGCATTCTATTGCCGAGTCATTAGTTGTTATCATAACATCTTGAATTATGTTCACAGCTTTGCCTGCAAGCTATGGAAAAAATTACCACGTGTGATAAGTATAAAAGATAAATAATTTCCATAATTACCCAAATTGATGGATCAATGTTTTTGGCACGTAAGCCATCTTCATCAACAATGACTCCAGAAGCTCCTGCGTTGTTTACTAATATATCGAGTCGTCCAAATTGAGTTGTAATAAAAGTGGCTAATGATTCTATGCTTTGTTTGTCTTTAACATCAAGCTGATGAAATATAACATTTGATAAACCTTGTTGGTGAAGAAGAGATAAAGCATCCATGCCTCTCTTCTCATTTCTGGCTGTTAAAATGACTGTGATACCTGCTTTTGCTAGTTGTCTTGCTGTCTCAAAACCTATGCCTTTGTTTGCTCCGGTTATTACTGCGTATCTGTAAATTATAAAGACAAAGCTGAAAATATGTTTTCTTTGTTACAGAGAGTCCGAAAGTAGAAGGAAAGATTACCTCACAGGTGCCTGCTCTGATAAGCTTGCCATTGCTAATGGTGTTTGATGTTTTATGATGTTCCCGCTCTGCAAAAAACAAAATATTTAAACAGTAACTACGGATCGAAATGATTTTGTGATATTGAATCTGCTTATGTAAGAAAGATTGATACTATTTCACCATTAAATTCTTAACGTAATCTAGGCGTTAGATAAAGTGGTACAAGATTCTAGCGCATACGAATCTAGGCCGGGATACATTTCTTTTTGATTTTGAAACATTGTAACTTTAAATTCATAGCTCAAATATCCAAGGGAGCTTTAGATATGGTGTTTAAGTTCCTCAGAAGGTTAAAGTTGAAGGAAACTACAAGTATTATGCAATAATTCAGGGGAAAATTGTAATTATCCCTAACAGAGAGTACGAGAGGTGGGAATAAGAAGGACACCTGAAGTATTGATTGACCACTGAGCTTGAAGCTGCTGAATACTGAGCAGGTATCAAATGGGGTTCTACTGAGGAAATAATGACATTTGGACTTGTAAATAAGGTTTGACGGCGAAAATTTTTGGTTGGTGAAGAAAGTATTTCGCATTGCCATTATAATTTAAAATTTAAAACGTCCTTTAATCGGGAAAAGAATAAATTAAACTTCTTTTTATATGTTTTTTGTTTTCCTTTCTGAACCTTTTATAACGTCCGAAACAATAAGCCGCCCTTGGATTTGTGGGTCTACTAAAACTTAATAAAGTATTTATTAATTATTTAGTAAATAATTGAATAAATAATTGAATACATAATTGTAAGGCACGTACGTGGTAGGTTGAAAAACGTGTGGACTTAAGATCGATAGTTGGTCTAGTGGTTACTACTCGTAGAAATCAATAGATCATGCAATCAAATCTTATTAGAGTCAAACACGTATAAAAGATATTTCGCAGCACCTGACCTCAGCCTTAGCTACATTCACTGTCAACACCTCATCTCCTCCTCACCTCATCTCCGCCTTACCTTCACTGCCTCACATCCTCTCATCCCACCTTAAAACCTTACCCCAATACCTCGCCTCACTACCTTGCCTCAATACCTATCTCACACAAAACACGAATGGTCCAAATTCAAAGAGCTCTGGTGGCGTTTTACCTCGATGTTCGATGTAGCTCACCTACTTACCTACTCACACATCCCACCTCGCCTAACCTAATACTGATTCTCAAAACCTCACGAACACACAACACATCACCACACCTACCTATTCTACCTTTTCAGTTCACCGTAGCTCCTCATAGGTCAGAGTATCTCACCGTATTTCGCCGTAGCTCAAAGCTCTAAAATTGAAGAGCTCTGGTGAAAAGCTCACTCAAATGTTACTTCTGATTTGAACACGAGCCCTGGTGAAATTCTCCGACAACGCTTCTCCAAATTTGAAGAGCTCCGAACACAAGTACCTAAACTGATTTGTCTCCCCGCTTCAGATCTGTCCTACAATTCTGTTAATGTGATTTGTGATTTGTGATTTGTGTTATCCTCGCTTCAGCTCAGTAATGCACACACCCATACACACAAAATTTTGTCGAAATTTAATTTATAACACTTGAGATGAGTTTGTGCGTGTGAATTTAGTGTCAAATTTGTTTAAATTTGTTCTGATTTTGACTGAATTTGTTTGAATTTTTTATTTATTTGTGTCAAATTTATGTCAAACTCTGTCGGTAATCTATAAGTGGGTGTGTGTATCTTTGCACCATTAGTCCTTTCTCACTATTTATTGTACAATATTGTATATTCGAGTTAATATATTGGTGGTGGAAAAGTTGTGATAAAATAATAGATAAATAAAGATAATAATAAAGGACACACACCTTATACTACCACGGCAAACTCACTGCAAGTGCACAGATCGTTTACAAGTTATAATAAATAAGTAAGAGTTTGTTCTCGGGTATATAGGTAGTTAGCTCAAACTGTATTCAATAATAGCGTAAATGACGTTAAATGTTTAAATTAAAACATAAATAAGATAAATATATGTTAAGAGTCAATAATTAAATATGAATGCAAATAAGATAACTTACGCTTATTAGTATGAGCCTATCTTACTAAGTCATTATTCTAAACTTAGGGGTTAATTGAGTAATATATATGTAGCCGGGATTCTATATTCCTTATAACCATCGTCGGGGTGGAGTTAGGTGGCAACCTCAACACTACTAGGGGGCATGGGTAAGTATACCCTACGCAATGATCGGTGGTTAAATCAAATCTTAATGACTATCTAGTTAGGCAAGCCCGTCAGGATCACTACCGCACACTAGACGATCATGTAGTGTTGTCAATAATTGAATCCCCCGTCAGGGTGACACCCCAATTACTAAGGGAATTCCTAAGATTGTCCAAATCTAGGGTTGGAATAGGTCAAAGCACTTAACACGAATATACGTCGAGCTCAATTCAATTAAAATAACAAAATAGTGTTCTAGGGTTTAGACAAAGTAATAACCCGAACAATCAATAAATAAATATAAATAATAAAAGGTTAGAAGTATGGTTAATCCATATATTTATAGCTAATTACCCTATTGGTAGAGAATGAGAGATATAGAATTGATGTTGTGATGCTTCAGTCTCTTGTTGTTTCTTCTTTAGGTCTTTTTTCTCTCTCTAAGATGATAATGTGAAGGATATGAAGGCAATGACATCTTTACAAAGGTAAATGTGTGTATATATATATAGGTTCTAGGTCGATATCTTGGAGTGTGGGCTACGTTATTGAAGTCCTAATCTAACTCAAATTCGTTTTCCTAACTTGTAGGACTGATTGACGTCTTGAGTTTGTAATATTCATAATTCCTTCATTAATGGGGTCAAATTAGGTGATCCACCCATAAAAACGACCGCAAGTCAAAGAACTATTTGAATATAAAAGGACTTTTTCATATTCCTAGCCGATTTTCCAAAATAACTAAAACACTGGAATATACATGGACCGAACCCCTCTATGAACATGGGTAATCTAGTTCTGGTTTACTTTGAAATATACATGTGGATACGTGTATATCTCCGTGGGATTAGTAATGGTGCGCGCAAGATTGCCCAGATCACCCACGTACGCAAAAATAAAAGCATTGTACGTCTCTACAACTAGACAAATTCTTTTGGAAGCTTTTCATTTCCTAAATCAACTTTATTTCCTTTTAACTCTAGATTTCACCTTAGAATCTTCTTTACTTAACTCCTTGACATTGACTTGGCATCTAATTAAACAAATTTACGTAAGAGTTTCGCATTAACACACAAATTATACAAAAAAGAGTAAATGCCTCGTTTACCCCCTTGGGTTTGGCCAGTTTGACAGTATACCCCTCATAGTTTGAAATGCGACTAGTTACCCCCCTAATGTTTATTTTCGTGACTCGTTGCCCCCTGTTAACGTTTTCCGTCCAAAAAAATCGTTAAGTGTTATGTGTCTGGCACATGCCTGCGTTTTTAATATTTTTATTCTTAATTTGTTTTAATCAATTAATTAACTTAATCCAAGTTTTTTACAAGGGAAAAATAGATATTTAATAATAGTTTTAATATTATTAAATATAAATAATAAAATTATAAAAAAAAGTGACGCAAGGTCTGTCTTAAACTTGGGCGGCGACTTTTTCAAGAATGTTTTTAATGTTGAGATATGATTGGTGGGACCTACCTAGCATTAGCGAGGGTCCGTTCCGGGCACCTTCTCCACCGGAGACACCCATTCCGAGGTAGAGGGGACCCTTTGAATTAGCTTTGATTATACGATATTCTGTGTTTTCGTACCATTCATTTCCACCATCGATGATGGTGTCACCGGGCTCCATATCGGCTGCAAGAGCGGAGATGGTTTGGTCAACGGGGGCACCATCTTTGACCAGAATGATAATGGATCTAAGTTTTTTAATTGAGAGGACGAAATCTTTTGGGTTGTAAGTTCCGGTTAAGGGATACGAGCCTTCACGATGAGCCCGATCGAGGGTTTCATTGACTTTTGAGGTAGTGCGATTGTAGATGGAGATTGGGAAGCCTTTTTCAGCGATGTTGAGGGCTAGGTTTGGCCCATAATAGCTAGTCCTGCAAGCCCGATTCATGAGATTGCTTGTGATGTGGCTGCTCCTTCCATTGTTGATGATTGAAGATGAATCTGAGCTTGTGAGAGAGAAGAAGATGAAGGGTTTTAAATGTGATTGGGTGGGTTTTTATTTTATGTTATTATTTATGTTTAATAATATTAAAACTATTATTAAATACCTATTTTTCCCTTGTAAAAAACTTGGATTAAGTTAATTAATTGATTAAAACGAATTAAGAATAAAAAATATTAAAAACGCAGGCATGTGCCAGGCACGTGACACTTAGCGGTGTTTTTGGACGAAAAACGTTAACAGGGGGAAACAAGTCATGAAAATAAACATTAGGGGGTCGCCAGTCGCATTTTAAACTATGAGGGGTAAACTATCAAACGGGCCAAACCCCAGGGGTAAACGAGGCATTTACTCTATCAAAAATGATTTAAAATTAATAAATATATAAATCAAGGCAAGAATTACGAATTATCGGTTAATGGAGAATAATACCTTAACAATTAATATAATGCACCTAAAAATGATGTCTCATGAATATTTTAAATCATCAAAATATATAAACATATCATATATTTATCCAATTTACTCTAATCATTAGGACACGAGCTGGATATTCAAGAGCTGATCATTTTACGCATCTTATATAGTTGGAAATGAGCTTCTCATCAACACTGTCAGTACAAAATTCAATTAAGATTCAATTCTTGCATAATATAAGCACTTATAGTCTTTAATCAGTGCCTTATATTGCAATTTTCGTATGGTGCAATATATTACATAGTCTGTGATATATAGTGCAATTTTTGCATAATATAAAGAGATTCAGTGCAATTTTTGTACAATGTGGGGACTTATAGTTTTTTTTATATCAATAGATTATATGGTGTAATACGACACATATTAAAGGGTTTAGTAGTGCAATTCTGCATAGTATAGGGAAGTACGGTGAATTTTTTTGTAGAATAGAGGGAAGTATAGTACAATTTTTTTCAAGGAAATATTAGTGTGAATTGATTTTTTGGTGGAACATTTGGGAATGATATTGGTGTTTATTTTGTTTGTGTTGATCATAGTTCATGCTTTGTGCTA
This sequence comes from Nemophila menziesii, assembly GCA_029959085.1. Taxonomy (NCBI): domain Eukaryota; kingdom Viridiplantae; phylum Streptophyta; class Magnoliopsida; order Boraginales; family Hydrophyllaceae; genus Nemophila; species Nemophila menziesii. Next base: position 17,855,414 of record JARWIR010000010.1, on the reverse strand, counting down.
TCTTATTGGTGTTTATTTTGGTCGTGTTGATCATATAGTTTGTAAATTGTAGGTATACTTTATAATTTAACAATGATAATATAGTTATTGATGTATGTCATATATGACTTCGAACTACAAATTAAACAGTGTTCCATCAAGATTATGAGTGTATAAGGCATATTCTTTAAATCTCTTTATTTTTCTTATATTATATACGGTAGTTTTATGATGTCATATGATGATGTGGTAATTCTTAAATGGTTGGTCTGGTTCAGTTACAGTTGAAAGCCAACGGTGTAGCTACTTTAATCAAGGATTATGCTTCATCTTTAGAGATTCGATGTGAGGAATCTCATCTTATTGAGCACAATAGTAAAGATCCATATGTTCTTATAATGCAAGTGAGTTACTAATATATTATTAATCTATGTGCAAATTTTCTTTTTAGTCCTCAAATATAGGCCATTCTTTTGTTTTTCACATATAGTTCTTTCAATTATGGATCATGATGTTTCAAGTAAAACTGAAAAATCAGTTCCAATATTTTTCAATTATTTAAATATTGTATAATTAGACTAGGAGATAGAGTAGTAGGTATTTTGTATTTATTCAGTATATAATGCAAGAGTTTTGATTAGTGGTCAATGAATCCCTGGATATTAGCTAATGGAATATTCTTATTGTTACAGAAAACAATGATCCAGTAGCCGATCGAGAATTGTATTTCTTTACTTAACGGGAGCAGACCGAATCGAGCATCTAAGGAGGGTTATTGGAAGGAAACATGCTCTTGGATATATATATATATATATATATATATATATATATATATATATATATATATATATATATATATATATATATATCAAATTCATCCTTGATGAATAGCTAAAGGCTCTTAAGACATAAAGCTAACTATGAGTTAAGGGAGATATATTCATTACATGATAAACACTCAACCAAAGTTATTTGAGTAGTTTCTTTACTTCTTGGAGAAACAATGAAAAATCATGGGGGTTGCCCCCAAACCCTCGACCAAAGTTTCTATTTCCACCCTATGAAATACATCGAGTTAACACTAATAATCCTTTGGGAGACGATACATTTCTGGACATACTTTTATTACTTGTCAACGATCCGTATACTTGCAGGAAGTTACACCCTTCCTTGGCTTTGATGTATATATTACGCCTTGGAAGGCAACAAATATTTAAGTCGGTTGCATAAAACATCAAATATTTAGTCATGTAGAAAAAAAATGCATCAACCTAAAGTTAAAAATTGTGCGATCTATTTTGTATCCTAGGGCCACCAAGATTAAGGACTTGTTAATTTAGGTTTATATAATGGGAATTTAATTATATATTGAACAATGAAAGTTTAAAAAAATAGTTTTACTTCATTTAACGTAAATAACCTTTAGATGCACAAGCTAAGATTTCTGGATAAATCATATAATTAATTTTCTAGAGAAATCATATAATTATTAGGATTAATGCCCATAAAACACCTCAAATTAAAAAAAAATGCCCCCTCACCCCAGCTGCTATTTCATACCCAATAAAGGCACATATTTTAATTTATTTTCCTATTCTACCCTTACATTACATCATCCCATCGCCGCTCTCTCCCTTTCTTCTTCTTCATATCACCATCACCTATTTGAGACTGTTTCTACAGGAGAAGAAGATTACTTGTCTTCTTTTGAAAGTTTCAACCCAATATTGCCGAAAATGGATATGGATTCCAAAGTGAAGAAAACAATTGGGTTTGGGAAAAAAGAAAGATAAGATTAAAGATTCGTTTGAAGAAAAAGTAATTCAAGTTAGGAGGGTTACTAAAGTTGTTAAAGGTGGGAGAGTAATTGAGCTACCTTAACAACATCAAGAGGGTTAACAAGGATAGTAGAGAGTATGGCGGCTCCGGCGGCAGAGATAGACCGTTCAAAAAACCCTAAATTTACATCGGAGATGGGTTTTGATTGATGATCAAGCTCTGAAGAAGAAGAAGAGGATAACATATCTAATTCAGCTGTTCTAGTAGCTTTAACTAGTGCTGCACCTATCCATGCCCTACTTGAAGAAGATGAAGATGATGATCCAACAACCCTTTACGATTTTTTGATGAGATTTTTGATTTTTTGATGATGATCCAACAACATGTGAAGCAATGGTAACAATTATTCTCCCTTTTTCTCATAATCTTACTGCCCAACTTAGTTCTATTTTCATGATTTAATTTTGCTATTTGGTTGATCTTAGATGTTTACTGTTATGTTTCAATACTTCATTATTGTTCGTTTATTCTCTTAATGATAATTACATATTGGTTTTGAACGAAGGATTAATTGCACTATTGGTCTCTGTGTAATAATTTACAGCCTTGTTCTATATACCTAAAACTGAATAATGGGTATTTGCTTGAACTTGTACTTAGTTTATGTTTTAATTACTTTCTTTGATCTGATATAGCTTATAAATCATTTGGAGAATTTAGGATGTGTACGTGGACTTTGTGAAACTGGAAAAGTTGATACTGCTTTGAAGCTTTACAATCAGATGTTAACCGATGAGAATTGTGTGGGCCCGGATTTCCGTACATACACTTCGTTAATACAAGGACTTTGTAAAGATGGTCGTGTAGAAGAAGCAGAAGATATTCAACAAAAAATGATCATGAGAAATGAATTAAACGATGTAGTAACTAACACTATGCTAATCTCAGCTTATCTTAAGATCGGAAATGTTGAAAAGTCAATGAATTTATGGAAGCAAATTTTCGAACTTGGGTTAAATCCAGATGCATTTACTTACAGTACTATGATTAACGGGTTTTCGAAACTGAATCTTCTAAATATTGCTAAAGGAATTTTCTTAAAAATGGTGAGTATTGGACAAAATCCAGGGATATGTGATTACAATGCTTTATTATCCGCTTTATCTAGAGAAGGTAGTGTAGATCAAGCAAATAGGTTGTTTCAAGAGATGTTTATTAGTAATGTTAAACCAGATAATATTTCATATAATATTATAATCGATTTAGCTTTTAAATCCGGTGATGCTCAGGCTACTAAGAAATTAATGGTTGATATGATTCAACAACATTTAAAACCAGACGAGTATACTTTCTCTTTGTTAATCAATAGATTTTCAAAGTTAGGGAATATGGAAGAGGCTAAAAGCTTATTTGAGAAAATGATTGGTTCTGGATTTAATCCTTGTATTCCGGTATATGATAGTTTACTAAAAGGGTATAGTTTAAAAGGTGAAACGGATGAAATTATTTCTTTACTTCAAAAAATGGCTGAACAAGGTGTTGTTCTTGACTCGGCTATTAAATCTACAATTTTGCAGTGTATAATGAATTCTTCTGAAAAGGATGATTTGGTAAAACTATTACCAAATTTTTCACAAGATATGGGTGACAAATTTAGCATCTCCGGTGATAAATTGTTGATGAAACTTCAACAAAGTAGTAATTCAGTTGATTTACATTGTAAGGAGTTATAGTATTCTTTTCTAATATTAAGTTTCTGTGGAGTAACTTTCACATGGATTTAGTGAATTTTTTTTTTGAGTCAATGCGATATTTAGATAATTTTTTTTTCTTGATATATGGAGAATATTGATCTACTGTTGGTTTTGGGTGATAAATATTGAACTTTTAAAGAGATCTGGTATGATGAGTTTTGTTGTAATTAGTAGCTGTGTTAAGTCAATAATTGCTATATTGTATATAAAGGCTGCAGCTCGATGAAAGTCAACTCATTAAGACCTTACAAAGTACAAAAGTGTACTTGCACGAGTGTTGGGAAACATTCTCATTACTCGCCTTTTACAAAAGTGTACTTGCACGAGTTGTGGGAAACACTCCCATTACTCAACATTAGCCCATACAGTACAAAAGTGTACTTGCACGAGTTGTGGGAAACACTCCCATTACTCAACATTAGCCCATACAGTACAAAAGTGTACTTGCACGAGTTGTGGGAAACACTCCCATTACTCAACATTAGCCCATACAGTACAAAAGTGTACTTGCACGAGTTGTGGGAAACACTCCCATTACTCAACATTAGCCCATACATTACAAAAGTGTACTTGCACGAGTTGTGGGAAACACTCCCATTACTCTCCCTTGACAAAAATTGTACTTGCACAAGTCCACTACTCGCCCTTGGCAGCAGCAGCAGACAACAGTAGACAGCAGTATCATTAAGGTATATTTACCTTAAGTGCCTTTTATGGGCAAGTTGCTAAGATAGCAGGTGGTTATTGGGCATTCACCCTAATTATTATTTTACAATAAATTTTGTGATAAGTAATTTGAGATATAATAATCTTGAAGATTTTTTTTTTGTCAATAAGAAAAGAAAAGTAACTACTTAGTACAACCAATATTACTTAAAAAGACATCAAATGAGACTAAAGAATTGTCACTCCATCCTGAATTGTCAATAGTCTGTTTAGCACATTTTGCTAAAGCATCCGTTGTACTGGCGGAAGTTCTGTTTAGATAGAAGTCTTTCCATCTAGGATTGCGACCTAACCACCTCTAAATTTTCGAAAGAAGCGGTTTAAAATTCTAATGAAATCTAGCCTTATTATTAATGCCTTGAACTAAATCAAAGTTGTCAGAGTAGAAAGACATACTCCGATTAGAAAGATACTGGGCTAATCTCATGGCCAAGATGACGGCCCAGCCGATGACCTTAATTATCCTACATCTAAGACTTTTCTTCTGAGAAGATTTTGTTTTTATTGTAACTAGAATTTCTTACCTTAAAAAATCCGAATAGGAGAGTGAATTAAAAAATATCTCATGACTTTCCAAGTCTCAGATTATGTTTTTATATTTATTATGTATTATAAGAAATTTAATAATGACTATCTAACTGAACTTTTTTTTATCTAATTTCTCTCTAAAACCACCCATTTAATTTCCTCTGGCATTTTCTCAGTTGCCGCCATTTTCCGCCTTTCTTTTAGAGTTTGCTACCTCATTTTTTCGTTCTATCTATTTTTAGTAGCTTTCCTTTTTTATTCTTTTCTTTATCTTCTTTTTCGGTTATAGAATAAACTGAATTAACAAATCTCACGTATGTCAGTTTTTTCGACCATTGATACTCTCTCTCTCTTTTACCCCGTTTGGTTTTTTGGCTCTTTCTATACGTTCTTTTGTGACTTTGCGGTGCCGCTTTTGGTTTTTAGAAATATTAGTTCATTGAGTTGATCTTCCTCTCTTTTCGTGATATAAATTTCATTTTTTACACAAAATCATCTCTATTTTTTGTGCCTTAGCCTCAAATCAGTTTATTTTAATTTTTGTTTTTCTCATCCATTTTTCTTTCGACTTCTTTCTCGAAATTTGTATTTTGTTCGTGTCTATCTGGTGGGTCCTTGTGTGTTATAAAATAAAATGCAAAAGATAAGGACACACAAACCGCAAGTGTACGGTTGTCCAAGTAATAAAACCGATAAGTCGGATTCGTTCGCAGCGACGAATTAGGTACAACTTAGGTATGGATCAAATAGTGGAATAATTGCAATAACGAAAAAAGTAGATGATATGAAAGTTTGTTTTGGGTTTTTGATTAATAACTAGAATGCAAAAGTAACTTAAAGACTAAGTAAATTAAACTGAAATAAAATAAGTAAATGAAAGATGTAGACGCAAGGAAGGAAGTAGTACTTGAGTGACGTTAGGGTTTCACCTCAAAATTTCTTAATTAATGTCTTCTTTTAAGGGCTGAATCATTATTACTACGCTAGTCGGGATTCTAAAGTCTCTTAGCCCCCGTCAGGGTGGACCTAAAAGCTCTCCTACGGTCTTCTAAACCCCATCAGGGTGAGTAAAACAACTTTTGGAAATTTAAAACTTACCACATTGGCTATTGGCTAGTCAAGCCTGTCAAGGTCATTGGCGGATACCAACAGTAATTACTTGGTTCTGTATCTAAACCCCCCGTCAAGGTGATCAATACGCCACTATATTGAATAGCCTAGATACTAAAACTTATCCTTAGTTCATGACTCTAAAGATAATAAATGAGTATAAAATAAAAGCCAACGTAAAATAATAATTCAAATAAAATTCTTAAATCCTAAATCAGAAAAAACAATGATTAATCTAGTTTGGGTTCAACCCAATTTGTGATTCTCAAATACAAGGAAAATTTAGCTCATAATGGAAATACATGTTTACAGAAAAAAATAAAGAAACCTAATTAGGAGTTTGGATTTGGCTGTTGATTTGGAAAAGATGAATTCTCCAACTCTTGGCTTCTTCCTCTTCCTAGCTTCTGACATTCTCTCTGGCGTTTCTGACTTTGCTAATATGAGTTGTATGTAAAATAAAGTCTAAATGCCTATTTATACTAAATAATTCGAACTTGGGCTATTTTAAGTGAATTGATGATATAATTAATGGCCCAAGTCCACTCTTTAAGTCTAAATCCCGTAACTGGTGTACAACCTCCACTAAAACGGCTGTAACTTTCTCAATTTAACTTCGAATTGACTCATTCAACTTTCTAACTCTTCGTAACTCGATAAGGAACGAATATTCTTTACAACTCAGAGGCTGAATCCACGTTTAAGTAGCTCGAAATCAGCAATTACCATCAACCTTCTAGATTTGCAGATCTAATTTGTCAATTCTTCGGGATATTTCTTCTTGTCTTTGACTTCTTTACACGATCTACGACTTCCATTCTTGACTCTTCTCGGTAGCAGTCTTAACCTCTTCAATCTTGCGTTTAGGACCCGAATCTGGAATCTCAATAGCTCTCTCTTGTGTAGTACTAGGATTGTTTCTTGTTCTTGTACTGTTTCTTCGAGTATAACTGAAAGAATCTGTCTTGTTTGTCGTGTCTTCGCACCCCAAACTCAAAACTGCAAAAAGTCAAAAGCTAGAAAAAGTTTCGAAATTTGATGTTTTGAAGATAGAAGGAAGGAGATTAATGTGAGATATGAGATGGGTAAGGATTTATTTAAGTGATTGGAGAGGTTTAGTGGTTCAATTTATGGTTTGGATAAAGGAGGAATCTTGAAGAAAAGTTGGGAATTGTTGGCGTTTTGGAAAGATTATGAGTTGATTATGTGTTTTTGTGGTGAAAGAGGTAAAGATTTGACGAGTATAAGCTGTTTTGATGATGTTTTTCGGAGTGGTGTAAAGCTGAGAACGGAATTGGAGGCTAACTTGAGAAGGAAGGTAAAGATACAGGTTTTAGGTTACCAAAATCGCCTATCACATACGACAACCGGGTTCCCGGTTGGAGATAACTGGGTTCCCGGTTCGTGTCGATGTGTTGGCGCAAATAAATTACCAAAATCTCTTTTTTTTACCTGGACGCAGCCTCCTTGCGTCTTAGCTTACGCAGGGGTCAGAGAGTTGGTCTTCATGACCGGGTTCCCGGTCAGCTCACAACCGGGTTCCCGGTTTGTGTCGACAGCGAATCTGACTCCAGCTAGACGCAACCCCTTGCGTCTCGTCTTACGCAGGAGTCAGAGATTTTGGGGTCCTTCAGCGCCGAAACCAGGTTCCAGGTCAGCTAGCAACCGGGTTCCCGGTTGCTGTTGCTGGCACAAACCCAGACGCAACACCTTGCGTGTGAAAGGGAAACATCCAGTTATTCACCGGGTTCCCGGTCAGCTAGCAACCGGGTTTCCGGTTTGCTCCTGGAATGCTACCCAAAAAATTTCATTTTTCCATTCTTTTAACCCCAAACTCATGACTTTTGTACTCCTGAAATTATCAGAAACAACTACCCTTTCTCATTTCTTAAAAATAAACACTAATCAACAACAATTACTCTAATTTACACTATATAAAAATGAATTAATATACAATGAATTGGCTTTTGTTTAACGTTGTTAAGCTCGACGGGTTACCTCTTGCTTCTAAGGAGTTTCAATGAGGTACATGACCTCCCCGAGATGTGGATCTTCCGAGCGATTGATATCCTCGCCTCCATGATATATCTTTAATCGAAGACTATTCACCATAAAGGTGCGGTGCTCGATTGGATGCTCAATTTCTATAGCTCCATGAGGTGTGACTTTGGTCACAACATAAGGACCAGACCATTTCGATTTCAACTGACCCAGATAATTTCTGAACTTGGAGTTATATTTAAGGACCCTTTGTCCAACTTCAAACTTTTTCACACGAATACAATTGTCATGCCACCTCTTAGTGTTTTCTTTATAGAGTTTAGCATTCTCAGAAGCATGTAATCGAAGCTCATCAAGTTCATTCAACTTCATCATACGATTCTCACCAGCTAAAGTAGGATCTAAATTCAACTGCGCTATAGCCCAATATGCACCTAATTTAAGTTCAAGGGGTAAGTGACAAGCCTTACCATAAACCATACGATACGGAGATGCACCAACAGGAGTTTTGAACACAGTAAGATAAGCCCACAATGCATCATCTAACTTCGTTGACCAATCTTTTCTTGTGGGGCCAACAGTCTTTTCTAGTATGAATTTGACCTCTCGATTAGAGACCTCAACTTGACCATTGGCTTGTGGATGATAAGCGGTAGATACACGATGTCTTATTCCATGCTTCTCTAGAACTGTCTTCAAATACTTGTTCACAAAGTGTGAGCCTCCACCACTGATAATAACTCGAGGTGTACCATGTCTAGTGAAGATATGAGACTTCAAAAAGTTAATTACTACTCGTGAATCATTTGTTGGTAGAGCTACAACCTCTACCCATTTAGACACGTAATCAATAGCTAATAGGATGTATTGATTTCCATTGGATGGTACAAAGGGACCCATGAAATCAATACCCCAAACATCGAATATCTCCACCTCTAGAAATTTATTACGTGGCATCTCATCCCTCTTGGATATATTACCAGTAAACTGGCATCTATGACATTTCTTAACGTCCTCATGACAATCCTTATGTAATGTAGGCCAATAAAAACCATATTGTAATACCTTAGCAGCTGTGCGGTCGCCCTTGAAATGCCCTCCATAAGGTGAATCGTGACAACCTGCAACTACTGAATAAACATCACTCTCAGGTATGCATCTTCTTACCATTTGGTCACCACATAATTTGTAGAGGAAATGATCCTCCGAAAATAATTGTTTAGCACGGCTGATTAACCTCTTCTTATCTTGTGAAGTAGCTCATTCAAGAAAAGAACCACTCACAACAAGATTTGCAATATCTGCATACCAAGGAGCACCGTCAGAAATAACAAATAAACTCCCATCTGGGAACTCCTCTCTAACTAACTCAGGACCACTATTCGATTAAGAACCTTCAAGACGAGACAAATGATCTGCAACTTGATTATCACACCCCTTTCGATATCGAATCTCTAAATCGAACTCTTGCAATAATAAAACCCATCTGATTAACTGTGGCTTAGCATCTTTCTTCTCTATAAGGTACTTAATAGCGGAATGATCAGTGAATACAACAATTTTCTCCCCAAGAAGATAGGAACGGAATTTGTCAAAGGCATAAACAACCGCTAAAAGTTCCTTCTCAGTCACCGTATAATTAATCTGAGCACTAGTGAAGGTTTTACTCGCATAATAGATAGAATGAAATACCGTATCCTTTCTCTGACCCAACACAGCACCCATAGCTAAATCACTAGCGCCACACATAACTTCAAATGGAATCTTCCAACTAGGAGGTAATACAATAGTCGCAGCAATAAGCTTCTCCTTTAACTCTTGAAATGCCTTCATCCAAGCTTCATCAAAAAGGAATTTGGAGTTCTTCTCGAGCAAGTTGCACAAAGGTTTAGCGATCTTGGAAAAGTCTTTGATAAAACGGCGATAGAAACCAGCATGGCCTAAAACGCTTCTCACCCCTTTTACATAAATAGGAGGGGGAAGAGTGTTTATTACCTCGATCTTAGCACGATCAACTTCTAAGCCTGCATCAAAACTTTGTATCCCAACACTATACCTTCACGAACCATAAAATGACATTTTTCCCAGTTTAACACCAAATCAGTTTCCTTGCATCTAATCAACACCTTCTCTAAGTTCTGTAAACACTCATCAAAGTTATCACCAAACACTGAAAAGTCATCCATAAATACCTCAAGGAAATTATCGATCATATCCTAGAAAATCGCCATCATACATCTCTGAAAAGTAGCAGGTGCATTACATAGTCCAAATGGCATACTTCTATAGGAAAAGGTACCAAAAGGACATGTAAAGGTGGTTTTGTGTTGGTCTGCTGAATCTACATAGATTTGATTGTACCCTGAATAACCATAAAAAAAGAAATAATATTCCGTACCAGCGAATTTATCCACCATCTGATCTATGAAAGGAAGAGGGAAGTGATCTTTTCTAGTCGCCTTGTTCAACTTACGATAGTCCATACATACTCTCCAACCAACAACGGTTCTTGTCGAAATGGATTCATTCTGAGCATTTAGGACGGTAGCTATGGGCATACCACTCTTCTTTGGTACACATTGAACTGGACTTACCCACTCACTACTAGCTATGGGATAGATGATTCCCGCATCTAGTAGCTTAATAACTTCTTTCTTCACCACTTCTTTCATTGCTGGCATTAGTCTTCTTTAGCCTTCAACTGAGCATGCACTATCATCTTCTAGAATGATTTTGTGTTGGCAATAGGAGGTACTAATACCTTTGATATCAGCAATAGTCCAACCAATCACCTCTTTATTAGCTCTTAGTACACGCATCGATTTATCTTCTTGAGGACTTGTTAAAATTGCTGAAACAATAACAGGTAAAGTGTCATTAGCACCTAAATACGCATACCTCAAGTGTGCTGGAAATGGTTTTTCTTCGAACTTCAGAGGAGATTCAATATATGGTTTTTTTTAATGACCTTCTCCCCCGGTTCTCTCACAGGTTCATAGGAAGGAAGCCTATATTTTGGATTCTCAGAATTAAGAGCTGCCACTGTTTCGGCAAGCTCTTCCATCATCTCAGGTAAGTCAAGTGTTAAAGCTTCCTGCAAGATATCATCATAATTAAAACAATCAAATACCTCTTGCGTGGCATGTTCTGCTATATCCATTCGAAAACAATCTCCTGGGACATCTGGGAACTTCATAGCTCTAAACACATTGAACTTTACCTCCTCGCCTTGGATTCTCATGGTTAATTCTCCGTTTTCTACATCAATTAAAGTATGCCCCATGGCTTGGAATGATCATCCCAAAATGATGGGGACATTCCTATCCGCGTCGTATTCAAGAATAACAAAATCAACGAGAAAAACTAAAGTACCTGCCTTGACGAGAACATCTTCGATTCGACCCTCAGGATGCACGAGGATTCTGTCAGCCATTTGTAGGACCATAGAGGTAGGTCTCACGTCTACCATCTTCAACTTATCAAAAATTGATTGGGGCATGAGATTGATACTCGCACCCAAATCGCATAGAGCTTTTCCTTTCCACTCATTACCAGTTGAAATCGAAATCGTAAAACTCCCAGGATCAAGCAACTTAGGTGGCAACTTACTTTGACAAATGGCGCTACACTCCTCTGGCAATACTATCATCTCATTCTCACAATATGGTCTCTTGTTAGTGAGGGCTCTTTTCAAAAACTTCGCATACTTCATATATCTTTAATAGCTTCTAACAACGGTATGTTAATGTTAAGACCTCTCACCCTATTCAAAAATCTTTGATACTCAGCCACATCTCCTTTTTTCTGAACTCTTGAGGGAAAAGGTGGAGGAAGACGAGTTTCTACAACATTTTTCTTTCTCAGAACTTCCAGAATCTTCTCCATTTCTACCACTTTAGGTTCATCTTCTTTTTCTTCCATATCCTTTACCGGTTTCTCTTTATTGGTAACTTCTTTTTCTTTCATAACAGGAAAAGGAGGTGGAGGGAGCTTCTTACCACTTCTTAACACGATAGCATTACAATCTTCTGTCTGTCTCGGATTTTCAGTGTCACTAGGTAGTTTCCCTTGTGGACGCTGAATTAATTTTTTTGACATCTAAGCTATTTGATTCTCCATTAATTTAATTGCAGCTTGAAAAGCTTGCTAATTCTGAATAGATTGTGCCTGAAGTGCAATTAATATCTCTACAGTTTGACGAAGATCATTCGTACCTTCTTGAGGTTGAGCAGGTAAGGCTTTTTGATTCATGGTGTCATTGTAATTATATTGAGGAGGCTTCCTTTGAGCATGATTTCCATAACCTTGTCCTCCTTGATAATTATTATGTGGTCTAGGTTGATAATTGTTACCGTGGGGACGCGGATGATATGCATAAGTAGGATTAGCTGCCCCATTAGGATTCGAGTATTGGAAAACCGGATGGTTTATGTTGGGTTGGTATCCTTGACCACTTGAATTGTAACTCCCTCTATTAGAAACAAACATGACAGCTTCAGGGTTTCTTTCACAATGCTCCCAGTCATGGTCTTGAACACCACTATTCGAACACCCATATATCTCTTGAGTAACATTAACACCTGCTTTCTTACCTGAAAAACCCTCTTTAACAGCTAAAGTGGGTTGTTTCATTTGTTGCTCCAATGTACTCTTCAATTTATTCTCCAAGGAGAAGAATTTCTCATCGATTTCCATACTACTTTCTTGTCTACCTCGGATAGGTGTTCTCACTGTATTCCAACCTTGCTCATTCGTCACCATTCTATTCAGTATAATCTTAGCATGTGCTGGAGCTACCTGTAAGAAACCACCTCCACATAATAAATCGAGGTCTTTTCTTGATCCTCCATATAGGTCTTTATAAAGGATCTTCAACTGTTGTTGTTCTGTGAGTCCATGGTTAGGAACTCTTCTCAAACATGACTGAAATATTGTCCATCATTTTCCCAAAGTTTCTTCTTGTTCTTGGACAAATGATGTCAAATCTACCTGTGTGTCTAGTCTCATGTTCGTCGGATAATAAAGATCGAAAAACGCTGTTTGTAGTTCATCCCAATTATTTATTGCTCCAGGTTCTTGTTAATCGTGCCACTCACTAATTGCGTCTATCATGAAAAATCTGAAATTAGCAAAATACATCTGCTAATTTGGTCACTCCTTGAGTTATATACGAATCGCAGATTTGCATAAACTTTTGAACTGCACGAATAGGATCTTCTCCAGGTACTCCATGAAAGTTTCCGAAATTCTGAAATTGGGATAGCATACCAAGGTCGGGTCTATACCGTGCAACATTAGTATCTAAACCCCCCGTCAAGGTGATCAATACGCCACTATATTGAATAGCCTAGATACTAAAACTTATCCTTAGTTCATGAATCTAAAGATAATAAATGAGCATAAAATAAAAGCCAACGTAAAATAATAATTCAAATTAAATTCTTAAATCCCAAATCAGAAAAACAATAATTAATCTAGTTTGGGTTCAACCCAATTTGCGATTCTTAAGTACAAGGGAAATTTAGCTCATAATGGAAATAAATGCAAAAGAAATAAAATTAACTGAGTTCATGTTTTACAGAAAGAAAATAAAATATAGAAACCTAATTAGGAGTTTGGATTTGGATTTGGCTATTGATTTGGAGAAGATGAATTCTCCGGCTCTTGGCTTCTTCCTTTTCCTAGCTTCTGACTTTCTCTCTGGCGTTTCTGACTTTGCTAATATGATTTGTATGTAAAAATAAAGTCCAAAAGCCTATTTATACTAAATAATTCGGACTTGGGCTTTTTGAAGTGAATCGATGTTATAATTAATGGCCCAAGTCCACTCTTTAAGTCCAAATCCCGTAACTGGTGTACACCCTCCACTATAACGTCTTTAACTTTCTCAATTTAACTCTGAATTGACTCATTCAACTTTCTAACTCTTCGTAACTCCATAAGGAACGAATCTTCTTTACAACTTAGAGGCTGAATCCACGTTTAAGTAGCTCGAAATCAGCAATTACCATCACCCTTCCAGATTTGCAGCTCTAATTTGTCAATTCTTCGGGATATTATTCTTGCCTTTGACTTCTTTACACGATCTAAGACTTCCATTCTTGGATCCTCTCCTTGCTAGTATTAGAAACCTACAAACTTTATACTAAACAAACCATTTAACGTGCACAAGCTTAATAGATGAAAAATACTAAAATCCAAAGAGAAGAAAATGAAATATATCAAATTAACACTAAAAGTCTATCGAATTAGTCAATTAATCACCCAATCTGATGTCTCCTAAGGGCATATAATTAGAACAAAAGAGGAGATATCACTATCTCGTGTTGATGATACCTCTGCATGGAAAGAAATATTCGATATAGACTAATAATTGGATAGAATGATCATAGGGTTACAAAATTTGTTCTTGTATCCCATGTTTTAAAAGTTTGTAATAAATTTTAGTAGGGATGTGAGGTATATTCTAAAAAAGTATATACATAAAATTGGAATAAAATCAAATGGACAATTGCTTATAAATGTTTGTTTGAGCGAGGTGTTTGATAGCCCAAATAAGAGAAATATATTGAATAATTCAGTTAAAATTGTTGATACTGTAAATTTTTTAGATGATACTAAGTGTGATTATGGTTATTTGGATAAGATAAGCATCGAAGGTGAACATATCTCTTTGAAGGATGTTGATGGAATTCTTGTTGCTTTTCTTAACGTAGTAGAGAAAGGCAACGACCAAGAGCAGCGTGAGGCTCTAATATCCCAAAAAAGATATTAAAGTTAATCTAGCTTCACATGAGAGTAATTGCAGTCTTGGTATATGTATTCTGGTGACAGTTCTTATCTACTAGCTATAAGTGTTTATGTGAGAGAATTCGCACTTTTGAGTAAGGCTAGTGATGTTGGAAATGTGTTTGTGGATGAGTGTGTTGAAAATTGTATTTAAATTGATGAAAAAAAAATGGAATTTGTGCTAATTTGTTTGGAAAATCTGATTAGAAGATTAAATACTATTCTCTTGAGTTACTTGATGATTAAACAACTTAAGAAAGTTATTGAGGATGATTCCAAACTGTGTAAATATTGCTTAGAATGGCAATTCTTTGGGAAATATCCAGCATTTTATATGGCTAGGAGTATGGTATGTATACAATTGAAATGTATGGTATCTTGATATTAAATATACTGATTTGAATGATTTTTCTATACCAAAATCAAGAGTATTGTAACAAAGTATTGGAAGAAGATTGCATATGGGAGGAATAAGAATGTTGTAGAGAAAGTAGAAGCCTAATATAATTTTACAAAAACTTGATAATGAAATTTTTTCTTTGCAGATGAAATTGAAGAAAGTTCTGTTGCAACTTTTGGACAAATGAAGTTCTAAAATATATGAGTAGTGATGTGTGGATTCCTATCTAGATGGATCTTAATAAATAGACTGAGCTATGCTAGAGTTTTGTTGAAGTGTACATTTCTAAAGAACTTACTCACAAGATTATTATTAATTTCGGTGATAATGATTTTCATGAAGTTGATGTATCTTATGATTGGATTCCTTTATAATGTATTACGTATAAAGGAATTGGTCAGAATACTATTAAATTTTAGAAACCTAATCAAGTTTGGAGAGAAAATCAAAAGAATAATGAGACAAAAGAGATGATTGAGTAGAAAAAACATAGTTAGGGGTGTGGATGGTGGTACACTTAGAATATTAAGTGAAAAAGGCTTCTCCTAGTAAGAAAACTGAAAGGAAATTAAATAGTTAAGGCGATACTTTTTCTAATTTGCAGTTGAGTGCTTATCCTATGTCTTTTAGTGCTCTTTATCCTATGTTTATCTTCTTGAGGACCTACTAAATTTGCTGAAACAATCTAGGTGACTTATATCCCATGCGATCCTTTGTGAAAAGCCTCCAAATACCATCTGGCGGGTCCTCAAGAAACGTAAAGTCCTCCTCAATCTTCCCTCCCTTCTTGGCCAACCAATCGGCACAAGTATTAACTTCCCAATATATGCTCCGTACGTGAAAGCCCTTATTTCTATCCAAAAGTATGCGAACTTGCGTGATCCATTGTGCTCCAAGACCCCTACCATTTGTTGCATTATGAACTAGATCAATCAACTCCCTTGAATCCACCTCAATGGTCACATCTTGAAATCCCAATCTTTCTACTTGTTTCAGGCCCTCCCAAAGTGTTATGATTTCTATGATAACCGGAGATACTTGATGCACCTTCATCATGAAGCCACCAAACCAATCCCCGTTACAATCCCTCACAATGCCACCTCCTCCTCCTACCTGTCCTCTACTATTAAAGCTCCCATCTGTATTAAGTTTGACCCCTCCAGTAGGTTTTGACCACCCTACCAAAGACATCGCGGATTTCTTTGACATATTGAGTCCGGGTAAATGTCCCCATGCTCTAGTAATTCCAATAGCTATGTCCCGCGCTTTCCTTACTATCGCAACTTCATTAAGAGAGGCGACTCCGTTAAACACTACCTCATTCCTTTGTTTCCAAATAGTATCCAAGAGCGCGCCAAAGAAAACGCCCCATCAAACTCCGGCGAAAATCATATTACTTGAGATGTTTTTGGCCCACCAACCTTGATCATCTGCTGTCAAATTCGAACTTTCCTCTCGATGGACCTCACTTGCAGAGCTGCGCACCTGCTCATCGCGTTCCACCAGCTGCCGCCTCTGCCCCACCGCCAGATCAGACTCCTCCTCCCCATCAGTAGCCTGTCCATGTAGCTCCGAAATAGAAAAGGTGATGCGATTCACACTAATGTCACCTGGAGTCGGAATCAGCACAGCTCCAAACCTGTTCGCCAAGCCATTTAACGCCAGGGACCTGTCATGTAAATAACCGGAATTAGTTACCAGGCCCAGCCCCCCACCCCAATCAACACTACCCATAACCGAAACATCACATGGGTTAGGAATAGATACCTTCTCCTCACAACCATGCCTTAGTACCTCACGTCTAACAACTGCCCCAATTCCTCTAACCTTTATACATCTTCGAAACAAGTGAATTGCAGACTCCACCTCCAACTCGCATAGCGGACATGTTACCGGCACTTCCATACATCGCCTAACTAGATTCCCGCATGTAGCAATCCTTTCTCGTACCGCTCGCCACAAAAACACCCGAGTCCTTTGTGTAGACTTCAGACCCCTGACTTTCTTCCATATATACGCCATGCTATCATCGAAAGATCTATTTCCCCACCCTACGGACCTTACCGAGAATTCTCCATTAGCTTTCGATGACCATGAAACAAGACATCTAACCAACTCATCCCCACCCAATCGTGTCCCCGCAATTTCTAATAGCTTCGATAAGGGTAGGAAATTATGAAACGCCTCCCAATCCCACGTGCCATCCTCCTTTTTGTAGTCACAAACTCTTTTAGTCAATTGATGTCTCCCTAATTGTTCTTATTTTCGACCCTTGGGAGACATCATTTTTGGTGTTTATTTAATTAATTTGATAGACTTTTGGACTAAATTTGCAATAATCCGGAATTCCCTTTTTATTTCTAGCATTTTTTATTTATTAAACTTTTGCGCGTAACATTGGTATTTTTAGTGTAAAGTTTACAGGTTTTAGATGTTAGCTAGGAGAGGAATCCGAGGAGAAAGTCAAAGATCGTGAATTAGAGTCAAGACTTGAAGATAAATCCCGAAGATATTATTTTTAGAGTTGAAAATCCATTTTCCAGGCCATAGAGTGCTGATTTAGAGGTTTTTAAGCGATGATTTAGCCGCTGACCTTTGAAGAGAAAACATTCCTTATCGAGTTACGGAACTTTAGCAACTGGAATGAGGTCAATCGGAGTCATAACGCATCGGGAAAAGCCGTTTTAGTGAAGGTGTATCAGCAGTTACGGGATTTTGGGCTTAGAAAGTGGGCTTGGACGTTTAATTAGTATTTTATTTTCTGGTCCAAGCCCTAGTACGAATTTATGCTTATAAAAGGAGGTCTGGACTTCTATTTTACACACAATTCACATTCCACAAGATTAAAACACCAGAGAGAAGCAACATAAGGAAGAAAGAAGAAGCTACAAGAGCTGGAGTGGGTCTATAGCTCCGTTCGTAGTCATTCCAATTCCGGAAATTAGGTTCTTTTTATATTTTAATTTTGTAAACAATATGAATTCCATTTCTTTTAATTTAGTTTTTAATTTTAATATGAGCTAAGCTTTTCATAGTGCTTGAGAACAAACAATGGGTGAATCTTAATTTTATGAAATAACGAATGTTGAATTTGGGTTTATATTAAATTAAATTAGATTGGGTTCATTACTCTTTTCGATAATTTGTGATTATTTACTGATTTTAGAGTCGCGAACTAAGAACATGTGTTAGTATCTAAGCTATTCCACATATGTGGCGTGTGGATCATCCTGACGGAGGGTTTAGGTATAGAATTAATTATTCAATCTAGGATAAAAGCTATTGATTCTGACGAACTTAGCTAATTCTAGGGCCAATGAGGTAAAACATTTAAACATCCAACGGTGGATCATATTTACCCTGACGGGACTAGTGACACTTTAGGATTGCCTTATAGTCCACCCTGACGGGGGTATAAGGAATTTAGAATCCCGACCATTGTAATTGACCAATTTAGCCCTTAAACAACATAAGTTAGGAAGTAAGATTAGGAGGAACCTTGCGTTCTCAAGTACTACATCTCATATTGCGTTTTCACTCATTTTACTTGCGTCTTAGTTTTTACTTGCATTTAATTATTTGTCTTTTATTCATTAGCTTTAATCAACAAAACCAAACAAACATTTTATTATCTTTTACTTTCATAAGTGCATCAATCACTATTTGCTAGACATTGTGATCAACCATTCCGTCCTTGGAACGAATCTGATTTATCAGTTATACTACTTGGGGACAACCGTACACTTGCGGTTGTGGTTCGATTAGCATTTGCATTTATTTTTAGAACACACAAAGGACCACCATCAATTCACTAGCCTCGAATATCCCTATCACATATTCAATAAATGGTGTGTCTCCTATCCATACATCACACCAAAAAGCCACCATTTCCCCCTTATTTACCACCCACCTAGAACCCCTTCTGATCACCTCTAACCCCTCCACAATTGCTCGGCACATCCTCGAATCGGTTTGCTTGTTTAAATATTGCATAGGCGGCCCTTTAAAATATTTCTCTCTCATTATCCTCTGCCACAAAGTAGCCTTGTCATGTATTAATTTCCACCCTAACTTGCCCAAGAGGGCTTTGTTCATATCCTCCGCATATCGAAACCCCAATCCACCAGCTTCCTTAGGACTACATACATCCTCTATACAACCCAGTTAATACTCTTCTGTACCTCCGTAGAACCCCAAATGAACTCCCTTCTAATCCGATCGATTTCTTCGCAAACATATCCCGGTAGTCTCTCGACTTGCATGATATACATAGGAGCCGCACTAAGAACTGATTGAGCTAGAGTGACTCTCCCTGCTAACGATAATGTGCTTCCCATCCATTTTGCCAACTTTCCACGAAGGTCATTCACGAATTTCCCAAAAAAGCCCTTCGGACGCGGCCCCGAAAGAATATTAACACCCAAATATTTACCAATCCCATCACTTCTTTGATATCCACTCCTCACCGTGATACTTGAAGCCACACCTTCATCTACATTCTTGGAGAAATAGATTATTGATTTCTCTTTGCTAATCGTTTGTCCCGCCTCCCTACAAAAAATATCAAGGGATTCCTGCAATAAAATGAAACTATCAACAGACGCCTCTGCAAATAAAATCAAATCATCTGCAAAAAATATATGCGAAATAGGAGACCCCCCTGAACAAAGGTATAATGGCTTCCAGGACCCATTTCGAACCAATTCTTGGATGAGCAACGATAGCCTCTCCATACAAATGACAAAGTGATATGGAGAAACGGGGTCTCCTTGCCGAATCCCTCTCTTAGGCTTAATTGGATCAAGTGGTGCGCCTCTCCATAAGACACTAAGTTCATTATCCTCCATTCCTGAGATGATAACTGACACCCACATAGGCGGTACCCCAAGAAGCTCCAAGGATTCCCGAATGAAATCCCACCTTAACTTATCATACGCTTTGGCTAGGTCCACTTTAATTGCCATATACCCTCTCTTTCCCTTTGCATGGCGCATCACAAAATCCACCTCGCTCACGAGAACTACATTATCAATGGTCGATCTATTCGGTAAGAAACTTCTTTGGTAAGGTCCAATGTTTTTAGCTAGAAGGGGCCGCAACCTATTAACCAAGACTTTCATACAAATCTTGTAGCACACGTTAATCAAACTGATGGGTCGAAACTGCGTGATAAACTCCGGACTTCCTAACTACGGAATTAAATGGATTAGAGTACCTAACACCTCCTTAGGGAATCTTCCCACCACCAACGCATCTCTAATCATATCTGGTCCCACTATATCCCAACAACGCTGATAAAAACCTGCTGTAAATCCATCCGGACCCGGCGCTTTATGAGGTGCCATTTGAAAAACTGCTAGACGAACCTCTTCATCAAGGACCACTCCACTCAACCCCTCAATATCACAAGCCGCAAGCCTTAACGGATGTGGGAGTCCCCCCAAGGAGGAGGGACAATCTTCATGCGCAAAAAGACCCTCGAAGAAACCTCTAACCCAACACTTTTCTACTTCCATATCCACTATCCACTCCTGATTATCGTCCCGAATGCGCAACTTTTTTTATTTTCTTCTTCTTAACCTGTGCAGCACAATGGTAATATCTTGTATTACGCTCCCCCGAATTAACCCATTTAGTGTGCGCTCTTTGAAACCAAAAGACTTCCTCCTGCTCAAGTAGACTTTCAAACTCCCCTACCAACCTCGCCTCTAACCTTACCAACAAGGAATTATAAGAATCCTGAACCGCCTTCTGAATACCCTCAATCCGTGCTACTAACCGTCGCTTCTTACGAAAAATATCCCCAAAAAAATCAGACTTCCATATCTCTAGTTCCTGTCTCAAGATCGTGATGTTATCACTAAGACTCCTCCCTACCACTAGCCATTTTTTCTCCACCAAATCTCTAAAACCCTCATGAAAACACCAGGCAGATTCAAAACGAAAGCGCTTCAAACTAGGGGGCCTTACCAAGGGTGAAATCAAATCTACTAATATAGGCGCATGATCAGAGTGCACTCGGGGAAGATGTAGAACTTTAGAGTCTCTAAATGTTTCAAACCACAAGCGATTACCATAATCTCTATCCAGGCGCTTGAGAATACGAACCCCGGACCTCCACGAATCACACCACGTAAATCTAGGTCCCACGAATCCCATATCTTCAAGACCACACTGATCCCTCCACCTCTTGAATTTTACCATCGTCCGATTCATGCCCCTCCACACCACCAACCTGGTCATCTGGTACTCCTATTTGGTTAAAATCTCCTACTACTAGCCATGGCTCGAAAATATGTGTTGACGTTACTTCCAATGAGTCCCATAGAGCTTCACGAATCCAACTCTTCGGACTCGCGTAATCTGCGGATAACAACCAGGAAACCCATGAATCACGAGAAACTCTCAAATTGATTACCTGATTACTAGCCGATAACAACTGAATGGATACAGAATTTTGATTCGAAAGAACCCATATCCCTCCAGCGAACCCAACCGCATCTACTCGAATAGAATTCTCCATCCGAAGAGATTTTATTATATTAGTTGCCTCCGCTTCGGACGCTTTAGTTTCTACCAGAATCGCAATTATGGGTTTGTGTCTATCCACAAGGTCCCGAAAGGCTCGCCTAAATCCGTCGCTATTAGCACCCCTACAATTCCAAAATAAAATGTTAACTGGATAGTTAGTCGTAGACCAACTTCCCTTATTTATTCCGTTAGTTGTATTATTCATAAGAGCTTATAGAATAAGTCAAAACAATTAAAACAAAAACAATAATAAAAATCTAACAAAAGTAAAAACTAGCAAAATAGAAAGACTCCCCTAGAAATCCAGGGATTCCATTTGTTGTAAAGGACCACTAAAGCTCATGTCTGTAACCTCCTTTTGCAGCTGCTGAGCTCGGAGGTCCCTGCTGTCGGAAGGCACGCCATTCGTCTCGCTGCAACTCGCCGAAAAAGCCGGCGAAAACTGCAGCTGTACCTGCTCGGTCCCTGGATGAACCGCTGGTTGCAGGTTCTCGGCTGAAGTGGCTGACTCGCGAACCGCGCTAGGACTCTTGTCCCCTGTCTCGTCCAGCATTATTACATCCCCTCTGTCTTCTTGTATACCTGCTAAATTATCCAAATTCCCTGTGACTGAAAGCTATCTCTAGCCCCTGAACTTGCGGAAATTGCAAGAAAGTCCCTGGGTATTTCAACTTCTTCTACTTGTGTAATATCAATAATCACCGTATCACTTCCGCACTTATTCTCCGGATCATTAACTTCCCTATCTACGCTACGCACCCTCTGTTGTTCCAAATTAAGCTCCACCTTATCAGCCCCACTTTGAGATTTATCCCCCGTTTTCGAACCCTTCTTCTCTTTACGATTCAAGCTAGGACCACACAATTCCCCGTCTAAAACTCTTTGCTTCTCCTTATCGAAAAAACCACCCGCTAGCGCATTCGATGTAACCTCAATTACCCCATGCTTCACCTCTTTTGCTACTGGAGCTGGATGTCTTTCTGTTATTCGTCCCACAATAACCTCCTCTTCCCTACTCTTAACACCACTACCACCAGGCTCTCCATTTCCCAAAGAAGCTAGGACCTCATATCTCGACCCAATCGTACGATCACTAGGAATTCCACTTTTCTTTCTATTAGGTGTCGCAGCTAGCCTTTTGCTACCCCCATTATTCCCTTTCTGATTAGGTTTCTGAGTTAATCCACCCCCATTATTACGCGGCCTACCTCTAGTCCGATCTACCGTCATCCATTCCCCATAAACTGGCGCCCCCTTATCAACCCCATTCTCCGTTTCTCTAACTGGTACGTCCAAGTTCCCACTCTCTTTTCCATTCTTACCAGTCTCCGTTCGCACCCCACACTCATCCTTGACATGGCCGAATTTGCCACACGTAAAACAGATGCGATGAAGGCCCTCATATTCCACTTTCTGAAGATTATTTTGGATTCGTATAATCAGTACAAGCGGTTTATCAAGCTCAACTTCCACCGCAATTCGTGCGAAATTCCCTCGAGCCCTTGACTTTGTAAACGGATCAACTCGAACCATTTTCCCAATTAATTTCCCTATAGCTATTAAAATTTCTTCTGTGTAATTCATTAGTGGCAACCAAGGTAATCTTACCCAAACTGTAGTCTTAAGGACTGGGGCGTCCTGCGGCATAAAATATGGGTCCCAAGGCCTCACGATTAGATATCGGTCAAGTATCATCCACGGGCCCTGATCCAAGCATTATCAATATAACTTGTCTTAAACTAGAGTTTCTCTTCTTCACCCAATGTAACATTCTCTTTTCGCACAAGACACGTGATCATAGCTGGAAATTTAACATTATAAACTAATTTAGGAGAGACCGAAAATCGTATCACCTCCTCATAGATCAACTGTGCCACATCAACTTCTTCTCCTCTCAAAATACAATCCAATAGTAGCGCGTTCTTCATAGTCACATCCAAAGTTCATGTGTTTCCAAAGACATTAGGAATAAGGAAATTGTGCCAAATTCTCGCATCTGCTTGAAGATATTTGTAAGGCCAAGGTGCCTTCAATTCTCCCTTATGTGATTTCACTTTCTCTTTGTCTAATACATGCTCAAAAAGCACTTCCTCATCAAAGATTTTTCGTTTAGCAACCGATTCTTCAAATTTGCAAGGACCTTTTAGTTTCTTAAACTTGAAGTGGTTCCTAATCTCCTCAACTGTGAAAGGAACTAGCTTTCCTCTAATCGGAACACAACCTTTACTATCTCGGCTAAAGAGGCCTAAATAGAATTCCAAAACTAATTTATGACATAATTCAGAACGTCTTACCATGAACGTAGACCAACCCAATTTCTCACCAAGCTCTAAGAATCTCGCGTATTCTCCTGTACCAATTTCCTCCTTGAATTATTTCTCATAAGCAAAAGGTAGTTATTTCAATTGTATCTCTGCAGAAGCTTTTAAAGCTACTGCTTTGTCTTGTGGAAGCTGTGTTTTCTCCTTTGCATAAAAGTAAAGCTTTTTACCATGACGATCGAACAAAGGTATTGCAGCATCTTCAACTTTGTCTTTTCCTTTTGATTGAGAACTAGAACCCTTGTTACTTGATTTCTTCTTGGTTACCTCCAATCCCTTGTTACTCTTCTTCACCCCCCTCTTGCTAGCTAAGATTGTTGTTCTATTAGTCATCTTCAATTAACCCCCAACTCAAAGCTTTAGCAACCCTTGAAATTTAAACTCTTGAATTAATGGTTGAACAAGCTTGATTTGGTTTAGGAAATATGAATTGATGATGAATCTCTATGTGGGTGAGGTGGATTTTTAATGGGTTGGCTTGGATTTATGAAATTGTAGGATGAATTTGTTAAATTTGAGCTCTTTGATTCTTCAATTGGAAGGATTTGGTGAAGATTGGGTGTTTGATTCTCTCTTGTAATGATGTGGAGAGAAGGTTTGATGTGTTTTTCTTGATGATTAAGTAGTGTTTTGGTGATTGGTGAAGGTTTTGATGATTTTCAATGGAGTTAGGAGAGTTTTGGAGAAGAGAAAGAGGGTCGAGGTTTAGTAAATTCGGAATAATGGCTTTAATACCTCTTTTATAAGCTCAAACCCGTTTTTCTCTTTTTCCAGCGGCGCTGACCGGTATACCGGGCGTATCTTCCGGTATACCGGAACATCTGTAGCTCCAAAATTTTTCGTCCGTCAAAATACACGTGGCACCCACCCCGTGGTACGGGTTTTCGCTCCTGTGGTGCCTTCCGGTATACCGCCCCTATCAGCTCAAAAAAAAATTCGCCTCGGCATGGACCACGTGGCAGCCACCCCGTGGTACGGGTTTTTTCCTCTGTGGTACTCTCCGGTATACCGGGGTTGAGGTCCGGTATACCGCCCATCTGAACAGATTTTTCCGAAAATTTTATTTCTCCTCCCGAACTCGATTTTTCCAATTCCTACACACCAAGAACACTAATACCTTTCTCAAATATGCATTATCAGCTAAAAAAAACTAAACTAAACATAAACTAATAAACGTAAAAGACATGAAAGCATAAAAAACTACGGGTTGTCTCCCGTACAGCACTTTTGTTTAACGTCTTTCAAAGTTAGACGTGTTACCTCTGTCAAGATTTGCGAATATGGCCTCCCCAACAACGAGTAAGGCTATGAACGTCAACTAATCTGCGCTTGACCCCAGTTTTGGGGCGAATCTCTATCACTTTGGCTGAAACCACCTTAGTGACGATGAATGGTCCCATCCACGAGTCTTTGAAACTTCTTGGCCTATTCTCGCGTTTGTGAGCTTTCCATAAGACTTCATGGCCAACCCCAAACTCAATGTTTGGCTTAGTATCCACAGGCTTTAAGTAGATCTTCTCAGGAGGGACTTTGTGATGTGAAAGGCTGTGGATGATCGGCACTGTGGGATCTAACTTCCTTGGTTTTTTACCCAAGACATAGAAGGTCTCGGATACATTCTTTGCATGAAGGGTGATGGTCCCTTCTTGGAAGTTGATCACACTTTGACTTGTGGCCATGAAAGGCCGTCCAAGTATGATTGGAACCTGCTTATTTGCATCAAACTCAAGAATAACAAAGTTAGTAGGGATGGCGATATTACCTGCTCGGACTAAGACGTCCTCCACTGTTCCCCATGTCCTTTTAACTGAGTTGTCAGCAAACTGCAGCTTCACTGGAGTTTTCTCTGATTTTTGAAGTCCAAGTCTCTTGAACACGGACTTAGGCATAAGATTCACACCAGAACCCACATCGTACATCACTTTCACTTTGAGCATACCATGTAATTGAATAGGAAGGTTGAAACTTCCCGGATCTTTAAGCTTTGTTGGTAGCTCTCTTTCACTTCTTCTTGAGACCCTCAGGTTCTCTCTCTCGGGATCTCTACACTCGCCTCTTTCTCAGGAATAACTTGTGTGTAAACTTGTTGCGGTGTAAGTCCTCTCTTCGCAATCTCAAGCATTTGGGCGTTGATATTTTCAGGTTGGTATGCCTCTACAAATGTCTTGAGCACAGTGTCATCTTTAGGGATTGTATCAGGAATAGTTGATGACACTGGTTGAACAATAGGTGGCGATTCCACCTTCTCTTCTTCTTTCTCTTCATGCACAGCAGGTGCAACTTCATCTTCTTTCTCTTTTGAGGCTTCTTCCTCTTTCTCTTTAGCCAACTCAGCTGCATAATCTACTACCGATCGAATCTCCTCTTGCATCTTCCTCAGTAGCTCTATAAATTCAGCTTTCTCTTGATCGTCCTCCACATAAACTTCAGAATAGTCAGATTCCTCGGGGCTAGACTTGGTTGGTTCTTCTTCAGTACTTGGAACTTCCACGGCACTAATGGCAGCATGTGGTGCTTCCTCTTTTGCTTCTTCAATTTCAAGGCAAATAGCCTTGCAAGCTTCGAACCCAACATTGTTTTCACCTCCTTCGATTGCCTTTACTTCCTGTTGTTCTACAAAACTTGTTAAAACTTTGTTCATCTGTTCTACTTGAGTACGTATTATCTGAAGTACGGCATCGTGTCCTCTGATCTTCTCTGCTTGAGAGTTCATATCCGTGGTTAAACGGTCTAGAGTTTGTTGATCCACAGATCCTTCTTGAGGGTACTGAGGTAATGCTTTTTGATCTAAAGAATCGGTATAGGCATCTTGATCAGGTTGTTGTGGGGGAGCAGGTCTATTCTGATTTTGGTACTGACTTCTCTGTTGGAAAGAGTTGTTCTGGGGACGCTGTTGATAATGACCAGGATTAGCGGCCCGTTGTGGATTTGAATACTGCATACCCGGATGGTTTCGGTTACCCCATTGATAACCTCCGCGATTGGATATAAAGTAAACAGATTGCGGATTTGATTCGCACTCTTCTCATGTATGATCGTTAACACCATATTGTTGACAACCTTGTGCTTCTTGTACTACTTTAGTTGTGGCTACATTTTTCTCCATTGCTATCCTTAGCTCTTTGATTTGATTTTCTAAAGCGGATGTTTGAGCTGAGTTTGCAGTTTCTGCATCTAAACGAAGCGTTCCTTGCGTCTTGGCTATAGAAGCTCGCGTTGAGGGCCAACTTCTTTCTTGTTCCATAATATTCTCTAAAACCTCGGAAGCTTCATTGTGATTCATGGACACAAAATTACCCTTTCCAATGTTATCCACCTTTTCTCTACCTTTATCATTAAGACCTTCATAGAATATCGCAAGTTGTAGAGCAGGTGTATAACCATGGAGCGGACATCTAGCAAATTTTTGTTGAAACCTTGTCCATGCTTCTCCCACTGTTTCTCCATCTTCTTGAGAAAATCTTGCAAGCTCGGCTTGATCTTTAAGTCTCATGCTCTTCGGATAGAATCGGTTAAAGAACGCGGCTTGAAGTTCTCTCCAAGAGTGAATGGTTCCATGTGGTTGTCTTTCTAGCCAATCGCTAGCTCTTCCGGTCAAAAAAAAACAAAAACATATGACAATACAGTTGCTCGCGTGTAATGCCAGGAGTAATGTAGGCATCACAAATCTGCATGAACTTCTTAATCGATTTTACCGGATCTTATATAGTTGTACCAGTATAGAGTCCAAAACTTTGAAATTGACTGAGCATACCCGGATCGGGTCTAAATTTGATATTCGGAATCTCAGGAGGGCGGTAACCGATGGGTTGAACATGGAATGGTACATTAAGGCCAGGTAGGTCTTGTTCAACCCGGTTTTGTTAATTATTAAGATTATTCTGCCCATTACCTCCTCCTGCTGGTAATTGTTGACCTTCTTGTCCACCGAGTGGTGGATCTTGAACACCAAGAGGAGGATCTTGTTGACCCCCTCCAAGTGGTGCACCGAGTGGTGGATATTGGGCTGCCATTAATCTTCATAAGGCTCTTTCCTCACGAACTCGTTTGTTGTAAGGTCTGAAGCTCCTCTCAGGCTCCGATAAGGGAGGCCAAGAATTAAACACTGTGAAACCTGAAAAAGACTAAAGCAAACCACAAGCGTAAATCTGGAAAAATAAAAACTAATTAAAAACTACTACTCGAAATAGATAACCCACACGCTAACGAGACACAAGTCCCCGGCAGCGGCGCCAAAAACTTGGTGGTGCCTAGGGTGTGATAAAATTAATACAAAATAAGACCAAGAAACTACGCACTCTCACCCTAGACAGGCACAGTACTGCAAGTATTACAGGACGTATGCAAGCTTTAATGATAAATAGAGTTCGTTCTCAGGGACTTAAGTGTGTTAATCGCGTGAGTAGAAATTACGAGTAAAAGTAAATAATTAGAGAACAGAAAAGTAAAGGGAATAGATTTCGATATTAAGCAATTAAAACTAAGAAAATAAAGACAATAAAATAAAATACGAAGAATATGAGATGAGAAGTATAGCTCAGGTTTTGCTAGTATGCACTAATCCTTCTAATTCTATCTATAAATCTAGTTAATAAGGGAGAATATTAGCTCTTGGTATACTTAGTCAGGATTCTAAATTCCACTACCTTAGACCTTGAGAGCGACTAAGGGGGCTACGGCACAACCAAGACGAGGACTCAAATAGGGTTATCAAACGCCACTAAGGCCCTATCCAGCACACTACAATCAATTGGTGATATGGTGATTAAAACAAACCCTAATGACTATCTAGTTAGAAGCATGTTTTGTCAGAACTACTATCGACACTAGACATTATGTGGTGGTTCAATAGTTAAACACCCTGTCAAGGAGACCATCTAACTACTATTAAAACAATCATAAAGTGATCAGTTCTAGGAAAGACATTAAATCAAAACACATAAACAAATATTAAGTAAGTAGCTAATATCAAATTAAAACATATAATTCCCAAAGAAACTTAGATAGAAGAATTAGAATTCATAGATTATACATCATGCAAAACCCAAGCTATGGGGAGTTTAGTTCATACCTGAAGGAAATAAACTAAAAGAAATTACAAAAGACATCATCTTGCTCTCTACAATAAACTGGAAGTATAAAACCTTAAGAACTAATTACTATGAGGCAAGGATTGTTTACAAGTGATATAAGGGTGTATTTATAGGTGTTTATAAGACCTAATTCGTTTTCTTGAGGAAGAGTTAAGATATTGGACTTCTAGCCCAACTCAAATTCGTATGGAAATAAAGATAAACACTGCTGGACCGTTTTGAGCATATATTCTTCGTTATTGGTCGGTTTTTGCTCCATAAGATACCAAAAGAATCGCAACAGAATTATCTTGACCATGTAGAAGGAAATTACCAAAATCGGCCTATTTCTTAGGTAAAAACCCACATCTTTGGACGTGTATGCAGAATCCCAGATTTAGGCAGCTTTTCCTTTTCCATCTTTTTAGCTTTTGTTTCCTTATCTCCAATTACCATGCAAATCTCTTTCCATAAGTTGTTGTCTTTGACTTGGACTCTAATTAAGCTCCATAATTATCTTTAAAGATACACACTAAATAAACAATTAAACCCAATATGCTCTAAGAATATTATTTCTACAAATCAAGACTCAAAATAGGAATGTGCACTAAAACTCAAGAAAATCGACATTATTGACTTCTAAATCACTTAAAATGATGTCTCATCCTAACATTAATCTATCACAAATGAGGAGACATCAGCCCCCCATTTAACACCCTTTCATAATCCTCAGAACTACTGAACTGAGCCATAAAATACCCGAAACCTACTTCAACTAGGTCCATATGCGCTTTGGGGGACCAAATTTGCATTAGATTATTCAACAAATACCTAAAACCAACATTATATCCGAGTAATCTTAAGATAAGAGTGTTTTTCCATACCTTACACCCTTGCTTCTTTGGTTCTGCTGTTCGGATTAGCTGGGGATAAGTATTATCAGTTAATGGAATATCGTCCTCCATTATGAACTCCTCAAGCCCTACTGATTAATCAGTGGACCCGGTGTTATTCCCTCGTCCACCCACGTTGTTAGAACTACCTCCCTGTCCAATTCCAACACCTGTTCCATATCGAAAAGTATCTAAAAAAGATAGCGCATTACCTCGAGTTACCTCCTCCGCAATGGCGCGCTTCATGGGCGGAGCATCATCAGTTTTCTCCTCCGATGGATCAGTACCTGCAGCAATTATGGAGTTAACAACAATAGGTGAAGACGGGGTCATACCTGTGGTCAGGATTGCGCGCTCCTCGGAGGGAATTGATGGCAACACCTCCTCCGAACATGGATGATCATTATGTTCTGCCATTTGAGCATCGTCACTCTCCAAATCAGGGAGGAAGGCAGGATTCTCAATTATTTTAGCTGTTAAAAGAGTTGTTCCCCCTTTCTTAGAGCCCGGACTAAGATCAAATGCTGCACTATTTTGCGTTAATTCTTGTAAGTTGTCGTCCCCCTTTTCCAATCTTACATTCAATGTCGGTGACAACTCATCCCTGTCGATGAAGTCTAAAGCACGTTTGAGTTTACGTTGCGCTGCATTGTCCACCTCTCCGGCAACAACTAACGCTCGCGAAGAAGCTTCGACCTGCTCAGCCTCACCAAACATTTTGAGGCGTTTCGAAGATAATCTTTTAACAGAATTAGCCTTGCCCTTTGCAGTGATGATTTTACTGGACGGTGTGGAAGGAAGCGATGCCGATGAGATATGGCGGCGTGTTTTGTTTCCGGTAGAAGAGTCCGGTGGTTGTGGTGGCGGAATCCGCCCCCTCCCCTCTATCACTTGACCGTTACTACCACCCAAGAAGGAAGGCAGGTTTGGCGAAGGAAAGAAATCAGATTCAAAAGGAAATAAAACCAAAGAAAAGGCGCGAATAATGGGTCAGAGCCACCACTAAAACTAGAGAGCTAATAGAGAGCGTTTATTGCATAATAAGTTGGGAAAGACATTGTGGATTTGTTTAATGATGTATTAGCGTAGTAATTTCACGATCTTTATGGTTTTTAATAAAATAAAAATATTGTCACATACTAATATAATAAGGCAGGATTAAATTGTGCATTGCATATTTTTTTTTGGGGTGGGGGTAGGGGTGGGGGTGGGGGAGGAGGAAGTATCACTGCATTGTTTAGAAATCCAAAACACAATTAATAAGATAACTTGATATCCACTTAATGGTGCTAAAAAATCCCTAGCCACAAGCTAGTCCACCACCACGATGATGACAATAATGACAATGATTAACTTAAAATAATTACAACTTGTATTCTACTAAGTTGTGGAGTTCACTAAAAATACACTAAGTAGTGAGTGTTAATCGGCTATGAATGAGATTACGAACAAGAAAGTTTATCTCATACGACACAAACTGCATACTAGAAGATTTTTCCCGACTACGACATATATCGCTTATTAACAACTGCATGTATAGAAGATTTGTCCCATTAACAACTAAGCGATGCTTGCATCGCTACTACATCTTTTTTATCATCGTCGTCAAGTATTGATGATCATGCTGCAGGAGCATAATCATAACCACCATCATCGTCGTCATTATCAGGCTCTCTACAGGCAGCGACCGTTTGGGGATAACTGTATCCATTATCACCATCATCATCTCCTTCATCACACCGTAAATTATTGGAAATTAGAGACATTATTTGGACTGAAAACTTGAGAGTTAAAGAACGATTTCGGGGTTAAAAAAGGCTATGAGAGCGCTTAGTGTTAGTGCTGTTTTAGGCTTTTAGCAACTAAGCATATATATGCTTGCATAAAGGTAGGGAAGCTGTTGAGCTTAGTATGGCATAGGGTTGGCACGTGAAGAGTGTGGAATGTGGGTGAAAGGTGAGCTG
The DNA here is from genome assembly GCA_029959085.1 of Nemophila menziesii. Lineage (NCBI taxonomy): Eukaryota > Viridiplantae > Streptophyta > Magnoliopsida > Boraginales > Hydrophyllaceae > Nemophila > Nemophila menziesii. Next base: position 17,823,567 of record JARWIR010000010.1, on the reverse strand, counting down.
ATTGTATGTGGCTCCATGTGCTCGTATTTCTTAGAGGAGCTACTTCACAATTCACATGACATGTCAACAACGCAGATTCAGAGATATTGATTATTTACATAAAAGGATGAAGGCATATATCCTTTGGATGCGTAGTTGGATCACAACTCATAAGATCACTACAATGTTCAGGGTATTTTTGTGTGAATGAAAGTTATAATGGAGTATTACTTACTATATTCCGGAATAACTGATTTTTTTAGAGTTTGTTTATATAATAAAAAGATAAAGGAAAATATATTAATTTTAAAACGATAGAATAGGGAAAAACTTATTTATTTAAATTGAAATTTTAAATTTGATATATATTGTAAAATGATTTGTTTTTATTAAAAAAAAATTATTAGTACCTCAATTTTTTATAGTTTTTCTAAGAATCCTTAAAAGAAAGAAAAACTTTATTATAAAGTACCAACATATTTCTATATATTATAGGAAAGGAAAAATTTAATGATTAGATGTTACTAAGAGATTTAAAATAAGAAATAGATCATTTATTTTATATTGGAATTCGAAAAATGACATATATTGTGAAATAAATTTTTCTAGCTAAAATGTTTTTTTCTTTTATATATATGAATGTTCGGACTAGTTTTGTGTTTAGCGAAAATATCTATTATTATAAAATGGAGATTAGTATAATGGAATTGAGATATCATCTAAAAATGGACAAAATTCCAAGGATACCATCCACACATATAATGTAAAATTGTAATTATTAATTTTATTTAAAAAAAAAAAAATTTCAAGATTTTACCTTTTACAATATATTATAGATGGTGAGTAAGAAAATCATAACAGTTTGTATTATATATATTTATTAATTATCCTATTTTGATATTTTAATATTAAATTAAATCAATTTTGATCATTTTTATATTAAGAATTTCTATATTTTTTTGAGAAGAATTTTAATATTTTTGTTAAATGACAAGTTAAATAAAATATATTTTATTAATATAAAATTTAATTTTATGTCACAATTAATTTTATTTATATAACAATAATTATTAATATTATTATATATGATATATTATTCATAATATAATATATTGTTTTTTTATAATTTCATTTTAAACTTTCAATTCCGACCATCAACACCTTCACTGCCATCTCCAACAAGGTTATTAGAATTCTTAATAAATTTTGAATTTTGAATTTTATTTTTACGATTTTAACTCGTTAAAGTTATATTCATTGCTGTTTCTGGGGATTTTTTATCGATTCAAGTCGGTTGGATCAGATTTTTAATTCCACATAAACCATATTCACCCCTCTACTATTTCTTAGAAAACACCTTCGACATGACGTCACCAAAAAAAGGACATATACTACTTGAATCCACGCTTTAACTCGAAACTATGTCATCAAATTACAAAAATACATACACTACTTTAATCACACTATAACTTGGCACGACGTTACACAAGAATATAATCACAAACACTATCTAAATCTCGTTTTCAGATGAGGTATCACCGAAGAACAAAATCACAAACACTACTTGGATCCACATTGTAACTCGACATAACGTCGTATGAGAATAAAGACCTTGAGAGAGCCACCATTATTTATTATGAGAAATATCAAGCATGACTGTTGTTGTGAGAGAGGGACGTCTTTTGTGTCTTGAGAAAATAGTTAGAATGAGGTGCTCAATTAAAGTAAGAGTTAAAAGTCATGTTATATGGGATAACATAGACATTTGACTTATTTTTTACACATAGAGTGTCTTAAGTCTACATCGTACATTAACGGATTACGTTTGTTTTATTGTAGTTATTGGATAATAACTTTAGTGGTGGATGTAAAAAGTTGATTGTATATAAATAGACTCCTAAGACACTATTTCCAATTTTTAATAGGTATAGGTGGATAATAAAACATAAAACTAACATATATTTGTAACCTTAAAATATCAAAGTATCCTTGGTTTCTTTTAATCCAAGTGGTATGATATGTCAAAGAGAGGCTATGCAAATTCTATTAGTATCTTTTTGTTAGTTTTAATATTAGGGAAAAGCTCTACGATAGTTGGAATCAACACATTAATATTGATTTATAAAGTTAATTATGTCATAATCTTATGGGAGAAGTGGGAAAGCTATTCATGAATTGAATAGTCCTATATTGGAAGATGAAAAAAATCCATCGGAAACACTTTATTTTGAAATAGTTATATTTCTCAAATTCTCCTTCCTATTAGGAGATGTGGAAAAACTATTTATTGAGTAAAAAGTCTCACGTCGGAAATAGAGAAGAGAGTAAGTAAGTGCATACCTCTCTATACATTCCAAAAGGAACAAAGCCTATAAAAGCTAAAAGAGAATAAGCAAATCCCCACATGGGCACAGCTACTACCACTAGCCCGGCCTGGCCTGACGACGACGGCGTGGGGGATTTAGTGAGTTTGGGGAGTCAAAAAATGAAATGAAATAACTTGTGAAGTGAGACTAGTGTTTCATGGCTGGTACGTATAGTGGTCGTTGTCACGTCATAACCTTCCAGACAGAAGACAAAACATTCATAAATTAAAGATGCATATTAAACTCATATATTCTACAATCAAGGTTGGGGGTTGGTCAAAATGGGAATGAACCAAAAGCTAGCAAAGAGTCCAGGTTCATGATGTCATATGAAAAGGTGTAACTTGTAAAACATCAACATCCTTAAATTATATTTATTGGGATGATTCTGGAAGGTCTTCTCCTCACATATATATAGAGGCCTCTCCCATTTGCAAAAGTACAAAACTTAGAATTCAGAAAAGACTACTCTCTACTCTTTTCTCATAAAATTTTATGATATTACTAGACTAGAGTAGAACCTCTATTAGAGATACAGGCACGACCGGAATATCTTTCTAACGCAATTGTAAATACTGTGTAATTTTTTGTGTAAGATTTGTTTTTCCAATTAATTGTAATAATGCAATGTTACTCTTAATTCAAAATTATTTCTTTTTCTTTTTGGAAATCCATTTCTTTCACTTTTAAAACTAGTGATTATATTTTATTCCAATAATTTTAAAAAATATTCGTTTTATATCACTACTTTTTTTTTGAAATTGCTTTTTCTATCTCGGCAGTCGCTTCATCATTGAACGCAAAGGCCTTTCCCAACGTGAATAAGTTGGATCCCTTTAATGGTTCCAACTACAAGATTTAGGCACACAAGATCTTGATCTGTCTTGAACAGTAGGAACTAGACTTTTCTATGGCCTATAGTTGAAGATCCCCCCTAAGGATGGAAAATGGAGTTCCTACTGAAGAAGAATAGGATAGATATATTTACCTTGAAGCACAGTTTAAAAAAAGCAAGCATAGTGGTTCAGGATGGATGTTGAACAATGTCTCAAATCCCATCTTTGATCTCCTTTCCAAAGAGAGGTCGGCAAAGATCATATGGGAAACTCTTGAGAAAAAATATGGGGTTGATGATTCTAGTAAAAATAAATATATCACCGGTAATTGGTATAACTATAAACTCGCTGATCAGAAACCTATGAATGAACAACTTCATGTGTATGTGCGGAGGTAATCGCCGAAGATATTAAGATGTGTGAACTTTTTCAAGCCAATATTCTACTTGATAAATTCTCGCCCATCTTGGAGTGAATACGGTAAATATCTTAAACACAAAAGAAGGAAATGACTCTCCAAGAACTCATTAGCCACATGCAAGTTGAAGAAGCCAATCGACTCAAGGATAAGTCTCTCACTTTCCCTCCTCATTCCTCAAAGTCTAACCTTCGTGAAATTTCTAGTCAAGATAGCAAAGATAGGTTCAAAGGGAAAGGAAAACAAAAAGGCTTGAACAAATCCAAATATGGGGGAAACGTAAACAGTGACAACTCCAACAAACAAGGCGGAGGATTCAAAACTTTTGGTAAGATATATAAACTTAAGGGCGGTTGCTATTGATGTGGAAAGAAGGACACAAATATTTCGAGTGTACACATAGAACTAGCCCTGGTCCAAAAGCTGTCGCATATTATACGAGACCTAAGAAATCATCGCAGCAGTAATGGTTGAGGTGTACTTGGTGGAGAACAAAAGAGAGTGGATCCTTGACACTAGAGCTTCCCAACACTTCTACATAAAAAAATACCTCTTCAAAAAGTTCAAGGAAGTAACTGATGTTGAATGCGTGTACTTGAGTGACTCATCCACTACTATGATTATCGGTAAAGGACAAGTTTACCTCAAACTCACTTCTGGTAAGACTGTAGAGTTAAACTATGTTCTCTTCGTCCCCTCGCTCCGCAGGGACTTGGTTTCCAAAGTTTTTCTTAATTAAACTGGGACCTAAACTAGTTTTGGAGGGGGGTAATAATTATTACTAAAAATGATGAGTTTGTGGGGAAAGAGTATTTAAATAATGGTTTGTTTGTTTTAAACACTGAAACCCTTAATGAGAATGCTTCTAATTCTGCTTATACCATTGAATCTTTAGATACATGGCATGGTAGATTAGGCAATTTAAACGTCTCTTCTTTTAAAAGGCTAAAATATCTTGGACTAGTAACCCTTCACAACGTTGATGACTTTGTAAAAAAGGTCAAATATATGTAGAGTCCAAACTCGCGATAAAACCTTTTAAAACAGTAATTACGAGAAAGAGTAAACTACTAGAATTAGTGCATTCAGACTTAGCTGGTCACCGACAATATAGGAGGAAAACTATAATATATAACCTTGGTAGATGACTAGTCTAGGTTCAAAGGAGTATATCTCCTAAAAACTAAAGATGAGGCTTAACATTCTTTTTAAAAATATAAGACCGAGGTTGAAAACCAACTAGATTGCAAAATTAAAAGACTTAGGTCTGATAGGGGCGGCGAATATAGTTCTAATTTCCTTAAAGAGATTTATGAAACTAACAAAATTATCCACAAAGTTAGTGCACCTTACACACCCCAACAATAGCTGAAAGAAAGAATATGTCTCTTAAAGAGACTATAAATGCTAGATTAATTAGTTCAGGTCTACCAACCAACATGTGGTGTGGGTGGAGCTGTCTTGTTGGCTTGTTATGTTCTTGATAGGGTAGCAATAAGTTATGGAAAGTTTTTCCACCAAACCTGAAATTTTTAAAAGTGTTGGGGTGTTTGGCCAAAGTAAGACTACCCAATTTTAAAACGGTCACCGTTGGACCTAAGACCATAGACTCGGTATTCATAGGATATTCTCAAGATAGTGTTGCATATAGCTTCTAGTCTTTAGATGATTAGTCTATTTGTGAATCTAGAGATACTGAGTTTTTCAAACACATCTTTACTTTGAAAACTATGAATTCTGATAATTCTTCCATACTAGTTGATAACTTACCTGCTAATGTTGATACGCCTATATGTGATGTTTCCCCTGAACCCTCCACTTCTATAGAGCCTGGTCGTATTCCCGAGGAAGAACCTAGGAGAAGTAAGATGCTTAGAATTGAGTCAAATTTTGGACCCGATTTTATCACAACCTTCATGATTGAAAGTTTTCACACTGACTTAATAATCAAATATATAGTCACATGCCTCCTAATGGAGGAAGACCCAAAATATTTTAACGATGCTTTGAAATTTATAGATGCTAATTTTTTAAAATAGACCATCAATAATGAACTTGAGCATGTCTAAAGCAACCATACATGGGAATTAACCGACTTACCTAGGGGTAGCAAACCTATCAATAGAAAATTGATATTTAGATGAAGTTGAGACCTCATGGTTCAATAGAAAAATTCAAAGCTAGGCTTTTTATTAAGGGATTCACCCAAAAGAAAGTTTAGATTACTTTGATACTTACTCCCTTGTGACCAAAATAACCACAATTAGAATCCTTATTACTCTAGCCATTATTCACGAACTAGTTATATATCAGATGGATGTTAAATTGCATTTTTGAATGGAGATCTAGATGAAGAGATCTACATGGCGCAACTTGAGGGGTATGTGGTTCCGGATCAAGGGGCCAAAGTTTGTAAACTAAAAAAGTTATTGTATGGTTTAAAATAGGCACCTAAAAATGGTATGAAAAGCTTGATAGTACCCTTATTGACAATGTATTTGTTGCTAACACTTCTGACTCATGTGTTTACTCCAAGATAACAGGTTCAGACTGTGTTATCATCTGCCTTTATGTGGATGACATGCATATCTTTAGGACTTCTGTTTATATCATTAATGAGACTAAAGGCTTCATGTGATCTAGGTTTGATATGAAAGACATGGGAGAAGTGAATGTGATTCTCGAGGTAAAAATCATTAGAGGTAGTAATGGTATTTCCATGAGTCAGTCTCATTACGTAGAAAGAATGCTGAAGAAATTTGACTCCTTTAAGGCAACATTTGTAAAAACTCCTTATGATTCTAGTATTCATTTGTCCAAAATCTATGGGTATGTTGTATCCTAGAATGAATATGCTAAAATTATAGGGAGTGTGATATTAATAATGAACTAAACTCGGCCTGATATTTCCTATGTCATGAACAGTCTTAGTCGCTATACTTATAACCCGAGTAGTGACCACTATATTTCACTTCATCTGCTATTGAAGTACTTGAGGGGTACCATTGATCTAGGCTTGCACTATTACAAATTTCCTACAGCTCTTGAGGGATTTTGTGATGCAAACTGGATCTCCAAAATAACAATGTAAACTCCACCAGTGGCTATGTGTTCTCCTTATAAGGAGGTGTTGTATCGTGGGAGTCTTCTAAACAGACTTTTATAGCACTCTGCACCTTGGAGTCTGAGTTCATAGCACTAGAGTTGGATGGGAAAGAAGTTGGGTGGTTGAGGAGCCTTCTCTAATGTGCCACTTTGGGAAGAAAGTACCACGCCAGTTTGTATCCACTATGATTTACAAGAAGCAATTAGGGTCACTCACAATATCGCCTACAATGGAAAAATAAGACACTTTCGCATCAGACATGGTTCTGTAAAACAGTCATGAAGAATGATGTGATAGCCTTGGAATATGTACGACCAGAGAAAAATTTATTTGATCCGCTCACCAAGGTCCGACCAGAGGAGACGTAGAGGGTAATGGGTTTGAAAACCATTAATAGGGAACATGTGACTAATGACTGATGAGTCTATATGATATCTCCCCATCCCTATGGTACAATATAAATCGTGTTAATGAATTCATAACCACTCTTGGTGGTCATCTTGAGAAGTAATTGATGAATTCACTTATAAGGCGTACCGCTCTTAAAAGAGAACAAGGGTGAGTGCATAACTCTTAATGAATTCATAGTCATTTATGGTGGTTCTTTCAAGAAAGACTTGATGAGTTCACAGTTGAAGGTGAGACTCAACATCATGATAGGATGTTAAGCAGACGTCCTTAACAATCACATACGAATCATTCCACAAAGTTCATAGACTACAAGGGGTGGTCCTTGGAGAAGGACCTGATGAACAACAAAAGGGTGATGTTTGAGGAAATCATAAGTATCAACAGGGTAGAGTATGTGTTGTGAGGGTCTCGATCGAAAACTGTCAAGTTCAAGAGCAAGTTCACTTGACGGAATTCGGAGGTTGCCTCACTTCACTACGTATCAATTCAAATCGGAAAAAAATTACCACTTAAGTACAATTCAACCAAATGCTGACATTTATGGAAACATGTTCACCTTCTCTCCCAAAGATTCTGAGTGGGGGATTGTTGGAATTAGCACATTATTATTGATTTATTAAAATGAATTTTGTCATTATCTTATGGGAGAAGAGGAAAATATAGTTAGTTTGGTGGTAATGTTGTATATTTACTTTCATGAAGTCTAAAGTTCAAACCACCATACTAGTATTAAAAATATTAACGAGCTAAAAAAAAGAAGTGGAAAATATATTCATGAATTGAATAATACCACATTGGAAGATGAAAAGGAAACCACCGAAAATACTTTATTTAGAATGGTTTTCTTTCTCAAATTCTCCATCCTACTGGGAGATGTGGAAAAAACTTTTTATTGAGAAAAAAGTCCCACATCGGAAATAGAGAAGATAATAAGTAAGTATATAAGTGCTTACCTCTCTAACCATTCCAAAAGGATCAAATCCTATGAAACTTAGAAGAGAATAAGCAAAACCCCACACGCGCGGACCACCACCACCATCACCTGCTCGACCCGGCTCTTGCGATGGCGTGGGTCGTGGGGAAGTTGAAGGGTTGGGGGAGTAAAAAATGAGATAACTTTTAAAGTGAGAATAGTGTTACATGGCTGGTACTTATAGTGGTCGTTAGCACTTCATAACCTTCCAGCCAGAAGACAATAAGTCCATAAATTAAAGACTCGTCAAACTGATAATATTCTCCAAGTGGTTACGAGGGTTGGTCAAAACGGGAATGAAACAGAACCTAGCAAAGATTCTAGATTCATGATTCCATTCGAAAAGGTGTAACCTTTAAAGCATCAGGATCCTTAAATTCCATTTATTGGGACAACTCTAAAATACCTTCTCCTCACCTATATAAAGAAGCCTCTCCCATTTGAAAAAGTACAAGACTTAGAATTCAGAAAAGACTACTCTCTACTCTCCTTTCATATAATATTCTGATATTAGTAGGCTAGAGTAGAACCTCTGTTAGAGATACCAGCATGACCAGAATATATTATTAACACAACCTTATATATCGTGTAATTGTTCTTTTTCGAATTTTCGTGTAAATTTTGTTTTTCCATCCCAATAAATCCAAGTTACATATCGCACATTCAGTCAAAGAGTCTGCAACCTCATCAACGCTTATTTTAATGTAATGCACTTTCCATTCAAATTTTTTTCCTCCATTTGCAGATTTATTTAACCAATGGTCGGAAGAACCAAAATTTTAGTCTTTTTGTGAATACCTTGTATGATTTCAAGGTTATCGGAGTAAAAAGAGAACTCCTAAAATTCTATTGGTATCATGAATGAAGTGTTGCGATAATTTTAATTCTGTTCCATCCGGATTAGTTTTTTATTTTTGATAACGAATATCAAATTGAGCAATCTTATTAGGACTGTAAAATAATTATAGAATTATGCATATCTTAAGTACCTTATAATTTATTTTGAAAAAAAAAACCTTTTAACTAAACGATATATATTTATCACTAAAATACACATCTCAAACGGATATTGTTCTTTTTGGATTATTAGTGATAATTTTGTATTCTTCTTGGTAGCGCTAATATCAAGATATTACTACTTAATGGAAGAATTTTATTCTAATGGAAGTTTAATATTCCAATAATTGGGGACGTTCAACTGTCCAGGGCCTTGCTATTTCTTCAACATTTAAAAGGGATGTACAGAGTTCGAACCCCTCTCCCTAACAGGTGTAAAGTAAGAGGTACAAGGCTCTAACCCCTCCTTGACATGGGTAAACTAGTTCTGATTTACCTGAGAATATACATGGGGAGACGTGTATATCCTCGATCTATTTCTAAAATGTTAGGTGGGCCAAATGAGACAATACACGCGTTTAGAGGTTCAGATCGACTGAGACCCTCTCAAAACTACACGAACGGTCTAGATGCTTGTAAAGTAATATAGATGGTAGGCGAATATTGTATAATATAATATTATATTCTAAATTAATATAGAAGATAAGGAATGTAATAGAGTTCTAGATGGTAGCTAGTATAGAAGGATTCTAGAGCCTTGTCTTGTAGTATAATTAGATGGAGCTAGCCTCATTTATAAACACACCAAAAAATTTATTCAATAGCAATACAAAGCTTTTCTATCAACTTTCTCTGTTGTCTCTTGTCTCTCTTGTTCCAAATGTTCTTTTGTGTTCTTGTAGGCTGATCTTAATCAAGCCACTAGGGACTTGGTTAGGAGCCACATGATCCGTACAAGATTTTTAGGGACTTGGGAGAGAACGTGTTGTTGACCACGGAGGTGGCTGACAACGTGACAAAATGAAAAGACGCAGATTTGTTTAAGCGATTCACCTCCTTGGAGGAAGACCGTAATATTTTTAGGGAAGAACCTCTTACCGTGGTGTATGTTTTTTCGGTGTCGTAGGGAAAAATTGGATAATTTCAAGAGCTCGTCATGAGAATGATGAACGGGTTAAAGACCAACTATGAGGCCCTGAAGGCTAACGTAACTTTGTGCAAGGTAGTAGTGAGAATTGAAGTTGTGAATGCTACTCCATTGATACATATGGTCGATGCTCCCAAGATAAAGATGTTAGATGGAACAATGAATGCTAAGGACTTTGAGAACTCCTTCTGGGAAATGGAGAAATACTTTACTGCTTTGAACATCCATGACGATGCGGTTAAACTTTGTATGGTTCCACTATACTTGAATGGCATAACAACTCTATGGTGGAGACGACGTTCCAATGACATTGAACATGGGATTTGCATCATGGAGACATGGGCCAAGTCTAAGAGGTAAATCAAGAAGAAACTCTACCTAGAGAACATATAATACAAAGCTCGTGGGAGATTGAGGCGGCTAACTCAAAATGATAGCATTCATGCATACGCAAAGGCGTTTCAAGAACTTATGCTCGAGGTGAGTGAACTATTCGACAAAGATTCTTTGTTCATGGTTCTTGATGGTCTACAACCATGGGCAAGACAAGAATTGTAACGATGTGGGGTGTAAGACCTAGATTTGGCTATTTTTGTAGCCGAAGGCTCGGTGGAGTACACAAAGAAAATGGAACGACCAACAAGACAAAGAGTTAAGGACAAAAAGACAACACCGGAGCTAGTGGGGGAACTCCTTACCAAAAAGGTACACCCTTTACTGGTTCAAGTGGTTCTAAATCTTTCTTGTCAAGAGATAAAAATAGCAAAAGAGGTGGTCAATTTAGACCGCAAAAAGGGGAATGTTGGAAATATGGAAGTAAGGAGCATCATATTTCAAATTGTGCTTAAAGGCACAAGATGTTTGCCTTATTCCAGCAAGTGATACCACAAGTCGAATAAGATAAAGGACATATGATTTCATCGAAACTTCTCAATACGGTCAAGGCACAAGTGGATACCTCACCAAAGGATTTAAAACATGGATCTCTCTATGCATGTGTAAACTTTGGCTTGAACAATACTAAAGGCATTGGTGGACACTAGAGCTACCAAAAAATTCATGAAGAAGAGTATGTCAAGGATGTTCAAACTTCAAATCACAAAAAGTAATGATTCAGTCAAGGAGGCAAACTCAAGGCTATTCCTATTATCGGTGTCACAATGGGTGTCAAGGCCAAGATAGGAGAGTGGGCTGGAATGGTGAATTACACGCTTGTTCTCTTAAACAATTACGATATAGTACTTGGCATTGATTTGCTCGACGAGGTAGATGATTTACTTTCTCCTAGACATAATTCTTTGTTGGTTATGAAGGATGATGACATGTGTTCCATACCAATGACACAAGATATGAGGTCCATGAATATTTTAGCAATGCAACTCGTTAGAGGAGTCAAGATGAATAAGGAAACTTGTATGGTGTCTTTAAAGGAGTAAGAGTATTTGAGAAAGAACACTAGAGAAAGGGTAGCGGTCCAGATCCAAGGAGTTTTGGACGAATACAAGAACATCATGACACGCAATCTACCAAAGACATTACCACCAAAGAGTGCACTTGGTCACAAGATTGAGTTGGTGGGAGGTGCGATGTCACCAGACATTGTCCCTATCAAGCTAGAGGTTTAAGGACACAATTCTAAAAATTACTTGATGCAAGTATGATCCAGCCTTCTAATTCTCCATTTGTTGCACCTGTGGTGTTTCAACAAAAGGGAGTGGTTTGTTGAGGATGTCCATGGACTATCGTGCCCTTAACAAAATTACTATCAAGAACAAGTATCCAATTACATTGATTGTCGGTCTATTTGATCAACTTGGAGAAGCAAAGGTGTTCTTAAAGATTGACTTGGAATCTGGGTATTGTCATGTACGAAAGGCGGAAGGCGACGAAGCGAAGACATCGTGTGTGATGAGGTATGGTTCTTACAAATTCTTAGTCATTGTTGTTTGGTCTTACAAATGCTCCATCTACGTTTTTCACTTTAATGAATAAGGTAATACATCCATTCCTTAAAAAATTTGTTGTAGTCTACCTAGATGATATTGTGGTGTATAACTCTACACTAATGGACCACGTGGTTCTCTTGAGGCGAGTGTTTCACAAGTTGAGGGAATATGAGCTCTACATCAAACTAGGGAAGTGCATATTTTCTAAAGAACAGTGGATTTCCTTGGGCATATCATTGGAGGTTGTAAGATAGGGATAGACGAGAAGAAGGTGACCTTAATTTGTGACTGAGAACCACCCAATGGTGTTCCTTAACTGAGAACGTTTTTTGGGTTAGCTAAATACTAACGATGATTTTTCCAAGGCTATTATTCAATCACGACACCGTTGACAGTTTTACTTAAGACCAAGAAGCCGGAGTGGGACAACCGGTGCCAGTAGGCGTTCGATAAATTAAACATGATGGTGACTGAAAAACCAATTCTTTCTCTTTTGTACTACATACGCGGTACAAAAGGATGCTTCTGACTATGCACTTGGTGGAGTTTTAATGCACCTGGTCCAAAAGCTGTCGCATATTATACGAGACCTAAGAAATCATCGCAGCAGTAATGGTTGAGGTGTACTTGGTGGAGAACAAAAGAGAGTGGATCCTTGACACTAGAGCTTCCCAACACTTCTACATAAAAAAATACCTCTTCAAAAAGTTCAAGGATGTAACTGATGTTGAATGCGTGTACTTGAGTGACTCATCCACTACTATGATTATCGGTAAAGGACAAGTTTACCTCAAACTCACTTCTGGTAAGACTATAGAGTTAAACTATGTTCTCTTCGTCCCCTCGCTCCGCAGGGACTTGGTTTCCAAAGTTTTTCTTAATTAAACTGGGACCTAAACTAGTTTTGGAGGGGGGTAATAATTATTACTAAAAATGATGAGTTTGTGGGGAAAGAGTATTTAAATAATGGTTTGTTTGTTTTAAACACTGAAACCCTTAATGAGAATGCTTTTAATTCTGCTTATACCATTGAATCTTTAGATACATGGCATGGTAGATTAGGCAATTTAAACGTCTCTTCTTTTAAAAGGCTAAAATATCTTGGACTAGTAACCCTTCACAACGTTGATGACTTTGTAAAAAAGGTCAAATATATGTAGAGTCCAAACTCGCGATAAAACCTTTTAAAACAGTAATTACGAGAAAGAGTAAACTACTAGAATTAGTGCATTCAGACTTAGCTGGTCACCGACAATATAGGAGAAAAACTATAATATATAACCTTGGTAGATGACTAGTCTAGGTTCAAAGGAGTATATCTCCTAAAAACTAAAGATGAGGCTTAACATTCTTTTTAAAAATATAAGACCGAGGTTGAAAACCAACTAGATTGCAAAATTAAAAGACTTAGGTCTGATAGGGGGCGGCGAATATAGTTCTAATTTCCTTAAAGAGATTTATGAAACTAACAAAATTATCCACAAAGTTAGTGCACCTTACACACCCCAACAATAGCTGAAAGAAAGAATATGTCTCTTAAAGAGACTATAAATGCTAGATTAATTAGTTCAGGTCTACCAACCAACATGTGGTGTGGGTGGAGCTGTCTTGTTGGCTTGTTATGTTCTTGATAGGGTAGCAATAAGTTATGGAAAGTTTTTCCACCAAACCTGAAATTTTTAAAAGTGTTGGGGTGTTTGGCCAAAGTAAGACTACCCAATTTTAAAACGGTCACCGTTGGACCTAAGACCATAGACTCGGTATTCATAGGATATTCTCAAGATAGTGTTGCATATAGCTTCTAGTCTTTAGATGATTAGTCTATTTGTGAATCTAGAGATACTGAGTTTTTCAAACACATCTTTACTTTGAAAACTATGAATTCTGATAATTCTTCCATACTAGTTGATAACTTACCTGCTAATGTTGATACGCCTATATGTGATGTTTCCCCTGAACCCTCCACTTCTATAGAGCCTGGTCGTATTCCCGAGGAAGAACCTAGGAGAAGTAAGATGCTTAGAATTGAGTCAAATTTTGGACCGATTTTATCACAACCTTCATGATTGAAAGTTTTCACACTGACTTAATAATCAAATATATAGTCACATGCCTCCTAATGGAGGAAGACCCAAAATATTTTAACGATGCTTTGAAATTTATAGATGCTAATTTTTTAAAATAGACCATCAATAATGAACTTGAGCATGTCTAAAGCAACCATACATGGGAATTAACCGACTTACCTAGGGGTAGCAAACCTATCAATAGAAAATTGATTTTTAGATGAAGTTGAGACCTCATGGTTCAATAAAAAAATTCAAAGCTAGGCTTTTTATTAAGGGATTCACCCAAAAGAAAGTTTAGATTACTTTGATACTTACTCCCTTGTGACCAAAATAACCACAATTAGAATTCTTATTACTCTAGCCATTATTCACGAACTAGTTATATATCAGATGGATGTTAAATTGCATTTTTGAATGGAGATCTAGATGAAGAGATCTACATGGCGCAACTTGAGGGGTATGTGGTTCCGGATCAAGGGGCCAAATTTTGTAAACTAAAAAAGTTATTGTATGGTTTAAAATAGGCACCTAAAAATGGTATGAAAAGCTTGATAGTGCCCTTATTGACAATGTATTTGTTGCTAACACTTCTGACTCATGTGTTTACTCCAAGATAACAGGTTCAGACTGTGTTATCATCTGCCTTTATGTGGATGACATGCATATCTTTAGGACTTCTGTTTATATCATTAATGAGACTAAAGGCTTCATGTGATCTAGGTTTGATATGAAAGACATGGGAGAAGTGAATGTGATTCTCGAGGTAAAAATCATTAGAGGTAGTAATGTTATTTCCATGAGTCAGTCTCATTACGTAGAAAGAATGCTGAAGAAATTTGACTCCTTTAAGGCAACACCTGTAAAAACTCCTTATGATTCTAGTATTCATTTGTCCAAAATCTATGGGTATGTTGTATCCTAGAATGAATATGCTAAAATTATAGGGAGTGTGATATTAATAATGAACTAAACTCGGCCTGATATTTCCTATGTCATGAACAGTCTTAGTCGCTATACTTATAACCCGAGTAGTGACCACTATATTTCACTTCATCTGCTATTGAAGTACTTGAGGGGTACCATTGATCTAGGCTTGCACTATTACAAATTTCCTACAGCTCTTGAGGGATTTTGTGATGCAAACTGGATCTCCAAAATAACAATGTAAACTCCACCAGTGGCTATGTGTTCTCCTTATAAGGAGGTGTTGTATCGTGGGAGTCTTCTAAACAGACTTTTATAGCACTCTGCACCTTGGAGTCTGAGTTCATAGCACTAGAGTTGGATGGGAAAGAAGTTGGGTGGTTGAGGAGTCTTCTCTAATGTGCCACTTTGGGAAGAAAGTACCACGCCAGTTTGTATCCACTATGATTTACAAGAAGCAATTAGGGTCACTCACAATATCGCCTACAATGGAAAAATAAGACACTTTCGCATCAGACATGGTTCTGTAAAACAGTCATGAAGAATGATGTGATAGCCTTGGAATATGTACGACCAGAGAAAAATTTATTTGATCCGCTCACCAAGGTCCGACCAGAGGAGACATAGAGGGTAATGGGTTTGAAAACCATTAATGGGGAACATGTGACTAATGACTGATGAGTCTATATGATATCTCCCCATCCCTATGGTACAATATAAATCGTGTTAATGAATTCATAACCACTCTTGGTGGTCATCTTGAGAAGTAATTGATGAATTCACTTATAAGGCGTACCGCTCTTAAAAGAGAACAAGGGTGAGTGCATAACTCTTAATGAATTCATAGTCATTTATGGTGGTTCTTTCAAGAAAGACTTGATGAGTTCACAGTTGAAGGTGAGACTCAACATCATGATAGGATGTTAAGCAGACGTCCTTAACAATCACATACGAATAATTCCACAAAGTTCATAGACTACAAGGGGTGGTCCTTGAAGAAGGACCTGATGAACAACAAAAGGGTGATGTTTGAGGAAATCATAAGTATCAACAGGGTAGAGTATGTGTTGTGAGGGTCTCGATCGAAAACTGTCAAGTTCAAGAGCAAGTTCACTTGACGGAATTCGGAGGTTGCCTCACTTCACTACGTATCAATTCAAATCGGAAAAAAATTACCAGTTAAGTACAATTCAACCAAATGCTGACATTTATGGAAACATGTTCACCTTCTCTCCCAAAGATTCTGAGTGGGGGATTGTTGGAATTAGCACATTATTATTGATTTATTAAAGTGAATTTTGTCATTATCTTATGGGAGAAGAGGAAAATATAGTTAGTTTGGTGGTAATGTTGTATATTTACTTTCATGAAGTCTAAAGTTCAAACCACCATACTAGTATTAAAAATATTAACGAGCTAAAAAAAAGAAGTGGAAAATATATTCATGAATTGAATAATACCACATTGGAAGATGAAAAGGAAACCACCGAAAATACTTTATTTAGAATGGTTTTCTTTCTCAAATTCTCCATCCTACTGGGAGATGTGGAAAAAACTTTTTATTGAGAAAAAAGTCCCACATCGGAAATAGAGAAGATAATAAGTAAGTATATAAGTGCTTACCTCTCTAATCATTCCAAAAGGATCAAATCCTATGAAACTTAGAAGAGAATAAGCAAAACCCCACACGCGCGGACCACCACCACCATCACCTGCTCGACCCGGCTCTTGCGATGGCGTGGGTCGTGGGGATGTTGAAGGGTTGGGGGAGTAAAAAATGAGATTACTTTTAAAGTGAGAATAGTGTTACATGGCTGGTACTTATAGTGGTCGTTAGCACTTCATAACCTTCCAGCCAGAAGACAATAAGTCCATAAATTAAAGACTCGTCAAACTGATAATATTCTCCAAGTGGTTACAAGGGTTGGTCAAAACGGGAATGAAACAGAACCTAGCAAAGATTCTAGATTCATGATTCCATTCGAAAAGGTGTAACCTGTAAAGCATCAGGATCCTTAAATTCCATTTATTGGGACAACTCTAAAATACCTTCTCCTCACCTATATAAAGAAGCCTCTCCCATTTGAAAAAGTACAAGACTTAGAATTCAGAAAAGACTACTCTCTACTCTCCTTTCATATAATATTCTGATATTAGTAGGCTAGAGTAGAACCTCTGTTAGAGATACCAGCATGACCAGAATATATTATTAACACAACCTTATATATCGTGTAATTGTTCCTTTTCGAATTTTCGTGTAAATTTTGTTTTTCCATCCCAATAAATCCAAGTTACATATCGCACATTCAGTCAAAGAGTCTGCAACCTCATCAACGCTTATTTTAATGTAATGCACTTTCCATTCAAATTTTTTTCCTCCATTTGCAGATTTCTTTAACCAATGGTCGGAAGAACCAAAATTTTAGTCTTTTTGTGAATACCTTGTATGATTTCAAGGTTATCGGAGTAAAAAGAGAACTCCTAAAATTCTATTGGTATCATGAATGAAGTGTTGCGATAATTTTAATTCTGTTCCATCCGGATTAGTTTTTTATTTTTGATAACGAATATCAAAGTTAAGCAATCTTATTAGGACTGTAAAATAATTATAGAATTATGCATATCTTAAGTACCTTATAATTTATTTTGAAAAAAAAACCTTTTAACTAAACGATATATATTTATCACTAAAATACACATCTCAAACGGATATTGTTCTTTTTGGATTATTAGTGATAATTTTGTATTCTTCTTGGTAGCGCTAATATCAAGATATTACTACTTAATGGAAGAATTTTATTCTAATGGAAGTTTAATATTCCAATAATTGGGGACGTTCAACTGTCCAGGGCCTTGCTATTTCTTCAACATTTAAAAGGGATGTACAGAGTTCGAACCCCTCTCCCTAACAGGTGTAAAGTAAGAGGTACAAGGCTCTAACCCCTCCTTGACATGGGTAAACTAGTTCTGATTTACCTGAGAATATACATGGGGAGACGTGTATATCCTCGATCTATTTCTAAAATGTTAGGTGGGCCAAATGAGACAATACACGCGTTTAGAGGTTCAGATCGACTGAGACCCTCTCAAAACTACACGAACGGTCTAGATGCTTGTAAAGTAATATAGATGGTAGGCGAATATTGTATAATATAATATTATATTCTAAATTAATATAGAAGATAAGGAATGTAATAGAGTTCTAGATGGTAGCTAGTATAGAAGGATTCTAGAGCCTTGTCTTGTAGTATAATTAGATGGAGCTAGCCTCATTTATAAACACACCAAAAAATTTATTCAATAGCAATACAAAGCTTTTCTATCAACTTTCTCTGTTGTCTCTTGTCTCTCTTGTTCCAAATGTTCTTTTGTGTTCTTGTAGGCTGATCTTAATCAAGCCACTAGGGACTTGGTTAGGAGCCACATGATTCGTAAAAGATTTTTAGGGACTTGGGAGAGAACGTGTTGTTGACCACGGAGGTGGCTGACAACGTGACAAAATGAAAAGACGCAAATTTGTTTAAGCGATTCACCTCCTTGGAGGAAGACCGTAATATTTTTAGGGAAGAACCTCTTACCGTGGTGTATGTTTTTTCGGTGTCGTAGGGAAAAATTGGATATTTTCAAGAGCTCGTCATGGGAATGATGAACGGGTTAAAGACCAACTATGAGGCCCTGAAGGCTAACGTAACTTTGTGCAAGGTAGTAGTGAGAATTGAAGTTGTGAATGCTACTCCATTGATACATATGGTCGATGCTCCCAAGATAAAGATGCTAGATGGAACAATGAATGCTAAGGACTTTGAGAACTCCTTATGGGAAATGGAGAAATACTTTACTGCTTTGAACATCCATGACGATGCGGTTAAACTTTGTATGGTTCCACTATACTTGAATGGCATAACAACTCTATGGTGGAGACGACGTTCCAATGACATTGAACATGGGATTTGCATCATGGAGACATGGGCCAAGTCCAAGAGGTAAATCAAGAAGAAACTCTACCTAGAGAACATATAATACAAAGCTCGTGGGAGATTGAGGCGGCTAACTCAAAATGATAGCATTCATGCATACGCAAAGGAGTTTCAAGAACTTATGCTCGAGGTGAGTGAACTATTCGACAAAGATTCTTTGTTCATGTTTCTTGATGGTATACAACCATGGGCAAGACAAGAATTGTAACGATGTGGGGTGTAAGACCTAGATTTGGCTATTTTTGTAGCCGAAGGCTCGGTGGAGTACACAAAGAAAATGGAACGACCAACAAGACAAAGAGTTAAGGACAAAAAGACAACACCGGAGCTAGTGGGGGAACTCCTTACCAAAAAGGTACACCCTTTACTGGTTCAAGTGGTTCTAAATCTTTCTTGTCAAGAGATAAAAATAGCAAAAGAGGTGGTCAATTTAGACCGCAAAAAGGGGAATGTTGGAAATATGGAAGTAAGGAGCATCATATTTCAAATTGTGCTTAAAGGCACAAGATGTTTGCCTTATTCCAGCAAGTGATACCACAAGTCGAATAAGATAAAGGACATATGATTTCATCGAAACTTCTCAATACGGTCAAGGCACAAGTGGATACCTCACCAAAGGATTTAAAACATGGATCTCTCTATGCATGTGTAAACTTTGGCTTGAACAATACTAAAGGCATTGGTGGACACTAGAGCTACCAAAAAATTCATGAAGAAGAGTATGTCAAGGATGTTCAAACTTCAAATCACAAAAAGTAATGATTCAGTCAAGGAGGCAAACTCAAGGCTATTCCTATTATCGGTGTCACAATGGGTGTCAAGGCCAAGATAGGAGAGTGGGCTGGAATGGTGAATTACACGCTTGTTCTCTTAAACAATTACGATATAGTACTTGGCATTGATTTGCTCGACGAGGTAGATGATTTACTTTCTCCTAGACATAATTCTTTGTTGGTTATGAAGGATGATGACATGTGTTCCATACCAATGACACAAGATATGAGGTCCATGAATATTTTAGCAATGCAACTCGTTAGAGGAGTCAAGATGAATAAGGAAACTTGTATGGTGTCTTTAAAGGAGTAAGATTATTTGAGAAAGAACACTAGAGAAAGGGTAGCGGTCCAGATCCAAGGAGTTATGGACGAATACAAGAACATCATGACTCGCAATCTACCAAAGACATTACCACCAAAGAGTGCACTTGGTCACAAGATTGAGTTGGTGGGAGGTGCGATGTCACCAGACATTGTCCCTATCAAGCTAGAGGTTTAAGGACACAATTCTAAAAATTACTTGATGCAAGTATGATCCAGCCTTCTAATTCTCCATTTGTTGCACCTGTGGTGTTTCAACAAAAGGGAGTGGTTTGTTGAGGATGTCCATGGACTATCGTGCCCTTAACAAAATTACTATCAAGAACAAGTATCCAATTACATTGATTGTCGGTCTATTTGATCAACTTGGAGAAGCAAAGGTGTTCTTAAAGATTGACTTGGGATCTGGGTATTGTCATGTACGAAAGGCGGAAGGCGACGAAGCGAAGACATCGTGTGTGATGAGGTATGGTTCTTACAAATTCTTAGTCATTGTTGTTTGGTCTTACAAATGCTCCATCTACGTTTTTCACTTTAATGAATAAGGTAATACATCCATTCCTTAAAAAATTTGTTGTAGTCTACCTAGATGATATTGTGGTGTATAACTCTACACTAATGGACCACGTGGTTCTCTTGAGGCGATTGTTTCACAAGTTGAGGGAATATGAGCTCTACATCAAACTAGGGAAGTGCATATTTTCTAAAGAACAGTGGATTTCCTTGGGCATATCATTGGAGGTTGTAAGATAGGGATAGACGAGAAGAAGGTGACCTTAATTTGTGACTGAGAACCACCCAATGGTGTTCCTTAACTGAGAACGTTTTTTGGGTTAGCTAACTACTAACGATGATTTTTCCAAGGCTATTATTCAATCACGACACCGTTGACAGTTTTACTTAAGACCAAGAAGCCGGAGTGGGACAACCGGTGCCAGTAGGCGTTCGATAAATTGAACATGATGGTGACTGAAAAACCAATTCTTTCTCTTTTGTACTACATACGCGGTACAAAAGGATGCTTCTGACTATGCACTTGGTGGAGTTTTAATGCAGGAAGGACATCCAATTGCGTACGACAGTCAAAAGTTCAATGAAGCGGAGCGAAGATACCCAGTTCATGAAAAGGAATTGACGGCAATGATCCATTGTGTAAGAATATGGTGGAACTACCTTTTGGGAACAAGGTATGTGGTCAATACAAACAATGTGGCAACGAGTTACTTACAGACGGAGAAGAAACTCACCCCAAAACTAGCATGGTGACAAGGATTATTGGTAGAGTTCGACTTCACGTTGGAGTACAAACTAAGGAAGGAGAACAACATGGTTGATGCTCTAAGTAAAAGGTTGAGCTTATGGATATAAGCCAGCTATAATGTCCCATGAGAGACCAAATACGCAAAGGGTGGGAGCATGATCCGCTAGCAAATGAGCTTTTAGGTATGCTAATAAGGGAAAGACCTGATAGATTTGGTAGAAGGATGACCTACTCTCATGGGTTGTACATTAGTGGATACACTGTACAATGGAATTGGTGGAGGACACATACAATCAGTCTAAGATGTGCGAGGACGTAGAGACGTGCGCGAGAACTTGTCTAGTTTGCTAACAAGACAACATTGATCAACATGATCTGGCAGGCTAATTTTAACCTCTTCCTATATAGGAGCATCCATTCAAAAGTATCTCTATGGACTTCATTACATGCCTACCAAAATCATAAGGGAGTGAGACGATCCTGTCGGTGGCAGATTATTTTTTGAGGTATGGGATCTCCATGCCCGCATCTCCTAATGTGATGCCGAACGAGACTGCCCTACTATTCATGAAAAACGTAATCAAATGGTGGGGTGTACCCAAGACAATCTTGAGCGACTGAGACCCAAATTTTACAAGTAAGTTTTGGAAAGAATTGTTCAAGCTTTTTTATTTTGAACACTTCTTTATTCATAAATGATGGAATTGAAGATATCATTAATGTACCTTCTAAGTTAGTAAAGTTGGGGGTTAGAGAACTATTTCTGACTCTCCTTAATCGTAAACTAAGGGATTGACAATATTATTTTCTTTTCTCCTTATTTTGTAAACTAGAGGGTCAAAGACTTTATTTCCAAACTTCCTTTTAGCTCATAAACCAGATGTTTGGAGACATTATTTATGACCCTCCTTATTTTTTAAACCATAGAGAAATTATTTTCGACTCTCCGTAGTTCGTAAAGTAGGGGTTGAAGACAGTATATTCGACCCTTCTTAGTTTGTAAACTTAGTGGTCGAAGGCAATATTTATTACCCTTCTTAGTTAGTAAAATGAGGTTGTAAACATTAAGTCTAACCCTCCTTATTTAGTAAGCCGTGGTCGAAGGCATTATTATAACCCTCCTTACTTTATAAAATAGTGGGTCGAAGATATTATTTTCAGACACTCCTTAGTGTGTAAGTAGCATGAAAATAAAGAAAATATAAACAAAATTTAAGGGAAATTTACCTCCCAAAGTAAAGGGTAAACGATATGTCCAAGCAATCCAAGTATAGCATCGAGTTACTTTGACTAAACAATGTTGTTTTGACTCGGATTCATGTTCAATATATTTTATACCAAACTTATTTCAGATTCATTTTAATTCATTGTTCAAATATTTAACCTTGAGTCCATTTTTTCAACATCGAGCTTTTGATTAAAGATTTAGAATTTATCATTTGCTCGACCCCAACTTGAGACAATGGATTGGAGGCAGGGGCGGAGCTAGGAATTTTTGTAAGGGGGGGTCAAGGGGGTTTGGGGATAAAGGCCCAGAAAAAAAAAATCCGTCAATATTTACACTATAAGTCTAAATATCATACAAAAATCATAAAATAGGTCCCCATATTAGGAAAAATTGCTCTAAAAGTCCCTATATTGTGTAAATATTACCATATAAGTCTCGATATTGATTTTTTAAATTAATTATGCTATAAGTTTCTTTTTTTAATATAAAATAACATATATTTTGTTATAAAAAATAAAAAAATCTTATAAATAAAATAATTTAAAGCTTAATAAAATAAACTTTTAAAAGTTAGGGGAGGCTAAATAAAGATTTCTTAAAAATTTAGGGGTTATCTATTCATAATTTTTTTTTTGGGGGATAGTTATAATTTTTTTTTCAAAAAATCAAGGGGGGCCATGGACCACCCTACCATGGGCATGGCTCCGCCCATGATTGGAGGGGTTTCCATTAGTAGAAAGTCTCAACATGCTTCACCTTTATACAAAGGTATAAGGATCCTAAGGAACATATATATATAAAACCATACCTATCGAAGGCATGACTAAAAATTATCTCTACGTTGCTATATGTAGGAGGCTTGTATACCCGAGTGATGTTTATAGTTACAGAAACACGAATATAATAGAGGATTAAGTATGGAAATTATCAACTAGTATTGAATTCGCGACTCAACATTAGGACTTAGTACTTAGGCTATTCCAATTAGTGGCAATTGGATCGCCTTGACGGGGGGTCTAGGTACGGAACTAATTAACGAATGTAGGATAAAAATTATTTGACCTTGACAGGCTTAATTAATCCTACGGCCAATTGAGTAGTTAGACTTTAATCATTCACGGTGGACTATATTCACCCTGACGGGGTTTGTAGAACCTAAGAAGAGCTCCTTAGTCCACCCTGGCGGGGGTAAGGAGATAATCGAATCCCGACCAATATTATTTACCGAATTAGTCCCTTAAACAATACATGGAATGAATAGATTTAGGTGAAATCCTAGCGTTGCTCAAGTACTGCCTCTCATACCTTGCATCTAGCTATTTTATTTACTTGCGTCTAGCTTAATATTTGCATTAATTTAGTCGTTTAATTTATTGTCTTAGTCTTAGAAAAACCAAACAACCATTCCGAAATCAATTTACTTGCTTTTACGTGCAATTAACTACTATCTGATAAGCATTAGATCAACCAATCTGTCCCTGAAAACGAATCTGTTTATCACATATATTACTTGGGACAACTTTACACTTGCAGTTGTGGTTCTCTTTTGACTGAGAATAATATTACGAAGGATGGGTTGGATATACCAACGTGCTGCTGGCAATTGCTTAATACCTTGAATAACCTCAAGGTTATCTGAAAACACGGCCTTCCATGTGTGAGGCCTGAGCTTACCTAGCTCGACTGCTTTAAGAACTGCATATGCTTCTCCTTCGACAGCCGAGTCGCAATCCATTATGAAGGAATGATTTGTTGTTGATTTTATCTGAGAATGGACTTCGACCACTACTAATCCGGTAGGCTCAGATTTATTACTGAAAGAAGCATCGCAGTAGTATAAGATTTCTGGTTATGTGGTATTCCCTATGGTTGGGAGATTTTATTCGATTATGGAGGTTGATTTCTTTATTCCTTTAGCTTTGTTCCAGACAATCCCATGTAGTTCTGCCATAAGCCTATTTGTGTTCTGAATAATGGTGGTTCCATTTACTGCACAGTCTTCATGTACCCCTTTCATTTTTCCTTTCCATATGTTCCAAAGATTGATCATGATCATATCCCTAACTACTTGCTTGTCCCATCCTGCTTCTTCGAAATTCTTGACTATTTTAAAATACCAATCTTCCAGTAAATCTTTACAGTGATCCTCGATTCTGATCTGGATAAATGTTCCTGCCCAAATATCTTTGCACATATTACAGTTTAACAAAATATGTTCCACCATTTCTCCTTCTTCGTTACACCAAATACCATTTGTAGATGAAGCACATTTCCTTTTATATAATTTTTTTTAGTACGGAGTGCATCATTGGTAGCGCTCCAACAAAAAAGTTTGATTTTCTTCGGGACATTTGAATTCCATATAAGTTTCCATATTGGGGAGCTGTGGTTGTGTGGTGTATTGGAGTTTGTTGGATTATTTACAATCTGTTCTTCAGTAAGTTTCTTGTATCCTGATTTCGTATCATACGTACCATCTTTTGATAAAGGCCAAATAAATTTGTCCTTCTCATCTGGATTATGTATCTTAATTCTTTTTATAAGGGGTATAATAGGTTTGGGAAAAATATTATCGAGTTTCTCTGAGTCCCAATTTTTTGTACCCTTAATGAATAACTCTTTCACTTTATTGATTTCGCAATTAATTGGTTTTTCTATTTTCCATATCATGTCTATTCACTTGTTATTCCAAATGTTTGTATCTTCTCCATTTCCAATAATGTATATTCCATGTTTGACCAGAAAATCTCTACCCTCGATTAGGCTTGCCCAACTCCATGTTCTTCTTTGTCTTAATTTACAATCTAAAAAATTAGTACGAGGAAAGTATATACCTTTTAGTAGTTTCGCTGCTAAACTATCTTTACTGTGTAGTATTCTCCAATCTTGTTTTGCTAGTAGGGCTGTATTCATTTTTTTGAAATCCTTGAAGCCTAGTCCTCCAATAAGTTTACCTATCGCAATCTTTTCCCAAGCCAACCAGTGTATTCTATCGTTTTTCCCTGCATTCCACCAGAAATTAGAAATAGCTGAGATAAGTTTGTTACAAAAAAGAAACTGGCAAGGAAAAAATTGACATATAATAATTGGGATCGCTTGAAGGACCGCCTTTATAAGCACTTCTTTTCCCCCTTCCGAAAGTAATTTTGCCTTCCAGCCTTCTGTGTTTTCTAACAGTTTCTTTGTGATCCAATCCAGAGATTCAACCTTTGACCTTTTATGACATAGTGGAATACCCAGATAATATCCTAGGTCCTCTGTTTCTTTAATTTGCATTACATTAGCGATTTCATTTCTTTTCTCAACTAGTGTCTCCTTACTAAAGTATATCGCTGATTTATGAAGATTAATGTTCTGTCCAGATCCCAAGCAATAAGTATTCATACATTGCTTAAAAGTTTCTAAGTTAGTGTCGTCAATATTAATAAAGAAAAGTGAATCGTCTGCAAACAAAAGGTGTGAGATAATAGGGCAATTACGGTTAATTTGGATCCCGCTAATGTTCCCTACCTGAATATTATGGTCAATAATACTAATAAGATATTATGTCATGATGGTAAAAAGATACGGGGATAGGGGGTCCCCTTGTCTAATACCCCTACCTGCTACAAAATTGTCTAGCCTTTCACCATTAAGATTAATACTAAAAGAAGTCGTGGTAATACAATTTTTAATCCATACAATCCATTTCTCACAAAATCCCAGTTTCCTAAGTACTAAAAGAATAAACTCCCAACGTACCTGGTCATAGGCTTTAGCCATATCAATTTTTATTGTTGCCATATGTTTCTTATTCTTCCTTTTTCTATTCATAAAAAAAGAGATTTCTTGTGCTATAATAATATTGTCTTGAATTGCCCTGTCCTTTATAAACGCTGATTGTGTGGGGGATATAATATTATTCATATACTTCCTAAGTCTATTGGAAAGAATTTTTGCAATTATCTTATAAATGACATTAACGCATGAAATCGGTCTAAAATCTCCTAGATTTTCATGTGTGGTTCCTTTCGGGATTAGTGTTATCAACGTATCGTTGATCTTTTCAACAAAACAATTATTATCAAAGAAATCTGAGACAAGTTTAAATACAACTACTTTAATAATATCCCAGAATGCCTTGTAGAACTTACCATTTAGCTCGTCATGTCCTGGAGCCTTGGAAGCTGATAATTCTTTTACCGCTTCCTGATGTCTCCTCTTTTGTTCTATATTTATATGCCTAGGAGACATCAAATTAGGTGATTATCTGGCTATTTTGATAGACTTTTGGACTAAATATGTAATAATCCGATTTTTCCTCTTTAATTTCTAGTATTTTTAATTTATTAAACTTTTGAGCGTAATATTGTGTATTTTAGTGAAAAGATTGTAGGTTTTGAATACTAGTTAGGAGAGGAATCCGAGAATAAAGTCAAAGATCGTGATATGGAGTCAAAGCATGAAGACAAATCCCAAAAGAATTGATATTTTAAAGCTACAAATCTGGAAAACGGATAAAGATTGTTGATTTCGAGCCACTTAAGAGTAGATTTAGTCGCTGACCTTTGAAGAGAAAATGTGCCCCATTGAGTTACAGAACTTTAGCAACTGGGATGAGGTCAATCTGAGTTGAAACGAGCCGGTTAGAGCTGTTTTAGTGGAGGTGGTGCAGCAATTACGGGATTTTGGACTAAGATAATGGACTTGGGCCTTTAGTATTTCATTTAAACCCTAGCCTAAGGTCCAAGTCCGATTTTGAGAGTATAAATAAGGGTTTTGACTTCTATTTTTGACACAATTCATTATTCACAAAGTCAGACAAGAAGAAAAGAAGCAGAAGCAAGGAAAAGAATAAGCCAAGAGCTGGAGACTGTCTATATCTCCACTTCGCAGCCGAATCAACTTCCTAATTAGGTTTCTTATTTCTATTTCTGTAAAACTATTATGAATTCTTTTCAATTTATTTTCTTAGTTTTTACGATTATGAGCTAATTTCATTTGGTACTTGAGAACGCGTAATGGGTTGAACCCCAATCTAACTCATTCCATGTCTTTGGATTTGGGATTAATTTTAATTGAAATCGAATTGGGTATTTAATATTTTTCTTTAACTTACACTTATTGACTATTATTGAAGTCATGAATCAATATTAGGGCTTAGTACTTAGGCTATTCCAATTAGTGGCAATTGGATCACCTTGACGGGGGGTCTAGGTACGGAACTAATTAACGAATGTAGGATAGAAATTATTTGACCTTGACAGGCTTAATTAATCTTACGGCCAACTGGGTAGTTAGGTTTTAATCATTCGAAGGTGGACTATATTCACCCTGACGGGGTTCGTAGCACCTGAGAAGAGCTCCTTAGTCCACCCTGACGGGGGTAAGGAGATAATTTAATTTCGACCAATATTATTTACCGAATTCGTCCCTTAATCAATACATGGAATGATTAGATTTAGGTGAAATCCTAGCGTTGCTCGAGTACTACCTCTCATAACTTGTGTGCAGTTATTTTTACCTGTGTCTAGCTTTATATTTGCATTAATTTAGTCTTTTCATTATTTGTCTTAGTTATTAGAAAAACAAACAACCAATCTTAAAATCATTTACTTGCTTTCCGTGCAATTAATCACTATCTGATAAGCATTAGAGTCAACCAATCCGTCCCTGAGAACGAATCTGTTGTATCACTATTATTACTTGGGACAACCGTACACTTACGGTTGTGGTTCTGTTTTCTTATTGCATTTATTTTAGAACACACAAAGGACCACCACTTCCTCTACTTCATCTAGACATGGTTTCTTTGTGAGTCCTTTGTTCATTTCTTCCGTAATACAAGGTTTAATAAATTCTATGGCTTTTTCCATATCATTATCCGTGGTCTCCACCTCTTTGAACAAATCACAATAGTAATTCTGAAAACATTTCTTAATCTCATTATTATATTCTATCTAATTCCCATTTTTATCCTTGATTCTCGTAAGTATATTAATTTTCCTTTTTTGGATAGTTGCTAAGTGAAAAAATTTATGTTTTTATCCCCGAACATTAGACAATTTTGCCTAGCCCTATCACTCCAATATTTTTCTTCGTTCTCGTATTCTATTTTTAGTCTATCTTTAATCATCCGTTCCTCGTTAATATTATTAAGGTTGCTATCTTCGTTACTAAGCTTGATTAGTTTCTCTTGAAGATTTTTAATCGTAATGTCAGGGTTTTTAAAGGTTCTAGTATGCCATTTAACTAATTCTTTTTTGGTAATTT
This sequence comes from Nemophila menziesii, assembly GCA_029959085.1. Taxonomy (NCBI): domain Eukaryota; kingdom Viridiplantae; phylum Streptophyta; class Magnoliopsida; order Boraginales; family Hydrophyllaceae; genus Nemophila; species Nemophila menziesii. Next base: position 17,794,740 of record JARWIR010000010.1, on the reverse strand, counting down.
CTCTTTTTTTTAATAGGAATGTTATTACTCACTTTTTTCCAACCTTTGTCCACCATCTCGCAACATTCTTCTTTATCTAACGAGCGGGTTTCAAACTTAAAGTATTTAAATCCAATTCTCATATCAATATTATGATGAAGTAAAATGGGGGAGTGATCCGACCCAATAGCCGGAGGAATGTACACTTGGGCTCGTGGAAACTTGTTGATCCATTCGTATGTTGCAAGTCCACGATCAATTTTGGTCTTGACGTGTTTATCACCCTCCATCCTGTTAAACCAAGTAAAGAAACGTCCATTAGATTTTATTTCACATAGAGCATTATAAGAAGTAAATTTTAAGAACTCGTTAATATGGTGTAGATTTGCTAGATTCTTGCTAAACTTTTCATTGATATTGAGAATATCATTAAAGTCCCCAAGTATCATCCAAGGGTCTTTAACTTCTTTGCTCCATTGTGATATATCATTCCATATATTTTTCCTATCATTAAAATCATTAGGTGCATGTATGAAGACCATGAAGTACGAAAATGAAAGTTCATTAATATTAACTATTACAAAATGCGAATTGGAAGAAACTACAACTAGGCGCACACCAACGTGCCATAAAACCATGAACCCACCAGAATGGAAAGAGCTTCCAGTGGGATCAACAAAAAAAGAGTTATCAAACCCAAATTTTCTAACAATGTCAAGAGAGTCAACCTCTCTTAACATTGTTTCACAAAAAACCACCACGCCAGGATGAAACTGTGCCAGCAACGAGCGAATTCGAGTCAATGTCAAGGGAGCTCGTATTCCCTGGACATTCCAGAAAAGGGTCGTCATATATAGCTCGCGGCTTTACTAGAGTAGCCGCCTCCTTTCTCTTTAACATTCTAAGATGACTCTTCTTCCTCAGCATCTTCATACCTAAAATTCATATCTTTATCTTCGCCACCCCCCTCGTAGTCTTTCTCGAAGTAATTTTCGTTGTTCTCGTAGCTTCCTTCCTTTTCTTCCTCAGGTTCGTATTGCGAATCATAGTCATCTATCATCCTTGATAAGTCTTCCATATTCTTCTTGTTCTCCTGTCCCTTTTGAGCTAACCCACCATCTTCATTTCATCTTCAAGTAGACTATACTTGTTGCTGTTCACAAAGTCTTCAACAGGATCAACTACTCTGAGTTTTTTAAAGCTTCCAGTAATCTGAGTCTTCTTCTTCCTGTACTCTGTCTCCAGGTGAGTAGCTCTAGCATCCCTACTTCTTTTCACATTTTGTTGGCCCTCGAAAACCACTCTCCTGATTAGCTGAGTTGTTGGCGATATGTGTCATCACCTGCTTTCCCTGAATCTTTCTAACCTCCTCCTCAAAAGCCATCAGCGTTGCTCGCATATTACCAGAATTATCGTTCTCACCTTTATCCATAATTCCATGTGTTCATTTAAACGCCTCAATTTTCAGAGCTGGTTCATGAATTTCAGTCCTTAGGTCATGCATTTGTTTATTCTAGCTGTTCTAATCTCTGTCTTCTCCTTCTTTCTCTTCCTCTGTTTGTTTCTGAGCTCCTGTTCTGCTAGAGCTCGCATTTTTGGTGTAGTTATACTTGCTTAAATCATTCTCCCTACCTTATATGATCACTATTCCTCTTGCAGGATTGTGAGTCTCTAAATTTCCACCTGTACCTCTAGCATTCTTATCATTATAAGTAAAATGAACAAACTAACCATCAATTTTTAAGTGAAGCCCATAAATGGGATTAAAGGGTGGGAACTTTGCAATGTTATCTATGTTCCATGTTACTTTCCTGCGCTCATCTATGTCTTCCACTTGTTTAACAATCTTAACAGGACACTGGGGCCATATTGTCATGCTCATGTGCATTTTTTGAATTATACTTAGGCGCAACTCCCACACTCTTTTAAATTCTCCATCGTTGAAAATTTCTAGTTTGAAAGAGTTGGTTTTGACCTTCGAGACTCTGAAGTGACCTTGAATCCCCCACCTTTCTTCAATGAACTTCCTCATTTGTACTACATACACCGAGGTGTCTCCTATCACCTTGAGTAGAATAGCTTTTTCTTCCTTCATACTCTCAGCTAGCCAGGCCTTTATGTTGATACCTATAACACCAAGCTTCCTAGACTTATGTTATGTGAGTGGTATGATGTGTAGCGAATGAAAGTCCTTGGATGCCATGTTACAGTTCTTGCAAAACACACAGTTAGACAAGAAAGATCAGATGTTGAAACAAGAGGAAAATTAAAGAGAGGTTGGGCGAAGAACGAAAGGATTTTTAATGGTATGAGGATGAAATAAAGATTATTGCAAGCTAATGAAGTTGCAGAGAGAAGATGAAATTTACCTAGCTCGTGAGAGATGATTATATACTGTAAAAACAACTGGTGTGGGATTATCATTATGTTAGCTAATAGATTGAGTCTCTTCGTTACTAGGAGAGTAATGATGATTGCTGCAGCTCTGTAGAAGAGACTCTCCGTTTTCCTCTTGGTAAACTCGTTAGCCTTGTGGACTTCAAAAAGCTTCTGAGTGGGCTTTGTTAATAGTGTCAAAATAACCGCAGTGGTTAATTTATAGAAACTAAGCACGCTTCCTTCTTCTTTCTTAATCATAACTGTTAGAATCCATTCTTCTTTCATTCTTCTCCTCTACGCTACTCTGCATCTCATATACGACAATATATAAAAACAAATTATAAAATTGGGTTTCTTACCTTGCGAACCAATCTTCCCCGTAGATAGTGATGATTACCCTCTTTTGTGTTCATCTTAGGGTTTATCCAATTCAGTTTAGGTCTAGGTAATGATTTCCTAACCTTGATTTCTTCCTTCCCTATGAACCGATGCCCCATATTAGCACCTATTACCTGTATTTGAGCTGATATCGAGTGATTAGCTAGAGACTTAGGTTTCTTGAGCTCCTCGATGTCCTTTCTCCTTCCTGCAGACGAGAGCCCCATCCTCCACGAGATCAACCGCGTGGTTAGTAGCCCTTCCCTAGTAGTATGTAGCACCCGTAGATGGTGAGGATCTAGGAGATCCACCACCGATCTAGAGATGAGATTAGAACCGGAAAAGAAAATGAAAAAGACTGCAAATTGTATGACGTAAGAGAGAAGTGAGAGAGCGTGATCTTAGAGAGAGAGAAAGTCGTAACATTAAGAAATAATACCCACCTATTTAATATAATTAATTAACTTGTATTTTCAGCCATAGACCACCCACTTGGAATAAAAGGTACCAAATATTATTAGCTACATGATTTTTTTATATAAATTGCATCGAAAGCTAGCATAACTTGAATAAATTAACATATATATATATTTCAATCTAACCTGAATTGACTATCATCATAGACGAGGTAGGAATTTCATTACGGAGGGCCAAGATTGTTCTGAGTATACAACCCCGTTAAAAAATTGGGATTAAATTGCCTTATGAGTCCCTATATTATGTAAAACTTACAAATATATCCCTATATTATGCAAAACTTGCAAGTATTTTTATATTATACGAAATTTGCAATATATGTCTCATGCAAAAAATATAATATAAATTTTGCATATTAAATTTATATAAATTAGTTACATCAGAACTTTATATATTATACCATCTAATATATATTCTAATATATATTTTATCATAGAAAAATAAAAACTTTACTTAAATATAATAAATTATAACTTAATTATGAGCCAATTGTTGATTGATGCCTATTAAAAAACTTATTTAGAAAAAGGTGCCTAGGAAAAAATATTTATTGAAAACAGCCCCCTTATAATTAACAATTAAAAAATAAGAAAAAAACTAATAAACACACGCGCGCGTCCGTGAATTTTTTTTAAAATCGTCATAACTAATTCAAAAAAAATCAAAAAAGTCAAAAAAAATTATATTTGGATAAATCAAATTAATATTTACGTCTATGATTTTTTTCGGAATTTTCTGAATTTTTCGATTTTTTTTTATTTTTTTAATTTTTTTTTTCGCAGACACGAAATTCCATGTTTAAAACATGGAATTTCATGTTTGAAACATGGAATTTCATGTTTAAAACATGGAATTTCATGTTTATTTCACGGTTTAAAACATGGAATTCCATGTTTAAAACATGGAATTCCGTGTCTGCGAAAAAAAAATTAAAAAAATTTGAAAAAATTAAAAAAAATCAAAAAAAATCAAAAAAATTCATAGACGTAAATATTAATTAGATTTATTCAAATTTTTTTTTTTTTTAATTTTCTGATTTTTTTTGAATTAGTTATGACGATTTTAAAAAAATTTCACGGACGCGCGCATGTGATGGAATTAATAAAGGTATAGAAAATATAAAGGGGATGTTTTCTATAAATAATTATTTCATTAGGCATTTTTTCATAAATAAGATTATTGAAAGCATAAAAAAACAATTAGAGAATTTAAGGAGGATGTTTTCAACAATAACCCCCTTAATTAAATAAATTTTAAAAACTTAGGAAACAAGTGAAAATTTTGAAAATTTAAAAAGTGGCTAAAAGATATTAACATAATGTTTATTTCTAAGGTGAACTTTTTTGTTTTCTAAAATTGAGGGGCCATGGCCTCCCGGGTGACTGAGGCTTTAGCCACCGACAATCATATATATTTAAAGCATATTTATATATCATATTTATTTTAACCTTTGATATTAAAAATGTCCACTACTCTGGTACAGTACGTTATACAAAGTTTAAACAGTTTTTTTTTTTATGGGTAAAAAATAAAAAAATATGCTTTTTATGGAAAATTATAAATAATTGTAGTGATAAGAAATTAATTCTAATTTGAAGGATTTCTTAAATAATAATCCTTAAAAAAAAAATTATCAAAAGAAAAACAATCTTGATATATTTTACTCATATTTTCGTTTGCGTACGCGAATATATTCACAAAACCAATTATTTACTCTAGGGAAAAAAAAAATATTTACCGCTAGAATAGACGGCATTGCATGCAATTCTCAGAATATATGCAATATCACCAAGCTTCACCACAAGTACCAAAAGTACTAAGCTAGGTAGCACATATTTAGCATATTTATTTTGTTTTGTTTTCTTTGAATTTCTTTTCCTTTTTACATTTTCTTATCTGCATTCCTCAAACTCTATTAATTTAGCTTCTCTTAGATGATTAAAACTTTCCGGGGTGTAATTAACGAAAAAGGTTAGCTTAATTATAATCTCAATACATTCCGTCTATTATTCTGCATTTTGTTTCACTATTTAAAGTTTAGGCCATGTATATAATTTGATTGAAGAAAGATTGGTTTGTTTAACAGGGAAAAGATGTCAGAAAGCAAACGAGACACACCCTTAATTCCACCATCAACACAAGCATTCCCAGATTACAAGAAATCAGTAAAATTAAAATATGTACGCCTTGGATATAAGTACGTGATTACTCATGGAAAGTACCTCTTATCTGCCCCTTTCATCGTCTTGATGGTAGCACATTTGTCAAGATTATCTCTTCAAGATTTGTACGATATTTGGGATCTTCTCCAATACGATCTTGTATCGGTCTTTATGTGTTCAATTCTCGTTATATTATTATTCACAATATACTTTATCACTCGCCCTCGCCCTGTTTACCTTGTTGATTTCTCATGCTACAAGCCCGGTGATTCTGAACGATGCCCAATGAAAAGGTTTCTCGATCAGTCTCGTAGGATCAATACATTTACAGAAGAGAATCTTGAATTTCAACGTAAAATCCTTCAACGATCTGGAATCGGTGAAGATACTTATCTCCCGAGTGCTCTTTTAAGTTACCCTCCAAACTCATCGATGAAAGAAACTAGAAAAGAAGCCGAAACTGTAATGTTTGGTGCAGTTGACGAACTTTTAGCCAAAACTAAAGTAAACCCTAGAGATATAGCGATATTAGTTGTGAACTGTAGCTTGTTTAATCCAACACCATCTTTATCCGCAATGATTATTAACCATTGTAAGCTTCGTGGGAATATCGCAAGCTATAATCTAGGAGGAATGGGTTGTAGTGCTGGTCTTATATCAATAGATCTCGTTAAAAAGCTTCTTCAAGTACACGCAAACTCTTACGCATTAGTGGTGAGCACCGAGAGTATAACACAGAATTGGTATTCCGGAAATGATCGATCGAAACTCGTATCGAATTGCTTGTTTCGAATGGGAGGTGCAGCTATACTCCTCTCGAATAAATTCTCCGTTAAACGAAAATCGAAATATCGTTTAATCGACACCGTGCGGACCCACAAGGGAGCCGATAATAAATGTTTCGCTTGTGTCACGCAAGAAGAAGACGAATCTGGAAAAGTCGGTGTTTCGTTATCGAAAGAGCTTATGGGAGTTGCCGGAGAAGCTTTGAAGACAAATATCACGACCCTCGGACCTCTCGTTTTACCAATGACCGAACAGTTTCTTTTCTTTTTATCTTTAATCGGGAGGAAGCTTTTTAAGATGAAGATAAAGCCGTATATTCCGGATTTTAAACTAGCGTTCGAGCATTTCTGTATTCATGCAGGAGGAAGAGCGGTTCTCGATGAATTAGAGAAGAATTTGAATTTATCGGAATGGGAAATGGAGCCTTCGAGGATGACTTTATATAGATTCGGTAATACCTCGAGTAGCTCATTATGGTATGAATTGGCTTATACGGAAGCGAAAGGGAGAGTAAAACGAGGCGATAGGGTTTGGCAAATAGCTTTTGGATCAGGTTTTAAATGTAATAGTGCTGTTTGGAAAGCATTAAGGAGAATTAAACCGGAAAACGAGAAGAATCCATGGATGTCTGAGATTCATAAGTTTCCTGTTGAGGTTCCTAAGATATCACCCTTGTGATTTACAAACAATTGTCATTAGTTTGTGTCTTAGTTTTAGCTAGAGATTGTTAAGCTAGTTTCTATTTGTGCATTTGTGTAAAGCTCAAGCATCATTAATCTAAATCGATTATTTTATTAACTTCGTTTATTAAATCAATCCTTCAAAAGTGTTTTCAGTGAGATAAAAAAAAACTATTAAATCTAATAAAACAGGCACACAGGGTGGTGTTTTAGCATCAACTGAGGTAGGTATTTCAGTTATTTTGGTATTATAGCAATTAACCCAATAACCTAAGGATCACAATACAATAACAAGTATGAACACAAACAAGAAGACTCTTCGAAAGCATAGATTAAACAAACAAGTAAATCCATAACAAGTCTTTTACATATTAGAAAATAGAGACGAGTAAAACAGTAGGCTACTCTTTGGTAGACTTATTGATAAGTGACTTGTGAATGTGAGGAATAACACCACCACCAGCTATAGTACCTTTGATGAGAGTATCAAGTTCTTCATCACCTCGTATAGCAAGTTGTAAATGTCGAGGTGTAATACGTTTCACCTTCAGATCTTTACTTGCATTTCCAGCTAATTCCAATACTTCAGCTGTTAAATACTCCAAAATAGCTGCTGAATACACAGCTGCTGTAGCACCTACTCTTCCATGTGCAGTTGTTCTCTGTTTCAGCAATCGATGTATACGACCCACTGGGAACTACAATCATTCATCACAAGGGCATATATGTAAAACCACAACTTTTACCCAGTCTTTAAATTTTTTATTTGGTGAAACACCCCGATTCAAAATTAAGTTTCTTAGTTATGATTAAATAGTTTCTAATTGTTTAAATTTTTTCAGCCCGATTATTGATTTTTAAATACAGTATTTAATATATTACTGATAGATTATCATCGCTTAACGATTAAATATTTGTGCCGTAAAAAGGAAAAGAATAATACCTGGAGACCCGCGCGAGAAGAGCGAGAAGTAGGTCGCTTCTTATTATCCTTGTCTTTATCCTTTGCTGAGCTTTTCCCAGTTATTAATCCTTTAGCTCCTTTACCCGACATTTTTTCTTTACTTTGAAGAGTTTGGGGTTTGCAGAGTTTCGATAGAATCGCTAATAGGGAAGGTGAGAAGAACAGAAGGGGATTAGTTATATAAGAACTTTATGACTATTATAACCCTGCTTTTTGTTTTAAATTACGGGTTTCGGATGAACTACTTACTGTCATTTAAAGTTTTATAAAAAATGGATAATGTTGGATACAAAGGAAAATACAATAAAAAGTCCAAAATTTAATTTTTTTTTTTATATTATAAGTATCAAATAAAAAACTTCCTGCAAAAGTTTTAATTCTAACTTTTTTGTTTGATTTTTTATCCTTATATTTTATTTTGGTCTAAGAAAAAAAATATTTAGATTTTTCGATGGGTTCTTACCTAATTAACATCCGTACCATTTTCGTTAATTATCCAATGAGGTATGTATCCAATACCAAATAAATTTAATTCCTTATAAAATGGGTACGGACTTGTGTAATTTTATTAATTGTTATTAAGTCATTTTTAGTGGTAGTTATTCCTGTCAAAGCTTAAGTGGGTACGGACCTAATTCAAATATGTCAAAGTTCAAGTGGGTACAAACCCAGTTCGAATAACAACGGGTTTGTACCTAGGGGGTATGCTTTACGTACCCAATTAGACCATCTCCAACAGTTGGGCAAAAAACAATAAAAAATCTCTTCACGAAAAATGCTTTATGCAAAATTTAAATTTAGATTATTCGGTGGGTATTTACCTAATTAACATTTGTACCCATTTTCGTTAATTAACCAATGAGATACGTACCCAACACCAGATAAATTTAATTCCTTATAAAATGGGTACGGACCTGTGCCATTTTATTAATTATTAAGTCATTTTTTTACTGGTAGTTATCCATGTCAAAACCTAAGTGGGTACAGACCCAATTCGAATATGTCAAAGTTCAAGTGGGTACAAACCCAGTTCGAATAACAATGGGTTTGTACCTAGGGGGTATGTTTTACGTACCTAATTAGACCATCTCCAACACTTGGGCAAAATACAATCAGAAATCTCTTCACACTCACCAGAACAAAAAACCAATAAAATTCAGAAATATAAATGGTTGAGATTTGTAGTTTCAAAAATAACTAATATAATTTTATGGGTGAGTGCAAAGGGGGAACTATAAATCATCCAACTCTTTAGCATCACTAATTTTATGATGGAACCTTAATTTACATGCGGGACCCGCAGATGGTTCTTCACTGTTATACAGAGGGATGAGATATAGGAATTTTTGCAATAGTTGTCAACCACTTTCCCAATCAACATGATCCAAATGAACTATTCCTTCTTCATTTAAGTTGCACTCACATCATTGTAGAGTCTAGTCTTTCAGCCTTGTCTTAGGGTATCACAGTTGCTTTGTATGCGTTTAAGCTTAGCCTATCATGCCAGTTGAGATGAACATGTAATTGTCTAACTAGTAACTATACATCGGTGATCCTCTTTGAATTATACTCCAATTAAAGAACTAAAGAGATAATTGTTTGGGAAAATGATAAGAAATTGTAGCTTGTAATTAAGATAAACATAAAGTTTAATTAATCATTGCAGATTTCAGGAGTTTTACTATGTTCCCAGATCGCCATCCTAAGCCGTGGAGTTTAGTTGTTCATCCTAGTGATCAAAAGCAAAAACTACTGATTGATAATTTTGATTAGACAGTCTGATGTCTCGTGTATTGTGATAGACTTGTAGTGTCATGTGACATCATTTTGTGGGGATGCATCCCTGTTATTTGACATATTGTGATTTCTTGTCTATTCTCATATATTTTGTTACTTTTGGGGATTTTAAGCGTTAATTATGTGTTAAGTGTGTAGCTCCTAGGTACGAGGATGGTACGAGACCCTGGTATGGGGATAAGAAGTCAGTATATAAAGTTTAACCCAAGGCATTGTGTGAAAGGATCAAAAGGCCACTTTAAGAGGGAATAATTAATTTACGTGTACAACTTTGAAGTCAGCTTGAGAGAGTCCACACAAACATTCGGTGAATATGGTGAGAAAAACCCTGCATTTCAAGATATTAATTGAGTCAGGAGCGCATGAGAGGTGACGGTGTGCAATTTTGAGTTAAGATGACAAGTTATGCTAATGTTTCCACTTTCCACTGTGGCTTGAACCAAAACATATTTGCTTAAATTTGTTTATGGGCCATTTTGACCCACTTAAATGGGCCCAAACCCCATAAAAGATTTTGCATCAACTATTAACTCTTTTTAGAAGATCAAAACAGATACACAACATTTTTAGGAGAGGAGCTACACGCCTAGAGCAAGAAGAACCAAGGGTTCAACACCATTCTACCTTTCTATCATCATTTTTGTCATTATTTTTAGTGTAACTCGTATCCATTTTCAGTTCTTAGCTTGAATATGAATATAGTATTATTGTATTTAATATTTTCCTTATGAACTAATTCTATTTTATCTTGAAAATCACAATATGTATGAACCCTAGTTTTTTTTAAGGGTTAATGCCCAATAGGAAGGCATTGTATTTTTTAAAGAACAACGAGTAATGGGAAATTTCCCATTACTCGAACTTTGAATAATGGGAAGCTTCCCATTACTCAAAGTTTGAGTTATGGGAAGCTTCTCATAACTCAAACGATTTTTTTCTGGGAAAGAAAAGGAAAAAAGCAAAATATATGTGCCTTTTATGGGCAAAAAAATAATATTTGGGATGAGAGGGAATTAATTCTAACTTGAGGTGTTTCTTGGGCAATAATCCTTTCTTAATGACATTTTATTGTATATTGGGATTAATCTATTGAAATGAATTGTGTATTTATGATTTGAGTATATATCTGATTGTTGAATTCAGACCCTCCTATGTCCAAGTAGAGGTTTGACCTTAGTAATCAGTACTTTCACCCAGAAGGGAGGTGCGAGTTATGGGAAACAATATATAAACGTCTAGTGTGCATTAATGAACCGAAATGTCTTGACTAACCAAATAGACGCATAGGGAAAGGACCTTAGGCGCGAGCATTCTTGTAGTGTATGATCGGAGGAGGTACCTAGTGGTGTATGGTGCATTCCTATCTGCCCTGAAGGGTTTTAGGAAGAGTGTTGAATCCTGGTTATTGCATATCAATCAATTCGCACTTAAACAATAAAGTGTAAATATAAAACTACTTGTGCGTTCTCGAACTATCCTCTCATCTTAAACAATGTCTGAAATTTATCTTTAGCATTGCTTTAGGGTGTATTTACTAGCTTCTATTTTCTCTTGCATCTACTTCATTCCCCTTGTTTTTAGTTTTGCTTTGTCGGGACGACAAAGGTTTGAGTTGGGGGTCTTGATATCTCCCTAAACGTTCTAATTTTATGCCATTGGGAGACATCATTTTTGGTGTTTAATTGACTATTTAGATAGACTTTTGGTGCTAATATGCAATAATTCAATTTTCCTCTTTAGATTTTAGTATTTTTAATTTATTAAGCTTTTGTGCGTAATATTGGTATTTTTAGTGAAAAGTTTGTAAGTTGTGAATACTAGCTAGAAGAGGAATCCGAGAAGAAAGTCAAAGATCGTGATATGGAGTCAAACCTTGAAGATAAATCCCGAAAAGAATTATACTTTGAAGCTGCAAATCTGGAAACAGGCCAAAGATTGCTGATTTTGAGGCACTTACGAGTTGATTTAGCCGCTGACCTTTGAAGAGATTATGTTCCTTATCGAGTTACGGAAATTTAGCAAGTGATTTCAGGTCAATAGGAGTTATAAAGAATCGGCTAGAGCTGCTTTAGTGGAGGTGGTGCAGCAGTTACGGGATTTTGGGTTTAGAAAATGGGCTTGGACTTTTAATTAGTGTTTTATTCTTAGGTCCAAGCCCTAATCCGTTTTTAATATTATAAAAGGGATTTAGACTTCTATTTTCACACACCCTTTTTCAGAATACAACATACGCTTAAGAGTCAGACACCAGAGAAGAAGCTAGAGGCAGGAAGAGAAGAAGCAAGAGCTGGAGACTGTCTATATCTCCAATTCTCAGCCAATTCAATTCCGTAATTAGGTTCTTCTATTTTATTATATAAAACATGATGAACTTATTTATTTCTTTAGTTTTTATCTTTTCAATAATTATGAGCTAAACTTAATTAGTGCTTGAGAACGCATGATGGGTTAATCCCAATTTGATTTCATTTCGAATGTTTGAATTTGGGATATTTATTATTTAAATCAAATTGGGTAATTCGTATTTTTCTTTAATTTGTGTTTAATTACTATTATTGACCTGATCAATTAATAATAGGACTTAGTATCTAAGTTATTCCAATTAGTGGTGATTGGATCACCTTGACGGGGGGTTTAGGTACCGAACTAGTTAACGAATGTAGGTTAGAAATTATTTGACATTGACGAGCTTAATTAAACCTATGGCCTATTGGGTAATTTAAACTTAATCACTTGAGAGTGGACTATAATCACCCTGACGGGGTTTGTAGCACTTGAGAGTTGCTCCTTAGTCCACCCTGACGGGGGTGAGGAGAATATAGAATCCTGACCAATACAAATTTATCAATTTGTCCCTTAAACAATGTCTGAAATTTACTAGTAGCCAAGGAAAATGATAGGGGCAGTTCTTTGTTAGCCATTTGAAGCCTTTTAGCTTGCTATCCCTTGTTATAATTTTATCCGTCTTAGCCCAATTTTGAGCCTTAAGCCTTTTCTTTTGTAGCCACGATATAAGCCCATTATCCTTTAGATTATTAGGCACGACCAAATGACCCGCACTTGAATCATGATCCTGAGACCTGTCTCGAGCTTGAGTTGAGGGTGGAGGGCCCATATTTGGGAAAATTCATTGGGTGGGATTATATGTGTTTGTATTGAGGCACAAAAATTTAGATGATATTATTATTTGTAACCCTTTGTCGGGATTTGAAAAAGAAAAAGGAAAAAAAATTATAAGAGACATGACCTTTCACATCAAAATGATGGTCATGGGTATCTTGTACAAAAAAAGAAGAAAAGAAATGAAAAAGAAAATAAAAAGAAAGAATAAAATAAACCGGCAAAGTGGAATATTTTGAAAAATCATCTTAGTTTATATTGGGTTGACATGGGTACGCAACATTAGCGCGTCAAATGGGTTGAGTGAGAACATTATATGAGTGTAAACTCAAGCTCGTAGACAGTTGTTGATGGTAAGTGAGGAGAGAGCCAAAAGCTCACTTCAAATTTACCAAATATACATACCACACCGTCCCTAAGCCTATGCTAAAACCGTAAAGTCCTCGTGATTCCTAGGTGCATGGTAAGTTAGGGTTTTTGATTAATATTTTATTTAATTAAGATAACAGGGTTTGAAAAAAAAGGACTTCATAATTCACTACTTGTGAGTTCGAGGAAAATAACCAAGAGAGAGATAAAAATTCGTTGTGGCAGTGAGTTACCTCTTTTAATTTTCAAGTAAGTATTTTGAAATTTTTCTAGTAACTCAGACAACATGATCGTAAGCAGCGTAAATCTGAAATAACATGCTAAGTTAGTATTTTCAGTTAATTACATATTTAATCATTTCTTGCATATTTACAGTTTCCGTGATAATCGTGCAAACACTCAAAACAATTCCCTTTAGTCAACTTTAAATTTAATATTTTCCTAGATAATCCCAAATACGAAGTGATTTTATCATTTTCAGTATATAGTTATATGAGAGATTATAAACCTTTTATTACTGAGCATATTACTTTAAAAATTATTTTATTTTATTTTTTAAAAAATAAACGGCCTTACGAAAACATAAACAAAATTAGAGGTAGCCCCATAAGGGATATTATGAGAAGCGAAGATAGGGGAGAATCCCCTCTTGATTTTTGAAAATCAACCTTCCGTAGAGTGTGTCCGGTTTGACTCGGTGGTGTAATTTTTGCACCATCTAGACTAAACAGGGCCCAATGTTTTACAAATTTTTGATGCGGAATATGTTGCCTTTACGAATAAATATAAATAAATAACATTAGGTAATTAATGCATTAGACGTGTGTAACAATAAGCCACTGTTGCCCCTAACACGTTATCTGGCTGATTGACCATAAAAGATCTAGGGAATAATTAATTGATCATAAAAGGAAGGATCCAATAGGTAAAATTTTATCAATAATTTATTCACAAAATCTTTTGGATAAATACCCATTAGATCTTTTATGAGTAAATCCATATCTTTTATGGACAAATATTGATGGTTAAATACATTGACCTCTTTAATATATATATATATATATATATATATATATATATATATATAGGATCCCGTACATGAGATTTACCTAATATAAAGAATAAAAAATATCATTTTCAATTATATCGTATAATATATATAATATGTTAAATAAATTCACCTCAAATAAAATATCTCAGTTTTACTTTATAAAATTATAGATTGAACATTTGGTATACATATTGATGTACACATTTTTCAACATTCATATCTAAACACATAAACTCCATCAAAAAATTTACGCTGGAATCGGTCTTCCTGCTATGTTCGTGCACTTTTCTTTATTCTTTCCATCTGCCACGTATATAAATTTTGTCAATATGAATAAATATATTTTGATGAAGCATGAAATTAATATATATTAGTTTTCAAAATATTTTATTAGTGAATTTTTTATATTTTAACAGGAAAAATGATACTAGTTTAATCATGGATTTAAATGACTCGAAAAAATTTAACAAATATAAATTCACAAATTCAATTATTAAAATATAACAATGAAAGATATACATACCTTCACAATTAACCCATAATTGAGTAGAGGAAAAATTATTGTCTGATAAATACTGACAACTATGTCGTCTACAATACCTAAAACAATTTGCATAATATATGTGTTTCAAGTAACAAAGATTTGCACACATACGAATGCAATCGCCTACATACCCTGCATCGCTTGGAGCTAACAGAGCCATTAACATTAATATCACGACTATACTACCATTCTTTTGATCCATTTTCAAAAATTATAAGAACTGAGATACAAAGAATATTTTACTTTATATTGTGATAAAATATACATATAAAGAGTTAGTGAATATAAATAATAAAAATAATAAATAACATTTAATAAGAGTCAAACCAATTAAGACATATTAAAAATAGAGTAATGATATTTGTCACCCTTTTTGTATCACCCTTTTATCACCTCCTACATATATGCCTACATGGACCAATGAATTAATTTCTCTATCCTATTTAATTTTTCTCTATCTTCTATTCAAGGAAATCAATACATATATATAGAAGGGTGATAAAAGGGTGACATGAAAAGGGGTGACATATATCATTACTCTTAAAAATATGGTTAAATAATTTCCTTTATTTTATGGACAAAAAATAATTATCTTCCTTTTTTTGATAAAATGTCAAATTCCATCTAGAAGGTGATGAATACAAAGGTGAATTAAAGTTGAATAATAAATAAATGAGCATTGCTATATATCATTCCTTTTTGCTTCACCCAGTTATCGCATCCTATGTGTCATCTAATGTGGCATTAAACAAAGGAAAGAGAAAATAATCATTTAAGAGAGAAACATTTTTATTGGTATTTGAAAACTCCACATAGGAGGTGATACATGGGTGAAGCAAGAAGGGGTGATATATATCTTTACTCTAAATAAAATTATTCTTGAATAAAAAAGAAATAAATATATTAATTAGGAAAGATAATAATATTATAGAATCATTTAATGTCAACCTAATAATTAATAAAGGATAAAATAAAAACAAGTGATATATATGATTTATTAAAATATTACATAACATAATTATATTCTACTATGGTGGTTAAATATAACTTGAGTTAGGAAACCCACAAGTCCGAGAATGTAGTGTATATGATAAAAAGACCTTACATGGTTTCGCCGTAGCAAGATCTAGCGAAACTTGCTTCACCACGGGGCATCCTAGATGATATCATGGTGTAGCTGAAAATAAGATTTTTTTTAGTTATTTGAAACTGCCTTCTTCTCTCCTACAAGAAAGAAAGTACCACCCACATCACCACCACCACACAACCTAACGAACATGATCTATTTTCTTCCAAGCTTAGTGTCCTAAAATCAAACAAGGATCGGGACGACAAGATGGTGTGCTAACCAATGGAACTCTAACGGTCAAGTCAATATTAGAAACATATAACATGTAAAATATTTTTTGTACTGGAGTAGGTCTGATTATAATATGAAAAGTGTAGGAGTGTAAGTGATACTTCTTTAAGTGCATCACACTGGTATTTATAGACAAGAAAAGCCCAGTATACCTGATCAGGCTTTTGTCATATATCACAAGGAGGTGCTCGGGACACTGGGTCCTTGAGCACACAGAGAAGTAGGGCAAAACTCATGAATATCTGTTTTGAGTTTCTTTAGGACTTGCTCATTTCATGGAGATATGAATCGTTGGTATGTTCGGGACCAGTGTATACCTTATGCTCGGTGTGGAAAGTACAATCCTACCGTCACCTTGACAAGGCATGGTCGAGATTATCAATATCTCCTTGAACATGAGAATTGGAGCCAATCACTTCAATTTGATCAATTAAAGAGTCCATTTGACTTTATCCATTCCAATTCAGATCGTTACGATTCAATCCGTTGATATTGTGTTACCTTATTGGAAGCGTTCATTTGCGGTGCTTTGCTAGACCTTATTAATTGAATACTCGTGAGGAGTACACACGTTTGTGCAATCTATACTATATAAATTGCTTTTGGAGCCTAGTCGCTCAACCGCAGCCTAGTTCCCAGGCGGGTTTACACGGGACCAAGGTGGGATTAGGCGGTTTTGAATCTCGATATGTAAAATTATATATATAGTAATATATCTAATATTCATAATAATTATACCATATGACTAAAAAAAATTGTGCCTGTTTATGTTATAAAGTGCATCTAACAAAGGTATGATAAATATAACAATACTATACTTAGAGTTATAATATAAATTCAAGAATTCTTGTGAGTAAGAAAGAAAAGGAGGGCCTAGACGGCCATGTTTGGCTATCAGTTGGTGTCTACAATTTTATTAAATATAAGGACTAGAATGTAATTTATAAAAATATAAGCACTAAAATATACTTTTATTAAATATAAATCCTAAAATGCAATTTAAAAAAATAAAGGACTAATATACAATTTTTTAAAATATAAGGAATAAAATGAAATTTTATTATGTTAAAGGAATGAAATGCAATTTTATTAACTTAAAAAATTTAAATGCAATTTAAAAGTTAAGAACAAAAATGAAATTTTATTAAATATAAGGACTACAAAATAAAATTTTATGAGCTTTGTAATTTTTTGTAAACATTGATCACTTAATACCAAACTAAGAGATTACCATAATACGAGACCTAATTTTGTTTTTCCAAGGACATCGACTATTCCTGATACAAATCTGAAGGATGGCACTGAACTCAAGACATTTGTTGAGGCGTACACTCCTGAGAATATCAATGCCTAAATGCTTGAGATTGCGAAGAAAGGGCTTACACTGCAACAAGTTTTTACGCAAGTTATTCCTGAGAAAGAAGCGAGTGTAGAATCCAAGAGAGAGAACTTGAGAGTCTCAAGAATAAGTGAAAGAGAGTTATCATTGAAGCTCAAAGATCCGGGAAGTTTTAACCTTCCTATTCAAATCAGTATGCTCAAGATGAAATCTATGTACGATGTGGGTTCGGGTGTGAATCTTATGCCTAAGTCCGTGTTCGAAAGACTTGGACTTCAGAGTTCAGAGAAAGCTCCAGTGAAGTTGAAGTTTGCTGACAACTCAGTTACCAAGACATGGGAAACAGTGGAGGACGTCTTAGTCCGAGCAGGTAGTATCGCCATCCCTACTGACTTTGTTATACTTGAGTTTGATGCAGATAGGCAGGTTCAAATCATACTTGGATGGACTTTTATGGCCACAAGTTAAAGTGACATCAACTTCCAAGAAGGGACTATCACCCTTCATGCTAGGAACGTATTCGAGAGCTTCTATGTCTTGGGTAAGAAACCGAGGAAGTTAGATCCCACCGTTCATGTCATCCACGGCCTTTCACATCACAAAGTCCCTACACAGAAGATTCATGTAAAACCTGTGGATACTGAGGCGAACATTGAGTTTGGGGTTGGCCATGAAGTACTATGGAAAGCTCATAAACGCGAAAATAGGCCACAAAGTTTCAATGACTCGTGGATGGGACCATTCATCGTCACTAAGGTTGTTTCAGCCAAGGTGATAGAAATTAGACCCAAGAAGGGGATCAAGCGCAGATTAATTGACGTTCATAGCCTTACTCGTTGTTGGGGAGGCTATATTCGCAAATCTTGATAGAGGTAACGCGTCTAACTTTAAAATACGTTAAATAAAAGTGCTCTACGGGAGACATCCCGCAATTTTTTATGTTTTTATGCTTTTTACGTTTTTAGTTTGTGTTTAGTTTAGTTGTTTTAGTTGATATTGCATATTTGAGAAAGGTATTAGTGTTTTTGATGTTTAGGTGTTAGAGGAAACGAGTTTTGTGATATATTAATATTAGGATGAGACATCATTTTTAGTGATTTAGAAGTCTTTCTAGTCGATTTTCTTGAGAAATGTTACACTTTCCTATTTTGAGTCTTGATTTAGTAAATTATTATTTCTAGAGCATATTGGGTTTAATTATTTATTTAGTGTGAAGCTTTAAAGATAATTATGGGGATTAATTAGAGTCCAAGTCAAAGACTAAGAGATATGGAAAGAGATTAACATGGAAATTGGAGATAAGGAAAGAAAAGCTAAAAATATGGAAAAGGAAAAGCTGCCATAATCCTGAATTTCACCCCCCACTACCACAAATCAGCTTATATCTCAAAATCGGTGAGGCATTTGGAGAAAACGTCAAGAGCAAAGTTGAAGATCTTTCCGAGACGATGAATTTCGACTACTCATATGCGTCAAACGGATAAGAACTAAAGCTTCAAGGACCAAAACAAAAACGGGCCTGATTTCATATTTTAGGGTTACGAATTTGAGTTGGGCTAGAAGTCCACTACTTACCTTCTCCTTCAAGAAAACGAATTAGGTCTTCTATGCGCCTATAAATACACCCTTATATCACTTGTAAATCATCCTTGCTCAGTTTTAAACCTTATATTAATTCTTAGTTATTGTAGAGAGCAAGATGAAGTCTTTTATTATTTCTTATAGTTTATTTCCTTCAGGTAAGAACTAATTTTCCCATAGATTGGGTTTTGCATCATGTATATTCTATGAATTCTAATTTCTTTCTATCTAAGTTTCTTTTGGAATTATATGTTTTAATCTGATATTAGCTGCTTACCTATATAATTGTTTATGTGTTTTGATTTAATGACTATTCTCCTTGCTAGTGCACGAGTATAGGATTACCTTAAGAGTAGTTAGATGATCACCTTAGCTGGGTGTCTAATTATTGAAACACCACATAACGTCTAGTGTCGATATTGGTCTTGACAACACTAATTCTAACTAGATAGTCATTAGGATATAATTTAACCACTATCACCATGTATGGAAATTGATTGCTTAGGGCCCTAGTAGCGCAGGAAAACCCTATTTGAACCAGCCTCGTGGTGTGTCCCTAGCCCCCTTAGTCGCTCTCAAGGTCTAAGGTATGGGAATTTAGAATCCTGACTAAGTATTTAAGAGCTATTATCTCCCTTATTAACTAGATTTGATAGAAAGAATTAGAAGGATTAGTGCATACTAGCAAAACCTAAGCTATACTTCTCATCTCATATTTTTTCGTATTTATTTTAATGTCTTTTATTTTTATCTTAGCTTAGTTAATTATTTCGAATTTATCTCTTTTTACTTTCTGTCCTTTATTTAATTACTTCTTACTCGTTATTATTTACCCATTCGTTTAACACACTAAGTCCCTGAGAACGAATTCAACTTATCATTAGAACTTGCATACGTCCTGTAATACTTGCAGTATTATGCTTGTCTAGGGTGTAAGTATATTGTTTTCTGGCTTATATTTATCTTATTTTGATCACACCCTAGGCGACACCACTAGAATCTCGGGATTATCAAGAATCTCGGGATCTTCGAGCATACACCAAACCTGTAAAACCTGAGAAAGACGAACAAACCAAAGCATAAAACTGAAAAATAATATAACAATTAAACTACTAAAGATTAACACCAGGGTCACACGCCACTGTCCCCGGCAGCGGCGCCAAAAACTTGGTGGGTCCTGAGGTGTTATAAAAATTATGCAATATATAAATCTGAAAATAGAGGAACCACAATACCGCAAGTGCACAGTTCCAAGTAATATCCTATAAATCGGGTTTCGTTCTCAGGGACGGATTAGGTACAACTCTAGTATTAATCAGATAGTAGAAATAATTGCTTAACAGAAAAATAAAATATATGATTATCGTTTAGTTTTCTTAAATCAAAACGATGCAAATAAATAAAGACTAAATTAATTAACTGAAAGAAATAAATAAAGTAAAAGACTAACTTCAGAGATGAAAGATACTTGAGTCTCGCAAGGAATCCACCTAATCAATGTAATCAATGATATGTTTATGGGTAGAATTGGTATTATAATATTAGTCGGGACTCTAATGTCTCTGAGCCCCCTATCGGGTGGACCTAGGAGCTATCCTAATGTACTATAAGCCCCTATATGGGCGAATATGCCTCTTTGGATGATATGTATTTACCTCTTTGGCTATGTAATTAGTTAAGCCTGTCGGTCAATAACGGTCATTACACGGGTATTACCTAAGTCTGTATTCAAAACCCCCTGTCGGATGATCACTTTTTCCACTAAAATGAATAGCCCAAATACTAAAAGCTATTTCTAGTTGTACCGAAAAGAAATAGTGATGAAGAACAAAGTAATATCCAATATATAAGGCTCAATTCAATTTAAATCATAAAAATCCCCAATTCAAAACATAGAATTAATTAAATAGGGTTCATCCCTTAATTGTGATTCTCAAGTATATAAAAGTTTAGCTCATAATAAGATTAAAGACTAAAATTAAATAAATAAAAGATATCATATTCAATTACAGAAAATAAATAGATAACCTAAAGGTTTGGTTGGCTGTTGATGGAAGAATAGAATCCCTCCAGCTCTAGCTTCCCCTCTGCATTCTTGCTCTGACTTGAAAATATGAAGCCTCTGATGTAATCCTATGAAGTGTGTGTGAAAAGGAGGCTAACGGGTCTATATATACTATTAAAAACGGATTAGGGCTTAGGTTAAGAGGATTAGTTCAAATTATAAAAAGTCCAAGCCCATCTTCTTCTTTAATTCCCATAACGGGTGTGCATCTCTTAGTAAAACGGCTGTAACTTTTGCAATTCAACTCCAAATGGACTCATTCAACTTGAAAAATCTCCCTAACTTAAAGGGGCTTCATTTCATATTTCAAGTCCCAAGGCTGAATCCACTCCTAAGTAGCCCAAAAACCGTAATTAGTACCAGCCTTTCAGATCTACAACTTCTTTAGTCAATTCTTCGGAAATCCTTGTCTTGCCTTTAGATCCTACACTTGATCTAAGACTTTAATTCTCACTTCTCCTCCTGGCATTGGTTCTCCATAGAATTCAAGAACCTACTAACTTTGCACTAAAACAAACAAATTAACGCACAAAAGCTCTAAAAATGCAAATAGTCTAATTCCAAGGGGAGAAAGTGCAATATGACGAAATAAGCATAAAAGTCTATCAAATAAGTCAGATATTCACCTAAAATGATGTATCCTAAGGGCTTATATTTAGAACAAATAGGGAGACATCACAACCCTATCATGAAATAGATGTATATTGGATTCTTTATTGGGTGCACACGTCATGAACAATCAAGCAACATGTAGAGTCACGATTGGCCCACACCATATCAAAGTATACATACTTAACATAATAATTGTATCCATACACACTCAATATTAAAAATATATGATCCTCGGTAGCTGAAAGACACATTCTAACTAGTAAGTGGTCCTTGTAAGCCTATTCCATACATGTCCAGATGTACTAGCGAGCTTAACCACATAGAAGATTTCTCTAATTTACCATAGGAATGCCACCAACAAGTATGATCAACCTCCACCATGACCTTTATGCAATAAAAGAGCTAGATATTAATTACTTAGTCAAGAAGTTTTTTTATGTGAGTATCTCAAAGTACCGACTCACAACATGCCCGTTGCCATTTAGACATCCCGTTATGTCCTTGCACTCGAACATCAATTGACCTTATACTGTATAATTTTTTTATCACCATATGTATCAAGTTCTCATGGAGTAATCATAATGATCATATTACCCTTTGTATTTTTACTTGTTGAGTTGAAAATTATTTCCTTGTGCATACAATACCAACACTGCATACTCTATCCCTCAAATGCAAGATACATTTTGAGAGTAACATATTTTCAAGGAGTAATACTTTTTCTAAATCAGCACCCTGAAATTTAAGTAGGGTAACTAATGAACCAAAAATCACCCTTGATTCATCTAAGAGGAAAACACTTTGTCAAATTCGGAAGATGTAAAGTATTTTACTCGATAAGTATCACATAACATACTAACATCAAAGAGGTCTTGCCTCGTGTAACACTTTGTATATCTTCAGGTATGAACTAAATCTCCCATAGCTTGGGTTTTGCATCATGTATAAACTATGAATTCTAATTCTTCTATCTAAGTTTCTTTGGGAATTACATGTTTTAAATTGATATTAGCTGCTTACTCTTATATTTGTTTATGTGTTTTGATTTAATGTCTGTTTTCCTTGCTAGTGCACGAGTATAGTATTACCTTAATAGTAGTTAGATGATCACCTTAGCTGGGTGTCTAATTATTGAAACACCACATAACATCTAGTGTCGATATTAGTCATGACAAAACTGATTCTAACTAGATAGTCATAAGGGTATGATTTAATCACCATATCACCAATTGAATGAATTGTTTGCTTAGGGCCTTAGTAACGTTTGATAACCCTATTTAAAACAGCTTCTTGGTTGTGCCGTAGCCCCCTTAGTCGCTCTCACATTGTGGGGCAATGAATCATACATGGGAAGAGTGAGAAGGAAATTCACAATCTGTTTATTTCATATCCAACTGAGGAGGTTATCAATTTTGTAATAGGAATCATCCGGGTATGCAGTATTCAAATCCACATGGGGCCGCTAATCCTTGTCATTATCAACCACGTCCCCAGAATAACTCTTTCCAACCAAGAGGTCAGTATCAAAATCAATATCAGAATAGACCTGCTCCCCCACAACAACCTGTTCAAGATGCCTATACCGATTCATTAGCTCAGAAAGCTTTACCACGGTATCCTCAAGAGGGATCTGTGTATAATCAACAATTAACGAAGTTCATGGATCTTATGACCACTAATATGCATTCGTAGAGCGAGAAGTTACGAGAACAAGAAGCTTCAATTCGGATTTTAGGTACTCAAGTAGAATAAATGAACAAAGTTCTGACAAGCATTATGGAACAAAAAGAATTGAAGGCTATCGAAGGAGGTGATGACAATGTTGGGTTCGAAGCTTGTAAGGCTATTTTCCTTGAGATTGAAGAAAAGAAGACATACTGCCATTAGTGTCGTGGAGGTTCCGATTACCGGAGAAGAATCAACCAAGTCTAGCCCCGTGGACTCTAACTGTTCTGAGAGTGATGTGGAGAAAGATTCAGAAAAATCCGAATTTATGCAGCTTCTGAAGGATATGCAAGACGAGATTAGATCGGTAATGGAGTTTCAAGCTGAGCTGGCTAAAGAGAAAGAGGAAGAAGCCTCAAAGGAGGAACCAAGAGTCGAAGTTGAAGTTGAACCTGCTATGCAAGAAGAGAAAGAAGAAGTGCAGGCGGTAAGATAGCTGCCATATCACAAGCTTGAGCCATCCCTCTTGCCTCTGCTTCAAGAGTTGAGTTAGCCTTCATTTCCCTCGCAAAAACATCCACCATGCTACTTGTTGAATCACGAGTAATACAAGAAAATGAGACTTTATTTGTATCAATAGTAAAGAAGGCATCACAATTAATTTTAAATAAACCAGATAGAGGTGGTTTCCATTTCTCAACTCTGTCATCTCTAAAGTTCAAGCCTTGAGTTACAGAGTTTGAATTATCATTTCCAGAATAAAAAGCAACATTAGAATTAACTTATTCTTTGATTTTAGCCTCATAAATTAATCTTTTCACTTGATTATTATCATCATAGGCTTTTAAAGCCTCCTGTAAAACAAGAAGAGGGTCAGGAGTAATGTCTCTAAAGAGGCTCTGATTCCTTCCTTTCCAAACAAACCACACCAAATAAAAAGCAAGTTCTCCTGAGTAAACATCATCATGTTTACTTTCAATACTGCATTTTCTAATAAAAGCCACCCATTTCATGAAGTTAAATGTAGGCTCAGTCATAGAGTTAAAATTGAGAGGACTAACAATCCATAGAGCCCTTGCCCATGAGCAATGAAATATTAAGTGTTCAACATTCTCAGTTTCATTCCCACAAATAGAACATAGATCACTTTGGCAAGATGTCCTTTTCTTCCTATTTTCATTAGTAGCTAGACCATTTTCACAACATTTCCAAATAAAATTTTTGATCTTTGGATGTATTTTCATACTCCAAATATATTTCCATTCCTCATACTCAAGTTTAAAAGAGGTAGTGCCTATATTTTTATCCTTTATTCTTTCAACTTTCTGTTGTGCCATCCAAATCTTCCTATACATGTCTTTGACTGAAACACTACCATCCATAGAGAAGGGCCAGAATGGAGTATCCAAACAGTCAAAGGGAGGAATGTATAGGGAAGCTATGGTTGCAGCAATTTCAGTTGTGAAATAAAGGTTGAGTAATTCAATTTTCCATTCAAAAGTAATAGGATTAATAAGTTCAGATACCAAGTAAAGATCACAATTTGGGGGTTTAACCATCAGACCTTGAGAAGGTATCCAATTATCTTCCCAAAGTCTAATAGAACTCCCATTGCCCACATTCTATCTGATAGAGTTAACAAAGCATTTTTTGCCTTCAATAAGACTTCTCCAACCCCAAGAGAAATTAGAACATAGATTAGCATTTAAGAAGTCCCCCTTAGGAAAATATTTGCCTTTGAAAAGTTTAAAAACCAGAGAATCTTTGTTTGAAAAGAATTTCCAAGCATTAGAAGATAAAAGAGCTAAGTTTTGTAAGCGAAAATCTTTAAAACCGAGACCACCTTCATCTTTAGAGTTCATAACAGTTTGCCATTTTATACAGCGGCATTAGTCCTTCCCTTGATTGTTCCAATAAAATTTGGAAATCAGGGATGTTAAGTGAGATGTTACCTTTTTAGGTATTAAAAAGACTGACATGATAAAGTTTGGTATGGCTTCAAATACTGCTTTGACCAAAACCTCCTTTCCTCTCTTAGAAAGCATTTTAGTGTCCCATCTATCCATTCTTTTCATTACCAATTCCACCAACCACTCAAGTGATTTTACTTTTGATTTACCCCAAGAATAAGGTATTCCCAGGTATTTGCCCAAGTGCTCAAGTTTATTCATTCTGAGAAGAGAAGAATATTTAACTCTAAGATCATTTGGTGTATTTTTACTGAAGATAACCCCAATTTTGTTCATATTGACCTTTTGACCTGTAGCAAAGGTATACCAGTTAATAACATTATTAAAAATATCAATATTATAATCAGATGCTTCAAGAAAAAATAAACTGTCATCAGCAAACAATACATGAGTAACCATAGGGGCTGCTCTTGCTATTTTTATACCCTTCAAAAGTCCTTGTATTTTTACTTCATACCTAAAAATTTGGCGACAAAAGAAAGGCTTAAAGGCTAAAAATTTGGCTAAGAAGGATATAATTAATTCAGGGGTAGAAGGCCAAAAAAGATTCAAAGGGATAACAAAGAACTGCCTCTATCATTTTCCTATTTACATAGCTTGCCTCTAGTTCATACCTAAGTGGGTTCTCTACTCATTCAGATCTCACGTTCTACAAACCACTCATTTTCCTTAAGTACAAGTTTACTTCTTTCGCATTGTTCATTAATTATTCCTATTAATTACCTCATATTTGCATGCAATCTAAGTGCGTTTTACACTAACTCCTAAAGTCAACTATTTTCTATCATAAATTTATAAAAAAGTATGTTTATGGGGACATTTAAAATACCGTATAGTCAAAACATTCCTCAAACTAATTTTAAAAAAAGAAGAAGTAAAACACATAAAATTGGGATGAGGCAACGAACCCCACCCCGAAATCAAAAAGGAGTCGTGTCCCCATGACTCGAAAAAGACTCAAGAAAGCAAGTAATTAATAAGAATGAGAAAAGGATAGGAAAACGTATCTGAACCAGTACGAAACTGGTTTCCATGGTTGCGTGTAGGTTGAGCTCCTCTTGTTGCGTAGGTGGCATGATGAACATTGCTCACTCCACGTAATATGTTTTGCATAGGCTCCAACTCTTTTGTAACTTTTCCTATGGTTGTCAACACCTCTTCATGTTTATTATCCAAATTTTCATTCTTTCAACTACATCTTTCAACACCAAAAGTAATAATAAGGTCTTCAACTTCCTCTTCATGGTATTCTTGTCTTC
This sequence comes from Nemophila menziesii, assembly GCA_029959085.1. Taxonomy (NCBI): domain Eukaryota; kingdom Viridiplantae; phylum Streptophyta; class Magnoliopsida; order Boraginales; family Hydrophyllaceae; genus Nemophila; species Nemophila menziesii. The sequence goes on along the minus strand of JARWIR010000010.1, from coordinate 17,768,203 downwards.
CCAATCTTCGTCATCTCTATAAACCCCAAACTCAAAACTTCAAATAATCAAAAACTAGACAAGAATTTTGAAATTTAATGTTTTGAGGATTTGTAATGAAGTATTAAGGTGTTATATGAGATGGGTAATGATTATATAGTGGATTGGGGAAGATTTCATGAATATGATTGAAGCTCTGATGAAGAGGCTTACGGTTGAAGTAGAAGATTTCTTGATATTCTTCAAGGATTGTGGTGTTGGATGTGTGTTTGGAATGGAATAGGAGGAAAGATTTAATGTTCTTGGGTGTTGTAGTGGTGTTGTGTAGGTATATAAAGGGTTAGGGTCTGATAAATTCGTTTTGGAGAGGCTAGGTTTCTTCTTGATACGGTAAGAAGTGGAATGTGAACTCAACTCTTCAAAACCGCCTTCGGGCCGGCATACCGGCGGATACGCCGGCATACCAGTGCTGGAGTTTTTCTTTTTTTTTTCTTCTCGATAATAAACGCGAATCCACTACCCAAGGCCTCGTGTTCTTGGGCGTCGGCATACCGGTGCGACGCTTGAATTTTTTCTACCTCTCAGCAAATAACCCGAATCATAGACCCGAGGGCTCGTGTTTTTTCTCCACCGGCGTACCTGTCATATGACCGGCTAGCCGGCCAGTGCTGCAAATTTTCCTTTTTCATTCCTTAGCACCCCAAACTCAATTCCTGCACCATTCAACACACTACCTTTTTCATTTCTTAAAAAAATAGACGCTAAGACTCGACAATTACTTATAATATACACTAGAAACTGAAAAACAGAAAGCAAATTAAAACATGGGTTTTCTCCCAAGAAGCACTTTTGCTACGGAGAAACCGTGTAAGGTCTTTTTAACATATACACTATATTCTCAGACATACGCTTGTGGGTTTCCTGACCCAAGTTGTATTTTACCATTATAGTAGGATATAATTATGTTATGTAATTTTTAATAAATCATATATATATCACTTATTTTATTCTTTATTATTTATTAGGTTGACATTAAATTATTCTATAATATTATTCTCTTTCCTAATTAATATATTTATTTCTTTTTTATTCAAGAATAATTTTATTTAGAGTAAAGATATATATCACCCCTTTTTGCTTCACCCATGTATCACCTTTTATGTGGAGTTTTCAAATACCAATAAAAATGTTTCTCTCTTAAATGATTATTTTCTCTTTCCTTTGTTTAATGTCACATTAGATGACACATAGAAGATGATAACTGGGTGAAGCAAAAAGGGATGATATATAGCAATGCTCATTTATTTATTATTCAACTTTACTTCACCTTTGTATTCATCACCTTCTAGATGGAATTTGGCATTTTAAAAAGAAAAGGAAAATAATTATTTTTTGTCCATAAAATAAAGGAAATTATTTAACCATATTTTTAATATCTCTTAATTGATTTGACTCAAGCGTCCAAAAAAAAATTTGATTTGACTCTTATTAAATGTTATTTATTGATCTTCTTATTCAATTTTTAATGGAATATATATATATATATATATCACTAACTCTTTATATGTATATTGTATCACAATATAAAATAAAATATTCTTTGTATCTCATTTCTTATAATTTTTAGAGATGTATCAAAAGAATGGTAGTATAGTCGTGATATTAATGTTAATGGCTCTTTTGGTTTCAAGCAATGCAGGGTATGTAGGCGACTGCATTCGTATGTGTGCAAATCTTTGTTACTTGAAACACGTATATTATGCACATTGTTTTAAGTATTGTACACGTCATAGTTGTCAGTATTTATCAGATAATAATTTTTCCTTTACTCGATCTTGGGTTAATTGTGAAGGTATGTATATCTTTTATTGTTATATTTTAATTATTGATTTTGTGATTTTATATTTGTTAATTTTTGTTTGACTCATTTAAATCCATGATTATAAATAATATAGTATCATAACTATTAAAATTTTCTAAAACTAATTTTTCTTATGTATTATGACTAAATAACAAAAAAAAATATAATGTAACTAGTATTATTTTTCCTATTAAGATATTAAAAATTCACTAATAAATATTTAGGAAATTATAATATATATTAATTTCATGCTTTATCAATAGATATTGGTCCATATTGACAAAATTAATATATGTGGCAGATGGAAAGAATGAAGAAAAGTGCAAGAATATCGCAGGAAGACCTATTTCAATTTCAATGTAAAACCTTTGATAAAGTTTTAGTGTTTAAATTATGAATATTGAAAAATGAGTACATCATTAATCAATTTACATACCAAATTGTGCAATCTATAATTTTATAAAGTAAAATTGAGATATTTTAATTGAGATTTATTTAAGGGTCAATTATCCAAGGAGACTTGAGAAGAATCAATGTGTCATATAAAAATCAAGTGATTCTTCTCTCCTACTTAGAGGCCAATAAGACGTTCAATTTCATAACTGCCCATATAGTGTATATAAGACAAAAAAAATAGTTTTCTCTCTTCTTTACTACCATTACACTCTCTTTTCCATTACCATTAATCTCTCTCCTCCTTTATCATTTTTCTCCCTCCTTCTTCATTAATTATCAAATAATTTCCAACTCCGACCACAACTACCAATCACCGCCGACCACCGCTGGCCACCGCCGAAAAAAGTTCTGAGCGTGGAAAAAAGTTCTGAGTCTGGATAATAGTTCTGAGTCTGGAAAAAAAATTTGAGCCTGAAAAATAGTTCAGAGCGTGGAAAATAGTTCTGAGCATGGGGTATTGGGCATGCTCAATAACTTGCTGAGTGTTTCTCGTATAATTAGTAAACTTCCTGAGCATTTCTCGTATAATCAGTAAACTACTAAGCATTTATACAAAAGTTATTGAGTTTAAATAATTTTTTGATTCAACACAAAAAATCAACATCACCACAAAACTTCTCAGCATTTCATAAAACTTCTGAGCATTTAACAAAAATTCTGAGCAAAACACAAATCCGACATTTCACGACATTTCTGGAAAAAAAAGTAATCTAATCTAACACAAATCTATTACATTTCTGGAAAAAAAGTAATCTAATCTAGCTTAACGATGTGGAAACTTCTGAGCGCAGCCTTCTAGAAACTTCTGAGCGCAAAACTTCTGAGCGCAAAAATTCTGAGCGCAAAAGTTCCATTGATGCCAGATTTGTAATCTCCAACACTTCTGAGCGCAAAAGTTCTGAGCGCAAAAGTACTGAGCGCAAAAGTTCTGAGCGCAAAAGTTATGAGCGCAACAACAAAATTAACTAATAAATCGTTTCCAAAACATTTATCTAATGAAGATGTGCAATTCAAGCTATTATTACCTTCAATAACAAAGTTTGCGGCCTGCAATTCTTCCTCACGGTTATGATTTAGGAGTCGCAGTTTTAGGGTTTGAAAAGAACCAGCATCTTTATCACGATTTGGAATTATGGATTGTGATTTGAAGTTAGCTTCTTCATCAGCATCACTAAAAGAAACCCATATTCGCTGCCATTCAACGCTTCTAAAACCTTAAGCGCATCTAATTTAGAAGACCCATATGGATGTTGTTCTTCAATAAACATTTGTTTCACTTCTATTGCCGGAACTTCGTCACAATTCCGGCTTCATTGCCGGAACTCAAACCCTAATTTCAAGCTCCATGGATTTTCGGAGGAGAGGGTTGAGCTTCAAAGAGAGAGAAAGAGATGAGAGATGAGAGAGGAGATAGGAGAGAGGAGAGAGGAAAGTTGAACGTGTTTTAGGTTTTCATTTTTATTTGATAAAAGATAGTATATATAGGTAAATAAAAAACAAAAGAGAGTAAGAAGGTAATTGGTTTTTTAACTTATAGTGTAAAAATTAGTTTGTGGCCTTTAGTAAAAAGAGGCTATAGAGGCGGTCTTGTTAGATTATAAGGTGGTGTCTTCAAAACCCTTTAGGTAATAATCTTTTTATTTAATATATGATATACAATATAATTGTAAATGATAATTTTGTTTTATTCTTTATACTAGGTAAATCTTACGTACGAGATCTTATACATAATAAAAAGGTCAATATGTTTTACCTATCATTATTTGTCCATAAAAGGTATAGATTTACTAATAAAAGATTTAATGAGTATTTATCCATAATTTTTTGTGTAAAAATTATTGATGGAATATTATCCATTGAAGTATTCCTTTCATGGCTAATTAATTATTTTCTAAAATCTTTTATGATCAATTACTCAAATAACGTGTTAGGGGTAGCAGGTGACGTATTGTAACACACCTCTAATGCCTTAATTATCCAAAATTACTTATTTATTTTTATTCGTGAAGGAAATATATTCTGCATCAAAAAATTATAAAACATTGGGCCTAGTTTAGTTTAGATGGTGCGAAAATTACACCACCGAGTAAAACTGAACCCACTTTATGGACAGTTGTTTTTTTAAAAATCGAGAGGGAATTTTCCCTTATCTTCGCTTCTCACGACCTCCCTTATGGGTCAACCTTTTGCAATTTCGTTTATGTTTCCGTAAGGTGTTTTTTTTTATAAAATTAAATAAAATATTTTTTACTTAAAGTAATATGCTCATTAAAAAAGGTTTGCAATCCCTCTTTATCACTATATGGTGTAAATGATCGAAGCACTCCGTATTTGGGATTATCTAGGAAAATATTTAATTTAAAATTCACTAAAGGAGAAATTTTTGAATGTTTGTATTACATCTACGATCACCACTGGAATTGTAAATATGCCAGAAAAAACTAAATATGTAAATTAACTGGAAATATTAACTAAGGATATTATTTCAGATTTACGCTCCCTAGGATCACATTGTTTGAGTTACTAGAGAAATTTCAAAATACTTACTTGAAAATTAAAGGAGTTAGCTCACCTCCAAAACGGATTATTATCTTTTTCTTGGTTTTTTCTATGGAAGGGTGAAGAAGCAAGAAACAAAACAATCATTTACACTACGACAAAAGAGATTACCTTATCCCTGATGTATTAAACAAATCAATAACACACAAAGGATCTGTACAGAAACTTTCTTCACCGGCTCCATGTCTAGCGGTATTTCTTGGTTATTTTTCTCGAACTCGCAAGTAGTAAATTATCACTAAAAGAAGGAAGATATAAGAAGTCCTTTTTTTCCAAACCCTACGAATCATAATTACATAAAATCTTACTCTAAAACTCCATAGTGTTTAGGTACTCATATCTAAGAAACATATTAAACAACAATCATTCGGCCATTATAATCATAGAAAAACTAATCTATTTATAAGAATAAAGACTAGAAGGCCTTCTATTTTTTTATATTTTAAATTTATCTTCTTATTTATATTATATATATATATATATATATATATATATATATATATTCTTTTTTGGTCTTTATCTCTTTTTATTTCTTTCTTTTCGAAAGCTTCTTTTCTTCTTGAACTCTTCTACGGAATTGCTAAAATAACCTTGAATAGAGAGGGAGAGCTAAATTCCTCCGTCCTTGGGCTCCGTTTGGCTGGTTTAAATGGATCTTCTTTGCACCGGGTTAAGGTCCAACTTCAATTTCTTTCTAGCAGCTGCTAAAATTTATGCTACCCCAAAATAGTTGCAATATATATTTTTAAAACTCTATTATGAAAATATCTTCTTTAAGGGTTGGAAATATTTTTGTACCTATAAATCCTACAATACAACCGAATAATGAAATAAAGTAGATCAAAAATGTTGTGAATAATAGGTAAATATACTTAATTATTTAGACACATTTCACCTCAAACTTACACTCTACTTTCGCTTAAGCAAAGAAAACATATGAGATAAAATATATTAAAAGAGAATATATTATGTAGAAAGAATATAGACGGGTGATTACAAAGCATATGCCACATAAGTAAGAGAAATTAATAAAAATTAAATCAATTTATTAAGCATGTATTTCTAGAAAATATATCATTTAAGTCAAAACCTCTAACTATGATGGAGATAGTTAATAAAGGGGTTCTTAAGATAATCTCAAGTGTATAGTATCGTATATTATTGTCTGTAGATGTGTGATAAAATAATCTAACTATCAACACGCGTAGAGCTCACTCCCCTCAAGTGCACGAGTCATTTGCAAGTAATAAGTAAGTATAAAATAGTGATCTCCACATAAACTATGAGTTTAACTAACATCATGTTATAGGAAGCGTAGATGGATTTAGTTGATATTACTAAAAGATAGGAAATAAATGATAATATTGGTTTGGTTTTTTTTTTATCAAAATAGTAAAGCGCGATATATTAAACTAAAGTATAATTAAACTAAGAATAATGCAAATAACAAACAAAGAGATAAGATATAAGAATTATAGCTCGAGTTTGCTAGTACTCTAATATCGTAATAAGTTGATGATTTTAGTTGTAAAGGCAAATTGGAAATTTATGCTAATCAGGATTCTAACTTCTTTGCAGGTAGCTTAGAAGGCTACCTAACACCACTAGAGGCCTCTTTCGAGTGAACTCTATATGGTGATAGACGCTAAGGTAATTACCCTATACGATTATTCGGCTAGTATACTCTGTTAAAATTAGTAACGCAAACAGAACATATATGAACTCGTTCTATTCCTAAACCCCATGCCAGGGCGAAAGTCTAGGGCATTAAGTTCAATCTAAAGTTGATCAGGATATAGAAAGATAATAAATTCATTAATCAGTTACCCAATTCAATCAAACCTAAATTTATCAAAAATAACATATATATAATCATCAAAACATTGTTAAGGTTAATTAGTTAATATAAACTCAAGCTAATAATTTGTAGTTTATATTAAAAGAAATAAAACTCAAAGGAAAAAAGTAATAGGATTATGTTTAGGACAAGAAACTAATACAATTTACCCTAAGAATGATGGTGGAATGGTGTAGAAGTGGTGTAGTAGGGCTCCAACTTCTGTATTCTCATCCCAGGCGTATCTCCTTCTCCTCTCTGGCGTGCCTAATTGATGTGGAATGAATGTTATCCCTTTATAAATGTATTATTTTATATAATTAGGATCTAACACGTTTTAAGAGTTGTGCACCCCTTTTAAATGGCCCAAGTCAACCCAAAAATGTTTTAATGAAGGCGTGGACTAATTCGAGTCGCGACAACTGTAAATTTAATAACTCTTTCATCTTAAATCCAAATTATGAATGTTTACCTTTTAACACACTCTTGGTTTCAAATTCTTTCATTAAATCAAAGGAATCTCTTAGAATCATTTTTTACTGCATGTGGTTACTCTCTTAAGTGGATTTCCAAGTTTTACCAGTAAACGCTCAAACTTTCCAGAAGTGCCTTCTTGTTCCTTGAAAGCCTTGACTTGGATTTGACCTTGATTTTCCAACTTCTTATCCTCGGCTTGGCCAAAGCTAGGGCTGGGATAAAGTCAAACACAAAATACAGGTATATAAAATACAAGCTCAACTCAATTAAATTCAGATCCCAAATAATATAGAATAGGAAAGGAGAATTCAAGGATTCTACAATTGCAAACCCAAGATATGGGAATATTATTTCATAATACTATAAGAAATAGAACTACAGAGTAAATACCTTACAAAGATGGTTAAGCAAAAAATCTAAGATAAATTACCCTGATGGTAGAGTGGAAGGATGGAGAAAAGGAATTTGTAACCCTACAACTTATTTTCTTCCTTTATAAGTCAACTTGCTTCCTCCATGATGAATTTCTTGAAAACTATAGATACTATGGATGTAAGGACAATAAATAACATGTTTCTTAAGGTAAAAATCAATATATACAGGTGTAGGTACGAAATCTAGGTCATGGGTTAGGTTATAGATTCCAAATTCAACTTTGAAAGTCCAACGTCCCGGCAAAAGTTAGGAACTTTATTTGGAAGATTCATAATAATGCGATTCCAACTAAAAATAATCTGAAGAAAAAGAAATGTATGGCGGAGGACATATGTGAATGGTGTGAAGCAGGAAGTGAGAACGTGGAACACATTTTCTTGGGGTGCCAATTCAGCAAAAGCGTATGGGCTAATTGTCAATTGCAAATTAAAATTAAGGAAAAACATGGATTTAAAGATTGGTGATTGGATTATTAAAATAATTGAGAGCTACGCTAGCAATGGATGGGATAAGTGGTATGGGTCCGCCGTTGTCGTACTTACATTATGGAATATATGGAAAGCTAGAATGCAAGGCTTATTTGAAAAAAAGAAATGGGTGATTCAGGATATTATAGAGAAAACAAAATTTACAATGAAATATTTGTTTGGTGATGAGAAGGAAAATGGGTATGTTGACAAAAATAGGTATAAAGAGCAATCCAATGAAGATAATAATTATAATCTGGTACTCGAGGACGATGCAGATTATATATGGCTATGTGATTCCTCACATAATAAAAAATGGGAGCCTACTAGTATGGTGTCAATTGCGATAAATAAAGAAGGTGAGGTCAAAGAAATCGTTAAGAAAAGAGCGAGAGTGAACAGTAGTTTAGAAGGAGAGATGTGGGCGGTCTTGTTAGCTATGAGATTGGCTGCAAATATCGGTATCAAGAGTAGTTCTTTCTACTCAGATAACCTTGAGGTTGTTCAAGGTATTAATAAAAAGAAAGGAATCGATTGGAGGATCCGTCCCATGATCTCAGAGGCATGGAGATGGATAGGAAGATTCCCCAATTGGAAAGTTAATCATATAAGAAGGAAATTCAATGAAGTGGCGGACGTCTTAGCGAAATGCACTAGACTTAATCTTGATATCTCGAAGTGCCCTACTAAGTCTTTAGTAGAATTTTATGGCTATATTAATAATGTATATTTAGTATGTAACATACATCTATGAGTAATCCATTATATTGACAAAAAAAATCCAACTCAAACTTGTTATCCTTAATAAGTGGACTTGTTGTCCCATAGAGTTTGTAAAAATAATAACTCCTTCGTTACAGCTCCAAATCACTCGAAACTAGTGGCCACACGACCGTAAGTCAAATAAATTTCTTGATATAAAAGGGATACTTCAAATTCTCTGTTGATTATATGCAACATTGGAAATACTATACGTCTTAAGTTTGGCTAGCAGCTTTTGGCAGCTTTTTCACTTTCCAAAAACAGCTTCTTTGGGCTTTTAACTCGTGATTTCGTCTTGGATCTTCTTTCTTCAACCCCTTAACATTGCTTTGGCATCTAATATCATCATTTTGCCTAATAGTTTCACAATTAGCACACAAATTACATTGAAAATACTTTAGAAGTGACAAACCCCCAAAACAAGGCAAGAATTGAGAAAGTAACATGTAATAGGAAAACCCCCCTCAGCTAAGCACATAATGCACCTAAAATGATGTCTCTAAACTAGATTATTCTATCGCAAATTTGGAGACATCAATACCCCCAACACAAAGTTGTGTCATCCCGACACCATAAGAAATAAGAGCATAGGGAAGTCTCTAAATATATCTGCTAAATCAACTAAGCATAAAGGAAAGAAGATAGAAGAATGAGAGTAATAATAATAAAGCAACTACTTAACAAGTTTCATGTAATAATATATACAAACTAAATCATATATATTATATACACACTTATCATACAACCATCAGCACATTTAAGTTTAAGATCAGGTTAGATTTGCAATGCACGAAGGATAGGTCTATCTCTTAGTTCGATATAAAGGCTATAGATTGTTCATTGGTCTTAAAATAGTCTCCAATGATCCATGTAACTACTCTTCATTGGTTCAATTGTTCCTAGATCACATAGTTAAGAATCATAAGGTCTTTAAGGTTGTGATGTTGGCTTAGGGATGGTATGATCGTACATTTGGATGATGTAGAGTGAGCTTTTGGATGTATTCTCTCTAGTCATCAACGAATCGCCCTAGACTTCAATTATCTCTCATAAATGTTCTCACTCAACCCAAGATTTTGATGCACTAATTTCGCATCCCCAATAACCCAATAATATCAAGATGGTCACATAAAAAATTCCACTTTGTCGGTCCAATTCATATAATTCTTTTCATAGCATTTTTTTTTTGTGCAAGTTAGCTATGACTTTCTTTTTTATGTGAGATGTCAAGCTACTTCCTTTCAACATATTTCTTTTCTTTTCGATATCAATCTATTTTACCCCAGCAATACATTGTTTCTTATGTGTTTAGTTGTGCATATTTAAATTTTTATTTCTTGCCCAGTCTGTTCTGAGTTTGGGGACACGACTCACTTTGAGTTGGGGGTTTGGGGATTTGTTGTCCCTCATTCCCATTTTATGTGCTTTATTAGGAAAAAAATTAGTGTATAGTATAAGGAATTAGGTGTAGATGTGTAAAATGTCCCCCAAAATCATAACCTTGGTGAGTTAATGATAATTAAGTTATATATATTTGAACTAGTTTTAATATATGCTTAAAGTATCGAAATAAAAACACACTGTAAAAGTATAGAAAGGATTAGTAAGCAATGCGGTAAAAGTAAGTTCGGACTTAGGGAGAATGAGTGGTGTGGAGAATGTGAGATCTGAGCTCGATAAAACCCACTTGATGAATGTACTAGAGGTGGAAAAGTAACGAAATCGTGTAGGTTGGAAGATAATTAAGGCATTCTTTTGATAATCCCCTTGTTGCCTTTTAACTTTCTAACCAAATATTAATTTTTCTTTAGAAAAATGAGCTCCTATATCACTCTCTTTTTTATTTCTATAGTAGTATTAGTAATTTTTATTATCGTTGTAAAAAATAACTATTATGTAATTTATTCGAAAAAAAAAATACAATTTAGGTTGAATAGAGGGTTAAAATTGTTCAACTTAAATATTTTTATCCGTTAAAAACCTCGCCCAATAGGTCTCTCCTTAATCTATTTCGCTTCTTTAGGGCCCGTTTGGAAGTGCTTATTTTAGAATAAAAAAGCGCTTTTAGAATAAAATCCAAATTTTAAAAAATTTATTAAAAATAATTTTGAAATCTAAAATTATCTTAAGTGCTTTTTTTAAAAAGCACCTACTTGGTGCTTCTCATAAAAGTGTTTTTCAAAGTCAAAAAAACTTTTAAAATACTAAAAACACTTTTAAGTGCTTCTCCAAAAAAACACTTCCAAACGGGCACTTACTCATTATTCTTTCAACCAAACTGATCCTCAAAAAAGAAAAACTCAATAATAATAAAAGATTGTAGTAATAATAAAGTCTTAAATTAATTTATATCTAGAATACAGTCAGTCATACAAAAGTGTGGTAACATACAAAGCAAAACACACCTTCCACGCCTAAAACAATTATAACAAAAAAGAAGGTAAAAGGAATGTTCTGAAAAAAAAAAAAAAAAAACCATCAAGCATTAACTAACTCTTCCTTATCGTTTATATTAAACCCTTCAATCTTACGTGACACCTCATCAACAGCCACTTTCACTTTCCCAATTAATCCATTTCCATTTCTAGTAACACTTTCAGATAAATCATCGTTAGTTAAAAGACCAGTTTGCCATATTCTAATAGTTCCATCTTCTGAACCCGAAGCATATGATTCCCCTGTTGGGGAGAATCGAATACAATGCACTGGACCATGATGCCCCTTGTTACACGCTGTAATATTTTAACAAAAGAGTTGTATTAATGACGTTTTTAACCTTATTAGTTATAGTAAATAATACACATACCAATCTCTTCCCCTGTATGAAAATCGAATACACGGACCCACATATCTTCTCCAGCTGCTATAAATTTTGACCCGTAATTTGGTTCGAGTGAGGCTGATTCTACAGTACATGGCATGTTATAGCTCTTCACTAATCCAAAACTGCAAAACATATCAATTTTAAAATTTAGTACTAATTTCCAAAAAAATCTAAAATTAAATTCAATGTTTAATAGATTTTGTTTCCCATCAAAGGTCTGGATTTGACAATAAAAGGTCTGATAGGGTTTTTACCCATTAGGATTAGACCTTTTATGGTCATTGTATTATTTTCTAAATCTTTCATGGTCAATCACCCTAAAATTAATTAAGCAATAATTATCAAAAAAAAGTCTAAAATAAAATTTAATAGTTAATGCGTTTTTACCCATTAGAATATACTCATAAAAAACCTGGATTTGACCATAAAAGGTCCAATGGATACTTTTACATATCAAGATTTTACACATAAAGTTTTGATGAGTTTTTACCCAAAATCGGACCTTTTATGGTCGTTTAATTATTTCCTAGATCTTTTATGGTCAATCACCCTGAAATTAATTAAGGAATAATTACCAAAAACCGTCTAAAATACAATTTAATAATTTAATGAGTTTTTGCCTATTGAAATATACCCATAAAAGGTCTGAGGGGCATTTACCCATCAAAATTTTACACATAAAATCTTGATAAGTTTTTACCCATTAGAATCAGACCTTTTATGGTCATTTCATTATTTCCTTAGATCTTTTATGGTCAATTCCCCGTAAATTAAAACTAAGCATTTTGTAAATTAAACCTAAAAAGTAATATTACTTACTGATTTGCATCCCAGAATTTAACACTAAATCCATCAGCAGTAGTTATATATCGACCATCATGACTAACTTCAGCACTTGTAACAGCTGATTTTGTCTCTAATGTACGCACAATATTACCCGTTCTTACATCCCATAACCTATTAATAATCATTAATAACTCTCTAAATTCAAAAAACCATCAAATCTATAATATATTAAATCTTACCAATTCTATTACACCTCATACCTTACACCTCCTATGTCCGTACATGAGCTTAAAATTGTCTGATCACTATGGAGCCATTCAACGGTTCGGATCGAACCAGGAGATTTATCTACTTCTCTTGGTGATTCATCAAGATGATTTAAATCAAATATTCTAAGTACTTTTTCTACTCCACCTGTTAGAAGAAACTGACCATCCTATATAAAAAAAAAATATTAAAAACCAGGATTTGGGTTTCAAAATTTAACGTTAATTTACCTCTGAGAAAGAACAAGCTCTAACAATATGCTTGTGTTGAAAAGAATGTAACTCTTTTCCAGTAATTGCGTCCCATATTTTCCTACATTCACAACATAAGCTAATTGTAGTTACATTAAATTAATGGAATTTGATACTTACGCAGTAAAATCTGCAGAACCAGATGCAGCATTTAAACCATTTGTATCTAAACAGCAACTCCAAACTGCACCTTTATGACCTTCAAATGTTCCAATCCAATCTCCACTTTCACCATTTCTAAGCATGGGACTTGAATCTAACCAACAAATGTCAAAAATCTTACGCATTTAATTGAATAATCATATAGAAAAACGTAAAGTGTTGAGACAAAATACGAAAAATTGACCTTAAACAGTCTGCAAATTACCTTTGCTGGCACTGATAAGGAAGAACCCATCTGGAGTAACTGGACTATAGAACAAATCAACAACGGGTCTAGAGTGTCCATGGCATACCAATGGCACTGCCACTTTCTTCTTCTCCATTTTCTATCTCAATGATTTACTATAACTTTTTAAACTAATGGGGTTTCGATTTCTATATGCGAATTTAAAGTACAGACAAAGAATTTGTTTTCAAGTCGGGTACTTTAAATGAAAGGAACACCACAATGTGATATTCGAAATGAAGGGTTTTTAGATGTTTATAATTTTATGCGGAAATGAGCTATTAGATCAAAAGGACACTGATTAAGGAGACTGGATGCTTTATTTTAATCGAAAATAGTAGAGTGGTGTATTTGTTGGATGGGGGAATATTTATTTACAGCCCCCACAACTTTAGAATACCATTTTAAAGCCCAACCCCAAATCAGTAGTTACAACTCAACTATTACCCAACAATTATATAGCAAAAGACCCAAAAACCCCTACTAATTCTAATCCATACAGTGAACAACACAAACCAAAAACAAAAGACCCATATAGATCTCGATGCCCTCCTTCCACCTCTATACAGTGAGAACCAAAACCCTCCCCTCTATACCCTCTCTCTATCGCTGCTTCCACCTTCCACCGAGACACCTTCCACAGAGCCACCACTAGCGCTGCTTCACGCCACCACCCCAACTGCTCGATGACATCCTCCCCCTTCTCCTCCGTATTCCCAGGCCCACCACCCCAACTGCTCGATGCTATCCTCGCTGCAGAAGAAGACGGAGACGCAGTCAAATGAAGCTGCGCTGCAGATCTGCTCATCTCTGCTCGCCGCCGTCGCGCGTTCCACTGACGCCGTCGCACCACCGACAGCAGCTGCAGTTCTCGCCGTGAAGACCACCATGGAATCTGCAGCGAACTCCGATGCAGCGCGCCTCCATCCTTCTGCTGCTGTTCGTTCGTGCCTCCGATGCAGCAACCCAGTTCGTGCCTCCGATGCAGCAACCCAGTTCGTGAGGTTTCTTCCCTCTTACCTCGTTCGCGCCTCCTTCCTTCTGCTGCTGTTCGTTCGTGCCTCCGATGCAGCAACACCGGAGCTCCAGCGCGTCTTGTCATCGTCCTGCTGCTGCTTCTGATCCACCACCAAGCTGTCGCCGGAGCATCACCATCAACCACTGCTGCTTCACCCGTACTCCTCCACCACCAGCAAAACCTAGATCTCCGTCGAAGTAACCAGCCCATACCGTGTCTGTACAAGTCTTGGTCCAGACCATCTTGGTCCAGACAATAGTGTGTCCAGCCCATACCGTGTTCCAATTCAAACAAAAATGGTCCAGCCCCATTGTGGGCTAATCCTTGTCCATCCCCATTTGGGCTGTTGTCTATTTTTTTGTATTTTAAAAAAAATTGTTTTGGGCCAGCTTGGTTTGGACACAATATTTTTTTTTGTTCTGTTGGATTGGTTATGTTGGTCTAGACAATCTAAAGCATCCTTTTTTTCCTTGTTTTTTTGTTTTGTTCATTCTATTTCCTAATAAAAAAACTAGTCCAGACACCTTGGTCTAGACACCTTGGTCTAGACATTCGGGTTTATACGTTATGGGCTGAACACTGGTTTGTGGCACGATTAATGACTGGGAAATAAATCAAAAACAAGGACAAAACGGGCTTGTGTACACTACCTTGGACAAAAACTTTGAGAATACCGACAAAATGGCCTGGCTTCTTTTTGTTTTTTCAAAACATAACTAAGTGTATTTTAGAGAAAACGGGCCTATGTACAGCCCTATGGACACATACTTGGACAGCCTTTGACAAAAATGGGTTTCTGTACAGCCCTAGTGTGCAACATTTGACATGATAGATATGGATATATACAAAACACGAAAATTATGTACAGCCCTAAGTGTATTTGGACTATGTAACAAAGATTTAAAACCCTTTAAAAAAACAAAAAACCAATAAAAGTCTGGACCTATGTGTACGGATCTATCCGTATATAGAAATAATAAAAAAACAAAGTGCTGGAAAAAAAAAGGAAAAGGGTAGAATTGAGAAAAAACCAACCAAAATTTGAAACTAGGCTTTATTTAGAACAAATTTCTAACTAGGCTTTAAAATGGGGTTGGGAATGGATTTGGGCTCTATTTTGAAGTTTCCTCTTGTTGGATTAATGATTATACAATTATTAATTTATGAGTATAATTCATATAGAGGATTAACTAAGTCTTTTCTTATTCCTTTGAGAAGTGGAAAAGACAACTTTTGTGAAGGATTTTGTCCCACATAAGAGGTGAGTACGAAAGTTTATCTATATAAAATTACTTACCTATGTATTCCTATCACAATAGCTAATCACTATGGAAGCTAAAAGGGATCAGGAAGCCCCGCCAGGCACCGGCGACGGCGTGGGCTGTGGGGGAATATAAAAACGTGGAGATTAAGAGTCAATCAAAACCGTCAACCCAATCAATACGGGAGGTAATCAAGGGACTTAATGGGGACGTTTCTGAATTTAGTTTACATTAAAATCGAATTTTATTTCTTTTGTTTTGGGAAACCATTTCTTTTGTCAAAACCGGTGATTCTTTTAAGCACAGTATTAAGGGAGGTTCACGGCTTAAAATCTGAGGTAACTGATAAATTATTATTCGGTTGGGTCTGTTTTTTTTTTCCAAATTATATATAAAATTGTGTTGGTAATTGATAAACTTTATATAGTTAGTTAAATTATTTAGAATTTGGTTTTAGAATTTGAAAATATGTTTCATCTGAATTATTAAAACATATAAAATTATATATGATAATAAACGGTTTTAGTTATTTAGTTTTATTTTTATTTAAAATCATAACTTAACAATTTTAATTTTTACTGCAATTTTCAAAACCATAGCCTAATAGTTTTAACCATGAATATATAATCGGTTTGGTTTCCATAGGTTTTGATTTTTAAAGGCTATATCACTGTCATCTAAACATATTGTTATCAATATAGTAACCATGTTATATCTTTTAACTAAAATTACCTTGCGTTCACAAAAGGTTGTCACATTTATTACATATGAAGAAATATCATGTATTAATTATGTGATTACTAAATTACCTTCATAAAGTGTCTTGATATCTTAAATGTTTATTAAAAATATAATTCTAAATTTTTCTTTGTTACTTGGGTAATCCAGACCAACATCCGACTAATCCCACGGAAGGTAGACACGCCTCCACACACCTAACTCCAGACAAGTTAGAACTAGGTTAACCATGTGAGGAGATTCAGACTATGTACCACCTAGATAAGAGACAAGGACTTGGCTAGTTGCGCTAACCCAATTGGTTAATTTTAAATATTTAAATAAGAGTAAAAGTGGAATAAAGAATGGAAAAAATGTCTTATTTTTTTTAAATGGATAGCCTTTTATGGAAAAGTATTTTTATAAATCATGACAACCTTTTAATGGGCGGAGTGAGTATGTTATATACATATGATGAAACATTTAGTAGAACTGACCTAGCGAGTATGTTTTTGCGGTGAGAACAATGGACGTGTGTGGTGAGGTCAACAGCGGCGTGAGGAGTATTGGTCAATGGTAGGATGGTCGGAGGCCGGGAAGTGAAAAGGAAAAGGAAGGAATGGGATTAGGTTAGATGATAAGCAATGTATTTTTTTTAAAGCCAATTCTTTTTATATCTAAAATTGTAAAAGCCAATTCAATAGGTGTACTATTTTAAAATTAGTCAAATAAATTAATGTCATTAATATAAAGGAATAAAATAAAAGGTTTCAGACGATTCTGGTCATCTTTTACGTAAAAGATCTAAAACCGTTTAAAAAACTTGATTTAATTATATAGATATCATTAATAGTATAGCAAAGAGATTGGCAAAAAAAACCAATAATATATATTGTTTAAAAACATTGCACCATTGGTCTTGGCGAGGGATAAATTTGTAGCGTAGGTGTTATAATCAATATCACACGAGTATGCTCAAAAAATTTATGTTCCTTTAGTTGATCACTTTGATTAGGAATCTAATGAAATTTTTCAATCTTCTAGTTGATTTCTGACTTAAGTTATAAAAGGGATTATTAGGACATGCTATGTGGACATGCGGAATAGGTATAAACTTATGTATCAAAAATGTATAAACATCATGGGGACATGCGGTGCAGATACCCATACTATGTATATGTTCTAGTATATAATATGTATTGTTAAACAAAATATGTACCAATGTCCAAAAAAAAATATGTACCTATGTTTGAAAGTTTACAACTGGCTTTTTACATATGTAAGTAAAATAGTAAGAGAAACAAATCGCATGATGGAACTTTGTAGGTTAAACATAAATGTGATTTTGTTCAGAAAAATAATTAGCCCTTTCTTTATATAAAACGTACATTCTCTACAAAAACAAAAAACTTACTATGACTCAGCAGCTTAGTATTTTTACATATTAGAAATTAGAATACAGATTTGGTGTCCAACTCTTAGCATTTACTTCATCTTTTTTACAAATACACTCTTTAATATACTATATTTGAGTTACAAATAGGGTGATTGACATATAGGATCTTGGATACTACTTTTTCAGCTGAAAAGAACTTTGTCTTTACACTCTTCTACTAATAAGAGGCCACCGAAATCTTATAGGTAAAAAATACCCCTAGCGTATATATAGGAGAATTAACCTTCCTATATCATTTCATTTCCTTTTTTAGATCTCTCTCTCTCTCTCTCTCTCTCTCTCTCTCTCTCTCTCTCTCTCTCTCTCTCTCGTCAAGACATTTTTACAAACTTTCTAGCTCTATTTTCCTAACAATTCGAGCTCCATTTTAGCGACATTTCAAGCTCCATTTTTGTAGAATTTTGAGATTCATTTTTTCAACGATTTCGTGTTAAAATCGGTGATACTCAGCAATTTTGCATTAATACTCAGTGATCCCATGTTATAAACAATGATACTTAACGATTTTGCATTAATACTCAGTGATTTTGTGTTATAAATCGTGGTACTCAACGATTTGCATTCATACTTAGTGATTTTGTGTTATAATCAGTGATATCAGCGATTTTGCATCAATACTCAATGGTTTCGTGTAATACTCAGTGAATTCAAAACATACTCAAAGACTTAGCCATCAAAAAATCTTAGTGAATTTTCTAAGTATCTTTTAATTTCGCTGATTATTCATGAAATTCTATGAGTTCTCAATGGATTCTCTAAGTACTCAAATACTCAGTGATTTTGTGTTATAAATCGTGGTACTCAACGATTTGCATTCATACTTAGTGATTTTGTGTTATAATCAGTGATATCAGCGATTTTGCATCAATACTCAATGGTTTCGTGTAATACTCAGTGAATTCAAAACATACTCAAAGACTTAGCCATCAAAAAATCTTAGTGAATTTTCTAAGTATCTTTTAATTTCGCTGATTATTCATGAAATTCTATGAGTTCTCAATGGATTCTCTAAGTACTCAACAAAATTTGAAAATATTCAGAGAAATAACCAGCAAAAATCTACACAAATGCATAAAAAATCAACTCTATTGGTAGTAAAATCATAATTGATATTTATATACTAAAACAATTTACAACATATATAACTTTGAATAAATAAAAGAAAAAATACACAATAAAACACATATTTACTAAAGTCGGAACAAGAATAAAGAAAAAAACACTAAGTAATATCTTTGTTCAACAACGAAAAAAGAAAAAAGAAAAATTAAAAAATGAGAAGAAGCCATCTTCGCGAGTAGCCTCGCCGGATCTGGGCTCCAACTCGAACGAGCCACCAACCAACCTTAACTCCTACCACGAACCGTTGCTACATTCACCTGAGCCACCATTGCTATTGAAGTTGTACAGTTTGTCCCGAAGCTTAGCCCTTCCTCCAGCAAACTCAAGCACTGCGAACGGCGATGGATCTGTGCGGGAGAGCTGTGACGGTGATCGATATATGGCTCTTCTTGGCTCTTCATCATAAGAAAATGGAATTAAAAAAAAAACTTTTGTAGGAGAGAGAGAGAGAGAGAGAGAGAGAGATGGGAGGAAAAAAGAAGCAGCTCATTTTAGGGTTTAGGGGTTTGAATTATGTGTATTACAGTGTCATATATATAAGGGGTAATTAGGGGATAAAAAAATATAATTATGATATTAATTTAGTTTTAATAGGTTTCGCTTCTTTGGAGAAGACCTGATATTATAGGGGGCATAACTCTTGAGGAGGTGTCTTCAAAACCCTATGGGGAATTATCTCTTATAAATATGCTAATTTTCATAAGACACTTATTAAATATTACAATTTATTTACACATGTCTTTAATTTGAGTTTGGATATAGTAGTACTTAATAATTTATTATTTACGTTACTCTAATAATATTATAATGTTTAAATTTTGTAGATGATTTATTCCTAATATTTATAAATTAGAATAGTAATATAATATATGGTATATTATTACAATAGTAATGATACTATATAAATTAAGAGTAATGGTGTTGAATTAGATATCTTTTGAGTAAACTAACTGGTAACTTCATCGGGAAACATATCGTATATTAGTATAATAATTAGTAATTTATTATTAAGTGAATACACTATTTCCCCATGTACTATGACGTATATGTCACCTTACCCCCTAAAATCTAAATAGTGTCATTTTACCCCCTATACTAGATTTTCGTGCCAAAATACCCCATGTTGATGGTTTATGTTTATTTTCTCTGTTAAGTAGGCATGTGTGTGGCATAAAACTACATAATTACCTCGTACATATTTTTTAAATATCATGTTTACTCAGTGACTATATTTTTTATTGACTGTTTAACCCCCCACACATGTCTACTTAGCAGAGAAATGAGGAAAACGTCAACAGGGGTATTCTGGCATGAGTATCTAGTATGGAGGGGACGATGACATGACATAGATTTTAGGGGGTAAGTTGACAATCACATTCTAGTACAAGGGGATATGAGTGTATATCCTCTTTATTATTTACATAACTCCAATATATTATAATGTTTAGTTTTTGTAGATAATTTATTCCTTATATTTATAAATTAGAATATTAATATAACATATGGTATATCAATATAATACTTATGATACTATTAAATTAAGTGTAATGGTGTCGGTTTGCATATCTTTTGAGTAAATACTAATTGGTAAGTTCATCTATTAAAGAGACGAGGAATGTAATGATGTTGGATTCTAATTTTTGTAATTTGATATCGTTAGTTATATATTTATGTATCATATGTTTACCTTAAAAATTTGGAAGCGTTGACCCCCAAACTCCCATATATTTTAAGCCCTCTCCCAGTTTTGCTTCGGGATCAGCCCATGTCTTCATGTGTTAATCACTTGCATTGGGCTCTAAAGTTTCTTGAAACTCATTTTTTTGGGCTCTATTTATGTATATAGATCACGAGATTTAGTCTCGACTGCAAATACTCTTATATTGTGATATTTAGCTATTTTACATATGGATATGTAATATGTTAATGTATTAGTATCCAATATAATATTGTTATATGATATTGTAGTTTATATATACTATGATTTGAATGAAGAAAAGTATTAGTATGATATTGTACTATGTAAAGATTGTTTGTTATTCATAATCATATGAGTTTGAAAGTAAAAGTAACAAAATATTATAATGATTTGTATATTGACGTTATTTATTACTTGAAGTGGAAATATATCTAAAGTTGGTTTATATAATGGTTTTTAGGTCAGAATTATTGAATTGTTCCCATTGCAAGAAATTCTAGGTTTTTTTATCGTACTATATTAAGACGGTTAGTTATTTATAGTCAACTTTCATCATTCATAAATTGTGTGTGTGTGTGTGTGTGATTGGTCAGGTTGGATGATTTTTTTAATATTAGGGTACAATGTAAGTGTGAACCCATGAATTTTGTTAAAACTAAGACACGACATGAATCCAAAACACACCGGCACGAGGCGTATGCAACAAATACGCGATTCGAGTAAATGGAATAGGTAGAGAAAGCTAATCGCTCACTGTAATATATACTTGTTTGTGGGAGAGTTTCTCATTATAATAAGATTTTTGTCCTTTTATAAGTGTTTATTCTTTTGTTATTTGGTTTCAACAAAATATTGGTAATATATGACATGGAAGTTCATATATTGGACAAATAGTGTATTAGCCCATGTTAATTATAACTTGTTGTAGATATCCCTGCCTAGACGCGCCTAGGAGCCGCCTAGGCGTCAACTCCCCCCTCAGCCGCTTACGCCTGGTTAAAATTCTAGGCGTTTTTTCCTAGCGCCTTAGTCACCGTGGAATAGGCGTCTAACCTGTCTAAGCGCCTATTAATGGCAAAAAATGACCGTCTAGACGCCGATTAATGGCAAAACATGTTTGTATAGGCTTTCTTGTTATTTTTCTTATTCGCGAAAATTCTTTATTTGATATTATAACTCAATTTTTTAGTATTTTTATATTGACTATAGTGTTTTAAGAGGAATTTTATGACTTAAATAGTTAATATTGCTATAATTACTACATATATATTACTAAATATACCAAATTATACAACGGGATTCAAAACCGTATAATTTCACCTATACCCAGTGTAATCCCGCCTAGGCGCTAGGCCCCGGTCGACCACCTAGGCTGCAAAACCGAGATTTACAACATAAGTTATAGGTGCTAAAAGTTCTTTGACTAGTGAGCTCGAGTAAATTATATGTGATTTTTGACTAACTATACTTGTTATATATTCTAACTCGATGTAAATCTAGTAAAGTTCTACCCTTTTATATATAATATATAATATATATATATATATATATGTATAGCGTCACAATTAGTATATAAAGAATATAAATATAAAAATTAAAAACGTATCTCTTCCATTTATCT
Organism: Nemophila menziesii; assembly: GCA_029959085.1. Lineage (NCBI taxonomy): Eukaryota > Viridiplantae > Streptophyta > Magnoliopsida > Boraginales > Hydrophyllaceae > Nemophila > Nemophila menziesii. The sequence continues at coordinate 17,745,959 of JARWIR010000010.1, read as the reverse complement.
CCACCTCTACATACCACCTAACAAAGCAAATTATAGTCTTGATCAATATGTAAGAAAAATAGGGGTTTGCTAGGTTTTGGTATTGTCTGAATGTTTTGTTATCAAGATAATGGATGATTCTTATCATTATTTATTTGAACTACATTCGTGGCACGCCATCTTTTCATGTTATATGTTGTGCATAATACATTTAATTAGTCTATAATGAATATTAGAATTGGTTGTGTTGCCATCTTTTCATGTTATATGTTGTGCATAATACATTTAATTAGTCTATAATGAATATTAAAATTGGTTGTGTTGGGTTAGTTTGCATTATATTTAGGGCCTCTCCGAGCATCTTGGATACCTAAGGCGAGAAGATAGATGAGGGCCTTTTACGATATAAATAATAAAACAAACAATATATACAAAATTTCATACTTAAATTTATTGAAAATGCTGAGATAAACTAATATAACTAAAACAATTATATAAAAAACATTCAAAAAAATCATCTAAAAACTTATTGAATTCATTTTAAAAAAATTCCTTACTTTTTGAGATGTACATTAAGTTCCTTCACCATATCGTGTTCAATAGATAATGTAGCCAATCTATTTTAACTTTCTTGTAGCATTGTTGACCAAAGATAATTCTTAATTAACTTCAACATTGGAAAACTTCTTTCAACAGAAGCAACCATCACGAGTATTGTTAGCAAAACTCCATAAAAAATCCAAGCATTAGGAAAATATACTTCTCTAGAACAATAATTTATAAAATCAAGTACTTGAATTGCTTTATTCTTGTCATCTGGTAAAACTACTTTCCACCCTTTCAATTCTAACAATAACTCATTACTGTTATTATCTGATTGCGTACCTTGTTTCAAATAACTTTCAAGTTCCAAGCAAAAGTCTTTCAATTCCTCTTCATTATTACGCTTAAACCTTTTCACATAAAAAAAAAATCTAAATTTTTCTTCGTGTTCTCGAAATTGTTAAAACCGCTCCTTAAGAGAGACAAGAGCTCGACCAACAGCAAATAAGAAGTAATTAATCATGAAAGATTCTTCGAGCGATTGTGATATATATTCATCATCGTTGACGTCTTCACTAAAATTTCTTTTTCTTCGAACAATTCGTTTCTTATGAAATATTGATTCAACATCATGGGTCTCTGTAATCACTTTAGCATTAACCATGCTGAAAACAAGTCCATTTTCTCTAAAATCTTCAGAATAATTGGATAAGCTCACCCAATCTAGTTATAACAATATCAATTTGCATGTATTCACTCTGATTAACTTTGCAAACTACATGTAATATGTTAAACCAAATACGTAAACTGAATAAAACTCAAAACTTTCAATCCCGTTAGTTACCAAACCCTTAGCCTCGATTTTAGCCATGACAAACATTTTAAAATGTCATTTTTAAGTTAAACATATTAAATTTTTTTGCATACAAATGAGGCTTTAAAAGCCGAAGTTGACGCGATACAATCAACTAATTCCCTCACAGAGGGTCTAATACTAGTCTAGGTAACATACAACCACTCCTATCCCTAGTAATAAAACGCCATAAAAGATCAGGCGGATCCTCTAAGATACGAGGCTCGCCACTCGATTCTGCTCCACTTTTTGCTAACTTATCGGCAAACATGTTTGCTTCTCGATAAATCCACGCTACTTACAATCCCGGATTAGCCCTCAACATATCCCTACATTCACTTCCTATATGATAATTCCAACTTGTAGAACTACCACCGCCCTTCACTAGCGCGTGAAGTTCTCTTGAGTCGGTTTCAACATATAGCTCAGTGATGCCACGATTCAACGCCCACTTCAGTCCAAAATGCAAGGCTAAGATTTCAGAAATGATCGGAGATTCCACCACACAAGGGCCTGCAAACCCCGCCACATAATTACCTTCTTCGTCCCTTAGTAGACCACCAATACCCGCTCGATTTCTCTCCTGATCATAACTCCCATCGATATTCATTTCAAGTTTACCTTTGGGTTTCACCCACTCGATAAGCTCATTTTTCGCCATTTTAATTACCCCACCATCCAATTCCTTTCCCCACGCAGAGACAAACTCACTCATAACCCTTATTACATCCCGTTTAAGCCCGGTCAATCTTGCGACAACACCAGGATTCTCGAAGATTGCCTCATTCCGTCTTGACCAAATTATATTCACCGCATCAATGAATACAAGTCGCCATTCCAAGCTTCCATACATTTGTTTGGAGCATAGATTCAATTCGATCCAATTCTGCAGATTTAAACACATCTGGCTTCTGTTCTGCTGCAGAATTCCGTCACTCAGGTTCATTCCAGTAGCATTATTTCTCCTGTACAAATTAAATAAAACATTTGGCAGCAGGTTGCAGCTCTCGGCTACTGCAGGCCCTGCTTGGTTCGAACCTGTGAATGTCTCGTTCAGATCAGGAAGCAGCGGACCTGTTCTGTTCCTATTCCCCGGCGATGGCGCTGCTGCTGAAGGAACACATGTGCTGTTACACACCAGTCCAAGTGAAGACCAGACAACCTTCGCTATTTTGCACCTGAGCAGTAAGTGATCAGCGTCTTCATCTTCTCTTCCACAGATACTGCAACAGCTGGAATCAATGACCGCCCTACGGAATAAGTTAGTAGCTGTAGGTAATCTATTGCGTACCAATCTCCATAGTGGAACATGTAACTTCTGAGAAAATTTAGCTTTTCATATGCAGTCCCACTTGAAAGACAAGTCAGGGACTTCATTTGCAATATTCTTAAAAGCCGAACTTACAGTGAACCTACCCGAAGCCTCAAACAACCATTTAACATTCGAATTACCACCATTGATCACCTCAACTATCCCCTCTCTAAGAACCTTTATACCTGTTCCAATTGCTCGGCAAATATTCGAGTCAGTAGGCTTTTGAGCTCTCTGAAGTATACCAAGTTTGAAGTACTTACTTCTTAAAATTTCCACCCACGCGCCCTTATCATTGTTGAGAATCTTCCATCCTAACTTTGCCAATAACGCAAGATTAAAATTTCTAGCGCTTCTAAATCCTAACCCACCATTCGCTTTCGATTTACATACTTTCTCCCAAGCGACCCAATGTATTTTCCTTTTCTCCTCCGACGAACCCCATATGAAGTTGCGCACTATCCGATCAATTTCATCACACACGTACAATGGTATCTTCATGAATTGCATTTGATAGGTTGGAATAGCACGTAGCACCGATTGGGCGAGAGTAATTCGCCCCGCTAGTGACAAGGATTTCGCCTTCCAACCTGTTAATTTTCCTCTCATCTTCTCCATGATTCTTTTGTAAAAACCCTTAGGTAGACGGCCTGAATGAATCGGAGCACCCAAGTAATTTCCAAACGAATCGCTAAGGCAAAAACCACTAACTCTGGCTAATTCAAGTTGCAAGTCCATAGGCGTATTTTTTGAAAAATAAACAAGTGATTTCTCCGCACTCAACGTTTGACCCGCTTCATGACAAAAAACATCCAGCGTCTCCCGAATTAGGTTAACCTGAGACAAAGAAGCTTCGCAAAATAAGATAAGATCATCAGCAAAAAATAGATGTGACAATTTCGGACCACCTATTTCCATGCTAATAGGAATCCAGCTTCCACTATTACATAGCTCCTGTATTAAAATAGATAGACGCTCCATGCATAGAATAAAAATATACGGTGAAAGAGGATCACCTTTCCTTATCCCCCGATGTGGTTTAATTATCGGCAATGGTTCACCATTCCATAATACGGTCATCTCATTCTCAGCCATACTATACATTATAAACGAAACCCAACTCGTCGGAAACCCAAAAACTCTTATTGTATCTTCTATAAATTCGCAACGAATTTTATCATAAGCTTTTGCAAGATCTATTTTAACCGCCATCATTCCTTTTTTGCCTTTTATATGTCTCATACTGTGATCCACTTCCTGAATTAGTATAATGTTGTCTGTAGTTGATCTCCCAGGTAAGAAACTGCTTTGATACGACCCAATTCTCTCCGCAAGTAAAGGCCGAAGCCTATTCACCATAGCCTTCATAACGAACTTGCAAGGAGAGTTTATGAGGCTAATTGGGCGGTGTAAACTTACTTTGTTTGATTCAGCAACTTTCGGAATAAGGTGGATAAGTGTACCGTTAAATTCCAAAGGAAAATGACCTGTTTCAAGTGCCTGTTTGAACATATCTTCCACCGAAGACGCAACTGTACTCCAACACTTTTGATAAAACGCGAAAGACATACCATCCGGACCAGGAGCCTTTGTTGGATTCGATTTAAACACTACATCACGAATTTCCTCTTTTGTGAACGGAGAACTTAATTCTTTGAATGTATCTTCACCCACGAAATCAATTTTAGGAAGGGAAAAAATCCCAACAATTTCCTCCGGAGCTTTGTAGAGTAACTCAAAATATTCCCTTATCATTAGCTTGAGATTCTCCTCGTCTTCCACCCACACATTATTTTCATCCAGTAGCCGAACACACTTCGATTTCCTCTACCGTATAATTCTCGAGAGGTGATAATAGCGCGTGTTTCGTTCACCATCTTTTATCCAAATATCTCTCGCATTCTGAAAATATAAGACTTATTCTTGCTTTAAAACGCTCTCGTACTCATTCATTAATCTGTTACCCAGCTCCCTAAGTGAAGAATTATAAGAAACTTGTAAGGATTTCTGAATACCCCCAAGTCTAGTCGCTAAGAAACGTTTCCTCTTATGAATATTACCAAAGCTGTCATACTTCCACTTTTGGATATGTTTCTTTATTTCTTTCACCCCAAATCCGACTCCTAGGTTACCTCCTACCCACTTTTCCTTAATTAAGTTCTGAAACCCATCATGAAGACACCAAGTTGTTTCGAAGCGAAAGGAACATGGATGTGTTCTGTGCGTTTCTCTAGGAAGAATCTGATAAAATCGGCAAGTGATCGGAATGCATATGTGTTAGATGTAAAACTTGAGCCCTCGGAAATAGACCTAACCACTCCGAATTACCATATGCTCGATCTAGTCTTTCCATAATCAGTTGTCCCGTATTCCAAGAATCACTCCATGTAAATCTTGGCCCCTCAAAACCCAAACCGACTAGACCGCAACTCTCCCTCCACTCTTCAAACAATTCCATCCTTCTCGTGACCCCTTCCACACCCCTCTCTTTATCCTCTTCCTTCCCTATTTGATTAAAATCTCCAGCTACTAACCACGGTTTAGTTAAACTATGGAATGCTTGATGTAGCGCATTCCATAATTCAACCCTTTCCTTATGATGCGTGCGCGCGTATATTGCTAAAAAAATCCACGATTTGCAATTTTTCTGACTCACTTCTATATTTATCACTTGTTTACCAGCAGAGACAACACGAACCGAAATATCCGACCATATTCCACCTTTGTACCCTTCCGAGTCAACCCGAACCTAATTATCCTTTTTTAATGAATTAATAACTCTGTCCGCATTGGCCCCACTTATCCTTGGTTCCACTATAACAGTAAGCCATACCTTATGGCTTGTCATCATATCTCTAACCACTCACCGAAAAATTTGATTAGCGGCTCCGTGACAATTCCAGATGAGAATATTCATGGGTTTATTGAAAAGACCCCAATTATTTTCTGCATTTACTTGAGCACACATCATTAAACAAATGTAAAATAATAGTAAGGGGGATACCCGAGAACGCGCTTTAGCATGAAGTTGTGGACATCACCACATCTTCATTTGAGTCGCTATTGTCACGCTGATCTGGAGCTGTTACTGTTGTGTTCGGTGGCTGATGCTCAAGCCTGGTTTGTTCAGTTGTCCCGCCATTGCCTTAGTTAATTGCTGGTCCGTGATCCAGATTTGAGGCTAGAAAATCAGTAGCTGCGGCAGGAGCAGGCGCTGAAGTCACAGCTCCGAGCTGCTGTGACATGAAGCTACTGTACATAACATTTCCTCCACTCGGCCCATTAACCTGTACACCAGAATTTTCATTTAAGTCCTCCATTTCTCCATCCATTCCACTTGACACCCCACCTGAATGCCCCATATTGTTTCCAGGATTTAACCCATTAAAAGCCCCCACCTGCTCAACATTTATCCCACTACTATCTCCATTATTTACTAATACGCCTCCTGTTTGCACAGAGTTCTTGACATTACTTTGAACTCCCGAAGTACCAGCCGTGAACTCACGAATTTCTAGAGTCGAATGGAGTGTTTTTTGTTGTTCAAAATTTGGAGTAGCTATTATTTTATGACCTCCGCTCCCCTGACCTCTTCCTCTCGACTCATTGCCCTGAGCTACATTTTTACCTTTATTCTGTTTTGTACTCTCCCCAGCATATTGACTATTGCTTTGATTCGTCTTCCCATTTCTACCATCCGAACCCCACACAATATCTTCAATACGTAACGCATCGTAACGGGAACCCAATCCCTTAGTGTTAGCCGGTTTTTGCCCATTTTGTCCGTTGTTTATTTTCTCTTTCCCGTAACCTCTATTCCTCCTCTGAACTGTCATCCACTCTCCATACTTCTCTGGCGGCCCTGAGCTTTCCTACTGAATCACTTCTCTGTGAGTTTGCATAGTATTGTATCCGACGTTTACTCCATTATTTCTGTTAGCATTTGGGGGGCAATTCTCTTTCCGATGACCGGATTTACCACATCCAAAGCATATAAGATGTGACCCTTCATACTCTACTTTGCAAATGTCTGATCCAATCCTTACTTCCGGCTCAAGTGATTTGCTCAAGTCTATCTCAACTGCAAGTCTCGCATAATTACCTCTAAGTCTCCCTTTCGTAAGGGGATCAATTTTAACTGTTTTGCCTATTTTATCCCCAATTTTCCTCAAGATTCGCGTCGTATAATATTGCATCCCCACGTTAGATACTCTTACCCAGGCTGTAGCTGTGATGATTGAATTAGTAAGCGCATTAAAGGATGGTGTCCATTCCCGTACAATCAGATAATGATCTAAAACCATCCAAGGACCTCCTGATATAACAAAGTTTAAATCGTCCCTATTTTCAAATTTTACCATATAGTAACCATTTCCCACATCTACTAGTTCAAGATTACCTATTGGGTTCCATATTTGGCGAAGTTTGGTTGAAAGATATGTGAAACCAATCTCTCTTCCGAGTAATCCCACGACCACAGTGTTTCTCCAAAGTCTAATACCCTCTCTTATTTCTTCTCTCGTTCTTAGCACCGTCGGAATAGTATCTTCCACCTCAAGAACATCATCCTCTATCAATGCCTCTAGTTCAGATATTTCCTCCTCCCCCATAGTTTTCTTACCAATGTCTTCCTCGTCATCTATTATTATCGGGATCACTACGTTACTCCCTGTTATGGAACCCTTCCAGCCTACCAACTTCAGGGTTGGATTGAGATCTGTCTTGCTCGGTATGGGTGTTTTTGTCGAATGCAGTAGCGAAGCAAATGGTTTAGCAGAACCACCACTCGCTATCGATTGTTTGGTGTTAATCCCTGCGGTGTCACTGTCGATTGTTTGGTCTGAAGCACGCTGTCTCTTCCCTTGTCTCATGGATTCAACAACATCTTTCAAAGTGGGAAACTCCTCTACAGGTATTACTTCTGTTATGATTTAATCAGTCTGCATGCTTTCCGTGTTTGTGTTCTCTGTTATGGATTGCGTAGTAGCATTGAGGAGCGGTGGTTGGTCATCCGGCAGCGCCGGTGGTGGGTGTTGCGGCGGTTCCATCGGTATCAGTGAAGGTTTTGGATATTAGGGTTTATATATTACAGAGCAAAAGGTTTTTTTAACTTTTTTTTAACTTTGATCAATATTAAAAAAATATATATTTTTAGACCATGTGACTAACTCCATCCAAAAAGTAACAGATTTGGCCTAAAAATATTAACTAGCATCAATACAAATTCGTTACTTTTTGGATGGTGTTAGTTTCATTGTCTAAAAATGGATTTTTTAGATACATTTGGCCTAAAAATGGACCTTTTAAATACCTTTTTGGCCTAAAAATAGACTTTTTAAAATGTTTGGCCTAAAAATATTTTTTGTCATAGGTAATGGCCTAAAAAAGAAATTTGCTCTATGAAGATTAATAATTTCTTTTTGAGTAAAGATACGCTTTTTTTGTTTCACCTTTATATCACTTCTTATCTATATCACTTCTTATGTGGAGGTTTTAAAAAACAAATCAAACCATTTTTTTCCTAATTAATTAATTTCCCTCTCTTTTGTTTAACGCCACATAATATACCACATAGGAAGTAAAATAAAAGTGAAGCAAATAAGAATGATATATAACAATGCTTTTTTCCAATTATAATACCTAATAACTAAAAAGATCATTCTAACCCTCAAACTTTTGTAGAATTATCTTTCAAACTGTAAAATACAATTAAAACCCTAAATTATACTCACCATAATATTTTAACAATAAAATCATGTAGCGAGGAAAAAATTCTTTAATAATCCATCAATTTAGAACCTTTTATGAATTATCTTTATATTTTAAAATTGTCTTGAATTATTATTTATCATTCCTGTCATAATTTTTAATTCAAATTTTATTATTTTAACTGTTATAATAAGGGACAAATCAAGGGCGAGAATGGGTGGTCGCTCCCTTGGTCTTGCGGTGTAGTAAGAATTTGTTCGAACTTTTCTTTAACAAAAAATCTTAGTAAAGATACTATTCTTTACATGTTTCCTCTCTATATGTTTATGTGACTTAGCTGACATATTTAGAGACTTCCTTATGTTCTTATTTCTTATTGTGTCAGGACGATACAACTTTGAGTAAGGGGTCTTGATATCTCCATATTTGTGATAAAATAATCAAATAACGATCATTTTAGGTGTATTATGCGCTTAGCGAAGGATTTTTTCCTATTATTTTTAGTTTCTCGTTTCTTGCCTTATTTTGGAGGATTGTCACTTTTAGAGATTTTTTGGTGTAATTTGTGTGTTAAATGTGAAACTCTTAGGGTACAATGATAATATTAGTTGTCAAGACATGGATAAGAATTCGAAGAAAGTGGATCCAAAACGAAATCTAGGGGTAAGTTGCCAGGACTGGCAAAGTACATGGGGTAAACAGTGTATTTTACTCTAGCTAAAAACCCATTAACTTACTAATTATTATTTTAATTATGTATACAAGTCTGGGGTTTTTTGCTAAAAAAAGTCTAATGAAAGTAGCTAATTGTTAAAAACAACCTTCAATAATTTACTCTATAAAAAAATACCTAACGAAATAGCTATTGATAGAAACCAATTACTTTATACTTTTCATACCTATACTACCCTTATTACTAAATATAATATTTTATTTTTAATATAATATTTTATTTTTTGACATTAAACAAATAATGGGGCACCTTCACCACCATTACCATCACCACCACCACCACCACAACCACCGCCACCACCAACAACAACAAATTTATCACACGCACGCGTCCGTGTATTTATCACAACCGACTGTTATGTGTAATGATGTAATACACAAAAATAAAAAAATAAAATCTATTACCTATAATATTTCAACACTAAAGACCATAAAACCTTATCCCTAAAATCAATAAACTCTAAACCTAAAAACTCTAAACACTAACCCCTAAACCCTAACCCTAAATCTAAAAACACTAATGGTGGTCCTTTGTGTGTTCTAAAATAAATGCAAAAGTAATTGAACCACAACCGCAAGTGTACGGTTGTCCCAAGTAGTAATAAGTGATTCTAGGATCGTTCGCAGGGTCGGTTTGGTTAACTACAATGCTTATCGATTAATGAATGATTGCACTTATGAAAGCAAATAAAAGATAACATGATTGATTGGTTGGTTCTATTGTTCCTAAGACGATTAAGACTAATATGAAAATATAAATAAATGACAAGACGCAAATAATAAATAGCTAGACGCAAGAAGGAAAAGGCAGTATTCGAGAAAAACCTAATTAAAGGAAATCGAGTTTAGCTCATAATTAAAGGAAAAACAAATACTAAATTAAAAGATGAATTCATATTGTTTTACAGAATGAAACTAAAGAAAAACCTAATTCCGGAATTGAGTTAGCTGTGAGTTGGAGATATGGATCGTCTCCAGTTCTCTAACTTTCCTGCTTCCTTGCTTTGACTTCTCTCTGGTGTATTCTTTTGTAAAAAGTGAGTTCTCTGTAAAATAGAAGTCAAAACCTCTTTTTATATGTGGAAAAACGGATTAGGGCTTGGACTTAAGAATAAATCACTAATTAAATGTCCAAGCCCAATTTCTAAGCCCAAAATCCCGTAACTGCTGCACCACCTTCACTAAAACGGCTCTAGCCGCTTCGTTATAACTCCGATTGACCTGAAATCACTTGCTAAAGTTCCGTAACTCGATAAGGAATCTAATCTCTTCAAGGGTCAGCGGCTAAATCAACTCGCAAGTGCCTCGAAATCAGCAATCTTTTGCCTATTTCCAGATTTGTAGCTTCAAAATCTAACTCTTTTCGGGATTTATCTTCAAGGTTTGACTCCATATCATGATCTTTGACTTTCTTCTCATATTCATCTTCTAGCTAACATCCAAAACCTATAAACTTTCCACTAAAAATACCAATATTACGCGTAAAAGCTTAATAAATAAAAAATGCTAGAAATAAAAGAGGAAAATCGTATGATTGCATATTTAGTCCAAAAGTCTATCTAATTAGACGAATAAACACCAAAAATGATGTCTCCCAAGGGCATAAAATTAGAACATTTGGGGAGACATCAACTAACCCTAACCCTAAATCTGAAACCCTAAATTTAAAAACCTTAAACCAAAACCCTAAAACCTTAAACCCTAAACATTAACTCAAAAAAACAATAACCCTGAACCTAAAAAACTTAAAGCCAAATTCCTAAAAGAAGAAAAAAGACTAATATGATTGGGTTTGTGATTTTGTGCGTTCCAGAAATACAAAAAAACTGAGTTTTATGTGTTCCCGAAACAGCAAAATTGCAAAGAATAAGAAAAATAACTACTGTGATGGAGTTTGTCGATTTGTGTGCTCCACTGCTACACAAAACTGACTTTTGTGTATTAATAAAACCATATAAACGCTAACCCTAAATCCTAAAACCCCTAAACCCTAATCCTAAGCGTCTATTTGGGTTGAGGGTTATGCAAGGAAAAGAAAATGGATGGTTTTTTTCTATTGTTATATTTGAAGATTTTTTAAGGAAAGTAATTGAGATGACATCTTCTAACCTTATTTTATAATCACTTCAAATCAAAGTCAAATAGAAAAAAATATTCAGATAAATAATAGAAAACAAAAATAACACTAAATCTTCTTTATCAAATTATATTTCATGAACTCTTATGTCAAATTGTAAACAAGGGTAAAAAATACATTTATAAACTTTTTTTTATTCATTTTTTTTTTCCAGTTCAAATATACAAAAATATACAAAATCCTTTATGAATTTTTTTAGCATAATTTTTTTTTTAATCCAAACAAGATTTTTCTTTCCTTTTCTTTTTCCTTTATAAATTTTCTCTTCATTTCCTTTATTATTAAGGGTTCCAAACGTTTTTGGTGTTATCGGCCCTTATTAAATGGCCCAAGTCAACCAATTACGTTTTAAAGGAAGAATGGACTAGTTAAAGCCACGTCAACTGCAACTTTAATAAATCTTTAATCTTAACTTCAATAAAATATTATTGCACATCATTGTTTTTTAACATGACAACAATCTAAATTGTTTTTAAACTAACAAATAAATCTTACTCGTGATATGTACTGAAATTTTGATGGTTGATTGAAATGACGAGATCAACGATTTTTCTAAAATAGATTTAATCCTTGACATGACTAGATAAATTTGTATGCAAGATCCATAGATACACATTAAAACTTATTTATAAATAAATATTAAATTCCACAATTGAAATTATATGTATGGACTATTTGTTTATTATAATTGATCAAAAATCTTAAATTAAAATTATAATAATTTTTCATAAATTTGTTTCTTAATAAAAAGATAATTACAATGGCAAAAGTATATACTAATTAACCATTAGATAAAACAAATCATTAATCACTAACCCTGATGTAGAATGTTTGACGATATAAAACCCATTTGGAAGAGCTTATTCTAGCATATAAAACACTTTTAGAAGAAATGAAGGGTGGTTAATTCAAAAGGTCTACATCCAATATACCTTTCTGAAGCAGATCCAGCATATTTCTATAATACTCATGGTCCATAATACTCTTAATGATGCACACGTCGTTTGTATTTCCTTAAACTTAAAGTAGCAACCAATTTTCTAAAGAGAGTTGATCAAGAGATTTCTTTTTTGAATCAACCTACGGGAGTTCAAGTTGCAACACATAAGACAGTCCACCATTATCAATGAAACCTTGCACTTAAAGACAATTAAGATTCTACGGAATGAAGAAAAGAGGGAATCGACCAACAGTCCGGTGAGCCCAGTTGGCGTTCTTGACGACGCACGGCGAGCCCATCAACCAAGCCCAATAAAAACCAAGAAAAGGCGGCCTGTGAAGACGGAGAAAAAAACCGCACGATGGAAAATTCGACTTTGACAAACGTAACGGTCGTGAAAAGCAAAATCAGTAACAACCCATCACATCGGTCGTTCAGAATAGCCCGTACTAAGTGCCCATCACTTCTCATACAGTAAAAGGTTTTCAACTGTCATAAAATGGTCATTGTAGGATTTGTATAAAAAGATAATAAACTACACAGTAATTATACAGTAAAAAAGATAATTCTAAAAAATTGTAAAAGTGATAAAATTTGATCAATAATCAAATAATTCTTTTAATGTTTCAATAGTAAAATTAATTTTTCATCTTAATTTGGGTTCTTCGATTGTTGATGATGATGGTGGAAAATGATCCCTGACGACGGTTTTTTTATGCAGGAGGCTTGGTGGGAAGGTAAATGTGAAGATTTTTTTTGTTTTTCGTTTTAATGTTGAGAAGAGTTGATTTTTAGATTTTATGTTTCATGGTTAATTGACCTTTACTTTTTCTTTTCTTTTTCTAATATTTTTTTTAACATTTTCAATTGTATATTTTTTAGAAAAATGTTATTTTATTTTGTAAGATTATATTGGGTAATCATAAACCTAAAATAATATTTTAAACCTTATTCATCTAAATTTTTGGGTTAATCTTGTAGATATGATTTGTCTCTTTTTAAAAAACTTAAAAAAATTAAAATTTGAAAACCGCTTTAAGTGTTTTTGAAGAAAACACATGCTTCTCTTAAAAGTGTTTTTCACGATCTATAACAGTTTTAAGGATCTAGAAACACTTTTTTGAAGAGTATTTACAAACTAGCAATTATTAACTATTACCGATATCATTACTAAATCTATACCTAAGTGAAAACCTTAATTTCACGATTTTGTAAAGAGAATAAAAAGAAAAAAGACAAGAATGAGTTTGCTGAATTAGAAAGTGTGGATCAATAAAATATAGTGGAGCCAAGTGGAGCAATAAAATATAGTAGACCTTAGCCTAAATTTAGTAGATTGGAGTTCAATTAAATACTATTGGGAAGGAATATAGAATTGCACTTAAATACTATTGGAGCTACTTCTTTTTCCATGAATCTTGATACTCTAAAGAGCACTGAAAACTTCAAAGCGCAGCACGCGTAGTGTCTCAGTTTCTGAAAAACATAAGATTATGATAAATGACTTGACAAGCTTCCATAAAAAACATTATAAGATATGAATTATTAGCCTACCCAGTTTCTTCAGCATATGCATGCAAAAAGCTTCCATGATTGTTGATCTTTCAATCTTCCCTGCAAAATTACCAGATCACCCTTTCATTCAGTATTATGCTTAATCAATATAAATAAGCACATAAAGATATATAGACTAGTCACCATTCTCGTACTTAGTCACCATTCTGCTTTCAAATATTTGAGTGGTATGGGCGCCTCATACCACTCCATAATATATTATAAGAAGCAGGTCAGGTGAGGGGCGCGAGATTGGTGATGATGTCATCTATATAATAATAATAATAATAATAAATATCTAAATGAATAAATATACTGTGAGTCAAGTTTCATAGCATTATAAATATTTTGAAAGAAATATTAGGGAATAAAAAAGAAATATTTTGCGATTCAAACCTCAATAATCTGATGAAGTTGAGAGCTTGGATAGAAAAACAAATTAACCTGTGAAAGTTAGAGAGAGAATAAGGAAATTAAATTAAAGAAACCATTTAGAGAGAGAGAGAGAGAGAGAGAGAGAGAGAGAGAATCTTATCAACTGGTTATAAGGTGAAAAAGCCCTTCTACTTGTAGTCGAGTGAAATTGGTAGTGAACGAAGCATTGAGCACCTCCTGCCTGCCACAATTCACGTTTACAAGAATGAGATGATTGGTCCAACATTTACAAGTGTTGTTGGTAGCAGCAGGGTCAAAGAAATTCTCACCAAAAGTAAAAACCTATCAAGCTGAAAACGCAACAGTTCCTTTCTCGGGGTACACCTGTGACTTGGGATTAGAATATTTACAGTGAAGCGAAGTGAAGCTCTTCGAGTACTCATCATCGGTCACATAACCGTCCGTGTATTTGATAGTAATTCCCAGATAATATGCAAACTGTACAAAAGCTTTCCTGCAATTATTACAACTAACAGTAAGAATAACAGACCAAGTCAAGATTGATGTTAACAAATTAATCACCATTCTGCTTTCAAATATTTGAGTGGTATGGGCGCCTCATACCACTCCATAATATCATAAGAATCAGATGGGTGAGGGGCACGAGATTGGTGATGATGTCATCAATAAAATAATAAAAATTATTATTATAAAGAAGATGAGATGAGATATATAAGACGGTGGTAGAGATGAAAAAGGTCTCAGCGCTCTCTCTTTAAGACCATGTAATCTAACATCAAGCTGTACATTTATCACGGGAAAGGAATAAGACACAAAATAAATAGTTTAATAAACATTATAAATAAGAGAGAAATGTTATTTATTGTACCTTGTAATGTTGGAAACTACTCAATCAAAGCAAAGCACTCAGATATGCTTTACTCAAAGATTCTAAGTAAATGTATTTCCTTGTAGTTAATGTAATATATAACGAGATGCACATGAAATGCAATGCATATGAGATGAAATGAGATGCAATGCATATGAAATGAAATGAGATGCAATGCATATGAGATGAAATGAATGCAATTGCAATGCATATGAGATGAGATGCAATGCATATGAGATGAAATGCATATGAGATGAAATGAGATGCAATGCACATGAGATGAGATGCAATGCATATGAGATGAGATGAAATGAAGAAAAGAAAAGAGTTGAGAAGATACTAGTTAGTTGTGAGATGAGATGAAGATCCTCGCTCCGGAGCCTTAGTATGATATGATATATATGTGAACAAGCAAAGTTAGAGTAGTGTACCTTATCAGCAAGCATACACAATACCTACATATAATATGTGAAGAAGCAAAGTTAGATGAGGATGGGATGGGTGGGTCCCACACAAAATGGAAGAATAGTGTAGCGAAGTGTACCTTATGAGGTCTGCATTCCTCTGGATTCAGTTTATCAGAGTGCCTAATCATATACAAAATCCACAACCTTTTAAATAATAGCCACAAAAGTAGTAGGACTGAACCACAAGTAGCATACCGATTTTAGAAATGCTCGGAAATTCATCCTTAATACTCTGCTACGACAACAAGCATTGAAAATATCCATCTTCTTCCTGAAATGACTCGTAAACATCTAAATGAATAAATTATACATAGCATTAAAGCTGAAGGCCAAAGGAATTATTAGGGAATAAAGGATAAATAATTTGCAATTCAAACCTCCATCATCTGATGAGGCTGAGGCTTGGGACAAAGAATTTGAGAGCTTGGACAAAAACAAATCGTATGTGAGAGAATAAGGAGAATTAATAAAAGAAACGATATAAAAAGAGAGGTGAATTGAAGTGAATCTTATCAACTCTCACTGTTCTATTTTAGTAAAATTGGTGAAGCATCCTCCCTGCCAGAATCCATGGATACAAGTATGAGATGATGGGTCCCACGTTTATAAGTGGTTAGCAGGGTCAAAGAAATTTCTCACCCCAAAGCCCCGAATTTCAAGGTCAAAGTAAAAGTCCATCCGTGGAGCCCAGCTGAAAACACAACAACTCTTTTCTGGGGGTACACCTGAACATCACCGATACAAAGATCAGCTGCGACTTGAGATAAGGACTCATAGGTCATTTCGTAATACAGTCACATAACCATGGAATTGATAGTAATGATACCACCAGAGAATTGCTCAGAGTAGATTTTCCTGATAAAAAAACCTAAACATTTTCAATATACTAAAGGATAGAGACACTGAGAGATATTTTGAAATTGTTTTGTTTGTAAAAAGAATTTAAACATTGGGGACCAACACATAAATAATCTAAAACTCACAGTGATCAGCATAAGAGCAATGATAGACATGTTAGGCTTCTAGTCCATAACATTCCTTGGGAGCTCATCTGCTGTAAACGAATCAATCAACAAGCTATTTGCTTACCATTTTGACTCACAAATCGCAAAACCAAATCAATTACCTGAAAAGAATCATTAAAATTCAAGATATCAAGATGTTATGCAAACTGTTTGAGGTTCATCGCCATTCTCGTACTTGGTCACCATTCAAATATTTGAGTGGTATGGGCGCCTCATACCACGCCAAGATATTATTAAATTAAAGAACCAGCACAAGATTGGTGATGATGTCATTAATAATAGTATAATAATAATATTAAAAAAAAAATGAGATGAGATGAGATATTTGAGATGGTGGTGGTGGAGGTGAAAAGGTGTCAGCGCTTGCTCTCTCGTTTAACAAGACCATGCAATCTGTACATCCATCACATGGGACAAGAATAAGACACAAAATAATAGTTGAAAAAACATTAAAAGTAAGAGAGAAATGTCATTTATTGTACCTTGTAATGTTGGAAGCTACTCAATCAAAGCAAAATGTTATTTATCGTACCTTGAAATGTTGGAAGCTACTCAATCAAAACAAAGCACTCAGATGTGCTTTACTCAAAGATTCTAAGTAAATGTCTTTCCTTGTCGTTAATGTAATATAAAACGAGATGCACATGAAATGCAATGCATATTAGATGAAATGCAATGCATATGAGATGAAATGAAAGCAATGCAATGCATATAAGATGAGATGAAATGAACAAAAGAAAAGAAAAGAGTTGAGAAAAACTAGTTAGTTGTGAGATGAGATGAAGATCCTTGCTCCGGAGCCTTAGTATGATATGATATATATGTGAACAAGCAAAGTTAAAGTAGTGTACCTTATCAGCCAAGCATACACAATACCTACATAAAATATGTGAAAAGGCATAGCGCCTTTTGATGAGAGATATGAACAAGAAGCTTCAAGAAAACTAGTGTTTTCTGAATTATATGAAGCAAGTAAGCAAACAGCGCATCCATGGGTATTTGAACCCGAATATCCAGGAAAAAGCAGAATATTTGATGGAAGAATAGTGTAGCGTAGGGTACCTTATGATTCTGCAAGCCTCTGGATTCAGTTTATCGAGTGCCTAACCATATACAAAAGCCACAACCTTTTAAATAATAGCCACAAAGCTCTGAAATTCAAAAGTAGTAGGACCAAACCACAAGTAGCATACCGATTTTACAAATGCTCGGAAATTCCTCCTTAATACTATGCTATGATAACAAGCATTGAAAATATCCACCTTCTTCCTTAAATGACTCGTAAACATCTAAATGAATAAATTATACATAGCATTAAAGCTGAAGGCCAAAGGAATTATTAGGGAATAAAGGATAAATAATTTGCAATTCAAACCTCAATAATCTGATGAGGCTGAGGCTTGGGACAAAGAATTTGAGGGCTTGGACAAAGAAACAAATCGTATGAGAGAGAATAAGGAGAATTAATATATAATATATATATAGAGAGAGAGAGAGAGAGAGAGGAACTGAAGTGAATCTTATCAACTCTCAACGTTCTATTTGAGTGAAATTGGTGAAGCATCCTCCCTGCCAGAATCCATGTTTACAAGTATGAGATGATGGGTCCCACGTTTGTAAGTGGTTAGCAGGGTCAAAGAAATTCTCACCCCAAAGCCCCAAAGTAAAAGTCCATCAGTGGAGCCCAGCTGAAAACACAACAGTTCCTTTCTGGGGGGGTACACCTGAACATCACCGATACAAAGATCAGCTGCGACTTGAGATTAGAAATTAAGATAAGAACTCATCGGTCATTTCGTAATACAATCACATACCCGTGGAATTGATAGTAATTCATATCACCAGTAACTTCTTGAGCAATGATACCACCAGAGAATTGCTCAGAGTGGATTTTCCTGATATAAAAAAACCAGACATTTTCAATATACTAAAGGATAAAGAAAATGAGAGATATTTTGAAATTGTTTTGTCTGTACAAGAATGTAAACATTGGGGACACATACATAAATAATATAAAACTCACAGAGATCAACATGAGAGCAATGATAGACATGGTATGCTTCTAGTCCATAATCATTCGGAGCTCATCTGCTGTAAACTTCACATGTTAATCTAAAATTTTTAGGAAACAATCAACAAGCTATCTTGCTTACCATTTTGACTCACAAATCACAAAAACAAATCAACTACCTGAAAAGAATCATTAAAATTCAATATATCAACATGTTATGCAAATAAGTTGAGGTTCATCACCATACTCATACTTAGTCACCATTATAAATATTTGAGTGGTATGGGCGCCTCATACCACTCAATTACATTATTAAATTTAAGAACTAGCGCGAGATTGGTGATGATGTCATCAATAAAATAATAATAATAATAATAATAAAGAAGAGAAGAAGAGAATGAGAATGAGAAAGAGATGTATAAGACGGTGGTGGAGATAAAAAGATCTGAGAAGAAATAAGACAGAAACAAATCTCTCAAAATGTTAAGAAGTTAGATTTTAACCAAAACATTAAAAACAGGGTCTTTGAAACAAGCTACCTCTTTCCTTCCCAGGCTGGAGTTCATCTTTCCTTTTGCTTTGCTCCAAAATTGTTTTCTCCAAAGTGATCTACTCAGTTAAAGATATAAAAGGGACATATAATAATTAACAAGAATTATCATTAAAGAAATACGCTTTACGGACTTACAACATCTTTATTCCACCTAGCATCCATGTCAAGAGCTTCTCGGCTATTGGTATGCTTTGCTCTTAGATGTGATTTTTAGGCACTAAAACAAAAAAAAAAAAAAATGTAAGTGCGTAATGTCCAAGTAAAAGAGTATAAATATAATAGAAAGGCTATTTATAGTACCTTGTAATGTTGGAAGCTACTTAAAGGAAAGCACCAAATATGCTTTGCTTAAATATTCTCAATAAATGCCTTTCCTTGTCGCAAAGGGCCCGAGATTGGTGTTGTCATTAATGTAATATAAAATGAGATGCGATGCATATGAGATGAAATGACATGCGATGCACATGAGATGAAATGACATGCGATGCACATGAGATGAAATGACATGCGATGCATATGAGATGAGATGCAATGAAGAAATGAAAAGAGTAGAGAAGATACTAACTTGACCAATTATTTCAGCCCATTTCGGAGTTCTGATTTCCGAAATTCAAGAGCCTTGTTATAAATGAGACAGGTTAATACAAATATACTAAAGAAGAGTATGTGAAAAACCTTATCCTTTTCTTCAGTTTGGACCACCCAGGAGAGTCGGGAAAATTGATGAGAATTTCTCTTTCCAGTGAAGCTCTCGCTCTTCAAGGACTCATCGATCATTTCATAGTAAATTTCAATGTTCCTGATAGAAAGAAGCAATAAAATTGAATCTTTATCTTCCCCTCCCGAAAGACCACCAATAGCATACCTGTCACACAAGTTAATTCCGCTATTAGAAAAGAAAAAGAAATATAAACAGCTATCAAAATTGACCGAAATAAATAATAACAAACTATAAGATATTCATACCAGGCAAATTACGGTCCATAAACCTTGGAAATTTTCGAGAGATTGTCAGCTATATTTATCATCATCACTCCTCAAAGAAAGAATCAGATATTTTTTAGGAACAAGTAACTGTATTATTACCATTTGAAAGCTCCAGAATCAGATATTAAGGACTCAAATGCAATGGCTTTATTGGGCATTATTATAGTCAAAAGAGAGCCACCTCAACAAGTGTGTTTGCTCAAAGGCAACATCTAAAAGCTTATCCTAATGAAAAAAGAAGAGTAAAAAAAGTATATATCAGATACAGAGAAACTAAGAGTAGAACAGTATGATTAAATAAAGGCTTCACGAAAACACGGTGGCTCTACTAAACATACTCTGACAAGACCTAAATATGGCTATTGCCGAACAATTTTCACCCCTGCCAAAATATGCTACAGAAGAATAAAGCTATAGAATTCTTCAAAACACAAGACTTATGGAGGTGAAACAAACCTGATCCAATGCTTGGAGGCTTCGTGCATCAACTTCTAAAGAAAAACAAGAAAAATCAGCTAATTAATCTCCATTAAGTATGAGAAAATATAATATAAATATCAAACACAGAAACACAAAGAAATATCACTTTACATTCATAGCTACTGGTCAATCGATCTATAATTCTAGGATTTGCTACATCAATGTACAACACATAGGTATATTTGCTACTATTTCATAACAAAGTGCAATTAAGTTTAAGAAAGTGATGAGGCTTTCTTGTTAACAAGACATGATAACTAATGACAACCAACAATTTCCTAATGAACAAGCAAATACTTAAAGCAGTAAAACATTTGATGCTCATTTTTGAAAAAACAGGGACTAAAAGGCAGAATATAGAAAAAAGAAGTATATGAGTGGTTCAATTTTTGAGAAAACAGGGTCTAAAAGGCAGTATAACATGCGTTTTTATAAGAACATTTAGAAACCATAAAGATTTATACCATTACAGGTGATGAGGACACGAGCACTTCTGAAACAAGGCCTTTTTAGATAAAAGAAAACTCTACAAAAGCTATCCTGCAATTATTACAACTAACACATTAATTACACAAATATTCAAGACAATCATAAGAAATTTATACAAGATTTTTGCACGAAAAAGAGGCAAGAATTTTTGAAATACAAACTAAAAATTAACATACCTAACGCGTCGGTCTCTTTGAAGAACTGCTTGCTTGCGGAGGAATTAGACGAGGAGAATTGATTGACTACCTTCTTGGTCGGCGAGAGAGAGGAGGACAAGAACGGTGCGGGAGAAATGATTGACTGCCTTCTTGGTCGGCGAGAGAGAGTATGAACCGGAACCGTCGAGTGTGGGATGGGACCGGTGAGGTTGAAGAGTTCATCTGATGAAACGGAGAGGCGGCTTTGATTTGTAGTAGTTGGAATTGATGAGTCATCATGGGTTAGGGGATGGTGAATTCAAGTGGAGTTGCTATGGCGGAAATGGGTGGTTCTGCTGGTGATTAGAGTGGGAAATGTAATCGGAGTAATTAACTATTTGAAAAAGAGGAGGAGGAGAGAGGAGACGTTGCTGAAGAGTGATTGATTCAAGTGTAATAAAGAAAGATGAGGAGAAAAGATTTAAGTATCCGTTAGACCGTTATTAATCTTTGAAGTTTGACCAAATTTATTGCTGAAAGACTTGAGCCTTTCTTTGTTTTCTCAAAAGACTTGAAATTCGATTTTTTTCAAATTTTAAAGAGTATAACCAAAATCAAGATAACACATGGTTAAATTTTTATTTTGTCGTAATATTTAGTTTGGTCAATAAAAAAAAAGTTAATGAGACGTAGTGTTTTGGAGACGGGTTTTTTGTTCTATAAAGAATAGTATAAATCTTAATTCTTTAAAAAAAACTCAAGGATGACCAAATACTAAAATACCCTTATATAAAAAATCTACTGAAAATCGTGCTTGTTCCGCACTGTTTACAGTAGACCGTGTACAAAAAACACTAAAAGACAAAAAGAAAATATTAAGTGTTGACACGACTCATTTTCAGCCACCACCCTACCGACCTCCAGCCACCACCACCGACTGCGACCTCAGGCCGCCGACCTCCGGCCACCACCCACCACCGAAAACAATATATAGTATCGGAAAAAGTATAGCGTATCGAGAAAAAGTATAGAGTATCGGAAAAAGTATAGCGTATCGGAAAAAATATAGAGTATTGGAAAAAGTATAGCGTATCAGATAAAAGTATAGAGTATCGGAAAAAGTATAGAGTATCCGGGAAAACATATAGAGTATTGAGGAAAAATATAGAGTACTCCATAAAAATAGTGAGTACTCTATAAAAAAATAGTGAGTACTCTATACAAAACAATGAGTATTTGGTAAAATTAATGAGTAGTGATAGAGAAATACAGATTAATACCCTTAACATTATATTATATCAAAACTTCAAACTTTCAATAAAAAGAAATAAAATAAACTAACAAACTAAGTACAACATAAAAAAGTAACAAAACTACTTAAATGCATAAACTACACGTTAAACCAGGACTTGCGCACCAAAAAAACACAGCATTTTAGCTTATGCGGTCTGCTTCTTCGTGAAGCCATTACAATAGCAAGCCATACAACATGAATCCATTACAACACCAATGCTAACTAAGCTCGCAAGAAGGATAGGGGTGCTTCACAAGGAGCTCATGCCGGAGCTTGGTTCTTTCGGCTATTCAGGCAGTGGCAAAACCAGAACAACTTCGAACTGATCTTCTGCATTGCAGCACCGAATCATCTCGGAGAAGACGAAGCCATTCACGAAGCTCCGGTGTTGCTTGCTTCGGTGGAGAGAGGCCGGAATGGAGAAGATCTTGAACTCGTCTTGAACTTGCCGATATGGAGAGAGGTCGGAATGCAATGCAGCTGACGTCTCCCTATCTGTGATGATTTAGTCTTAATTGGAGATATCATTTTAGGTATTTTAGGAAGTCTCCTAGTCGATTTTCATATGATTTAGTATACTTTCCTATTTCTTGTCTTGATTTAATGATTTGTTATTTTTAGAGCATATTGGGTTTAATTTATTTATTTAGTGTGAAGCTTTAAAGATATATAGTAATTAATTAGATGCCAAATCAAGTCTAAAGAGATAAAGGAAAGAAGATATGCATGGAAATTGGAGATAAAGGAAAGAAAGGATAAGTATGGAAAGATAAAATTGTCAAGTAAATATGAATTTTAGCAGCCACGTCTATAAAAGAGATTATAACTCAAGATTGGCTAGGAATTTGGAAGAATGGTCTGAAGCAAAAGTATAGAGCTTTCCGAGACGACCAGTTTCGATATAAAGAATGAGTCAATCGGAGTTGAAACGAAGAAGTTATGGCCAAAACAAAATAGCGACAGATTATAACCTTTTCTATATTTTAGGGTTACGAATTTGAGTTGGGCTAGGAGTCCAAGTTACTTGACTTCCACTCCAAGAAAATGAATTAGGTCTTCTAAACACCTATAAATACACCCTTAAACCTTTGTAAAGTAATCCTTGCCTCTCATAAATTAGTCCTTAAGTTTTATTAATCATTAAAGTTATTGAAGAGAGCAAGATGACAATTATGTATCATTCTTTTAGTTTATTTCCTCCAGGTATGAAATAATTTTCCCATAGCTTGGGTTTTGCATTATGTATAATCTATGAATTCTATTTTCTTTCTATCTAAGTTTCTTTGAGAATTATATGTTTTAATCTGATTCTAGATGCTTAACCATATATTTGATTTATGTGCTTTGATTTATTGTCTGTTCTCCTAACTAGTGTACGAGTATAGGATTACCTTAATAGTAGTTAGATGGTCAACCGGAAGGGGTGTCTAATTATTGAAACACCACATAAACTTATAGTGTAAGGAACTGGTCTTGACAACACCAGCCTAACTAGATAGTCATTAGGGTTTAATTTAATCACCAATCATCATTAGTAGGTCAGACTCACTTAGGACCCTAGTAGCGCAGGATAACCCTATTTCGAGTCCCCTCGTGATTGTGAGGTCGCCACCCTAGTTCGCTCTCCGGGGATAGGGGGAATCTAGAATCCTGACTACATATCTAAGAGCTATTATCTCTCTTATAAACTGAAATAGATAGAAAGAATTAGAAGGATTAGTGCATACTAGCAGAACCTAAGCTATACCCTCTCATCTTATTTCTCCCATCTTTAATTATTTGTCTTTACTTTTATTTAGTTTAATCATTAATCTTTCAATCAATCATATTTATTTTCTGTTTTTTAATTAATTATTGTTATTCAGATTTTTTTACCCATTCGTCTAACACATTTAAGTCCTTGAGGAACGAATCTTCTTATCATTAAAACTTGCATACGTCCTGTAATACTTGCAGTACCGTGCTAGTCTAGGGTTCTTATTTGCGTTATTTATTCTATATTTTATCACACCCTAGGCGACACCAGCAGCACAAGAACACCATGGCAGGAGCTTTAAACCTTCACGAAACCATCCGTGAGAAGACCGGAGCAAGCTTTTCGTGTCCTCGGAGCCAACCTCGAACAATCATCGCCGGATTTGCTGGACTGAGATGGCGGTAGGGTTCTTGTGCAGCTGGATCAGACTTTATTCTTAAAGCCTGTACTCACAACAGCATCGGAGCGAGAACTCAGGCCATGATGTCAAGGAGAACTCAGGCCATGGTTGTCAAGATCTAGAGCTGTCAAGTATTTTAGGCCACTTAGGTTAGAGTTGTTGTGATTGACGGGAAATATGATGGAGAGAGAGAGAGAGAGAGAGAGAGAGAGAGAGAGAGAGAGAGAGAGAGAGAGAGAGAGAGAGAGAGAGAGAGAGAGAGAGAGAGAGAGAGAGAGGGGAGGGGGAGAAAGTTTTGACGGGAGAATAGAAAGAGAATATAATTTTTAGGTTTTAGAAATAAGATAATTATTATATATAGGCGAAAAAAACAAAAGGAAAAAAAATGTAAATGAGATATTAGCATATATTGTTAAAATCTGTTTGAGGTCTTTTTTTTTGGTTACATGGGTTCCGGGCTAGCTTGTGCGCACCCGACTAATCCCACGAAGATATACATGCCTCCCCATATATATTCTCATGGTAAATCAGAACTAGGTTACCCATGTTCAGGGAGGGGTTCGAGCCTTGTGCCTCTTACTTTACACCCATTAGGGAGGGGATTCGAACCATTGACCTCCCCTTTAAATGCTAAAGAAATAGCAAAGCTCTGGCTAGTTGAGCTAACTCAACTTGTTCTATTTGAGGTCTTTAGTAAGAAGAGAAAGTAAAAGGGGTTGGGAATGGAAATAGGGGGTGTTCTTAAGACCCCGTCGGTAATAATCTCATAAAAAAATCAAGAATTATAATCTAAGAGGTTTTGAAAATTCCTTCTTAAAACACATGGATTCCTACTTAATTCACTTTTTTTAACTAAAGGTCACATATAAAGATTGTTATGATATGTATGTAATTTTTTTTCAAATTTTGAAAAACTAAAGAGATTTTGGTTTGAATTTTTTTTGTTTTGTTTAAAGAAATTTTTTTAATCGTGAAAAAAATAAATGAGACATTGTCAAAATAAAAAATAAAAGAAACCATATATTTTGTTGTAACAAAATAAAAAAATCCTAACAAAAATTTAAAATAAAAATAAAAGGTTAATTACTTATAATTTTTTTCTAAAGATAGTTATAATTTTTTTTTTTTTTTTTTAAAACAAGGGGGTCATGGACTCCCTCTCATACATGTAGCTCTGTCCCTGTGTATATGTAGAAGGGTTCATTAAATTCAAAGTATGGTTAAGTAAGAATGATAAAGCAAACAAGAAAGGTCTACCAGTGAGGACAAATCGTAGTCATGGATGCTCCAATCACCAAGTGTAGGCCCTTTTCCATATAAGGTTGACCCACTAATTCCGCGAGAAAGATTTATTTATTTGTTTGGTTGAAAAAGTTTTATTTATTCATCTGAATGCAAAATTCCAAAAGGAAAAATTTTGCACCACCAATTATCAAAGAGTTATAAAAATATAAAGATGAACACATATATTATTCAACATGAAAGGGTTATCATAAAAATTAAAAAATAAAGTCAACAAGGGTTAATTATTTATTCGATGAAACCATTTCTTTTGTCTGGTTAAAAAAAGAAAATACTTAACAAATTTGTATTGTATCCCAGATTAATGAGGTTGCAGCTACATCCTAATCGCCACACCTTTGCTCTAGATCATTATAAATTATTACCTTAACACAATGTTACACATCAATGCCTTCGAATAGTCTCTTAACTAAAAATATATCATTAGATTCTTGTTATGGATATCATTCAGTAATTTTTAGTTTTAAGTTACGTTACATTCAATTATCTATGTTATAAATGGAAGACAATGGTAGATGGTGTGGCGTGTGGTGCATAGTCGATTACCCAATACAAAGAATCTATTCAAACACGAGATAATTAATTCATCAAAAAGCATTTAGTGATGGGTAGTCTCATAAGAATCCATTCATATCTTTACAGATTGTAACAAATCGGTTAACATGTGGAAAAATATGAAGGACTTGCATTGTTGTAATGATCGATGTTGTTGGCGGGGAGGGACACAAGTTGGCCGAAGCACGGTGTTTATTGGTGGAAAAACAGTTGACATGCGTATCCATTGTTGGTGGCATTGAATGTTCTTTGTTGTTTTCTACATCTACGTGGAAGCAATGGATAGGACGAAATGATTTGCTTTTTATTGGTGGAAAAACAGTTGTCATGTGTATCTGTTGTTGGGGTGGGCTGCAGCCCACCCTTGGATCTGTCCCTGATTAAGAGATAATATAAGGGTGTAACAAAATATGGTGATATATATTTAATCAATTTTGTATATGGCCCGTAATTTTGTACATGTATGGGAAAGAGAAGATGGTGGTGTGGTTCCCGCAACGAATAAAGTATTGAAGAAAAGGATGATGCCATTAGTATAAGTGGAGACTAATATTGATGGTTTTTTTGTTAGATAATTACCAAGGTAGGAATTAGTGCAATATCTCGCGATGTTAACATGAATTATTTGTATGGGTTTGTCGAGGCGTGGAAAGCGGGTCGACTTTCTTAACAAAGCTTCTTATTCTTCACTTTGGTTAAAGGGAACATTGATCAATTGATAACAAATGAACTTATTCGTTGATACTAATTCACTTAAAAGTGATGTGTTAGTGAAAAACGTTGTATACTCTTGAATAAGTCAAAATAAGGTGGTATTCTGAATAAAAATGGAAATCGAGGTTCATCACATGTAACGCAAGACAAACACCTGTGCAAGCTAGCTAAGGACCATCGTAACATCGATGGAAGGTCCGATTTTGTATCAAACCACATCACTCCACAGTTTGTGAAGTAATATCATTAAATATGTTAATTTTTTACAATCATCTAGGGGTGTTTTGATCACCTCTAATGTTTATTAAGTAAGTTCTTTTTAGAAGTTATTATCTTAGAGAGAGATTGAGAGAGGAGGGGAGAAAGTTTTGACGGGAGAATAGAAAGCGAATATAATTTTTAGGTTTTAGAAATAAGATAATTATTATATATAGGCGGAAAAAAAACACAAGGAAAAAAAATGTATATGAGATATTAGCATATAGTGTTAAAATTTGTTTAAGGTCTTTAGTAAGAAGAGAAAGTAAAAGGGGTTGGGAATGGAAATAGGGGGTGTCTTCAAGACCCTATAGGTAATAATCTCTTTAAAAAATTAAGAATTATAATCTAAGAGGTTTTGAAAATTCCTTCTTAAAACACATGGATTCCTACTTAATTCACTTTTTTTAACTAAAGGTCACGGATAAAGATTGTTATGATATGTATGTAATTTTTTTTCAAAATTTGAAAAACTGAAGAGATTTTGGTTTGAATTTTTTTGGTTTTGGTTTAAAGAAACTTTTTTAACTGTGAACAAAATAAATGAGACATTGTCAAAAAAAAAACCATATATTTTGTTGTAATAAAATAAAAAAATCCTACAAAAATTTAAAAAAAAAATTAAAAGGTTAATTACATATAATTTTTTTTCTAAAGATAGTTATAAATTATTATTTTTTTGCACCACCAATTATCAAAGAGTTATAAAAATATAAAGATGAACACATATATTATTCAACATAAAAGTTATCATAAAAAATAAAAAATAAATTCAACAAGGGTTAATTATTTATTCGATGAAATAATTTCTTTTGTCTGGTTAAAAAAAGAAAATACTGAACAAATTTGTATTGTATCCCAGATTAATGAGGTTGCAGCTACATCCTAATCGCCACACCTTTGCTCTGGATCATTATAAATAATTACCTTAACAAAATGTTACACATCAATGCCTTTGAATAGTCTCTTAACTAAAAATATATCATTAGATTCTTGTTATGGATATCATTCACTAATTTTTAGTTTTAAGTAACGTAACATTCAATTATCTATGTTATAGATGGAAGACAATGGTAGATGGTGTGGCGATTTTCAATCTTTTCGACCTTGGTTCTGTAGGAGCAAGTCAGAAAGATTGCGGTGCATAGTCGATTACCCAATACAAAGAATCTATTCAAACACGAGATAATTAATTCATCAAAGAGCATTTAGTGATGGGTAGTCTCATAAGAATCCATTCATATCTTTACAGATTGTAACAAATCGGTTAACATGTGGAAAAATATGAAGGACTTGCATTGTTGTAATGATCGATGTTGTTGTGGGCTGCAAAAAAATGGGGGTGTTGACGACGTGATGGGTCAGTGAATTGAAAAATTGGAGAGAAATTAGAACCGCACAAAAAAGGTTAGAGAAGATTTAGGGCTTCAGTGTGAAGATAATGAGGTGTCGATGGTTCTAGCAACTCTCAACATCTCCAGTCATAGAGATGAATATGAGACGACTAAAGCTATGGACATGGAAAAATTGAATAATAAAGATGCTTTTGATAAGTGGGAAGATGAAGAATCGTTTGAAGGACTTGATTCTCAAATCTCTGAAGTGGCTTGTGGGGTTGACCCATATCAACCTCAAGGAGTCAAACGATTCAAGCCTGGAACTGTCAAGGCATTGGCACAACCTTGACAAAGCTGAGCCTAATCGATATGGTTAAGGCTCATTTTATTGAGGTACTTTTTATTTCTGAGACTAAACGCAAATTATATTCTATGGTTAATAAGTGTTGAAAACTGAATTTGTCCCTTGTTACCTATGTTGATTCTATTGGTTTATCTGGTGGTTTAGTAGTGTTTTTCAATTACGACCTATTAGCCTCATTAATGTTCCTATTAAACTTGTGATGAAGGCGATGGTTAACCAGGTTCGTCCGTTGTTAGCAGAGAGGATTGGGTCTAGCCAGAGTAGTTTTTTGCTAGGGATATTAACAATAGATAATGTCGTGTTTGTACAAGAGATAGATCATAGGATGCAGAAAATGAAAACGAAGGAGGGGATTATGACGATTAAGATTGATCTTGCTAAGGCTTATGATAAGCTTAGTTGGCGGTTTATTGAAGATTCTATTCTGTTCTTTGGTTTTCCGAGGAGCTGGGCTCGTGTTATTATGAATGCCATGTCCACTAATCAAATGCGGGTTCTTTGGAATGGAGAGCAGCTGGAGGAGTTCACTCCCCAAAGGGGCATTCGGCAGGGAGACCCTCTGTCCCCTTATCTTTTTGTTTTGTGTATTGAGCGTTTATCCGTGCTAATTAAGGTACTTTGTGAATGGGGAGAGTGGTTACCCATTCGCCTCCACCGTCAAGCTCCCTCTATATCTCATGTTTTTTTGCAGATGATTTTGTGCTTTTTGCGGAGGCGAAAAGTCGGCAAGTTGACCTTATCAAAGAGGTACTCAAGGTCTTTTGTGACGAAGCAGGACAGACAGTGAGCGAGGAGAAATCACTTATATATTTCTCTAGAAATGTGGGAAGTGATAGGGCTCTGAAGCTTGCGAATCGTAGTGGATTTACTTTCAGTGATTCGTTAGGGGTCTACCTTGGGACACCTATCAGGTCACAACGAAATCCTAGAGGCTTTTTCCAAAGAGTTACTAATAACATGAAAAGTAAACTCCCAAATTGGAGGAGTCAGAATATGTCGATGGTTGGAAGAATTACCTTGGCGCAAGCGGTTCTTTCTGCTATCCCTACGTATTTGATGCAGACTATGAGGTTTCCCGTGTATGTCTGTGATGAAATTGATAAAATAATTAGAGACTTTATATGGGGTTCATCAGAGGAGAGGCATAAGATTCATTGGTTGGCGTGGGATAAGATTTGTCGGTCTAAAAAGTGTGGAGGTTTGGGGCTTCGGAGAGCGCAAGATTATAATAAAGCGCTTCTAGCTAAGTTAATATGGAAGGTATTAACGGGGGACTCGTCGCTATGGGTTGCATCGTTCAAACAGAAATACTTTCAGGACGGGATACTTGAAAGGGAGGCAAAGTCTTTCGATTCGAGGATGTGTAGGAATATTCTTGCTGGGTGAGGTGTTAAGGCGTGGGGTGACTGAGGAGGTGAATGGCGCGGATAGATTGTATAAATGGAATTTAGAAGCGTCAGGGATTTTTCGGTCCGCTCGGCGTATAAGGAGTTATTACAAGAAGGGAATGATACAGGTTTTAATTGGGTTTTGGTCTGGAAGATGAAATGTCCACAGAAGTTCAAGTGTTGCTATGGCAGATCATTTGGGAATGACTTCCTACTAGAGATAATTTGGTTGCTAAAGGAGTAATTGATAATCCGCTTTGCGTGGGGTCTGGATTAGTAGCTGAAATGGCGAAACATTTGTATCAAGAGTGTCCGAGATATATTGGTCTGGTGCAAAAATGTGCAGGGACTAATGTGCAATTTAGAGAAAATTTTGGGTATGCAGTTTCATGAGGAACAGTAGCCGTCCTAGGCTCGCGCGACAAACTACAGCAGGTGTTGTCTTGGAAAGTCGCGACAGGTGTTCTCGCCTCAGGGAGGCTCCGGAGCAGCAAACCAGCAAGGTGGTCAGGAGCTGCATCGTGGCCTTTTCAGTGGGTTACAGTCCGTCCCAGGAACAGAACTTTCTGGTTCGACAGAAACGGGGATGGGGTTGGACAGCAGTGGGTGGTGGTCTAAAATGCTGTCCGGGAAAGAGGTTGTGCGTGGGATGGAACGACGCATTTGGGCAGCAGCCCTTGCTTGGATAATTTGGACGGACAGAAATGCAAAAATATTTGACAGTAATGCAAGGGTTAAATCTAGTTTTGAATTAGAAGCTATGGTTAGGAGTGCGGCGAAGGATTATGTTAGAGCTTGGGGCTTAGAGAAAGATGGAGGTCTGATTAGTTCTTCGCGTAGTGTACTAGTCAAATGGGACAAACCGGAGGCCGGTATTAAGCTTAATATTGATGGTTCTTTTGATTCTAGTACAAATTTGGCGGGAATCGGTGGTATTTTTCACGACACAACAGGGGAGTACATTAGTTATTTTGCGGGAGGTGCTATTGCGAATACACCGTTCGGGGCGGAGGTGTTAGCACTTCAGTTTGGGTTACGTCTAGTAGTGAGTCGTGGGGAGACGAATCTGACGGTCGAAACGGGCTCGAGTGAGTTGTGTGCGCTAGTGAAGGGCGATACAAACTCAAGGGGCTGTTCAAGCGATATTGTACGTGAGTGCCAGGTGATTTTGGAGAATAATGCAAGTTTTAAGATAGCTTGGAGCTTCCGTGAAGCGAATAATTGCGCGGATTGGTTGGCTAGGTTTGGCTAGGTTTGGCTTAAAGAATAAGGGGGAGCCAGTTTTGTACATGGACCCTCCGGATGGGCTATGGCGATATCTAACACGGGACCGCTATGGTTGGGCAGTGCCTAGAGTAGTATCAGATAATTAATAATTTTTTCTAGAAGGATTTTTCCTTCAGGGTCTTTTGACCTCTCATGTAAAACTTATTACACCAGAAAAAAATTTAAAACTAAATACTTGTTTTTTCAAATCTGACAACCCAAAAAAAGAAAAAAAAAAGCAAGTGCGTCGATCTGGTTGACCGGATCTAAACAAAAAAACACGTTTGAAGGTCTTCAAACAAGCCTGGTTGTCGCGACTTTTGGTCTCTCGTCGTTACCCATTCCACCGCCGAAGTTCGCCTCCGTTGTCGAGGTGATGAAAGAGGCGAAGATACGTTGCTGTATTGGAGATGTTCGCTGCCGCACCACCAAAACGCCGTACTGCCACACCTCTGTACCATATTGGAGCCTGGCTTGCCTCCATTGTTGAGGTGATGAAGAGGCTGAGATGTGTTGTTGTATGAAGAAGACGATCTCGTTCTCGTTCTCGCTGGCACCAAGCCTTCACCATGGTTGTATGAAGAAGCCGATCTCGTTCTCGCCAAGCTCACCTGCATCCTAATCTTTGCCGCCATTGCTGCACCAACCTCTCGTAAGTGTTCTTCCTCACAGCTTCGAGCTCACGGTAAAAACCGAGCACACAATGGTGGTGGTACCGTTTTGCGGTGGTGGTGGTCTTCTCTAGCTCGATTCAGCCATGGACAACCGGAATCTCCTAGCGCCGTTGAAGCTTGAACAGTGTGGTGTGGTGTTTTGCTAGCCATTGTTGGTGTGGTGTTTTAGGTAGGTCGGTGATGGTGGCAATATAGAGAATAGAGAGAGGGGAGAGAGGGGTGAGTTGTTACGTGTGGGAGAAGAAAGAATTAATAAATAATTTCTAATAACAAAAATTATATATAGAAAAAATAAAACAAATTAGGATAAAAATGTAATTGATTTTTTAGATTTTAGTGTACGATTTCATTTGCGGTTTTCAGTAAAAAGAAAAAGAAAGTGAAGTTAAAAAGAAAGAGGTGTGACCCGTACATAATAATCTCATATCTTATTTTAACGAATGATCATTTACCAACATATGTTTCGCAATGATGAAACAAGGAAAGGAAATATGATAATGCTTCTTTGCTTGGAAGTTATCTCATATTTTTATTAAGACAATAGGATTAGTATATTTTTTTTTCTATTATCGGTAATTAAATACTTAATGACAAATTACTAGTTGTATTTCATATAGGTTTACGTGGAGTAGGACAACAGAGTAAATAATTTGTTTGTTACTTTTTTTGTGAAATTCAATATTTAGATTTTAGTTTTGAGATATGAAAATAAATTTTTATCTATATTATTATAAAATACACAAATAGATGATAATAAACGGATTTTTAGTTATTCGGTTGTATTTTTATCTAAAACCATAACCTAACGGATTTAACCATCGGCTACAATTTTCAAAACCATAACCTAGCGGTTTTATCCATGGTTGCATAATCGGTTTTTAATCGGTTGCGGTTTTAAACCATAACCATTGTCATCCCTACATGCGGTGTTTTATACTCAAAATACTTTTTGTAATATTTCTATTTTAAATTTTGGGATCGAATAGTATTCAATTCAAAATAACTCTACTATAATGAACTAATAAATTATATATACACACGCGGCGAATACAACTAAGAATGAAGTCAAGGAAAACCATTTGGGTCAGGGTAACTAGTCAAAGTCTTATTATTTCTTCAATACTTAAAGAATATGAATTATGAAGTGAGAGGTACATATTTGAATCTCTCCCTAAATATGGACAACCTAGTTATGATCACTCGAGATTATGCATGGGAGGCTCGTATATTCCTTATTGGATAAATCATGGTGCGTACAAACGGACTCGGACCACCCATGTACGAAAAAAATTGAATAAAGTCGAAACATAGACCCGTTTTGTGCGACATGAGGTGTAATAAATCTAGCTATAGAAAAAAAATTGTGTAATATATCTTGTTATAAATTAAATGTAAAAGTACAAATTGACCTATCATACTTAGATAGTACAATAACATTTTTATTAAAAAGTACAAGTTTAACATGAAATTGAAAAAAAAAATCTTAAGCATATAAATACCTAAACATGAATATAATGGTGTACATACTTGGGATATAGCAAAAGATGAGCTTTTTTCTATGAAAATCTACTACATAAACCAATAACAAAAAGATGAAAAACACAAGAAACTTTACATAAATAATAAACCATTCATATCCTATAAACCAAATAATAAACTTTGGAACAAAATTTAGGATCTAAAATGTGACTTTAAAATCAAAAAATTTATTTGGAGGACATGTAAAGATATACTATCCACTAAGCTAAATATATATATATATAAAAAGTTTCAAAAGATAAAGTCTGTAAAATATATATGATACGACAAGTATAGATATGAAATATATCCTATTTTGTAATCCAGGGTCCAAAACCACTTAGTTCATTAACGCTCTAAAGATAAAAACAAACGCCTAATTTTGTAATAAATTTGATGTTTGGTAGAACAAATTTTGAAGCATTAAAAAATAAAAAAGCCATGAGTGCACTATTATATAGTTTATATGGAAAAAAAGAAACAAATATATTTTCAATAATATAAAACATGACTCAAAATATATAATTAAAAGAGCTATGGAAGCATAGGAGGAACATGTTAGAACAAATTTCCCAAATGATCTTGATAGCCATAACTAGTAACAACGCAAATCAAAATAAGGAGACCTCTTGGCTATGCTATAGATCTTGGTTCCACGGCCTAGGCGGTCGACTGGGGCCTAGCGCCTAGGAGGGACTACGCGGGGCCTAGGCGGTATTACGCGGTTTTGAATCCTGCTATGTAATTTTATATATTTAGTAATACGCGTGTATAATTATGATAATTTTATCTATTTAAGTCATAAAATTCATTTAACACCACTATATTGAATATGAAAAATACTAAAATTAGAGTTATAATATCAATTTAAGAATTTTCGAGAGTAAAATAAATTTAATGGAGGGCCTAGGCGGCAAGTTTTTACCATTAATCGGTGCCTAGGCGGGCTAGGCGCCTCTTCCACGGCGACTAAGGCGTTGGGCAAAAAATGCCTAGCATTTTTACTAGGCGTAAGCGGTTGAGGGGGGAGTTGACGCCTAGACGGCGCCTTAGGCGCGCCTAGGCGGCGATATCTACATCATAGCCTCTTGGAGAAAACCTCCACTTAGCAAAATAAAGATAAATTAGAATGCCACATATAGATCTAGTAGTATCTCAATAGCAATTATATGTAGAGACTCTAATGGTTGTTTCTTAAAAGGTAGGTACAGACAATTGAAGCAGACACTCCTTTTGAAGTTGAGGTTACTGGAGTCTTCAAGACTTATGAAATGACAATGGAATTCACCGAAGACAAGAGTACTATTACGAATAATTGTGAACCACTTACGAAGGCACTTGCTGAATGTAAATCAATTATTAATCTCAAAGTTTGTAGTAGTATCAATAGCATTTATTCCATGTATTAATTATGTAATCCTAAACACTCGCATATGTTAAGAGCTTGTAATAGGGTCATTGACTGGGTTGCTAAACAATGCCTTTAGGGTAAATTGTTTGTCAACTAGTACTCATCTCTGTCTCCCCAATTAGCTCACCTTTTGAACTTGGATAACTCACATACATGTATTAGGTGAGGAATCCACTTTTGTTGGCTCGTAAGTGAACTTTAATAATAGAAGATTAACCAATTTCCAGTAAGTAAAATATTTTGTTTGGTGACATCAGGATCGTGTATTATTTAATGAGGTTTTTATTCAAAACATATTAATGAAAATACCTAATTATAAAAATTAACCTTCGATATTTCTCTTTATTAAATACATAATCACTAAACTAAATATTTGTAAAAAAAAAAAACTATCCATCTTTTTATATATAATCTAAACTTATTTTAACTATAGTATATTTTTTTTATATTAAATGGCCAGCACCACCTCCGACCACCACCGTCACCCGCCATTGTCGTCACCACTCTCGGTTTTTTTTATTTTTAGATTATTTCGACTACTACCACCGCACACTGTTGCATCCACTACCACATCCGCCGTTCGCCACCACAACTACCAACACCTTCATTTTTTTTCAATTTTGACCAAACCACCGAATAGCACTGCAACCACCACCATCTCCACTGGCTAATTTATTTATTTTTTAAAATATTGTTGAACAACGTTTCGACTTCCTCCGCCACCACCACCCAGAGTTTTAAAGTAAATAAATCTACCACCACCACATCCGGCTATTGTAGTCACAACATCCGAACTCCAAGAATTTTTTTCTAACAACCTATCTTCGCAGACTTGAAATTCATTATTCTTAACAAGAAATTTATTGTTCGTAACAAGGAATACATTTTTTGAAACAAGAGTTCATTGTTAGAAACATTTAAATTATTTCGTAGATATAAACTTCATTGTTCGGAATATGAAAATTATTTTTCGGAACAAGGATTTTATTGATAAAAATAGCAAAATTTATTGTTTCAAACAACAATTTTTTTTTATGAACAATAAATTTAATGTTATGGTGAGTAGATGGACAAATATCTGAGTTGGTAAATAACGGTTAGGTTCTTAGGAGCGGTAAGAGAGGCCAATGGTGTCTGTGTGGTGGTAAACAAAAATGGTGATGGTGGTGGCTAAAAGTTGTAATAAGGTTCATTAAAATTAAATAATTTTTTATACAAATAAAGAAATAATAGAATACTTTAGGATCAAATAAATATATTTTTACACATAGTTATGTTAATTAAAAATTATTATTAAACTTGTTTACAATAATTAAATTTTTCAATGATTTATGTTTAATAAATGAATTATAATAAAAAATCAAATAATAATATTCTAAATCTAATTATCCTATCCTATGAATAATGATGGGTATACCCCAATCACAAGAAAGCTTTACACTCCAAATACTTTACCACTGGCAAATAATAAAAAGAAATTCATAAATTTTTTTCTTAATAAAAAGATAATTACAATGGCAAAAGTATATACTAATTAACCATTAGATAAAACAAATCATTAATCACTCACCCTGATGTAGAATGTTTGACGATATAGGACCTATTTGGAAGAGCTTATTTTAGCATATAGAAAAAAATGAAAGGTATTTAATTCAAAAGGTCCACCTCCAATATACCTTTCTTCAGCAGATCCAGCATATTTCTATAATCCTCATGGTCCGTAATACTCTTAATAATGCACACGTCGTTTATATTTCTATAAACTTAAAGTAGCAACCCATTTTCTAAAGAGAGTAGATCAAGAGATTTCTTTTTCGAATCCACCTAGGGGAGTTCAAGTTGCAACACATAAGACAGTCCACCATTATCAATGAAACCTTGCACTTAAAGACAATTAAAGATTCTGCAGAGTGAAGAAAAAGAGGGAATCGGCCAACAGTCCGGTGAGCCCAGTTGGTGTTCTTGACGATGCACGGCGAGCCCATCAACCAAGCCCAATAAAAGCCCAGAAAAGGCGGCCTTGTGAAGACGGAGAAAAAAACCGCACGATGGAAAATTCGACTTTGACAAACGTAACGATTGTGAAAAGCAAAATCGGTAACAACCCATCACATCGGTCGTCCAGAATAGCCCGTACTAAGTGACCATACTAACAACCCATCACTTCTCATACAGTAAAAGGTTTCCAACTGTCATAAAATGGTTATTGTAGGATTTGTATTAAAAGATAATAAACTACACAGTAATTATATAGTAATCAGATAATTCTAAAAAATTGTAAAAGTGATGAAATTAGGTTAATAATCAAATCATATTTTTAATGTTTCAATGGTAAAAATTAATTTTTCACCTTAATTTAAGTTCTCCGATTGTTGATGATGATGGTGGAAAATGGTCCCTGACGACGGTTTTTTTTTATGCAGGAGACTTGGTGGGAAGGTAAATGTGAAGATTTTTTTTTTCGTTCGAATATTGTGAAAAGATGATTTTTAGATTTTATGTTTCATTGTTAATCAACCTTTACCTACCTTTTCTTTTCTTTTTCTAACCAGAATTTTTTTAACATTTTCGATTGTATACTTTTAAAAAAAATATTATTTTATATTGTAAAGTTATATTAGGTAATCATAAACCCAAAATAATATTTTAGACCTTATTCATCTAAATTTTTGGGTTGATCTTGTCAAGATATGATTTGTCTCTTTTTTAAAAAAAAATAAAAAATTATAATTTGAAAACCACAAACATGCTTCTCCTAAAAATGTTTTCTAGAAACACTTTTTTGAAGAGCATTTCCAAATGAGCACTTATTAACTATTACCGATATTATTACTAAATTTAAACCTAAATGAAAACCTAAATTTCACGGTTTTGTAAAGAGAATAAAAAGAAAAAAAACAAGAATGAGTTTACTGAATTAGAAAGTCTGGATCAATAAAATATAGTAGACCTTAGCCTAAATTTAGTAGATTAGAGTTCAATTAAATACTATTTGGAAGGAATATAGAATTGCACTTTAGATTCCATGGGGTCGAAGTGGTGCCATCACAAACGCAGTGTGTGGAATGGTATCGTCATGGTGGTAGGGTCTATTGCAATCATAGTCATGGTGGTGAGTCACAAGAGTTGTGGAGTTTTTCACCTTTAGTTGGAAAAAAAGTTTAGTGAAATGAAATTAAATAAAATGTGGTTCGTTTTTTTTGTTTTATTATTTGTTATTTGAGGGTAAAATGGTCAAAAAGGCTTAAAAAAGGAAAGAAGATTTGTTTGACCTACATTTAGAACTAAATTGCTTTTAGCAATTATCCACAAAACACAAACAAAAAGCACAAAACACAAACACATAGAGACAAACATAATTAAACGCAAGCAAACCTGTTAAAAGTTAGAAAGATAATTTAAAAAGTTTAATTAAAGAAAGCATATAAGAAAATGGAGTTGGAGTGAATTTTTTCTAACAGCTTATCAACTCTCACCATATCATAGTTGTTAATCTTGAATACCTGCTTGCCTGCCACATTCATAAATAGAGCAAGTTAATCTTGAGTTCACAAACTAGTCACTATTCTCGTACTTAATCACCAATCTGCTTTCAAATAAATATTTGAGTGGTATGGGCGCCTCATGCCACTCCATAATATTATAAGAAGCAGGTGAGGTGAGAGGCACGAGATTGGTGATGATGTCATTAAATAATGATAATAATAATAATAATAGTAATAATATTAAAAAAGATGAAAAGGTCTGCGACAAAACAAAATCACTCCTGCAACATACCAAACAAAATGTTACGAACTTAGCTTTTGACAAAAACATTAAAAAGAAGAAATGAGATGCACTACATATAAGATGAAATGAGATGAGATGCAATGCGATGCATATGAGATGAAATGAGATGCGATGCATATGAGATGAAATGAGATGGGATGCATATGCGATGAGATGAGATGAAGATGCAATGCAATGCATATGCAATGAAGAAAAGAAAAGAAAAGAAAAGAAAAGAGTTGAGAAGATACTAGTTAGTTGTGAGATGAGATGAAGATGTTTGCTCCGGAGCATTAGTATGATATGATATATATGTAAAGAAGCAAAATTAAAGGAGGAGACTGTTTGGATGGGTAACAATCAGAATAAGGGTATGTGTGTGTACCTTTACTCAGCAAGCATATACAATCCCTACATAATAATATGTGAAGAAGCATAGTTAGATGAAAAGATGGGATGGGTCCCACATACAATGGACGAGTAGTGTACCTTATCAGGTATTCTGCAGCATTCACTTTCGATGACTATGGATTCAATTTATCTGAGTACCTAACTGAAAGAGATAAAAAATTATTTTTATCCCATGTCACCCATGATGGGAAAGACATGAGCGTACAGGGAAGTTATCAAAGATAACTTCCCACTTTGATGGTGGAGGAAGTGGAGAAAGTGGGAGAGTGGTTTATTAACAGCTAATAAACCAACTCTCCAGCTCTATAAATAGAGCCTTCTCTTTCTCACAACAACACAAAAACAACAGACAATCAAGGCTAATAAGCGTACCTTTCTTTTCGCTCCAAATCAAAAATAAACACAAATAATTCTGAGACATTTAGGTTGTGAAAACAAAAGGTTTAGTTCTAGTAATTAAACTTACGACCAGATAGCAGAAGCGATTCATTCATTCCAATTCAATCAAAAAGCAAGAAAGCTAAATTCAGGACTCTTTATTTCAATCCGCTGCGTATAAGGTTTGTCTAATAAACCTTCTTGTTTTTATATTCAAGTGTAACAATTGGTATCAAAGCATGTTACCCAATTGAATACATGAATGATGATTTTTTTTTGAGCATGTTTTTGTTTCGAACAAAAAAAAAAAAAAAAAAAGAATTGAGTTTTTTCTTGTTTTTTGATTCTGTCGAACAATAGAAAGATAGTTTCCCACTATAACCTATATATAAGGTAGGTCAGCCCAATAGCCATATGAAATTAGCCCACGGATTAAATTATTCTTTTTGGGCCAAAATTCTCTGGTTTATTTTTTGGGCCGAGCTTGGCTGTATTGGACTCCTTTTTCCTTTCTAAATTTTTGGGCCGTATTTATTTATTTTTAATATTTTTTTCGGACCCTGTTTTAGTTAGTAAAACCAAGATGCATGTGAGGGGATTCGAACCCATACCACCTAATTAAGTGACTAGTAGCCTTACCAGTTTTACTACCTTAAGTTATTGTTAATGAATAGAGTTTCTGGAAAGATACTATTATTATTTTTTCTTGTTTCCTATATCAATTTTGGTGAATTATTTTTTACCGTTCTTAATTTTTTCTATATGTAGAAAAATGGTGTTGACACGATCCAGAGGATCACGAGCAGCAAGGCTTGAGCAACTGACAGTGTACAGATGGCTCAATAGGAACGTAAGAAATCCTAATGGATCATCAGGGATCCATAGACCAAAAGTTGCAAGGACACCGAAAGAAAAACAGTCTTTGAGAAATAGTATCAAAGCACTCCGTTATAAGAAGAAACCTCATCACACCCTAGTGCAACATGTGGCAATTGTCAATAGATTGATTCAGGATGTCATAAATTGGGGTGATATCATATGTGAAGGACATAAGGTTGAAGTTCTTTACAAATCTCTACCAAGAGAGATGAAGAGGGATATCGAAATCTTATGGGAGTATGA
The DNA here is from genome assembly GCA_029959085.1 of Nemophila menziesii. Classification (NCBI taxonomy): domain Eukaryota; kingdom Viridiplantae; phylum Streptophyta; class Magnoliopsida; order Boraginales; family Hydrophyllaceae; genus Nemophila; species Nemophila menziesii. Next base: position 17,704,871 of record JARWIR010000010.1, on the reverse strand, counting down.
TTTTCCGGAGAACTATGTTCATGGGAGACAAGCTACATATGAGTGGCTAGTCTATGCTTTGACTGAATCTCACTTGTGGAGGCACTATAATAATTCTACTAGGCCGGATCAGTGCAACTGTGGAATGCATTATCGAACTACTAGTATTGATAATTATTTTCCAATTAGACTCTATGAGGAAGTGAACTTTGAGCAGTCAATTCCTAAATTAAGGTTTTGGATATGAAAGGCGTATGCTAGTTAGGACTTGTAATAGGTAGTTTGCTTAATGGTTTGTTTTTCCATTTTTTTAATCCCTGTTTGTTAGGAATTGCATTAGTTGCTTTACTTCAGTTATTGAACATGTATTTCATTTATGTATGAATTCAACTAGTTTCTTCGTTTTTTTTATGTTATTAGTTGTTTATATTCATACATTTTCACTCTAGTTATGTTGGAGTAAGTGGGAGTTCTTGGAGAACTTATTTTTTGCAGTTAATGAAATTGATTGAATCATTAAGACAAACAAAATATGGTGGTTCATGATTGGGAACATAGTGAACTTTCTTTATCACTTATTTTGTTATCTTTCTTATTCATTCTATTTGCATTAATAGCACTGGGAAGTTAAATAATTGTAGGTATACTAATGGAAAATCTCTTACTTTATAAGAAAATGACAACCGTCATTGATGATTACAAAGGAGACATAATGAATGGTGAGAACTATACCCTAGTAAACTCAAAATACATTATGTTTTAAAGGAACAAGAATTCTTGAGGTTATTAACAATGTCGTGGCTCAGCCTAAGGAAGGCATCACAACTCAAAACAAGAGGGACATGGAGGCTTATGAGAAGTGGAAAAAGAGATATTCCACTACAAGAGGCATCTTGATAAGCTCCATGTATGACGATCTTGTCCATGAGTGTCAATAATACCCCACTGATCATGAGATGTGGGACACTCTTAATGAAAAGTACAAGGGTACAACTATGACTAAGATGAGTCAATTGATCATTAAGTTTGACACTTACAAGAGAAAGCCTAATCAAACCAAGCATCTTTGGGAGATGTCTAATTGTATTAGGGAACTTGGACTGCAGGTCATAACCTTGCTGATGAACATCAGGTTCAAGCTGTGATCCAATCTCTTTCAAATAAGTGGGAGCATTTGAAGATAAACTTGACTCAAAATGTGACGTTGGAAGATGAACGTCTTAATGCAGTTAAGTCTTAGGATCAGACTTATATATTGCTGAGTCAAGTTCCCACAAAGGTTCTGGCATTAAGTGCATGAACAATGGGAAGAGAAACAAAAATGAGCATGCTTCCAAGAAGAACAAGAATGGTGGTAACAACGTTTTTTTTAAAGAAATATGAGAGTAAAGTAAAATGCTATAATTGTGACAAGATAGGTCACTTCACTCGCAAGTGAGGATAAAGATAGCAATATCATTTACTTCATATAACTTTACATATGTTACCAATACTGTTTGCTACTTGATTCTAATCCTTTGTGGATTGTGGATTCAGAAGTGACATACCATGTAGCCTAAGACCAAGAGGCATATGTAGAGTACCATCTAATTTCAGAGGAAATGCGATGAATATAAGTTAGGAGACAACAACAAGGTTGAAGTCAACAGATTTGACACTTGCAAGTTGAACTTGCGAGGTGATCAAACCTTATAACTGCATAATGCACTCTACACACTTGAAATTCGAAGGAATTTGGTCTTGGTCATTGTTCTTCTAGGATTAAGTTTTAATATGCATTTTCATAACAATCAAGTAGACATCTATTATGACGCTAAGTGTTAAGTTTTTGGTTTTATTTCTCATGTTTTAGTAGTACTAGATGATGATAACTCATTTAATAGTTATTATGTAAGTAGTTGCTTTTCTACTAATACTTCTTCTAGTAATTTTAACGTAGAAGAAAAGTATGAAATGCTAGACTAGTTCATATTGGACAAGACCGTTTGAATTTGTTGGCTAAGGGGAACTTTTTTAGGTTCATTGACTAGAGTCAACTTGCCAACTTATGAAAATTGTCTAGCAGATAAAGCAAAGGAAACCATTTTTTGAAAAGGCTAAATGAGTCGAGTACCCATTGCAAGTAATTCATGTAGATATTTGTGACCCAATGAATGTTCAAAATATACAGGGGGGACTTTATTTTATCACTTTTATAGATAATTTCACTAGTTTTGGTTATGTTTACCTGATTTTTCATACATCTGTAGCATTGAAATTTTCTTATGATATATTTCAATGAAGTAGAAAATCAGTTAGAGAGGAAAATAAAAACCTTAATCACGTGAATATCTATTGGATCAGTTGAAAGAACTGTGTGATGAAAAAGTGAGAACTCTCCTAGAAATGGTTAAGTCTATGATGGCACAAGCTAATCTGTGGAGATGCCTTGCCTACTGCTAGTTATATACTTAACCAAATACCCACAATGACTGTTCCATCAAACTCCTTATGAACTACTTGTGACCCTAGGGTCGGCAGACTATGTTCATGATCTATCTCATAAATATGGGAAGTTAGGTCTAAGAGGTAAGAAGTGTATCTTTATTAGATACTCAGCTCACTCTAAAGGATATGTGTTTATTGGTGAACATAACAATGGGGGTCTTACTGAAATTGAGTCACGAGATGTTACATTCTTAGAGAATGATTTTCCCAACAGATGTGAAGTTGACAGAATTTTCATTTTATGTGAATTAAATGAGATTTAGGAAGATGATATGCAAACAAATGTGAAACCTGATGAGGTAACACATACTAAAGAAATAGAGAAGGATACTCCTCTAAATCTTGAGACGAAAGAAACCATTGCATCATCTAGTAATCCTATTTCTCAGGATTCTCAACTTAAGAGAAGTGCTAGAGGTTTAGTTCCTCGTCGTCAATTTGAAATCAAAGGAAAAGTCCTTATGATAACTCCACAAGACGAAGAAGAACCTCGATCGGTTAATGAAGCATTCTCATGTCCTACTAAGAATGAATGGAAGAAAGCAATGGAAGAAGAAATGGAGTCGATGAAGAAGAACCAGGTATGGGAACTGGTTAATCTCCCTAAAAGACGTAAGGCGATTGGGAATAAATGGGTTCTCAAAATAAAGAGGAAAACCTGACAATTCCATTGATAGGTGTAAAGCTCGCTTGGTAGCGAAAGGCTCTACTCAATGGGAAGGAATAGTTTTTGAAGAAATTTTTTCTCCTATTGTTAGATTTACCTCAATACGTCTTAATTTTAGCTATTGTGGCGCATCTCGATCTGGAGTTGCACCAAATGGATGTTAAAACTACATTTCTAAATGGAGATTTAGAAAAAGTTATTTTCATGGAACAACCTTCGGGTTTCGTTGCAAAAGATCAAGAGAATAAAGTATGTAGATTGTTAAAATCAATATATGATCTTAATCAAGCCTCGAGACAGTAGAATTTGAGATTTCATGAAGTCATTTCATCAAATGGATTTGAGATGATAAGTGAAAATAACTGTGTTTATGTTCCAAGAAATGTTGTGATCTTATCTCTATATGTAGATGACATCCTATTAGCAGGGGGTGATAAAGAGTTTATTCAAGCTAATAAGGAGTAGCTAGCTTCTCAATGTTATATGAAATATATGGGAGAAGCAAATTATATTCTTGGTGTTAAGATTAGTAGAGATAGGTCTAGAGGACTATTATCTTTGTCTCAAGAACCTTAAATCATGAATATAATTGAGCGCTTTAGTATGAATAAGTGCAATTCCATTGACACTCCTGTAGCAATAGGAATAAACTTAACCCTCGACATGTGTCCTAGTACTCTAGAAGAGAAACAGAAAATTTATACAATGTCATATTTTAGTTCATGGATAGTCTTATATATGTTATGATGTGAATTAGGCCAGACATATGTTATGTGGTAGATTTAGTTAGTCATTTTAATAGAACCCAGGACAAGAAAATCCGAAAGTTGTGAAAAAGATATTGAGATATCTAAAAAGCACTATGGATTATGCCTTTGCTTTCGAGGAAATAGATTACACTTAGAAGGATATATTACGCTATTTGGGATAGTGATATATATGGGGGTAAATCTACATCAGGTGATGTATTCATGTTGAATAAATTGCGCAATTTCTTGAAGTAGCAAGAAACAAACCTGTATAATTTTTGTCCACAATGGAAGCTGAGTTTGTAGCATGCGTAGCTGTGGTTCCAGAGGCTGTTTGGTTAAAAAGGTTATTATAAACATTTAGGATTCTCAGGCGATAGTGGGAGTCCCGTTATTACACATTGTGATAGTCAAGCTGAAAAGGCTTGTGTGAAAGCTCCTAAGTATCACAGTATGACCAAACACATTGATATAAAGTATAACGTTGTTAGAGATATTATTGCACAAAAAGGATGTTGATTTGCAATACATACACACACGCAATATGCTTGCTGATCCATTCACAAAGGATATCCCAAGGGATATATTTATGGATATGTTAAATCTATATGATTAAGCAAGATATAATGTATGAATATTGCGAGTTTATGTGCATTCATGTATATATTTTCATTAGTACGTTTATTTAACTGTTTATTTTAATAATATCATGTTTGATATATATTATAATGCGTGTAATTTTTGAAGTATGTATGTCCTATAGACTAAGATTGACCCTATCACACGGGCAATCGCCTTTGGCACAAGAAGTGCGCAAAGATGAGACTGACTCATAGTAGTGAAGAACCCTTAAGATAACTTGAGTTAAGATAGTCGCCTTAACTAAGTGTTAAGATGAGATCATAAACATGGATAAACCATGTTAAGCTTATATTATGATCGAAGTAGAATCCCACTATCTACTTAGTCTATAAGAGCCAGATATGAGTTGCTTGATTGATTTTATAGAAGGGTTGATCGATCGAAGAACTCATCTTAGGCAACGAGGCTTGTCTAATTATATATCTGTATGGTATTTATAAAATTGTGACATACAATTGGAGCTATATGAATAATACCATAACACGTGTGTCATACCACGTGTGCTTTCGACCAGAAGGAAGTGAAGAGTCGATCCCTGTCTCTTCATTGTGTGATGCCTTCAAAATTGTGCCCTTATTACTTTTGACTATGTCTTGATATTTTGATTAGGTGTATACTACTTTGAACATACTACTAATGATCATGAATGATTCGGTCTAATGGGGTGTGTTTGGGAAAGCAACCTAATCAACGTAAAAGGATATAAGTGTAAAGGGAAGACTAAAGTTCTGTATCAAAGTGTGTGCTTGCAGGTACCGATCATGTAAGTCAATTTGGACCATAACATGATAGTGAGACACATGAAGTTATGTCAGTGAACTCTTTTGATCACATAAACGATGTGATATAAATTTAAAGGGGTCAGAGTTACTGAATATGATACAATAAATTATTAGTCTGGGGTACTACAAGATACGTAAGGAATGAAGTTTCATTTGAGCAACTATGTACCCTAACAGGTTATTAGTAACGTATGCTCGTATGCTTGTCGGTCGCACGACCTATTTTGTCAAGTATGATGAATTATTCTAGAAATGTGTATATGAGAAGATTTGAGAAATATTGATGTATGGTGCATTGACATGCATGTACCTAAAGGTAATGATTGTAACTCCATCATGTGCGAGTGGGAGAATGAAAGAGATAAAAAATTATTTTTATCCCATGTCACCCATGATGGGAAAGACATGAGCGTACAGGGAAGTTATCAAAGATAACTTCCCACTTTGATGGTGGAGGAAGTGGAGAAAGTGGGAGAGTGGTTTATTAACAGCTAATAAACCAACTCTCCAGCTCTATAAATAGAGCCTTCTCTTTCTCACAACAACACAAAAACAACAGACAATCAAGGCTAATAAGCGTACCTTTCTTTTCGCTCCAAATCAAAAATAAACACAAATAATTCTGAGACATTTAGGTTGTGAAAACAAAAGGTTTAGTTCTAGTAATTAAACTTACGACCAGATAGCAGAAGCGATTCATTCATTCCAATTCAATCAAAAAGCAAGAAAGCTAAATTCAGGACTCTTTATTTCAATCCGCTGCGTATAAGGTTTGTCTAATAAACCTTCTTGTTTTTATATTCAAGTGTAACACTAACCATATACAAAAGCCACAACTTTTAAATAATAGCCACAAAGCTCTGAAATACAAAAAGTACTAGGACCAAACCACAATTTGTACTGCGAGATGCACATCGAAAATATCCTTAAATGACTCGTAAACATCTACATGAATAATTATACGGTCAGTCAAGTTCCATAGCATTAAAGCTGAAAGTCAAGGGAATAAAGAAGAAGTATTTTGCAATTGAAACCTCACAAGGAACCTGTTTTACGCAATAGTTAAAATGCAACAAAAGCATCATTCAAAGAGCTTGAGGAAAGTTACCTTCTCTTCCACCATAGACCCGGATATTGCACAACATAAATCTGAGCCTTTGCCTTCGTCCACTTCAATTCAATATCATGAAACTGAATCCATCTTCGTCCACTAAATATCCCCCATTGAATCTGCAAATATGATTTTGTTGAGTAATTTAGGTACGAAAGTAGCTTAGTTTAGACGTAAATGTACCTTATAAGCATTAAACTTGTCTAGGACATAGAGTGCGATTTTTCCAGAGCCTCAAAGTTTGAGCACAAGTACAAATGAAGGAGCAATGTTAAAAGAACACCTCAACATCACCATTCTCGTACTTTGTCACCATTCAAATATTTGAGTGGTATGGGCGCCTCATACCACTCCATAAAAAACATTATAAGATATGAAATATTAGCCTAGTTTACCCAGTTTCTTCATCATATGCATGCAAAAAGCTTCCATGATTGTTGATCTATCAATCTTCCCTGCAAAATTACCAGATCACTCTTTCATTCAGTATTATGCTTAATCAATATAAATAAGCACATACATACTTGCACTACATAAACCAATAAAGTAGCATTCCTCCCCTTATCTGCTCATCACACAAGCAAAACATTCATTTGAGCTCAAAAGTAAGATAAATAAGTGCTTCTCAATCTACTAAGTGAAGGCAAAACGAAGCCATTACAAGCGTGAAATAAGCAGAATCTCGATTTCCTGCGCATAATAAAGCACTACATATAGTTAAATATCAATTGGTGAACCTTTTTAATTTAAATAGTTGTTGATAATTGCTGATCTGATAATCATAATGCATATGCTAAATGAAATAGGACCGTTAAAAAGCCATGGACATGTTGTACTTCCAAGCAAGCATGGGATTTCACAGATGTAGCATTTATTAGGCTGTACAATTTAATGTTGTCGGCATTTATAAAAACTCACATGCAAAGGAATTAAAAGGCATTTAAAACAGTCTCATAAGTTCTTATGGTTTAGACAGATTATAGACATTATATTTGGTTTCTGACCTTGTATGCTGTTAAATCACACACTTCCCAGATAATATGCAAACTGTACAAAAGCTTTCCTGCAATTATTACAACAGACCAAGTCAAGATTGATGTTAACAAATTAATCACCATTCTCGTACTTAATCACCATTCTGCTTTCAAATAATTGAGTGGTATGGGCGCCTCATACCACTCCATAATATTATAAGAATCAGATGGGTGAGGGGCACGAGATTGGTGATGATGTCATCAATAAAATAATAATAATTATTATTATAAAGAAGATGAGATGAGATATATAAGACGGTGGTAGAGATGAAAAAGGTGTCAGCGCTCTCTCTTTAAGACCATGTAATCTAACATCAAGCTGTACATTTATCACGGGAAAAGAATAAGACACAAAATAAATAGTTTAATAAACATTATAAATAAGAGAGAAATGTTATTTATTGTACCTTGTAATGTTGGAAACTACTCAATCAAAGCAAAGCACTCAGATATGCTTTACTCAAACATTCTAAGTAAATGTATTTCCTTGTCGTTAATGTAATATATAACGAGATGCACATGAAATGCAATGCATATGAGATGAAATGAGATGCAATGCATATGAAATGAAATGAGATGCAATGCATATGAGATGAAATGAGATGAAATGCATATGAGATGAAATGCACATGAGATGAGATGCAATGCATATGAGATGAGATGAAATGAAGAAAAGAGTTGAGAAGATACTAGTTAGTTGTGAGATGAGATGAAGATCCTCGCTCCGGAGCCTTAGTATGATATGATATATATGTGAACAAGCAAAGTTAGAGTAGTGTACCTTATCAGCAAGCATACACAATACCTACATATAATATGTGAAGAAGCAAAGTTAGATGAGGATGGGATGGGTGGGTCCCACACAAAATGGAAGAATAGTGTAGCGTAGTGTACCTTATGAGGTCTGCATTCCTCTGGATTCAGTTTATCAGAGTGCCTAATCATATACAAAATCCACAACCTTTTAAATAATAGCCACAAAAGTAGTAGGACCGAACCACAAGTAGCATACCGATTTTAGAAATGCTCGGAAATTCATCCTTAATACTCTGCTACGACAACAAGCATTGAAAATATCCACCTTCTTCCTGAAATGACTCGTAAACATCTATATGAATAAATTATACATAGCATTAAAGCTGAAGGCCAAAGGAATTATTAGGGAATAAAGGATAAATAATTTGCAATTCAAACCTCCATCATCTGATGAGGCTGAGGCTTGGGACAAAGAATTTGAGAGCTTGGACCAAAAAAAAAACAAATCGTATTAATAAAAGAAATGATATAAAAAGAGAGGGGAATTGTAGTGATACTTATCAACTCTCACCGTTGTATTTGAGTGAAATTGGTGAAGCATCCTGCCCGTTTACAAGTATGAGATGATTGGTCATACATTTTTAAGTGGTTAGCTGGTTTAAAGAAATTCTCACCCCAAAGCCCTGAATTTTCAAGGTCAAAGTAAAAGGCCATTCATGGAGCCCAGCTGAAAACGCAACAGTTCCTTTCAGCTGCGACGTGAGATGAGAAATCAAGATAAGGACTCATTGGTCATTTCGTAATACAGTCACATACCCGTAGAATTGATAGTAATTCATATCACCAGTAACTTCTTGAGCAATGATACCACCAGTAGTAGATTTTCCTGATACAAAAAAGCACCAATTAGTACACATTATAACTACAAAAGAAACCAGAGGACAAAAAAATGAAAATATTTTGATATTGTTTTGTTTGTACAAAAATGTAAACATTGGGGACCAACACATAAATATCTAAAACTCTCCGTGATCAGCATGAGAGCAATAATAGACATGTTATGCTTCTAGTCCATAATCATTCGGAGCTCAAACTTCACCTGTTAATCTAAAATCTTTACGAATCAATCAACAAGCTATCTGCTTACCATTTCGATTCACAAATCGCAAAAACAAATCAACTACCTGAAAAGAATCATTAAAATTCAATATATCAACATGTTATGCAAACTAGTTGAGGTTCATCACCATTCTCGTACTTGGTCACCATTTTAAATATTTGAGTGGTATGGGCGCCTCATACCACTCCAAGAACGAGATTGGTGATGATGTCATTAATAATTAATAATAGTAATAATAATAATATTAAAGAAAATGAGATGAGATGAGATATTTGAGATGGTGGTGGTGGAGGTGAAAAGGTGTCAGCGCTCTCTCTTTAAGACCATGTAATCTAATATCAAGCTGTACATATATCACAGGAGAAGAATAAGACACAAAATAATAGTTGAAAAACCTTATAAATAAGAGAGAAATGTTATTTATTGTACCTTGTAATGTTGGAAGCTACTCAATCAAAGCAAAGCACTCAGATATGCTTTACTCAAACATTCTAAGTAAATGTCTTTCCTTGTCGTTAATGTAATATAAAACGAGATGCACATGAAATGCAATGCATATGAGATGAAATGAATGCAATGCAATGCATATGAGATGAAATGAATGCAATGCAATGCATATGAGATGAAATGCATGCAATGCAATGCATATGAGCATATGCAATGAAGAAAAGAAAAAAAAAAGAGTTGAGAAGATACTTGTTAGTTGTGAGATGAGATGAGATGAAGATCCCTGCTCCGGTGCCTTAGTATGAAATGATATATATATATATATATATATATATATATATATATATATATATATATATATATATATATATATATATATATATATATATATATATGTGAATAAGTAAAGTTAGAGTAGTGTACCTTATCAGCAAGCATACACAATCCCTACATAAAATATGTGAAGAAGCAAAGTTAGATGAGGATGGGATGGGTGGGTGGGTCCCACACACAATTGAAGAGTAGTGTAATGTAGTGTACCTTATAAGGTCTGCATGCCTCTGGATTCTGTTTATCAGAGTGCCTAACCATATACAAAAGCCACAACCTTTTAAATAATAGCCACAAAAGTAGTAGGACCGAACCACAAGTAGCATACCGATTTTACAAATGCTCGGAAATTCCTCCTTAATACTATGCTATGATAACAAGCATTGAAAATATCCACCTTCTTCCTTAAATGACTCGTAAACATCAAGATGAATTAATATAAATAGCATTAAAGCTCAAGGCCAAAGGAATTATTAGGGAATGAAGGATAAATAATTTGCAATTCAAACCTCAATAATCTGATGAGTCTGAGGCTTGGGACAAAGAATTTGAGAGCTTGGACAAAAACAAATCGTATGTGAGAGAATAAGGAGAATTAATAAAAGAAACGATATAAAAAGAGAGGTGAATTGAAGTGAATCTTATCAACTCTCACCGTTCTATTTTAGTGAAATTGGTGAAGCATCCTCCCTGCCAGAATCAATGGATACAAGTATGAGATGATGGGTCCCACGTTTATAAGTGGTTAGCAGGGTCAAAGAAATTCTCACCCCAAAGCCCCGAATTTCAAGGTCAAAGTAAAAGTCCATCCGTGGAGCCCAGCTGAAAACACAACAGTTCCTTTCTGGGGGGTACACCTGAACATCACCGATACAAAGATCAGCTGCGACTTGAGATTAGAAATTAAGATAAGGACTCATCGGTCATTTCGTAATACAATCACATACCCGTGGAATTGATAGTAATTCATATCTATCACCAGTAACTTCTTGAGCAATGATACCACCAGAGTGGATTTTCCTGATATAAAAAAACCAGACATTTTCAATATACTAAAGGATAAAGAAAATGAGAGATATTTTAAAATTGTTTTGTCTGTACAAGAATGTAAACATTGGGGACCCATACATAAATAATATAAAACTCACAGTGATCAACATGAGAGCAATGATAGACATGGTATGCTTCTAGTCCATAATCATTCGGAGCTCATCTGCTGTAAACTTCACATGTTAATCCAAAATTTTTAGGAAACAATCAATAAGCTATATTGCTTACCATTTTGACTCACAAATCGCAAAAACAAATCAACTACCTGAAAAGAATCATTAAAATTCAATATATCAACATGTTATGCAAATAAGTTGAGGTTCATCACCATACTCATACTTAGTCACCATTATAAATATTTGAGTGGTATGGGCGCCTCATACCACTCAATTACATTATTAAATTTAAGAACTAGCGCGAGATTGGTGATGATGTCATCAATAAAATAATAATAATAATAATAAAGAAGAGAAGAAGAGAATGAGAATGAGAAAGAGATGTATAAGACGGTGGTGGAGATAAAAAGATCTGAGAAGATATAAGACAGAAACAAATCTCTCCTGCAATACACCGAACAAAATGTTAAGAAGTTAGATTTTAACCAAAACATTAAAAACAGGGTCTTTGAAACAAGCTACCTTTTGCTTTGCTCCAAAATTGTTTTCTCCACAGTGATCTACTCAGTTAAAGATATAAAAAGGACATATAATAATTAACAAGAATTATCATTAAAGAAATACGCTTTACGGACTTACAACATCTCCTTTCCACCTAGCATCCATGTCAAGAGCTTCTCGGCTATTGGTATGCTTTGCTCTTAGATGTGATTTTTAGGCACTAAAACAAAAAAAAAATGTAAGTGCGTAATGTCCAAGTAAAAGAGTATAAATATAATAGAAAGGCTATTTATAGTACCTTGTAATGTTGGAAGCTACTTAAAGGAAAGCACCAAATATGCTTTACTTAAATATTCTCAATAAATGTCTTTCCTTGTCGCAAAGGGCCCGAGATTGGTGTTGTCATTAATGTAATATAAAATGAGATGCGATGCATATGAGATGATATGACATGCGATGCACATGAGATGAAATGACATGCGATGCATATGAGATGAGATGCAATGAAGAAATGAAAAGAGTAGAGAAGATACTAACTTGACCAATTATTTCAGCCCATTTTCCGAAATTCAAGGTCTATTAAAGTACAAACCTTAATTGTGGATCTAAACCTCCTTGCACTATACCAAATAAATTCTGGTCTCTTGTGAGCTGTGCATCAACATTGAAGATAATAATAATTTAACATAATGCATGAAAAAGAAAAAATATGAATAGGAGAAGAGTTCATTATAAATATGGAGTATATTTACTAACCTGCTATACACCTGTCTATCCAACCAATACGTGGTCCTTTTATGGCAAGAGCCATGATTATATCTGCTCCAATTCTGTTCTACACGAGTTGTAAATGCAGAATTATAAGTAACAATGTCCAAATTACCCTCATATATTTATCATCATCACTCCTTAAAGAAAGAATCAGATATTTTTTAGGAACAAGTAACTGTATTATTACCATTTGAAAGCTCCAGAATCAGATATTAAGGACTCAAATGCAATGGCTTTATTGGGCATTATTATAGTCAAAAGAGAGCCACCTCAACAAGTGTTTGCTCAAAGGCAACATCTAAAAGCTTATCCTAATGAAAAAAGAAGAGTAAGAAAAGTATATATCAGATACAGAGAAACTAAGAGTAGAACAGTAAAAAATCATCGTTTTACCAGGAAGTTCAGTAACATCAAGACCATGATTAAATAAAGGCTTCACGAAAACACGGTGGCTCTACTAAACATACTCTGACAAGACCTAAATATGGCTATTGCCGAACAACTTTCACCCCTGCCAAAATCTCTCGCTAAATTAAGAAATTATCTACTCGTGCATTTAAAGTTATTTATTAAAGTACCTTTAGTTCAATAATTATCTAAACCCAATCGTTTTTTGCCAAAACCTGCAATTCAGTAAAATTTAATAATTAATTTACACTAAATACTCTTCTCGTATATAAAAGACACAAGTAATATTCAAGATGACTTGATACCTCACAAGTCATAATGCATTCAGAAGAATTACATATAGCATAAGGACTAATAATGCAAATTAGCTTAATATTCAAACTAAAAATAAAAAATCATAAAGTTTTACATGTTGAAGATTAATTGACATTATCATCATTACCAATAATTTTATGCCACCAAACAACCTTTAAACATTCATACACTGGTTTAGATATACACATATTACAGTTCCCAATGCCCTTTATCTCTGTTTAACATTCTTTCAGAGTCTAAAGACCAGATACATATTATTTTCCTTTGCTAAGAGATAAGACCTACCTACTGTTTAGAAAATACAAGAGATACACATATATAAAGCAATTATTCTGAGGGTAGGATATACCTCCATATCACCTCCTTTTGCCCCAAATATGCCTTTCTTTCTTTCTTTCTTTTCTGGGGCGTATGCACACATAAATACCAGGAACTGAAGTAATCTAAAAACACCATACTAGTTATGCTACAGAAGAATAAAGCTATAGAATTCTTCAAAACAGAAGACTTATGGAGGTGAAACAAACCTGATTCAATGCTTGGAGGCTTCGTGCATCAACTTCTAAAGAAAAACAAGAAAAATCAGCTAATTAATCTCCATTTAAGTATGAGAAAATATAATATCAATATCAACACAAAGAAATATCACTTTACATTCATAGCTACTGGTCAATCGATCTATAATTCTAGGATTTGCTACATCAATGTACAACACATAGAGGTATATTTGCTACTATTTCATAACAAAAGGATTAAAGGTGCAATTAAGCTTAAGAAAGTGATGAGGCTTTCTTGTTAACAAGACATGATAACTAATGACAACCAACAATTTCCTAACAAGCAAATACTTAAAGCAGTAAAACATTTGATGCTCATTTTTGAAAAAACAGGGACTAAAAGGCAGAATATAGAAAAAAGAAGCATATGAGTGGTTCAATTTTTGAGAAAACAGGGTCTAAAAGGCAGTATAACATGCGTTTTTATAAGAACATTTAGAAACCATACCATTACAGGTGATGAGGACACGAGCACTTCTGAAACAAGGCCTTCTTAGATAAAAGAAAACTCTCTACAAAAGCTGTCCTGCAATTATTACAACTAACACATTAAGTACACAAATATTCAAGACAATCATAAGAAATTTATACAAGATTTTTGCACGAAAAAGAGGCAAGAATTTTTGAAATACAAACTAAAAATTAACATACCTAACGCGTCGGTCTCTTTGAAGAACTGCTTGCGGAGGAATTAGACGAGGAGAACTGATTGACTACCTTCTTGGTCGGCGAGAGAGAGGAGGACAAGAACGGTGCGGGAGAAATGATTGACTGCCTTCTTGGTCGGCGAGAGAGAGTATGAACCGGAACCGTCGAGTTTGGGATGGGACCGGTGAGGTTGAAGAGTAGGCGGCTTTGATTTGTAGTAGTTGGTATTGATGAGTCATCATGGGTTAGGGGATGGTGAATTCAAGTGGAGTTGCTATGGCGGAAATGGGTGGTTCTGCTGGTGATTAGAGTGGGAAATGTAATCGGAGTAATTAACTATTTGAAAAAGAGGAGGAGAGAGAGGAGACGTTGCTGAAGAGTGATTAATTAAAGTGTAATAAAGAAAGATGAGGAGAAAAGTATCCGTTAGACCGTTATTAATCTTTGAAGTTTGACCAAATTTATTGCTGAAAGACTTGAGCCTTTCTTTGTTTTCTGAAAAGACTTGAAATTCGATTTTTTTCAAATTTTAAAGAGTATAACCAAAATCAAGATAACACATGGTTAAATTTTAATTTTGTCGTAATATTTAGTTTGGTCAATAAAAAAAAGGTTAATGAGACGTAGTGTTTTGGAGACGGGTTTTTTTGTTCTATAAAGAATAGTATAAAGAAACTCAAGGATGATCAAATACTAAAATACCCTTATATAATACAAAAAATACTAAAAGACAAAAAGAAAATATTAAGTGTTAACACGATTCATTTTCGGCCACCACCCTACCGACCTCCGGCCACCCCCACCGACTGCGACCTCAGGCCGCCGACCTCCGACCACCACCGAAAAAAATATATAGTATCGGAAAAAGTATAGCGTATCGGGAAAAAGTATAGAGTATCGGAAAAAGTATAGCGTATCGGAAAAAATATAGAGTATTGGAAAAAGTATAGTGTATCAGATAAAAGTATAGAGTATCGAAAAAAGTATAGAGTATCCGAGAAAACATAGTATTGAGGAAAAATATAGAGTAGTCCATAAAAATAGTGGGTACTCTATAAAAAAATAGTGAGTGCTTTATACAAAACAATGAGTATTTGGTAAAATTAATGAGTAGTGATAGAGAAATACAGAATAATACCCTTAACATTATATTATATCAAAACTTCGAACTTACAATAAAAAGAAATAAAATAAACTAACAAACTAAGTACAACATAAAAAAGTAACAAAACTACTTAAATGCATGAACTACACGTTAAACCAGGACTTGCGCACCAAAAAAAACACAGCATTTTAGCTTATGCGGTCTGCTTCTTCTTGAAGCCATTACAATAGCAAGCCATACAACATGAATCCATTACAACACCAATGCTAACTAAGCTCGCAAGAAGGATAGAGGTGCTTCACAAGGAGCTCATGGCGGAGCTTGGTTCTTTCGGTTATTCAAGCAGTGGCAAAACCAGAACAACTTCGAACTGATCTTCTGCATTGCAGCACCGAATCATCTCGGAGAAGACGAAGCCATTCACGAAGCTCCGGTGTTGCTTGCTTCGGTGGAGAGAGGCCGGAATGGAGAAGATCTTGAACTCGCCTTGAACTCGCCAGAATGGAGAGATGTCGGAGTGCAATGCAGCTGACGTCTCCCTATTTGTGATGATTTAGTCTTAATTGGAGATATCATTTTAGGTATTTTAGGAAGTCTCCTAGTCGATTTTCATATGATTTAGTATACTTTCCTATTTCTTGTCTTGATTTAATGATTTATTATTTTTAAAGCATATTGGGTTTAATTTATTTATTTAGTGTGAAGCTTTAAGGATATATAGTAATTAATTAGATGCCAAATCAAGTCTAAAGAGATAAAGGAAAGAAGATATGCATGGAAATTGGAGATAAAGGAAAGAAAGGATAAGTATGGAAAGATAAAATTGTCAAGTAAATATGAATTTTAGCAGCCACGTCCATAAAAGAGATTTTAACTCAAGATTGGCTAGGAATTTGGAAGAATGGTCTGAAGCAAAAGTATAGAGCTTTTCGAGACGACCAGTTTCGATATAAAGAATGAGTCAATCGGAGTTGAAACGAAGAAGTTATGGCCAAAACAAAATAGCGGCAGATTATAACCTTTTCTATATTTTAGGGTTACGAATTTGAGTTGGGCTAGGAGTCCAAGTTACTTGACTTCCACTCCAAGAAAACGAATTAGGTCTTCTAAACACCAATAAATACACCCTTAAACCTTTGTAAAGTAATCCCTGCCTCTCATAAATTAGTCCTTAAGTTTTATTGATCATTAAAGTTATTGAAGAGAGCAAGATGACAATTATGTATCATTCTTTTAGTTTATTTCCTTCAGGTATGAAATAATTTTCCCATAGCTTGGGTTTTGCATTATGTATAATCTGATATTCTATATGCGTCCTAGAAGGGGGTTGAATAGGACAATTGAAATTAATCGGCTAATTTTATTTCAAGTAAATAAAATTAAAAGCTAATTTGAATCCTATTGTTTTAGCAAACTAAATAGTTAAAAACTAGATAATCCTAAAAGACAATATTATCAAACTATTCATGTAAGCAGTTTATCAAGCATATAGAGTGCGGAAAAGTAAAGAGTGTAGGGATAGAAAGATACACAACGATGTATAGTGGTTCGGTTTCCCTACATCCACTACCTAAGGAAGCCTCCTTAGGATTTGCAAGATTCTCAACTAATCTTCGTAACTCTTTAACCCGGGTGAGTTTACAAACCCATTACAACCACTTCAAAAACCTTGAAGGAAAGACACTTGTGTTTTCACCAACACAAGGAACCAAGTATAGAACCTATACTCACACTACTCTCTTAATCTATTACAAGAACTAAGAGGAAAAGAAAAGTGTTTAGGGGTGCTATAAAAGCTTGTAACTAAACTCCTAAATGAGTGGATATAAACTATGTAGCTTGAGGAATGAATATGACTTGAATGCTCCTTTGAAACCTTCTTGAATGATAATATTAATTGCTCTTAAGATTGGTAGATGGAAGGGATGAGTTGTGTCTTGAATGAGCTTCAATTTATAGCTGAAATAAGCTTCCAACGGTCAAAAGGCTTCTATCTAACAGATAGATTTAAACTCCAACGGATATAAGCTTTGTCCTCTTCTAATAGTGTAGAAACCCTTTCTTGCGGTGTACCGCGGATATGGTCCGGTGTACCGCACGACTCAACGTCTTGATTTCATAGCATACTGACGGGCTACCCCATGCACCGTGTTCCTGGTCCGCAGCCCTGGTCCGGTGTACCGCGCCTCTGTCCTGTGTACCGCACATTTTACAAGCTTACTGGTCGGACTAGCTTATGCACCGTGCCTTTGGTCCGTGATTCTGCGGTGTACCGCAGGTCTTGTCCGGTGTACCGCGACGCTGTTCTCGTGAAGCCCAAGCTTAAGATCAAGGATTAAAAGACAACTAATATAATGAGGGGTTTTGGAAAACCTTTAAAAGTGATACCAAATGAATTTTAGTTTAAATGATGATTTGTCGAATATTAAAACGGGAATAAAAACAAGGTGAGGCTAACAATCTCCCCCTTTTTGATGTTTGACAAATCATAAACTTTTGAAGATGCCTTAGATAAAGTTTTAATCAAAAACTCCCCATCAACCTAATCCCTAGAGTTTTTAGAAAAACTCCCCCTCACAAAATGCATTTGAAAAAGTTTAACTAAAATTTCTCCCCCTTTGTCAACAACAAAAAGAATCAATGATACGATTTTTGAAAATTTTAAGGGGTCAAAATACATTTGAGTAAAAACAAAGGCTAAAGGAATAAATGGATAACAATTAGAAGCTTCAAGGACCCTATAACACCAAGAAAATATTAGCAACAAGATAATATACACAAAAAGCACTAACAATAATGGCAAGATAAGATAGTTAGAGAATTTGCATGCCAATCTCACAACGAATTTTCTCAAAAAGATCTTGGGGTAGAGGTTTGGTAAAAATATCGGCTAGTTGATTTTCCGAAGTGACAAATTCAAGTACAATATCCCCTTTTTGAGTGTGATCACGGATAAAGTGATGACGGATTTCTATGTGTTTCGTTCTAGAGTGTTGAATAGGATTTTTGGTAAGATTGATAGCACTAGTGTTATCACAACGAATGGGAACACAATCATACTCTAGGCCAAAATCTAGTAAGGTTTGTTTCATCCAAAGAATTTGAGTTACACAATTTCCGGCCGCAACATATTCGGCTTCGGCCGTGGATAAAGCAACACTATTTTGTTTTCTACTAGACCAAGAAACAAGGGATTGACCTAAGAATTGGCAACTACCACTAGTACTCTTCCTATCAAGTCTACAACCGAAATAATCGGCATCCGAAAATCGAGGGTACCAAAGTCCTAGACTTAGGGTTCCTTTCAAATACCTAAAAATACGCTTAACGGCACTAAGATGAGATTCTTTAGGAGAGGATTGAAATCTAGCACAAAGACACACGGAGAACATAATATCGGGCCTAGAAGCGGTTAAATAAAGTAGGCTACCAATCATACCTCGATATGCTTTCTCATCAACATCCTTACCATCTACATCTTTGTCTAATTTTGTGGATGTGCTAATTGGAGTTCCAATTTCCTTTGCATCTTCAAGTCCAAATTTTTTGATCAATTCTTTTGTGTATTTGGCTTGATTTACAAAGATGCCATCCTTCATTTGCTTGATTTGAAGTCCAAGAAAGTAATTCAATTCTCCCATCATGCTCATCTCAAATTCCTTATGCATGCTTTTAGAAAAATTCTCACAAAGATTTTCATTAGTAGCCCCAAATATAATATCATCCACATAAATTTGAACAAGAAGGATATCTTTTGAAGACCTTTTTATAAATAAAGTGGAGTCAATATTTCCTCGTTTAAAACCATCTTCTAACAAAAATTTGCTTAAACGTTCATACCAAGCAGGAGGTGCTTGTTTTAAACCATATAAAGCTTTTGAAAGTTTAAAAACATGATTTGGAAATTTTGGATCTTCAAAACCCGGTGGTTGTTTAACAAAAACTTCCTCATCTATAAAACCATTTAAAAAAGCACTTTTGACATCCATTTGGTAAAGTTTAAAATTCATATAACAAGCAAAAGCAAGTAACATACGAATAGATTCAAGTCTAGCTACCGGAGCAAAAGTTTCATCGAAATCAATACCTTCTTCTTGATTGTAACCTTGAGCAACTAACCTTGCTTTATTTCTAGTGATAATACCGGTGTCATCTAGCTTGTTGCGAAACACCCACTTTGTGCCAATAATAGTAGGGCCAATTGGTTTCTCAATTAATGTCCAAACTTTACTACGCTCAAATTGATTTAATTCCTCATGCATAGCGTTTATCCAATGATCATTTAGCAAGGCTTCTTTAATATTCTTGGGCTCAATTTGAGATTAGAATGCTTGATGAGCACATAGAGCAATAATACGAGAACGAGTGGTAACACCTTCATTTGGATCACCTAGAATTAATTCACTTGGGTGATCTTTGATGTTTTTCCAACACTTTGGTAAATCCGTACTAGCTTCATTTGAGAGTTGACCATTTTCCTTAAGAGATTCATCATGAGATTTTAATTCTTGAGTAGGAGATTCTAAGGGTTGATCTTGTGGAGTATCTTCATGTAAATCAACATCTACTACTTTCTTGATACAAAAAGGGTTAGTCTCATCAAAGTCAACATGCATAGATTCTTCAATGGTATGAGTACGTTTATTGAAAATGCGATAGGCTTTTCCCTTAGTGGAATAACCAAGAAAAATACCTTCATCCGATTTAGCATCAAATTTGCCCAAATAATCCCTAGTGTTTAAGATAAAACATTTGCACCCAAAAACACGAAAATAAGCAATAGTTGGTGGTCTACCATTCCAAAGCTCATAAGGGGTTTTCTTAATAAGGGGTCTAATTAGAACTCTATTTAACACATAACAAGCCGTATGAACGGCTTCACCCCAAAAGTATGTAGGCAAGCTATGTTCTTTTAGCATTGTTCTAGCCATTTCTTGTAGAGTTCGGTTTTTCCTTTCCACTACCCCATTTTGTTGGGGAGTTCTAGGAGCCGAAAAATTATGCTCAATCCCAAATTCATCATAAAAATGCACAAAAGGAGAATTCACATATTCACTACCATTATCACTATGAATGCATGTAATAGAGTAGCCTTTCTCATTTTGCACCTTTCTACAAAGTTTTGCAAATTCATTGAAGGCTTGATTTTTTAAAGCAAGGAACATCACCCATGTATATCTAGTGTAATCATCAACAACAACATAGACATATCTAGATCCTCCTAGACTAGTGACATCAACGGGACCAAAAAGATCCATATGCAATAATTGAAGTGGCCTAACGGTGATGTCCTTATTTATGGATTTAAAATATGAACAATGTTGTTTACCAAGTTGACATGCATCACATAATTTATCTTTATCAAACTTATAAATAGGCAAACCAACAACAAGATTTTTTCTAGACAATTTTGAAATCAAATCCATGCTAGCATGTCCAAAACGTCTATGCCAAAGCCAACTATCATTTACCACAGATAAGCATTTAATACATTGACACATAAGACTCTCAAGATCAACTACAAAAACATTATCCGATCTTTTTGCAATAAAAATAGTATCTAACTCATCATTTTTGAAAACAATGCATCTAGATGCTTCAAATTTAACACTATAACCAACATCACAAAGTTGACTTATATTAAGCAAGTTAAAAGATAGACCCTCAACAAGCAAAACATTTGAAATAAGTAAAGAATTCATATTACCAATGTTACCTTTACCCAAAACGCATTTTTTAGTATTGTCGGCAAAAGTAACTCTATCACCTTTTGTTTTATATAGATGTGTAAATAATGATGGGTTTCCGGTCATATGTCTTGAGCATCCACTATCAAGGAGCCATATATTTTGCTTCTTGATGCTCAATCCCTACACACAAAAATAATTTAGGATTTAGGTACCCAATTTGGTTTGGGTCCATGAGGGTTAATGGATTTTCTTTTTATAGCCCATATAGGCCTTTTCCAAAGTGGCACAAGAGATCCCAAATCCAATAATTTACGATAGTAACAATGAGATGCATCATGACCAAGTTTTTCACAATAAGTGCAAGTGATAGAAGATTTTGAAGAAGATGGAATAGCATTTGAAATTTTTGATTTTACAAAAACATTTTTCAAGAGTTTTTGTTTAGTTGATGGATCATATCCAACACCACTTTTTTCGAAAGCCATTTTTTGAGAGCCTAAAATCAAATCCAAGTTTTCTTGCCCATTTGCAAATTTTAAAATAATAGCATTTTGATCAACAATCTTTTTCTCTAACAAAGCTTTTTCTTCCAAAAAACTTTTCTCAATAAGATGAAGTTTCTCATTTTCATCTATACATTCATCACAAAGATTTTGACAATCTTCCAAAGCTTTCAAAACCTCTTTAGTTCTATTTCTCTCAATTTCTAAATCTTTTGTTAAAACTTTGTTTGTTTCAATAGAGTTTAAAAAATCATTGTAAAGAGAATCAAATGCCTCATGAATATCTTGCTCACTAGCATCATCATTAGATAAAGAGAGTTTAGATTTAGGAGTTACCTCATCATGATTTGCCATAAAGGCAAAGTGAGTTGAACCGGCATCATCATCCCAAGAAGTATCTTCATCACTTCCAAGTTCTCCCATAAAAGCAACAAGATTAACATTCTCATTATCACTTTCTTCTTCATCCGAATTTTGAGTATCCCAAGTGATATTAGCATGCATTGCTCTTTTAGGTTTCTCCTTTTGAAGAAGAGGACAATAAGTTTTGATGTGACCAACTTTCTTGCAATGATAGCAAGTGGGTTCATCTTGTTTGATAGCTCTAACATTCTTCTTATAGGGTGTCGAAGAACTTCCTTTCTTGGCAAAGCGTTTGTATCTCATGAACTTTTTCATATCTCTTGCCAACATAGCTACTCCTTCATCTTCACTAGTTTCTTCTTCATGTGAATTTTCTTCTTCTTCACTTTCCTTCCTTTTTTTTCGTTCTTTCAACTTGCTACTCAAGGCATGGAAGGCAATGGATTTCTTAATCTTCTTCTCCTCATCATCTCTTATCTTTTCTTCTTCAAGCACGAGCTCTTCCGTCATGAGGTTGCAAATGAGTTCATGAACCGTCATTTTTGAAAGATCTTTAGTGTCTCTTATAGAGTTGATCTTTGATTTGTATTTCTTTGGAAGAGCAAATAAGATTTTTCGGCATTGTTCTTTGTTGGTGTACTCTTGACCAAGAGTCTTCAAGGTGTTGACAATGTTAGAAAATCTTTGATGCATAGCATTTAAGGCTTCATCGGGCTCCATACGAAATAGCTCATACTTAGTGATAAAAAGACCAATCTTAGTTTCCTTCACATCTTCCGTTCCTTGATATGATAGCTCCAAGAGTTGCCACATTTCATGAGCCGAATTGCATTCACTCACTCTAGCATATTCCGTGACACTCAACCCATTTATGAGTATGTTCATAGCTTTGTTGTTTTTGGTGAGTTTAGCTATGTCTTGAGTAGTGTAAGCATCTTCATCTTTCTCAACCGTTTGACTACCATCAACATAAGGAATGTAAGGACCCTTCTTGATAGCAAGCCACAAAAAGTAATCAATTCCTTTGACATGAATCTCCATTTTCTTTTTCCATCCAAAGTAGTCTTTTCCTACATTTTACAAGCTTACTGGTCGGACTAACTTATGCACCGTGCCTTTGGTCCGTGATTCTGCGGTGTACCGCAGGTCTTGTCCGGTGTACCGCGACGCTGTTCTCGTGAAGCTCAAGCTTAAGATCAAGGATTAAAAGACAACTAATATAATGAGGGGTTTTGGAAAACCTTTAAAAGCGATACCAAATGAATTTTAGTTTAAATGATGATTTGTCGAATATTAAAATGGGAATAAAAACAAGGTGAGGCTAACATAATCTATGAATTCTATTTTCTTTCTATCTAAGTTTCTTTGAGAATTATATGCTTTAATCTGATTCTAGATGCTTAACCATATATTTGATTTATGTGCTTTGATTTATTGTCTGTTCTCCTTGCTAGTGTACGAGTATAGGATTACCTTAATAGTAGTTAGATGGTCAACCGGAAGGGGTGTCTAATTATTGAAACACCACATAAACTTATAGTGTAAGGAACTGGTCTTGACAACACCAGCCTAACTAGATAGTCATTAGGGTTTAATTTAATTACCAATCATCATTAGTAGGTCAGACTCACTTAGGACCCCAGTAGCGCAGGATAACCCTATTTCGAGTCCCCTCGTGATTGTGAGGTCGCCACCCTAGTTCGCTCTCCGGGGATAGGGGGAATCTAGAATCCTGACTACATATCTAAGAGCTATTATCTCCCTTATAAACTGAAATAGATAGAAAGAATTAGAAGGATTAGTGTATACTAGCAGAACCTAAGCTATACTCTCTCATCTTATTTCTCCCATCTTTAATTATTTGTCTTTACTTTTATTTAGTTTAATCATTAATCTTTCAATCAATCATATTTATTTTCTGTTTTTTAATTAATTATTGTTATTCAGATTTTTTTACCCATTCGTCTAACACATTTAAGTCCTTGAGGAACGAATCTTCTTATCATTAAAACTTGCATACGTCCTGTAATACTTGCAGTACCGTGCTAGTCTAGGGTTCTTATTTCCGTTATTTATTCTATATTTTATCATACCCTAGGCGACACCAGCAGCACAAGAACACCATGGCAGGAGCTTTAAACCTTCACGAAACCATCCGTGAGAAGACCGGAGCAAGATTTTCGTGTCCTCGGAGCAAACCTCGAACAATCATCGCCGGATTTGCTGGACTGAGATGGCGGTAGAGTTCTTGTGCAGCTGGATCAGACTTTATTCTCAAAGCCTGTACTCACAACAGCATCGGAGCGAGAACTCAGGCCATGCTGTCAAGGAGAACTCAGGCCATGGTTGTCAAGATCTAGAGCTGTCAAGTATTTTAGGCCACTTAGGTTAGAGCTGTTGTGATTTACGGGAAATATGATGGAGAGAGAGAGAGAGAGAGAGAGAGAGAGAGAGAGAGAGAGAGAGAGAGGGGGGAGGGGGAGAAAGTTTTGACGGGAGAATAGAAAGAGAATATAATTTTTAGGTTTTAGAATTAAGATAATTATTATATATAGGCGAAAAAAACAAAAGGAAAAAAAATGTAAATGAGATATTAGCATATATTGTTAAAATCTGTTTGAGGTCTTTTTTTTTTGTTACATGGGTTCCGGGCTAGCTTGTGCGCACCCGACTAATCCCACGAAGATATACATGCCTCCCCATATATATTCTCATGGTAAATCAGAACTAGGTTACCCATGTTCAGGGAGGAGTTCGAGCCTTGTGTCTCTTACTTTACACCCATTAGGGAGGGGATTCGAACCATGGACCTCCCCTTTAAATGCTAAAGAAATAGGAAGGCTCTGGCCAGTTGAGCTAACCCAACTTGTTCTGTTTGAGGTCTTTAGTAAGAAGAAAAAGTAAAAGGGGTTGGGAATAGAAATAGGGGGTGTTCTTAAGACCACGTAGGTAATAATCTCTTAAAAAAATCAAGAATTATAATCTAAGAGGTTTTGAAAATTCCTTCTTAAAACACATGGATTCCTACTTAATTCACTTTTTTTAACTAAAGGTCACATATAAAGATTGTTATGATATGTATGTAATTTTTTTTTTCAAATTTTGAAAAACTAAAGAGATTTTGGTTTGAATTTTTTTGGTTTTGTTTAAAGAAACTTTTTTAATTGTGAAAAAAATAAATGAGACATTGTCAAAATAAAAAATAAAAAAAAACCATATATTTTGTTGTAACAAAATAAAAAAATCCTAACAAAAATTTAAAAAAAAAATTAAAAGGTTAATTACTTATAATTTTTTTCTAAAGATAGTTATAAATTTTTTTTTTTTGTAAAAACAAGGGGGTCATGGACTCCCTCTCATACATGTAGCTCTGTCCCTGTGTATGATGTAGAAGGGTTCATTAAATTCAAAGTATGGTTAAGTAAGAATGATAAAACAAACAAGAAAGGTCTACCAGTGAGGACAAATTGTACCCATGGATGCTCCAATCACCAAGTGTAGGCCCTTTTCCATATAAGGTTGACCCACTAATTCCGCGAGAAAGATTTATTTATTTGTTTGGTTGAAAAAGTTTTATTTATTCATTTGAATGCAAAATTCCAAAAGGAAAATTTTTGCACCACCAATTATCAAAGAGTTATAAAAATATAAAGATGAACACATATATTATTCAACATGAAAGGGTTATCATAAAAAATAAAAAATAAATTCAACAAGGGTTAACTATTTATTCGATGAAACAATTTCTTTTGTCTGGTTAAAAAAATAAAATACTGAACAAATTTGTATTGTATCCCAGATTAATGAGGTTGCAGCTACATCCTAATCGCCACACCTTTGCTCTGGATCATTATAAATAATTACCTTAACAAAATGTTACACATCAATGCCTTCGAATAGTCTCTTAACTGAAAATATATCATTAGATTCTTGTTATGGATATCATTCACTAATTTTTAGTTTTAAGTTACGTAACATTCAATTTTCCATGTTATAGATGGATGACAATGGTCAATGGTGTGGCGATTTTCAATCTTTTCGACCTTGGTTCCGTAGGAGCAAGTCAGAAAGATTGCGGTGCATAGTCGATTACCCAATACAAAGAATCTATTCAAACACGAGATAATTAATTCATCAAAGAGCATTTAGTGATGGGTAGTCTCATAAGAATCCATTCATATCTTTACAGATTGTAACAAATCGGTTAACATGTGGAAAAATATGAAGGACTTGCATTGTTGTAATGATCGATGTTGTTGTGGGCTGCAAAAAAATGGGGGTGTTGACGACGTGATGGGTCAGTGAATTGAAAAATTGGAGAGAAATTAGAACCGCACCAAAAAGGTTAGAGAAGATTTAGGGCTTCAGTGTGAAGATAATGAGGCATCGATGGTTCTAGCAACTCTCAACATCTCCAATCATAGAGATGAATATGAGACGACTAAAGCTATGGACATGGAAAAATTGAATAATAAAGATGATTTTGATAAGTGGGAAGATGAAGAATCGTTTGAAGGACTTGATTCTCAAATCTCTGAAGTGGCTTGTGGGGTTGACCCATATCAACCTCAAGGAGTCAAACGATACAAGCCTGGAACTGTCAAGGCATTGGCACAACCTTGACAAAGCTGAGCCTAATCGATATGGTCAAGGCTCATTTTATTGAGGTACTTTTTCTTTCTGAGACTAAACGAAAATCATATTCTATGGTTAATAAGTGTTGAAAACTGAATTTGTCCCTTGTTACCTATGTTGATTTTATTGGTTTATCTGGTGGTTTAGTAGTGTTTTTCAATTACGACCTATTAGCCTCATTAATGTTCCTATTAAACTTGTGATGAAGGCGATGGTTAACCAGGTTCGTCCGTTGTTAGCAGCGAGGATTGGGTCTAGCCAGAGTAGTTTTTTGCCAGGGATATCAACAATAGATAATGTCGTGTTGGTACAAGAGATAGATCATAGGATGCACAAAATGAAAACGAAGGAGGGGATTATGACGATTAAGATTGATCTTGCTAAGGCTTATGATAAGCTTAGTTTGCGGTTTGAAGATTCTATTCTGTTCTTTGGTTTTCCGAGGAGCTGGGCTCGTTTTATTATGAATTCCATGTCCACTAATCAAATGCGGGTTCTTTGGAATGGAGAGCAGCTGGAGGAGTTCACTCCCCAAAGGGGCATTCGGCAGGGAGACCCTCTGTCCCCTTATCTTTTTGTTTTGTGTATTGAGCGTTTATCCGTGCTAATTAAGGGACTTTGTGAAGGGGGAGAGTGGTTACCCATTCGCCTCCACCGTCAAGCTCCCTCTATATCTCATGTATTTTTGCAGATGATTTTGTCCTTTTTGCGGAGGCGAAAAGTCGGCAAGTTGACCTTATCAAAGAGGTACTCAAGGTCTTTTGTGACGAAGCAGGACAGACAGTGAGCGAGGAGAAATCACTTATATATTTCTCTAGAAATGTGGGAAGTGATAGGGCTCTGAAGCTTGCGAATCATAGTGGATTTACTTTCAGTGATTCGTTAGGGGTCTACCTTGGGACACCTATCAGGTCACAACGAATTCCTAGAGGCTTTTGCCAAAGAGTTACTAATAACATGAAAAGTAAACTCCCAAATTGGAGGAGTCAGAATATGTCGATGGTTGGAAGAATTAACTTGGCGCAAGCGGTTCTTTCTGCTATCCCTACGTATTTGATGCAGACTATGAGGTTTCCCGTGTATGTCTGTGATGAAATTGATAAAATAATTAGAGACTTTATATGGGGTTCATCAGAGGAGAGGCGTAAGATTCATTGGTTGGCGTGGGATAAGATTTGTCGGTCTAAAAAGTGTGGAGGTTTGGGGCTTCGGAGAGCGCAGGATTATAATAAAGCGCTTCTAGCTAAGTTAATATGGAAGGTATTAACGGGGGACTCGTCGCTATGGGTTGCATCGTTCAAACAGAAATACTTTCAGGATGGGATACTTGAAAGGGAGGCAAAGTCGTCCGATTCGAGGATGTGTAGGAATATTCTTGCTGGGTGAGGTGTTAAGGCATGGGGTGACTGAGGAGGTGAATGGCGCGGATAGATTGTATAAATGGAATTTAGAAGCGTCAGGGGTTTTTCGGTCCGCTCGGCGTATAAGGAGTTATTACAAGAAGGGAATGATACGGGGTTTAATTGGGATTTGGTCTGGAAGATGAAATGTCCACATAAGTTCAAGTGTTGCTATGGAAGATCATTTGGGAGCGACTTCCTACTAGAGATAATTTTGTTGCTAGAGGAGTAATTGATAATCCGCTTTGCGTGGGGTCTGGATTAGTAGCTGAAATGGCGAAACATTTGTATCAAGAGTGTCCGAGATATATTGGTCTGGTGGAAAAATGTGCAGGGACTAATGTGCAATTTAGAGAGAATTTAGGGTATGCAGTTTCATGAGGAACAGTAGCCGTCCTAGGCTCGCGCGACAAACTACAGCAGGTGTTGTCTTCGAAAGTCGCGACAGGTGTTCTCGCCTCAGGGAGGCTCCGGAGCAGCAAACCAGCAAGGTGGTCAGGAGCTGCATCGTAGCCTTTTCAGTGGGTTACAGTCCGTCCCAGGAACAGAACTTTCTGGTTCGACAGAAATGGGGATGGGGTTGGACAGCAGTGGGTGGTGGTCTAAAATGCTGTCCGAGAAAGAGGTTGTGCGTGGGATGGAACGACGCATTTGGGCAGCAGCCCTTGCTTGGATAATTTGGACGGACAGAAATGCAAAAATATTTGACAGTAATGCAAGGGTTAAATCTAGTTTCGAATTAGAAGCTATGGTTAGGAGTGCAGCGAAGGATTATGTTAGAGCTTGGGGCTTAGAGAGAGATGGAGGTCTGATTAGTTCTTCGCGTAGTGTACTAGTCAAATGGGACAAACCGGAGGCCGGTATTAAGCTTAATATTGATGGTTCTTTTGATTCTAGTACAAATTTGGTGGGGATCGGTGGTATTTTTCACGGCACAACAAGGGAGTACATTAGTTATTTTGCGCGAGGTGCTATTGCGAATACACTGTTCGGGGCGGAGGTGTTAGCACTTCAGTTTGGGTTACGTCTAGTACTGAGTCGTGGGGAGACGAATCTGACGGTCGAAACAGGCTCGAGTGAGTTGTGTGCGCTAGTGAAGGGCGATACAAACTCAAGGGGTTGTTCAAGCGATATTGTACGTGAGTGCCAGGTGATTTTGGAGAATAATGCAGGTTTTAAGATAGCTTGGAGCTTCCGTGAAGCGAATAATTGCGCGGATTGGTTGGCTAGGTTTGGCTTAAAGAATAAGGGGGAGCCAGTTTTGTACATGGACCCTCCGGATGGGCTATGGCGACATCTAACACGGGACCGCTATGGTTGGGCAGTGCCTAGAGTAGTATCAGATAATTAATAATTTTTTCTAGAAGGATTTTTCCTTCAGGGTCTTTTGACCTCTCATGTAACAAAAAAAAACTTTATATTTTATTATAATTCAAACTTATTACACCAGAAAAAAATTTAAAACTAAATACTTGTTTTGTCAAATCTGACAACCCAAAAAAAGAAAAAAAAAAAGCAAGTGCGTCGATCTGGTTGACCGGATCTAAACAAAAAAACACATTTGAAGGTCTTCAAACAAGCCTGGTTGTCGCGACTTTTGGTCTCTCGTCGTTACCCATTCCACCGTCGAAGTTCGCCTCCGTTGTTGAGGTGATGAAAGAGGCAAAGATACGTTGCTGTATTGGAGATGTTCGCTTCCGCACCACCAAAACGCCGTACTGCCACACCTCTGTACCATATTGGAGCCTGGCTTGCCTCCATTGTTGAGGTGATGAAGAGGCTGAGATGTGTTGTTGTATGAAGAAGATGATCTCGTTCTCGTTCTCGCTGGCACCAAGCCTTCACCATGGTTGTATGAAGAAGCCGATCTCGTTCTCGCCAAGCTCACCTGCATCCTAATCTTTGCCGCCATTGCTGCACCAACCTCTCGTAAGTGTTCTTCCTCGCAGCTTCGAGATCACGGTAAAAACCGAGCACACAATGGTGGTGGTGCTGTTTTGCGGTGGTGGTGGTCTTCTCTAGCTCGATTCAGCCATGGACAACCGGAAT
Source organism: Nemophila menziesii (assembly GCA_029959085.1). Lineage (NCBI taxonomy): Eukaryota > Viridiplantae > Streptophyta > Magnoliopsida > Boraginales > Hydrophyllaceae > Nemophila > Nemophila menziesii. Next base: position 17,674,656 of record JARWIR010000010.1, on the reverse strand, counting down.
CTCCTAGCGTCGTTGAAGCTTGAATAGTGTGGTGTGGTGCTTTGCTAGCCATTGTTGGTGTGGTGTTTTAGGTAGGTCGGTGATGGTGGCAATATAGAGAATAGAGAGATGGGAGAGAGGGGTGAGTTGTTACGTGTGGGAGAAGAAAGAATTAATAAATAATTTCTGATAACAAAAATTATATATAGAAAAAATAAAACAAATGAGGGTAAAAATGTAATTGATTTTTTAGATTTTAGTGTACGATTTCATTTGCGGTTTTTAGTAAAAAGAAAAAGAAAGTGAAGTTAAAAAGAAGGGTGATTAATCCAAAAGGTCCAAAACCAAAATAACTTTCTTTAGAAGGTCCAGCCCATTCCTATATAATTCATTAGTCAGTAATACCCTTGGTGGGCTCTGTGAATACGTTTGGTGGGCTATGTGAATACGTTTGGTGGGCTCTATGTGAATACGTTTGGTGGGCTCTGTGAATACGTTTGGTGGGCTCTGTGAATACGTTTCGTGGGCTCTGTGAATACGTTTGGTGGGCTCTGTACACACGTTTGGTGGGCTCTATACACAAGTTTTGACATCTCCACCCCCTTCAGCCTTCTTCCACCTCCACCTCGAAAATCCCAGAACGTTCCTCAATAATAAACCCTCAGAGACCTCTTAAGCACCACAAATCGTTGCCAATTACATTAATATTCAAAAAAAAATGAATAATCATCAATACATACACAGTTACACACATACGCAAAGAATTGTATCGACATATAGGTTACAATACATCTACAAATGAAAAAATTGAGATTCAATATACTAATTAACATTACATTAATCAAAAAGTAACATTACAATTTCCAAATCTGATGCAATTAAGCAATTGCAGAACATATAAAACTCAAGCACGTCCATTTGATCGACCATAAAGAAGCTTCGATTCTAAATACCAAGCAGGACTTTCCTTCTTAAAATATGTATGTCCTCTTTTTCCCATACCAGTACCCTCAAGATAAGATGATAATACAGACTTAGTATCAGGTCTCCATTTTAAAACCTTAAGAGTAGAAAACAGTGAAGCAATATCTTTAATCTTATTACACATCACTACCTCAAAACTCTGTAAATCCATCCACGTCAGAATAACAGATTCTAAACGAACGGGCGAGCCCATTAACCAAGCGCGGACAGCAAGCCCATTAACCAAGCGCGAACGGCGAGCCAATTAAACAAAACGAAGCGAGCCCACTAAACAAAACGAACCGCGAGCCCATTTATCGAATGATGTTGCGCAGAAATGTATAATATTTTACCTTAATTTGGGTTCTTCGATTGTTGATGGTGATGGTGGAGAATCGTCCCTAGCGGCGATTTTCTTGTGCAGATGAAGAACTTTCTTTTTTGTTCGAATGCTGCTGTGAAGAAATGAGATTAATTTTTTGGCGAGCCCATTAATCAAATGATGTTGTGCAGTATAATTTTTTACCATTGTTTGGGTTCTTCGATTATTGATGGTGCTGGTGGAGAATGGCCGCTGGTGGTTTTTAGGAGGCTTGGTGGGAAGGTGAGTGAAGAATTTTCATTTTTTGTTTGATTTTGGTTGAAGAAACAAAATTAATTTTGTACCCTAATTTGGGTTCTTGGATTGTTGATGATGATGGAAAAATGTCCATGTGGTGGCTTTCTTGTCCAGAAGGTTCGCTAAGAAGGTGAATGTAAAAATTATTTTTTTTACCTTAATTTGGTTATTCGATTATTGATGATGATGATGGTGTAGAATGGTTCATGGTGACTTGGTGGGAAGTGTTTGATGATGTTGATGAGGAGGTGGGATCTGTGTTTGGTGGACTCAATTTTTAGGCATAGCCAAGGTCTGTGTTTTGAAAGTTGAAGATGGTGAATAATGGCGGCGGTTTTCTGTGTTGGTGAGCGGCTTGGTGTGAAGATGTTTCTTTTTTGTTTTTTGATTAATGTAATGGTGAAGAGACATTTCTTTCTTTTTAAATGTTTCAGGTTGTATACATTTTGTTTTATTTTAATTTTTTTATTATAATTCATAAGGTTATGTTAGGTATATTATAAGCCTAAAAAATTATTTTGGACCTTATTCATCCAAAATTTTAGGCTTGACTTCTTAAGACACGATTTGTCGGGTTTTGGACTTAATTAGAAATTATCTCTAAAAAGAAAGAGGTGTGACCCGTACATAATAATCTCATATCTTATTTTAACGAATGATCATTTACCAACAGATGTTTCGCAATGATGAAACAAGGAAAGGAAATATGATAATGATTCTTTGCTTGGGGGTTATCTAATATTTTTTTTTTTTTCGATGTATGGGTGTCCGGGCCAGCTTACGCGCACCACGACTAATCCCATAGGAAATATACACGCCTCCTCATGCATACTCCCACTTAATCAGAACTAGGTTACCCATGTTCAGGGAGGAGACTCGAACCATGCACCCCTTGCTTACCCCCTTTAAGGGCTCAAGAAATAACACGGCTGAGGGGATTCGAACCCTGTACCTCCTAGTTGAGAGACAGGGTCCTGGCCACTGAGCTAGTCCCAGTGGTTGGTTATCTAATATTTTTATTAAGACAATAGGATTAGTATTTTTTTCTATTATCGGTAATTAAATACTTAATGACAAATTACTAGTTGTATTTCATATAGGTTTACGTGGAGTAGGACAATAGAGTAAATATGCTTTGCTTTTTTTTTATACATATGAGGCTTTATAAAAAAAAACCGAAGTTGACTAAAACATCAACTAAGACCCCCAACGGGGTTTTATCACTAATCTAGGCACCTTACAACCACTTTTATTTCTCGTGATATCCCGCCATAGATATTCTGGAGGGTTCACCAGTACACGAACCTCTTCATTCATTTCCATTCCCCTTTTAACCAACATATCTCACACGTAGTTGCTTCTCGGTAAATATGCTTTGCTTTAGAGGTAGCTAATATGTACTATTAAATTTGATGTATCGCGTGGTGAACATATAATGATGATATATCATCATAATAGGTGAACCATTCCTAAAATCTTATTGATTTTTCTGACTGATAAGTAAGATTTTCCCTATCGATTTTGGACATATTAAAAAAAAATATTAATTACGAGAAATTAAAGGATAATAACAAAAAGAAATTGGCCTTTCTATTCTAATTACGGGATGTGACTTACCACTAATTAGTACCTAACTACACGGATATTACAAAACCCTATTACAAATTACAACAAGAATGCAATTCTTCTACTTTTGAGCTTCAAATCCTTTCTCCTTTCTTATTATCTTTCTCACAATACCTGCATAATCACAAAATTTAATAATATAAACTTAGAATTTTAATCCAGTAACAGAATATTCAAGTTTTTACTAGTAATTCAGTGAAAATTGGAAGTTCAATATATATATATATAATATAATATAATTAAGTACAATGATATAGACAGAATCATCCTGCTCTTGAAAACCAACTTTACATGGTATTTTGATAAGCTTTATTGTTAAAACTTAAAACAAATGTAGATGGAGCATATGACATGGTGAGCAAGATAGCTAGCGTGGGAGGTATTTTTCGTGATATGAATGGCGATTATCTAGAGGGTTTTGCGGGTAGGAGCGTGGCAAGGACACCTTTTGAGGCGGAGTTAGTAGCGTTACATTTCGGGTTGGGAATGGCAGTACTACGGGGTTTCACTAATCTTACTATTGAAATAGACTCGTGTGAACTACATGCGCTAGTGAAGGACGATGTAAGTTCAAGGGGCTTTTCGGGGGATATTGTGGAAGCGTGTAGGCGAATTTTAGCGTCTAATGAGCATTTTGAGCTTGTTTGGATCTTTCGTGAAGCTAATACGTGCGCGGATTGGATGGCTAAGTTTGGAAGGCGGAATAAAGAGGGTCCGATTCCTTTTCGGGACCCCCAGCTGGCCTATGGCGATTGCTAGTCCGTGATCGATACGAATGGGCGGTACCACGTGTGCATTCGGTTAATTAAATAAGTTGTAAGGAAGTTATCTTCCTGGTCGTTTTGACCTCATTCGTAACAAAAAAAAAACTTAAAACAAATAATGCAAGTATTTTCCAATTAAAAGAAAAAACTAATCAAGCTTTTCAAAGCTATATATAAAGTAGATTTGAATCTCTAAAGCCATGAAATAAATAAGCATACCCATAAATTATTTGCAACTGAAGAAAAAAGACCTTACAATTACATTCTAAAAATTTCAACAGCCTTTTAAACATATACTACTCGGATATGGTTGACAAAAAAAATACATTTACTCAAATATTTATATTTTTGAAATTACAAATTTATGTATGAAAAAAAAAAGAAATTACAAATTTCAACATGAAAAAAATAAATTCAGTCCTTTCCATACAACAAAAGGCCAAAAAGTAAGTGGTCTAATGAAACAACAAAGACTAGCCCTCGAACAATGCCACCATCATCGTACTCAAGACCGGAGCTATGTGTATAGGGCTGTAAACGAACCAAGCCGCTCGCGAACCGCTCGAGCTCGGCTCGGTAAAAAGCTCGTTCGAACTCGTTCGTTTATATAAACGGGAAAAAAATGTTCGTTCGAACTCGTTCGCTAAAAAACGCGTTCGTTCGAGCTCGTTCGTTAACTCGTTAAAAATTTATAATCTGTAAATTAATGGTTTAGTTATCAATAAATATATTGTTAAAACTATAAAAAAATAAATTATTCGTTAATAACTCGAGATCGGCTCGAAAAAAGCTCGTTCGATATGTTATCAAGCCTTAAAATTTGAGCTCGGCTCGACTCGTTAAAATTTGAGCTCGACTCGGCTCGACTCGTAATTCTTATCAAACAAGCTTGCACATCTAGTATTCGGCTCGACTCGGTTCGTTTACAGCCCTATATGTGTACTTAGATCCATGAAACCCCTAAGTTCGGAAAAAATACTTTTGAACCCCAAAATTTGGAAACATATCTCAGATCATTTTTTTTTTAAGTCAACCTTACCTGATTGTGACGTATAGTATGTTTTGTATAGTATAGGAACCTAAAGTGCAACTATTAAAAAAAGGGTTTTGTTGCATAATATATGGATCTATATCAGAGCCGGTCCTAAGCAGGTGCAACAAGGGCGATCGCACAGGGCCCAAAATTTACAAGGCTCATTTTTTGCTTTATATTCTATATAAAATATAATGATAAAGGACTATACATAACCCAATCTTTGTATTTATTAAACAACCTGCATTTTTATCAGATTTCAATTTATTTTTTTCAACATCTTAACGAAAGAGAACTCTTCTAATTCTAAAATACATTTCTCCATTCTTTTATTTAAAAAATCATTATCAGGCAAAAAATTTACTATATATAAACATAGTGTTAATTAAAAAAATATGCTTCACTTTTCATCCTACTTCGTTCTTTCAGGTAATATTATTCCTAAATTCTAAATTATATATTTTCATATTTATTGTTAGAGTATAATCAAATATATAAATATATAATATATAAATATATTAATTTTATAATTTAATGAAGATCAATTATTTTATAATTAATAAATTTGTTCCGGCAGATATTTTATTTTATCGATATTTTATAATCAAATAAATATAATTTATAAATATAACGATTTTATAATTTATTGATGGCAAATTTCTTTTATAATCTGAAAAATTTGATAGTGTTAGAATCACATTAGTTTTAATTTTAAAAATTGAAACTTTTTAGTTTTTTTAGCAAGTTTTTTTTTTTTTTTTTTTATCGGCAAACCAAAACTTTTCATTAATGAACTCAACAAACCATGTTCTTTACAACTTTTCAAGCCTACTTACTAAAAGCCCATTAAGACATTACATTACACTTTAATCAAATCAATTAAAAAAAGAAAATTACAAGAGGCCCACTACTAAGGCACATTCACTAATTTTTCTAGGACTACTCTTGCACTTCTTCCTTTTAACTTTAAACATTGTAATCTAGCATATATCATCACCTTTATCTCCTTCTCTAACATCTCTTCATTTCGCATTAAGCTCCCGTGACTTCTACCATTCCTTTCACTCCATATACAATACACAAACGAAGTAACAATTAAGCTTGCAACACTTTGGATCTCTTTGTTCTGAATCTGCAGAAGCACATTAATTAAAGAATGAAAGTCTGAGACTGCAATTGTCAACCCAATAAGCTCCATCAACTTCTTCAAGATTCTCAGCGAGAAAGAGCAAGATAGGATTAAGTGATCCCTATCTTCCACTCCATTAAAGCAAAACTCACACAACGGATTGACTTGAAGCCCCCAACTAATCATTCTGTTCTTTGTAGGGAGTCTATCTTGAGCAGCAACCCACGATATAAACGAGCACCTGGGAATACAAAACCTATTCCACACAATTGAACTCCACTTAACTTGCTCTTTATCTTCACTTATACTTGATAAAGTTTTTTTAAACGAGAACTTCTGCTTAGTATTATGTTCCCATATTATCTTGTCAGGTTTATCATTTAACTTAACATTTAGAATAATAGGTAAAGCCTTCCCTATGCAAGGAGGAAGTCTCCACCTTTCTCTTCCGTAAAACTCATTTATAGTCCTGTTACTATTGATATTTTGTTTCTCCAATTCAATTTCCAATACCTGTTGAATACTTTTACCATTGATCCATTTGTCCCATATCATAAAAGTACTCCTGCCATTCCCTATCTCATGTGTAATGAACTTGTAAGCAATTTCTCTAACCTTTAACATTTGCTTCCAAATCCACGAGTGGTATTGCTTATATTCAATACCCCATATACACTTACCATTCAAAATGTTAATGTTAGCCCAAGCACTCCACAAATTCTCCTTTTGCGAGTACATCCTCCAAAATATAGATAATATACATACTTTGTTTAAATCTTCAAGGTTTGGAATATTCAACCCCCCATTTTCTTTTTTAGAGCAGATGGATTGCCAGGAAATCCTAGCACCTTGAGAGCCTTCTAAATTCCCCTTCCACAAAAAGCTAGACATTCTTTGATTAAGCCTATAGATAACCTGCTTTGGAAGCAAGAAGATTCTACACCAGAATAACACCTTACTAATCAACACACACCTTATTAACTCAACCCTGCCTGAGTAAGATAATAGCTTGGAAGACCAAACTTCAATATTATCACAGATTTTGTTAATCAACTTATTTCCTTCTGAGACACTAAGTTTTTTGGAGTTAAGTGGTACCCCCAAATACCTGACAGGTAGCTCCCCAATCTTTATATTGAGAATGGTTGATATCTGATTCATTATTTCTTTTTTTGTGCCACCAAAATAAAGTTCACTTTTATGGTAATTGATATTGAGGCCCGAGATTCTAGAATATAAATTTAAAGCCTCCTTAATCAAACCTGCTGATTTTAAGTCTGACTTTAAAAAAATTAATATATCATCTGCAAAGCACATGTGATTAAGGTTCAAACTTCTACATTTGTGATGAAATTTAAACCTTGAATTTTTGGCCAAGTGATGAAGTAGACCTGTGAAGACCTCCATACATATAGTAAATAAATAAGGTGAGAGAGGGTTTCCTTGTCTGAGCCCTCTCTTACCTTTAAAATAACCACATTGCTCACCATTGATACAAACTGAGTATGAAGTTGTGCATACACACATTCTTATCCAAATAATGAACTTCTCAGGGAACTCAAAAGCCTTAAGAGTATTGATTAAAAAGCTCCAATTAACTGAGTCATAAGCCTTTTGTAAATCCAAATTGATAGTACAATTTGGGTGTGAGTTTTTTTTGTCATAGTCTATTACAATCTCTTGGGCAACTAAAATATTGTCACTAATAAATCTACCCCCAACATAAGCAGCTTGGTTAATAGAGATTAAACTGATTAACACCTTCTTTAGCCTATTAGATAAAGCTCTAGATATAGTTTTATAAATAGTATTGACACAAGAAATAGGTCTAAATTTAGTTACCTTTGAAGCATTTTTCTCCTTTGGAATTAATACAACATTGGTAGCATTAACTTGATTCAATAACTCCCCTGTATGAAAACACTCCTGTATAGCTGAGATGAAGTCATATTTAATAATGTCCCATGAAGCTTTATAAAAAGAAGAATTGAATCCATCAGGACCAGGGCTTTTATGCTCATTTATAGAGAACAGTGCAGATTTAATCTCCTCCTCAGTGAAAGGAGCTGTTAGCATATTCTTATGTTCTTCACTTAGCTGCTTCTGAATAATGTTTTTAAGAGTACTAACCTCGCAAAATTCTTCATTATTATCCACCCTGCCAAGTAACTTAGTATAGTAGTTTACAAATTCTTGTTTAATTGAGTCAGAATCAGTAATAACTTCCCCTTCATCAGTAATTAAAGAGCTAACCTTATTTCTAGCTATTCTACCTTTAATTAGTTTGTAGAAATAGCTAGAATTGCAGTCCATCTCATTAGTAAATGATAATCTCGCCTTTTGTTTAAGAATATTATATTGCAACATCATAGCCTTCTCAAGATCACCTGATATCAACTTTTCCTCGTTTAAAATAGCCTCATCTACATTACCCTGCATAATACTGTTCTGTAAGACATCAAGCCTAGTCTTTAAAGCTTCAATATCTGTGTTGTTCCTTTTAAAATATGTATTATTGAATTTCTTAAGTGCAAACTTCACTCTCCTTTGTTTCATACAGAACTTAAACATATTATTCCCCTTAATGTTTTCTTTCCACTCTTCTTGAACCACTTCTAAAAATTTGTTGTGAGTAGTCCATACATTGTAAAATTTAAAAGCACAAGGTTTAGTAGAAGATTTTTTACCCAAGGTAACCAGAAGTGCACTATGATCAGATGTAGAAGGAGCAGTCACAACCACACTAGATTCAATCTTGTCCATCCATTTATCATTAACAAATAGCCTATCTATCATTAACAATTTTTTTAGCAAGTTATGCTTTGTTTAAATACAGTACATTTTGGATTTTTTTATCTGTAATTAACGACTTAAGAAAAGGTTTTTTTTTGCCATTAAGTTAACTTTTATTTTTGTTTGGATTTTGGAAATGAATACAAAAATGATCAAAAGAAGAGCCAATTAGAGATTAATGCCTATTAAAAAACTTATTTAAAAAAAGGTGCCTAGAATAAGATTCTTTATAGAAAAATGCCCCATCCCAAACTACCCCTATAATTAAAAATATAAAAAAAAGAAATTAGAAAAAAACAAAACAAAAACTAATAAAAACACGCGCGCGTCCGTGAATTTTTTTTTTAAATCGTCATAACTAATTCAAAAAAAAAATCAAAAAAATAAAAAATTTATATATTTGGATAAAGCAAATTAATATTTACGTCTATGATTTTTTTCAGAATTTTTTGAATTTTTTGATTTTTTTGAATTTTTTTGAATTTTTTAATTCGCAGAACATGGAATTCCATGTTTTGCGAATTTAAAAATTAAAAAAAAAATCAAAAAAACAAAAAAAATCAGAAAATTCCGAAAAAAATCATAGACGTAAATATTAATTTGATTTATCCAAATATGATTTTTTTCGATTTTTCTAATTTTTTTTGAATTAGTTATGGCGATTTTCAAAAAACTTCACGGACGCGTGCGTGTGATGAAATTAGTAGTAGGTGGTGGTGGTGGTGGTTGTGGTGGTGGAGGTGGTGGAGGTGGTGATGGTTGTGGTGGCTGTAGTGGTGGTGGTGGTGGTTGTGATGGTGGAGGTGGTGATGGTTGTGGTGGTGGTGGTGGAAATACCCTATTATTTGTTTAAGATTTAAAAATCAATATTGTATTAAAAATAAAATAATATATTTAATAATAAGGATAGTATAGGTTTAAAAAATATAAAGGGCATGTTTTCTATAAATAATTGTTTTATTAGGCATTTATCTCTAAATAAGAAAATTAAAGGCTTAAAAAAATTAAAGGCATCATTAAGGAGGTATTTATCTCTAATTACTCATCAAAAGAATGCAGTACAAATTTTTATTTGTTGAGAACCATATGCAGAAGTTTTTTTAATTTTTTTTTCAGGTTTATCAGTTAATAATTAATGATGCGGATAAATTCAGACAATAGTAAAAAAAAAACACAGTATTTTTTCAAAGTGTTTAATATGCTCTTTTTGTAAACACTTAGCATAAAAGATCTGATAAATTAAATTTCAGAATTTTTTTTACTGTATTAAGTAATTAATAATTAATATTTTTTTATTTGTAAATATTCTTACCACTTGCAGATATTTTTCTTAATATTTAAGTCATAATATAGATGAGTAAAAGTTAAATTTTTTCCTATATGAAGGCCCGTTTTAAAATTTTCGCTCCGGGCCCGGAACTGGACAGGACCGGCTCTGATCTATATACAACTAATTCAGTAATAAAGATTATATTTAATCAACTCACCGTCAGTTTTGCAATCCGGTGGATCTTCAAAGAGAGATTAAGAAAGTTGTTTACGAGCCAAACCAATGTTCAAATTAATGAGACCAGATTTAGGATCATCAACAGTGATATCTTTAACAGGTAGCCATAGAAAAAGCTCTTCTTGAGAAAGACCTTCTAACCCCATTAATCCACCATATGTAAGGTTCGCTTTAAGGACACTTTCGTAAAAAGCCATGGTATCAAATTTCGTCAAGCATGGCCTTTCTAGAAACACTTCAAGTAAACCATTTCCTGAAATTGTGTAGGATTTGACCTCCTTAGGAAGTAAACCAGCTGGTAATCCATTGATTTTGAGAAGCTCATGGATTGATAGGGAGTGAGACGAAGAGAATGAGGAGACGAGGACTATAAAGGTAAAAAGGAGTGGTAGATGGTATTGAAGGGAAGCCATGGGAGAGAGTTGAGAGAAAGAGAGAGATTTAGGTGTGGTTTTGAGATTATTACGGAGTATGGACAGTTTGAGAGGGGAATTATAACTTAAATTTAGTCTATTGCATTTGCCCTTGCCTTGGGCCACTGATTAAAGTTAATTTTGTATATAATATAATACTGGGAAACTCTCGTGTGGAGTATAGGTGGAATTTGTTTTATAAGGAAACAATAATGTCATTTTATCCATTTTCGACTATTAAACTTATTCGGTGCGAAACAAATACAGCTAACATGTCATGCGGTTAGATATAGGCAATCGATCGAATTATTGAAAAAAAAAATTAAAATCATATTTATAACTATTTAATTTCTTAAAACCCAAATACTGATGGATCCATTAGACTTATTTTTTAAAATCATAACTGAATAATTTGGATTCGGTTTTTTAAACAGTTAAAACTAAACTATACCTCTATGAATATATTGAAAATTCTTAAAATAAGATCACAAATACAAGAAAAATCTTTAAAATATATAAAATATTGTGTTGATCCGTAATTATTAAACCTTCAATATCAAATTGAATAATTTTAATTTCTTTAGACATTTATTTTTTCATGTATGTTATATTTCATATTTTTATACAACACACTCAAAAAAGTCTCATTTCAACCATAAAAAACTATTTTTTTCATGAGCAACTCGTGCTCGACTGTAAAAAAAAGATTGTTTTATAAGTTAAACAAACAAGTTCTAACATTTCTGATTTGGATCAGTGGAAGCTCGGGCTCGACTCGTTTAAATTTGAACTCGGCTCGGCCCGGCTCGTTTAAATTTGAGCTCGGCTCGGCTCGGCTCGGCTCGGTTACAGCCCTATCCATAATTAAATAATTTGTTTGTTACTTTTTTTGTGAAATTCAATATTTAGATTTTAGTTTTGAGATATGAAAATAAATTTTTATCTATATTATTATAAAATACACAAATAGATGATAATAAACGGATTTTTAGTTATTCGGTTGTATTTTTATCTAAAACCATAACCTAACGGATTTAACCATCGGCTACAATTTTCAAAACCATAACCTAGCGGTTTTATCCATGGTTGCATAATCGGTTTTTAATCGGTTTCGGTTATAAACCATAACCATTGTCATCCCTACATGCGGTGTTTTATACTCAAAATACTTTTTGTAATATTTCTATTTTAAATTCTGGGATCGAATATTATTCAATTCAAAATAACTCTACTATAATGAACTAATAAATTATATATACACACGCGGCAAATACAACTAAGAATGAAGTCAAAGAAAACCATTTGGGTTAGGGTAACTAGTCAAAGTCTTATTATTTCTTCAATACTTAAAGAATATGAACTGAAGTGAGAGGTACATATTCGAATCTCTCCCTAAATATGGGCAACCTAGTTATGATCACTCGAGATTATGCATGGGAGGCTCGTATATTCCTTATTGGATAAATCATGGTGCGTACAAACAGACTCGGACCACCCACGTACGAATTTTTTTGAATAAAGTCGAAACATAGACCCGTTTTGTGCGACATGAGGTGTAATAAATCTAGCTATAGAAAAAAAATTGTGTAAATATATCTTGTTATAAATTAAAAGTGAAAGTACAAATTGACCTATCATACTTAGATAGTACAATAACATTTTTATTAAAAAGTACAAGTTTAACATGAAATTGAAAAAAAAAAATCTTAAGCATATAAATACCTAAACATGAATATAATGGTGTACATACTTGGGATATAGCAAAAGATGAGCTTTTTTCTATGAAAATCTACTACATAAACCAATAACAAAAAGATGAAAGACACAAGAAACTTTACATAAATAATAAACCATTCATATCCTATAAACCAAATAATAAACTTTGGAACAAAATTTAGGGTCTAAAATGTGACTATAAAGTCAAAAAATTTATTTGGAGGACATGTAAAGATATACTATCCACTAAGCTAAATATATATATAAAAAGTTTCAAAAGATAAAATCTGTAAAATATATATGATACGACAAGTATAGATATGAATTATATCCTATTTTGTAATCCAGGGTCCAAATCCACTTAGTTCATTAACGCTCTGAAGATAAAAACAAACGCCTAATTTTGTAATAGATGTGATGTTTGGTAGAACAAATTTTGAAGCATTAAAAAATAAAAAAGCCATGAGTGCACTATTATATAGTTTATATGGAAAGAAAGAAACAAATATATTTTCAATAATATAAAACATGACTCAAAATATATAATTAAAAGAGCTATGGAAGCATAGGAGGAACATGTTAGAACAAATTTCCCAAATGATCTTGATAGCCATAACTAGTAACAACGCAAATCAAAATAAGGAGACCTCTTGCTCTTGGAGAAAACCTCCACTTAGCAAAATAAAGATAAATTATAATGCCACATATAGATCTAGTAGTATCTCAATAGCAATTATATGTAGCGACTCTAATGCTTGTTTCTTAAAAGGTAGGTACAGACAATTGAAGCAGACTCTCCTTTTGAAGTTGAGGTTACTGGAGTCTTCAAGACTTATGAAATGACAATGGAATTCACCGAAGACAAGAGTACTATTACGAATAATTGTGAACCACTTACGAAGGCACTTGCTGAATGTAAATCAATTATTAATCTCAAAGTTTGTAGTAGTATCAATAGCATTTATTCCATGTATTAATTATGTAATCCTAAACACTCACATATGTTAAGAGCTTGTAATAGGGTCATTGACTGGGTTGCTAAACAATGCCTTAAGGGTAAATTGTTTGTCAACTAGTACTCATCTCTGTCTCCCCAATTAGCTCACCTTTTGAACTTGGATAACTCACATACATGTATTAGGTGAGGAATCCACTTTTGTTGGCTCGTAAGTGAACTTTAATAATAGAAGATTAACCAATTTCCAGTAAGTAAAATATTTTGTTTGGTGACATCAGGATCGTGTATTATTTAATGAGGTTTTTATTCAAAACATATTAATGAAAATACCTAATTATAAAAAATAACCTTCGATATTTCTCTTTATGAAATACATAATCACTAAACTAAATATTTGAAAAAAAAAAACTATCCATCTTTCTATATATAATCTAAACTTATTTTAACTATAGTATATTTTTTTATATTAAATGGCCAGCACCACCTCCGACCACCACCGTCACCGGCCATTGTCGTCACTACTCTCGGTGTTTTTTTTTTTAGATTATTTCGACTACTACCACCGCACACTGTTGCATCCACTACCACATCCGCCGTTCGCCACCACAACTACCAACACCTTCATTTTTTTCAATTTTGACCAAACCACCGAATAGCACTGCAACCACCACCATCTCCTCTGGCTAATTTATTTATTTTTTAAAATATTGTTGAACAACGTTTCGACTTCCTCCGCCACCACCACCCAGAATTTTAAAGTAAATAAATCTACCACCACCACATCCGGCTATTGTAGTCACAACATCCGAACTCCAAGAATTTTTTTCTAACAACCTATCTTCGCAGACTTGAAATTCATTATTCTTAACAAGAAATTTATTGTTCGTAACAAGGAATACATTTTTTTGAAACAAGAGTTCATTGTTAGAAACATTTAAATTATTTCGTAGATATAAACTTCATTGTTCGGAATATGAAAATTATTTTTCGGAACAAGAATTTTATTGATAAAAATAGCAAAATTTATTGTTTCAAACAACAATTTTTTTTTATGAACAATAAATTTAATGTTATGGTGAGTAGATGGACAAATATCTGAGTTGGTAAATAACAGATAGGTTCTTAGCAGCTGTAACAGAGGCCAATGGTGTCTGTGTGGTGGTAAACAAAAATGGTGATGGTGGTGGCTAAAAGTTGTAATAAGGTTCATTAAAATTAAATAATTTTTTATACAAATAAAGAAATAATAGAATACTTTAGGATCAAATAAAATATATTTTTACACATAGTTATGTTAATTAAAAACTATTATTAAACTTGTTTACAATAATTAAATTTTTCAATGATTTATGTTTAATAAATGAATTATAATAAAAAATCAAATAATAATATCCTAAATCTAATTATCCTATCCTATGAATAATGATGGGTATACCCCAATCACAAGAAAGCTTTACACTCCAAATACTTTACCACTGGCAAATAATAAAAAAAATTCATAAATTTTTTTCTTAATAAAAAGATAATTACAATGGCAAAAGTATATACTAATTAACCATTAGATAAAACAAATTATTAATCACTCACCCTGATGTAGAATGTTTGACGATATAGGACCTATTTGGAAGAGCTTATTTTAGCATATAGAAAAAAATGAAGGGTATTTACTTCAAAAGGTCCACATCCAATATACATTTCTTCAGCAGATCCAACATATTTCTATAATCCTCATGGTCCGTAATACTCTTAATAATGCACACGTCGTTTATATTTCTATAAACTTAAAGTAGCAACCCATTTTCTAAAGAGAGTAGATCAAGAGATTTCTTTTTCGAATCCACCTAGGGGAGTTCAAGTTGCAACACATAAAACAGTCCACCATTATCAATGAAACCTTGCACTTAAAGACAATTAAAGATTCTGCAGAATGAAGAAAAAGAGGGAATCGACCAACAGTCCGGTGAGCCCAGTTGGTGTTCTTGACGATGCACGGCGAGCCCATCAACCAAGCCCAATAAAAGCCCATAAAAGGCAGGCTTGTGAAGACGGAGAAAAAAACCGCACGATGGAAAATTCGACTTTGACAAACGTAACGATTGTGAAAAGTAAAATCAGTAATAACCCATCACATCGGTACCCATCACATCGGTCGTCCAGAATAGCCCTTACTAAGTGACCATACTAACAACCCATCACTTCTCATACAGTAAAAGGTTTCCAACTGTCATAAAATGGTTATTGTAGGATTTGTATTAAAAGATAATAAACTACACACAGTAATTATATAGTAATTAGATAATTCTAAAAAATTGTAAAAGTGATGAAATTAGGTTAATAATCAAATCATATTTTTAATGTTTCAATGGTAAAAATTAATTTTTCACCTTAATTTAAGTTCTCCGATTGTTGATGATGATGGTGGAAAATGGTCCCTGACGACGGTTTTTTTATGCTGAGGCTTGGTGGGAAGGTAAATGTGAAGATTTTTTTTTCGTTCGAATATTGTGAAAAGATGATTTTTAGATTTTATGTTTCATTGTTAATCAACCTTTACCTTTTCTTTTCTTTTTCTAACCAGAATTTTTTTAACATTTTCGATTGTATACTTTTAAAAAAAATATTATTTTATATTGTAAAGTTATATTAGGTAATCATAAATTTTAGACCTTATTCATCTAAATTTTTGGGTTGATCTTGTCAAGATATGATTTGTCTCTTTTTAAAAAAAATTAAAAAATTAAAATTTGAAAACCACTGTAAGTGTTTAAAAAAACACATGCTTCTCCTAAAAATGTTTTCTGGAAACACTTTTTTGAAGAGCATTTCCAAATGAGCACTTATTAACTATTACCGATATTATTACTAAATTTAAACCTAAATGAAAACCTAAATTTCACGGTTTTGTAAAGAGAATAAAAAGAAAAAAAAACAAGAATGAGTTTACTGAATTAGAAAGTCTGGATCAATAAAATATAGTAGACCTTAGCCTAAATTTAGTAGATTGGAGTTCAATTAAATACTATTTGGAAGGAATATAGAATTGCACTTTAGATTCCATGGGGTCGAAGTGGTGCCATCACAAACGCAATGTGTGGAATGGTATCGTCATGGTGGTAGGGTTCTATTGCAATCATAGTCGTGGTGGTGAGTCACAAGAGTTGTGGAGTTTTTCACCTTTAGTTGGAAAAAAGTTTAGTGAAATGAAATTAAATAAAATGTGGTTCGTTTTTTTTTGTTTTATTATTTGTTATTTCAGGGTAAAATGGTCAAAAAGGCTTAAAAAAGGAAAGAAGATTTGTTTGACCTACATTTAGAACTAAATTGCTTTTAGCAATTATCCACAAAACACAAACAAAAAGCACAAAACACAAACACAAAGAGACAAACATAAACATAAACATAAACGCAAGCAAACCTGTTAAAAGTTAGAAAGATAATTAAAAAAGTTTAATTAAAGAAAGCATATAAGAAAATGGAGTTGGAGTGAATATTTTCTAACAGCTTATCAACTCTCACCATATCATAGTTGTTAATCTTGAATACCTGCTTGCCTGCCACATTCATAAACAGAGCAAGTTAATCTTGAGTTCACAAACTAGTCACCATTCTCGTACTTAATCACCAATCTGCTTTCAAATAAATATTTGAGTGGTATGGGCGCCTCATAGCACTCCATAATATTATAAGAAGCACGTGAGGTGAGAGGCACGAGATTGGTGATGATGTCATTAAATAATGGTAATAATAATAGTAATATTATTAAAGAAGATGAAAAGGTCTGAGACAAAACAAAATCACTCCTGCAATATACCAAACAAAATGTTACGAACTTAGCTTTTGACAAAAACATTAAAAAGAAGAGATGAGATGCACTACATATAAGATGAAATGAGATGAGATGCAATGCGATGCATATGAGATGAAATGAGATGCGATGCATATGAGATGAAATGAGATGGGATGCATATGCGATGAGATGAGATGAAGATGAAGATGCAATGCAATGCATATGCAATGAAGAAAAGAAAAGAAAAGAAAAGAAAAGAGTTGAGAAGATACTAGTTAGTTGTGAGATGAGATGAAGATGTTTGCTCCGGAGCATTAGTATGATATGATATATATGTAAAGAAGCAAAATTAAAGGAGGAGACTGTTTGGATGGGTACCAATCAGAATAGGAGTATGTGTACCTTTACTCAGCAAGCATATACAATCCCTACATAATAATATGTGAAGAAGCATAGTTAGATGAAAAGATGGGATGGGACCCACATATAATGGACGAGTAGTGTACCTTATCAGGTCTTCTGCAGCATTCACCTTCCATGACTATGTATTCAATTTATCTGAGTACCTAACCATATACAAAAGCCACAACTTTTAAATAATAGCCACAAAGCTCTGAAATACAAAAGTACTAGAACCAAACCACAATCCGTACTGCAAGATGCACATCCTTAAATGACTCGTAAACATCTACATGAATAATTATACGGTCAGTCAAGTTCCATAGCATTAAAGCTGAAAGCCAAGGGAATAAAGAAGAAGTATTTTGCAATTGAAACCTCACAAGGAACCTGTTTTACCGCAGAATCCCAATGCATACGGGAAAATAGCTCTGCTATACGCAATAGTTAGTTAAAATGCAACAAAAGCATCATTTTCAAAGAGCTTGAGGAAAGTTACCTTCTCTTCCACCATTGACCCGGATATTGCACAACACAGCCGAAAGAAAAATAAATCTGAGCCTTTGCCTTCGTCCACTTCAATTCAATCTCTCCAGCAACAACCTATAAGATGGAAAACTTTAAATTAAAAAATTGAAAAGTTAAAGTTCAATATCATGAAACTGAATCCATCCTCGTCCACTAAATATCCCCCATTGAATCTGCAAATATGATTTTGTTGAGTAATTTAGGTACGAAAGTAGTTTAATTTAGACGTAAATGTACCTTATAGGAAGAGCACCATAAGCATTAAACTTGTCTAGGACATAGAGTGCGATTTTTCTAGAGCCTCAAAGTCTGAGCACAAGTACAAATGTCTAAAGAAGAGTAGACCTAAAGGAATATCAAAAGGTATTTATGGAATTGTTACCTTTGGAGCTACTTCTTTTTCCATGAATCTTGATACTCTAAAGAGCACTGAAAACTTCTAGTGTCTCAGTTTCTGAAAAACATAAGATTATGATAAATGACTTGACAAGCTTCCATAAAAAACATTATAAGATATGAAATATTAGCCTAGTTTACCCAGTTTCTTCAGCATATGCATGCAAAAAGCTTCCATGATTGTTGATCTATCAATCTTCCCTGCAAAATTACCAGATCACCCTTTCATTCAGTATTATGCTTAATCAATATAAATAAGCACATACATACTTGCACTACATAAACCAATAAAGTAGCATTCCTCCCCTTATCTGCTCATCACACAAGCAAAACATTCATTTGAGCTCAAACAGTAAGATAAATAAGAAGTTAAAAATTAAATTTTACATGCTTCTCAATCTGCTAAGTGAAGGCAAAACGAAGCCATTACAAGCGCAGAATCTCGATTTCCTGCGCATAATAAAGCACTACATATAGTTAAATATCAATTGGTGAACCTTTTTAATTTAAATAGTTGTTGATAATCATAATGCATATGCTAAATGAAATAGGACCGTTAAAAAGCCATGGACATGTTGTACTTCCATGGCGAGCATGGGATTTCACAGTTTTCTATTAACTTAATACAAGAAATAAAAAATAAGATAACAAGTCAAAATAAAGAAATGGCGTAAATTTGCACCTGAGAGCGACCTACGAGGCGCCTGTAATGTCCATTTCACCCATTCCCTCTGAAGTGATGAAGATAATAACTAAAAAAGTGACCCAATTAAATGGCAAGAAACTAACTTCTAGATTACCTTGTCATCTCTTAATTAACTATACAATTAATTTCATCAAAGTCTGACAGAAACGCATATAAAGAAAGGAGAGTTGGAGTGAATATCTTCGAACATCTTATCAACTCTCACCATATCACATAGTTGCCTGCCACATTCATAAATAAAAAAGAAATAAAACAGAGCAAGTGAAGATTGATGTTCACAAACTAGTCACCATTCTCGTACTTAGTCACCATTCTGCTTTCAAATATTTGAGTGGTATGGGCGCCTCATACCACTCCATAATATATTATAAGAAGCAGGTCAGGTGAGGGGCGCGAGATTAGTGATGATGTCATCTATATAATAATAATAATAATAAATAATAATAAAGAAGATGAAAAGGTCTGAGATGAAACAAAATCTCTCCTGCAATATACCAAAACAAATTGTTACGAACTTAGCTTTTAACAAACATTAAAAAGAAGAAATGAGATGCGATGCATATGAGATGAGATGAAGATGCAATGCACATAAGATGAAATGCATATGAGATGAGATGAAATGCATATGAAAGGAGATGCTGGAGCGTGAAATGCATATGAAATTAAATTAAAGAAACCATTTAGAGAGAGAGAGAGAGAGAGAGAGAGAGAGAGAGAGAGAGAGAGAGAGAGAGAGAGAGAGAGAGAGAGAGAGAGAGAGAGAGAGAGAGAGAGAGAGAGAGAGAGAGAGAGAGAGAGAGAGAGAGGAGAGAGAGAGAATCTTATCAACTGGTTATAAGGTGAAAAAGCCCTTCTACTTGTAGTCGAGTGAAATTGGTAGTGAACGAAGCATTGAGCACCTCCTGCCTGCCACAATTCACGTTTACAAGAATGAGATGATTGGTCCAACATTTACAAGTGTTGTTGGTAGCAGGGTCAAAGAAATTCTCACCAAAAGTAAGAACCTATCCAGCTGAAAACGTAACAGTTCCTTTCTCGGGGTACACCTGTGACTTGGGATTAGAATATTTACAGTGAAGCGAAGTGAAGCTCTTCGAGTACTCATCATCGGTCACATGATAGTAATTCATATCACCACCAACTTCTTCAGCAATGAGAATGGATTTTCCTGATACAAAAAACCACCAATTATTACTACAATAGAAAAAATGAATGTAAACATTGGGGACCAACCCATAAATCATAATCTAAAACTCACCGTGAGAGCAATAACAGACATGTTATGCTTCCTTGGGAGCTCATCTTCTGTACACTTCACCTTGTTAATCTAAAATCTTTAGAAAAACAATCTTGCTTACCATTTTGACTCACAAATCAAATACCTGAAAAGAATCATTAAAATTCAGATATCAACATGTTATGCAGAATGTTTGAGGATCATCGCCATTCTCGTACTGTCACCATTCATATATTTGAGTGTTATGGGCGCCTCATACCACTCCATAATACTATTAAATTTAAGAACCAGCGCAAGATTGGTGATGGTCATTAAATTATATATTAATAATAATAATAATAATAATAATAATAATAATAATAATAATAATAATAATAATAAAGAAAACAAGATGAGATGAGATATTTGAGATGGTGGTGGTGGAGGTGAAAAGGTGTCAACGCATCTATCACATCAGACAAAAATAAGACGCAAAATAATACTTGAAAAGCACCCTTCCCTAAAATGAAGAATTGACTCAGCATTATCATATCAAAACACGACACACTTGACTCGACTCGGTTAGGAAAACTTACAATAGATGATCACTTCTTTGCTACTCTCCTCAGCTATTCTAATAATGCTTTGATCCTAGATGAGATCTTCCTTCTTTGCAAATGCTTTTGAGTAACCCTCTATTAAATAGCCAAAAGAAAAATCAGATGACAGCTTTCAAGAAAATAGAAAATAGCAAACGAACAAATCACAGAACGGTTATTTCAAACGTGTACCTTATGCAGGCAAATCAATCTTTGACATCCATAATCCTGGAAGCCAAAAGAAATATCAAAGGGGTATTTCTGTAATTTCACATAAAGAACAAGGTTGGATTTTTGTTACCTTTGTTCTAAATTGGAGTAACTTCTTTCTCCATGCAACTTGAACCTGCCAAAATTGGATAAAAACTAAAGTTATTCTTTCTACATACAATATAATTACAGATCTAGCATTTATTAGGCTTTACATGCAAAGGAATTAAAAGGCATTTAAAACAGTCTCATAAGTTCTTATGGTTTTGACAGATTATAGACATTATATTTGGTTTCTGACCTTGTATGCTGTTAAATCACACACTTCCCAGATAATATGCAAACTGTACAAAAGCTTTCCTGCAATTATTACAACTAACAGTAAGAATAACAGACCAAGTCAAGATTGATGTTAACAAATTAATCACCATTCTCGTACTTAATCACCATTCTGCTTTCAAATAAATATTTGAGTGGTATGGGCGCCTCATACCACTCCATAATATCATAAGAATCAGATGGGTGAGGGGCACGAGATTGGTGATGATGTCATCAATAAAATAATAATAATTATTATTATAAAGAAGATGAGATGAGATATATAAGACGGGACGGTGGTAGAGATGAAAAGGTCTCAGCGCTCTCTCTTTAAGACCATGTAATCTATCACGGGAAAAGAATAAGACACAAAATAAATAGTTTAATAAACATTATAAATAAGAGAGAAATGTTATTTATTGTACCTTGTAATGTTGGAAACTACTCAATCAAAGCAAAGCACTCAGATATGCTTTACTCAAACATTCTAAGTAAATGTATTTCCTTGTCATTAATGTAATAAATAACGAGATGCACTTGAAATGCAATGCATATGAGATGAAATGAGATGCAATGCATATGAAATGAAACGAGATGCAATGCATATGAGATGAAATGAATGCAATTGCAATGCATATGAGATGAGATGCAATGCATATGAGATGAAATGAGATGAAATGCATATGAGATGAAATGAGATGCAATGCATATGAGATAAGATGAAATGAAGAAAAGAGTTTAGAAGATACTAGTTAGTTGTGAGATGAGATGAAGATCGTCGCTCCGGAGCCTTAGTATGATATGATATATATGTGAACAAGCAAAGTTAGAGTAGTGTACCTTATCAGCAAGCATACACAATACCTACATATAATATGTGAAGAAGCAAAGTTAGATGAGGATGGGATGGGTGGGTCCCACACAAAATGGAAGAATAGTGTAGCGTAGTGTACCTTATGAGGTCTGCATTCCTCTGGATTCAGTTTATCAGAGTGCCTAATCATATACAAAATCCACAACCTTTTAAATAATAGCCACAAAAGTAGTAGGACCGAACCACAAGTAGCATACCGATTTTAGAAATGCTCGGAAATTCATCCTTAATACGACAACAAGCATTGAAAATATCCACCTTCTTCCTGAAATGACTCGTAAACATCTAAATGAATAAATTATACATAGCATTAAAGCTGAAGGCCAAAGGAATTATTAGGGAATAAAGGATAAATAATTTGCAATTCAAACCTCCATCATCTGATGAGGCTGAGGCTTGGGACAAAGAATTTGAGAGCTTGGACAAGAAAAAAAAAACAAATCGTATGAGAGAGAATAAGGAGAATTAATAAAAGAAATGATATAAAAAGAGAGGGGAATTGTAGTGATACTTATCAACTCTCACTGTTCTATTTGAGTGAAATTGGTGAAGCATCCTGCCTGCCACAATCCACGTTTACAAGTATGAGATGATTGGTCATACATTTTTAAGTGGTTAGCTGGTTTAAAAAATAAAAAAGCCATGAGTGCACTATTATATAGTTTATATGGAAAGAAAGAAACAAATATATTTTCAATAATATAAAACATGACTCAAAATATATAATTAAAAGAGCTATGGAAGCATAGGAGGAACATGTTAGAACAAATTTCCCAAATGATCTTGATAGCCATAACTAGTAACAACGCAAATCAAAATAAGGAGACCTCTTGCTCTTGGAGAAAACCTCCACTTAGCAAAATAAAGATAAATTATAATGCCACATATAGATCTAGTAGTATCTCAATAGCAATTATATGTAGAGACTCTAATGGTTGTTTCTTAAAAGGTAGGTACAGACAATTGAAGCAGACTCTCCTTTTGAAGTTGAGGTTACTGGAGTCTTCAAGACTTATGAAATGACAATGGAATTCACCGAAGACAAGAGTACTATTACGAATAATTGTGAACCACTTACGAAGGCACTTGCGGAATGTAAATCAATTATTAATCTCAAAGTTTGTAGTAGTATCAATAGCATTTATTCCATGTATTAATTATGTAATCCTAAACACTCGCATATGTTAAGAGCTTGTAATAGGGTCATTGACTGGGTTGCTAAACAATGCCTTAAGGGTAAATTGTTTGTCAACTAGTACTACTCAAATCTGTCTCCCCAATTAGCTCACCTTTTGAACTTGGATAACTCACATACATGTATTAGGTGAGGAATCCACTTTTGTTGGCTCGTAAGTGAACTTTAATAATAGAAGATTAACCAATTTCCAGTAAGTAAAATATTTTGTTTGGTGACATCAGGATCGTGTATTATTTAATGAGGTTTTTATTCAAAACATATTAATGAAAATACCTAATTATAAAAAATAACTTTCGATATTTCTCTTTATTAAATACATAATCACTAAACTAAATATTTGTAAAAAAAAAATCTATCCATCTTTCTATATATAATCTAAACTTATTTTAACTATAGTATATTTTTTTATATTAAATGGCCAGCACCACCTCCGACCACCACCGTCACCGGCCATTGTCGTCACCACTCTCGGGTTTTTTTTTTAGATTATTTCGACTACTACCACCGCACACTGTTGCATCCACTACCAATCCGCCGTTCGCCACCACAACTACCAACACCTTCATTTTTTTTTCAATTTTGACCAAACCACCGAATAGCACTGCAACCATCACCATCTCCTCTGGCAATTTATTTATTTTTTAAAATATTGTTGAACAACGTTTCGACTTCCTCAGCCACCACCACCCAGAATTTTAAAGTAAATAAATCTACCACCACCACATCCGGCTATTGTAGTCACAACATCCGAACTCCAAGAATTTTTTTCTAACAACCTATCTTCGCAGACTTGAAATTCATTATTCTTAGCAAGAAATTTATTGTTCGTAACAAGGAATACATTTTTTGAAACAAGAGTTCATTGTTAGAAACATTTAAATTATTTCGTAGATATAAACTTCATTGTTCGGAATATGAAAATTATTTTTCGGAACAAGGATTTTATTGATAAAAATAGTAAAATTTATTGTTTCAAACAACAATTTTTTTTATGAACAATAAATTTAATGTTATGGTGAGTAGATGGACAAATATCTGAGTTGGTAAATAACGGATAGGTTCTTAGCAGCGGTAGGAGAGGCCAATGGTGTCTGTGTGGTGGTAAACAAAAATAGTGATGGTGGTGGCTAAAAGTTGTAATAAGGTTCATTAAAATTAAATAATTTTTTATACAAATAAAGAAATAATAGAATACTTTAGGATCAAATAAATATATTTTTACACATAGTTATGTTAATTAAAAATTATTATTAAACTTGTTTACAATAATTAAATTTTTCAATGATTTATGTTTAATAAATGAATTATAATAAAAAGGGACAACGCCCAGTTAATTACGCGGAGAGCGTAAGAATTCCCGGTTAATTATAAGTTCAACTTAATTCCCACTTAAGCACAAATTTTAAACCGATTACCATAATACCCTTTCACCTTAATAATACAAAAAAAAAACCCACACTAAATACGTGGATAATAAAAAAATATAAATACAAAAACCTGCTCATAACTACACATACTCACGCACCTACAAAATACACACACCACTACTCCACTCCGCTACTCCCTGATCTTCACCATTAAACATCATTCAACCGTATAATGTTTTCAATAATCTGATATATCATTAACATCTCTTCAGAAACACTTAAAGTAGAAGAACCCGAAGACACAATCGGAGCATAGAAGACATAATAGAACAGACAATTAAACCCTAGGTATAAACTTCTCACTTCAATTTGCAATTATTTGAGCATTTTTTGCTTCAATTATACTTCAATTTTGTTTTCTCATGTGTAAAAATCATGAATAACACCGTAAGTTTCACTAATTCGTGATGAATTGATACATCTAGGTACATATTATTCCCTAAGTTCTTTAATTTTTTTCTCTGATTTTTCTTTTTTTTTTTTCCGAATTTGCATTGTGATTTTGTTTTTTGATTACACATAGTTATTCTATTCACTTTCTTACTGATTCGACTGTTATTTTACAATTATTACTGTATAGTTTTTATTTTTTATTTTTGAATCTTTCTTCTCATATAGTTCATGAATTATGGAATCAAAATGTTTTGATTCAATAGGTGTAACCTGTTTATATATGTTATTGTACTCATTTGTGATCATTAACTACTTTATAATCATGAACTAGCTTTGATGTTTTGATCTAATTAACTCCTTATATGTGACTGTTCTGTATATACCAAAAAGTTGCAGTTATTGCATGATTTGTTAAGTTGTGTATATCTTAGGGAACTTTAGTGCAATTATATTTTATTTGATTATGCAGATTTTTTCATATATGTTTGATTTTCTATGTGTACATAGTTATTGTTAAGGTTATAAAATTGTAAAAAAAGGTGCAACTATTGAGTAGCTTTATGTTTTGATCTTCCATATTATATCACAGGGACCTCTGATGCAATTATAATGGAGTTGGTAAGCTATAAATTGCATATTTGCAGGTTTTTTCGTTACAGACTGCATTTTTGTGTGTTGCATAAACACAAAATTTGATAATTGTGTCTTGCTGCAACACACAAATTTTTTCTGTGTTGCATTACTTTTCCCCCTGAATTCTTACCTTTCTTTTGTTATTTACCTGTGTTGTAGACTAATAAAGTCAAATACGATCATCCATTAATAACACGTCATATAGGAGGGTCAAGGAGATGTGACGGTGATGAACAACCATCCACTTTTGGCAGAAAAATGACTCTCGATACCCCCGTGGAAACAAGAAAAGGGTAGGTAGTTTAAATACAAAAATTAGAGATTAGTTTATATATGTAATGATATACTAATAACGCATTATCAATGTTTACAGGAAGCCTTTCTAGAAGTCGCAGTATCGTGATATGGTTGTCACATTCAATGATTTTGACGACTTGGATCACGGAAATGAAATAAGGATGGAGGTAAGTGAAGTTGTAAAGGTAAGTATAGGGAGCATGATTTAGAATAGATAGGTTGTTAGTGTGTCAGAGTAATATAATAGATTGTGTGTTGCAGCAATACAGAAAGATAAATGTTTGTGTTGCATGAACACAAAACATACTATTATAACACAAAACATAAATTGGAGGTGCATATATACTGATGTACGCGCAAGACATCTATAAAAAGTTGGAGGTAGAACACAGATACACCAAAAGAATAACACATTCAGAATTCCGGGTCAAGATGAGACATAGGATTATAATGGATGAACAGAATTGGATCAACAAAATAAAGAGTTCTCTAAAATTCAAGTGTAACAAAATTAATGTTGATATATAAATTTCATGAATATGTTAGATGTGGAGTCGGATATTTTGTTTTAGTCCAAATATCAGTTTGTGAATGGTTTATTAGTCAATTTAGTTTTATTTGTAGTTTTAAGTTCATGTCAGGTACAATGAACAAATTTGGTTGAAGTAGGGTATGAATTATGATAATGTTTATGTTTTTATCTTCTTTTTGTGTTTCATCATCACACAATTTTATGAGTTGGGTGTTCCAGCAAACACAAAAGCAGGAAGGTTTACATGTGTTTATGTGTTGCAGCAACACACAAGTATATGTATTATGTGTTACTAACACACAAAAAATAAGTTATCACCATCTAGCTTATGGGCTGCCTCAACACACAATTCACGTATACACACAAAACCTAAACCCTTATAACCCATAAACCATAAAACCTAAACAATAATAAACAATAACAAACCATAAACCCTAAACCACAAAAGCCTCGAAACCCTAACAAACAATAGGAATAAAATCACAAACCATAAAAGAGGCAGGTTAGACAGATCGCACGTAAATGGATTAATGTGAGTCGGTGAGTCAAAGACACTCATTTTGGTGTTGTAGAACACACAAAACTATTAATTTTGGGTTGATGCAACGCATAATTATGATATGTGTTGTGTGAAAGCAATACACATATAAGTTGGTTTATGAGAAAGACACCCCATGTATGGGAATGTGAGATTGTGTGGGTTACAAATCATAATCAGTATGATTATGTGTTAATGCAACAAAAAAACACTCTAAACCATAATCCATAAACCTTAAACAGTATTAGAACATAAACACTAACAAACACTAAGCATAAAAACATATATTATAACTAAAGTCGTTCGAGTAGACCGTGTACGAGTGTAATAAAGTGATTAGACAATTCATAAAAACCTAGTTGTGTGTCGCAGAACACACAAAATTATAAATTTTGTGTTGATGTTACACAAAATGTTGGGTTGATTCAACACACAATGTTGATATCTGATGTGTGGAAGCAAGGCACACATGAGTTAGTTTACAATAAAGACACAGATTGGATGGGCAGGTGAGATTGTGTGTGTTTATAATTCACAATCTACACTATTATGTGTTGATGCAACACAAAAAAAGGACGTCAGAATATGTACTTTGAAAATTAGTAAGATTGATATAATTGTGTGTTCTAGCAACACACAATTTCTGCTATTGTGTAAAGCTGCAACACAAAAACAGTGCAAAAGATAACAAAACCATGATTGTTTCAGAAAATTAAGGATTCATTACACAAAAATAATAAAAAACATAGACAATCAATTGGTATTTAAAGAGACATAATCAAAAGTAAAGTAGAAGACAACTAAAAATATTAACGAGACTCATATGATCGCACGACACGACTTTCTATTGTGGTGACCATATTGCTTACAACGACCACACCTCATGCGTCTAGGCATACCCTCGCCTTGACTCTTTATTCGCTTAGTACGTGTCCTCCCAGGTTGTATTGTCCAGGTAGGAGGAAGAACGGAAAATGACCCCATCTTGTCAAGTATAGGAGCATCGAATATAGACATTGCAGGAACATTAGAAGAATCGCACTTCCTGTATTAGTCGGCGTGGAGAAAAATCTTAACATGTTGATAACGAACAGAAGGTTGTTGTGCAGTTGACAAAACGTTAATCGCATGAGCACATGGAAATCCTTTGGTTTGCCAATGGCAGCAAGAACATGTACCTCTCACGATTGAGTAATCAAGAGAGATGTAGTCGGAACCGAGACATGGCCACTTCTAAGCGACAAAGCTAACCACGGAACCTAGACAATTGAAAAGCTCGAAACGTTGGACGGACTGGATCTGCCCAAATTAGAAGATAACCATGATCGGATAAAACAACTACAAAACAGACAAAATCACAAAAAAAAAGGTAAGAATTCAGGAGAAAAAAAAATACACCACAGACAGTAGTTGTGGGTTGCAGCAAGTCACAAACACCCAATTTTGTGTTCATGCAACACAAAAAAATGCAGACTCCAACTAACAAACATGCAAAAAAAAAGTAATACATCACAGACAGTAGTTATGGGTTGCAGCAAGTCACAAACATCTAATTTTGTGTTCATGTAACACAAACAAATGCAGACTGCAACTAACAAACATGCAAAAAAAATTAATACACCACAGACAGTAGTTGTGGGTTGCAGCAAGACACAAACATCTAATTTTGTGTTCATGCAACACAAAAAAATGCAGACTGCAACTAACAAACATGCAAAAAAAAAGTAATACATCACAGACAGTAGTTGTGGGTTGCAGCAAGACACAAACATCTAATTTTGTGTTCATGCAACACAAAAAAATGCAGACTGCAACTAACAAACATGCAAAAAATGAAATATATATATTATACAGACACTATTATAATTGCATCAGAGGTCCCTCTGAAAAATTACAGAAGATCAATACATACAGATTCTCAGAAGTTGAACATCTTCTACAAAATCATAATATAATCAATAAAAATGTACAAGTAGATAATCAAGTATATACGATAAAATATGTTGAGACTGATTAGAATATAATTGCACTAAAGGTCCCTAAAATACTCACATTCAAACAAATCACGCAAATAACAGCAAGTTTTCTGAAATTACATGACAAACACATATAAGGATATAAAAAGTTCAAATCGGCAAGGTAATTCATGATCATTAAGTCAAGAATGATCACATACGAGAACAGCATCTCATATAAACACAATACATATAGTGAACCAAAGCAATTTGACTCCATTATTCAGTAACTATATGTACAGAAAAAACACAAAAACAAAAAACAAAAATTATAAAGTATTAAATATAGAATTACAATCAAAACATCAAGGCTAGATCATATGAGTACAATATCACATAGAAACACAACACATTTAGTGAATAATCAACTACAGTACATGATTGTAATTTAATAATCGAATCATCAAACAGACATGTAGAATAACTATGTGTAAACGAAAAACAAAATCACAAGGTAAATTCAGAAAAGAAAACAGAATGAAACAGAGGTTTTTTTGTGAAGAACATAGAGAAAGAAGATGTACCTGGATGTATCAATCAACACGAATTAATGGAAATTCCAATGTTATTGATGATTTAACACATGAAAAAAAAAGAATCGAACAACAAACCAACAACAGAAAATCAAAAAATTGATCAAACTATAAAAAATGCACAAAAAATTAAAATAAATATGATTAGGTCACATATACTAACCGTGTGAATTTATATCAGCTATAGATGAATGATTACAGCAATATAAAGTGAACTTCCAAAATTAAAAGAGCAGATTGAAGAAAAAATGGAGTTGAGTTGTCGCGAGAGAGAGGAGTGGTGATATGTGTATAGTAGGTGTAGGTGTTAGTTATTGTGTCTGAGTGAGTTACGGGAGCAGAGAACAAAATGAAAAAAATAAAATATTAATAATAAGAGATAATGAATTAAGAGATAAAGAAAATAGGTATTTATAAGGGGTAAAGATGGAAGCTAAATATGTCAAAAGTAATTAATTGGGAATTAAGTTCATATTTTGTGAGTAAGTAGGAAGTAATTTCCTCCTTCCTTTTTTTTGAAAATGAAAAGTGAGGAATTGTAATTAATTGGGAATTATCTCTAATAAAAAATCAAATAATAATATTCTAAATCTAATTATCCTATCCTATGAATAATGATGGGTATACCCCAATCACAAGAAAGCTTTACACTCCAAATACTTTACCACTGGCAAATAATAAAAAAATTCATAAATTTTTTTCTTAATAAAAAGATAATTACAATGGCAAAAGTATATACTAATTAACCATTAGATAAAACAAATCATTAATCACTCACCCTGATGTAGAATGTTTGACGATATAGGACCTATTTGGAAGAGCTTATTTTAGCATATAGAAATAAATGAAGGGTATTTAATTCAAAAGGTCCACATCCAATATACTTTTCTTCAGCAGTCGTTTTATATTTCTATAAACTTAAAGTAGCAACCCATTTTCTAAAGAGAGTAGATCAAGAGATTTCTTTTTCGAATCCACCTAGGGGAGTTCAAGTTGCAACACATAAGACAGTCCACCATTATCAATGAAACCTTGCACTTAAAGACAATTAAAGATTCTGCAGAATGAAGAAAAAGAGGGAATCGGCCAATAGTCCGGTGAGCCCAGTTGGTGTTCTTGACGATGCACGGCGAGCCCATCAACCAAGCCCAATAAAAGCCCAGAAAAGTCGGCCTTGTGAAGACGGAGAAAAAAACCGCACGATGGAAAATTCGACTTTGACAAACGTAGCGATTGTGAAAAGCAAAATCAGTAACAACCCATCACATCGGTCGTCCAGAATAGCCCGTACTAAGTGACCATACTAACAACCCATCACTTCTCATACAGTAAAAGGTTTCCAACTGTCATAAAATGGTTATTGTAGGATTTGTATTAAAAGATAATAAACTACACAGTAATTATATAGTAATCAGATAATTCTAAAATATTGTAAAAGTGATGAAATTAGGTTAATAATCAAATCATATTTTTAATGTTTCAAAGGGTAAAAATTAATTTTTCACCTTAATTTAAGTTCTCCGATTGTTGATGATGATGGTGGAAAATGGTCCCTGACGACGGTTTTTTTATGCAGGAGGCTTGGTGGGAAGGTAAATGTGAAGATTTTTTTTTTTTCGTTCGAATATTGTGAAAAGATGATTTTTAGATTTTATGTTTCATTGTTAATCAACCTTTACCTTTTCTTTTCTTTTTCTAACTAGAATTTTTTTAACATTTTCGATTGTATACTTTTAAAAAAAATATTATTTTATATTGTAAAGTAATATTAGGTAATCATAAACCCAAAATAATATTTTAGACCTTATTCATCTAAATTTTTAGGTTGATCTTGTCAAGATATGATTTGTCTCTTTTTAAAAAAAAATTTAAAAATTAAAATTTGAAAACCATAAGTGTTTAAAAACACATGCTTCTCCTAAAAATGTTTTCTAGAAACACTTTTTTGAAGAGCATTTCCAAATGAGCACTTATTAACTATTACCGATATTATTACTAAATTTAAACCTAAATGAAAACCTAAATTTCACAGTTTTGTAAAGAGAATAAAAAGAAAAAAAACAAGAATGAGTTTACTGAATTAGAAAGTCTGGATCAATAAAATTTAGGCCTAAATTTAGTAGATTGGAGTTCAATTAAATACTATTTGGAAGGAATATAGAATTGCACTTTAGATTCCATGGGGTCAAAGTGGTCCCATCACAAACGCAATGTGTGGAATGGTATCGTCATGGTGGTAGGGTGCTATTGCAATCATAGTCGTGGTGGTGAGTCACAAGAGTTGTGGAGTTTTTCACCTTTAGTTGGAAAAAAGTTTAGTGAAATGAAATTAAATAAAATGTGGTTCGTTTTTTTGTTTGTTTTATTATTTGTTATTTCAGGGTAAAATGGTTAAAAAGGCTTAAAAAAGGAAAGAAGATTTGTTTGACCTACATTTAGAACTAAATTGCTTTTAGCAATTATCCACAAAACACAAACAAAAAGCACAAAACACAAACACAAAGAGACAAACATAAACATAAACATAAACGTAAGCAACCTGTTAAAAGTTAGAAAGATAATTAAAAAAGTTTAATTAAAGAAAGCATATAAGAAAATGGAGTTGGAGTGAATATTTTCTAACAGCTTATCAACTCTCACCATATCATAGTTGTTAATCTTGAATACCTGCTTGCCTGCCACATTCATAAACAGAGCAAGTTAATCTTGAGTTCACAAACTAGTCACCATTCTCGTACTTAATCACCAATCTGCTTTCAAATAAATATTTGAGTGGTATGGGCGCCTCATGCCACTCCATAATATTATAAGAAGCAGGTGAGTTGAGAGGCACGAGATTGGTGATGATGTCATTAAATAATGATAATAATAATAATAATAATAATAATAGTAATTGTTGAAATATACCTTAAATTATTAATTTCCTTAAATATTATTTTCTATATTATAGATTAAAATATATTAGTCTCCAAGTTATTTCCTTTTCTATAAAACTTGTTCCCTAATTATTTCCTTACACATAGAAACTTGTTTTCCAAGTTATTCATGTGTATCCTATATATATAGGACCTCTATGTAAGAAATTATTATCATTGAATAAAAGTTATTCTAATTTCTTCATGGTATCAGAGCTTAGGGTTTTAAATCCTTACGCTTAATTTTTTTTTCGGCCTTAATTGCCGATATACACCTTTTTTTGGTGTTTTTTCAAAATCTTTATACCAACCTTTATTGTTGGTCTCTTTTTTATTCATTATGTCTTTACAAGAAACTACTTCTGAATCATCTATTACCACCTCTAATCTAATTCAACCTCCTATTCAAATTGAGAACTCCACCTCTCAAATTTCTACCGTTAAATTAAATGGTAAGAATTTTATGGAATGGTCTCAGTCAACAAAAATATTTTTGATGAGTCGCGGAAAGTTTAAATATGTCAACGGAGTTGCAAAAGCACCACCAGAGACAGATGCATCATACGAGGCATGGGAGATTTCTAACGCCACGGTCATGTCATGGTTAGTACACTCTATGCAACCTGAGATTGGTAGGACATATTTGCTACTTCCCACTGCTAGAGATATTTGGGTAAGTGTTAACAACACTTACTCCAAGATGGGCTTTACGTCTCAAATCTTTCAAATCAAACGAGAAGTGCTCAAGACAAAGCAAGGAACCATGAGTGTTACAGATTATTATAACAAACTTCTCGGTTTGTTTAACGAATTGGATATGTACCAGGATGCGAAGATGGAATGTACAACAGATGCTGGAAAATTAAAGGATATGTTAC
Organism: Nemophila menziesii; assembly: GCA_029959085.1. Lineage (NCBI taxonomy): Eukaryota > Viridiplantae > Streptophyta > Magnoliopsida > Boraginales > Hydrophyllaceae > Nemophila > Nemophila menziesii. Next base: position 17,640,764 of record JARWIR010000010.1, on the reverse strand, counting down.
AAAGGGAAAGAGTATTTCAATTCTTATTGGGCCTTAATCCTGAATTTGAGCAGGTATGTGATCGTATCCTTAGTAAGGAACCTTTTCCTGATCTCAGTGAGACATTTTCTTTAGTTCGAGGGGCTGAAAGTCAAAAGGAGTTACTAAGTGACAAAAACCTTCATTCTGAAAAATTAACCATGGAAAGTTCAGCTTTAGTAGGAACTCAATTTGGCGTCAATATCGGTGATAAAAAAAGGGGGAGTGAAAACGATAAACGATGGTGTGACTATTGTAAAAGATCCAAACATACTAGAGAAACGTGTTGGAAATTACATGGCAAACCTTCTCAATGGAAAAATACTAAAATCAACGATAAAGATAGAACAAGTATGCAAATAACCTCTCAAGACAACCCTAATATCTTCATGACACCTCTGTTCAGTAAGGAACAACTAGAGAAGCTGTATGGATTACTCAATTCGTCCAAATCTACTCCTAACACCTCTTCAACTAGTTCTCTTGCTCAAAAAGGTATACTGTCTGCTTTACATACTTCCTTTGATAACAAATTGTGGATAGTTGATTCAGGTGCTAGTGATCACATGACAAGTCTTTCCCATTTATTCTCATCATACACTCCTTGTCCTGGTAATCTTAGAGTTCGTGTTGCAGATGGATCTTTCTCCCCAGTTGCGGGAAAAGGTTCTATTGTTCTTTCTACAAATATAACCTTACAATCTGTCCTTCATGTTCCTAACCTGTCTTGTAACCTATTGTCGATTAGCAAACTCACTCGTGATTCAAATTGTGTAGCTAAATTTACTCAATCTCAATGTGAATTTCAGGATATCAGTTCGGACTTTTGGTTGAGTTGGCAATTTAATACATAGTGACATTTGGGGACCATCAAGAGTAAAAAATATATCTGGTAGTCGGTGGTTTATTACATTCATAGATGATCATACTCGTGTTTGTTGGGTGTATCTTTTAAAAGAGAAATCTGAAGCTGCTGTCGTGTTTCAAGCGTTCTATATGATGATAGAAACTCAATTCCAGGATAAAATTCAAGTCTTACGAACTGATAATGGAAAAGAATACATTAATTCGATTCTTGGAAAATTTCTTATGGAAAAGGGTATCGTACATCAAACTACATGTGTTGACACACCCCAACAAAACGGTGTTGCTGAACGAAAGAATAGACATCTCCTAGAGGTAGCTCGGGCAATTATGTTTACCACAGGAGTTCCTAAAACTTTTTGGGGAGAGGCTATTCTCACTGCATCTTATCTTATCAATCGTATGCCATCTCGGGTATGTCAGTTTAAGAAACCTCTTAATATTCTTATAGATTTTTTCCCCCATGTCCAAATTTTCAATACTCTCGAACCCAAAGTATTTGGTTGTGTAGTATTTGTTCACATTCATGGTCATAATCGTAGTAAACTTGATCCTAGAGCACGTAAATGTGTCTTTCTTGGATATTCATCCACTCAAAAAGGATACAAGTGTTTTGACCCTACCACTAACCGGTTTTATGTTAGTATGGATGTTACTTTTTTTGAAGATCAATCCTTTTTTCCCCAAACTTCTCTTCAGGGGGAGAATCAAAACCAAGTGGATGAAAAAAAAATTTTGGAAAAAGTTGATCCGCTACCCATGTCTTCTGTTTCTTCGTATCCAGAATTAATCATTCCATCCCAACATATTATTCCCAATGAAGAATTTTTTCCTGAAAATGAATCTATTGTGCCAAAGTCTAGTGTGCCTAATGAAGAAAAATCCAACGAAAGAGAGAAAATAGAATTACCACTGGAGAAAAACAAAGAGTTACTTGTCTATACAAGGAGGCATAACCGACAAGTTGTGGAGCAACAACCTAAACTAAACAGTCAAGATTCGACCCCGACTATATCAGGTAATTCAGATTCTTCTCTATGTCAAAATTCTTATGATTTTCAGAATCTTAATATTCCTATAGCTCATAGAAAAGGCATTAGATCATGCACCAATCATCCTATATCTCAATATGTATCTTATCATAGATTATCCTCAAATCTTCAAGCTTTTGTTTCTAACCTATCAAAATTAGAAATTCCTAATTCTATAGAAGAAGCTCTTGTTGTTCCTGAATGGAAGGAGGCTGTTCTCGAAGAAATGAAAGCTTTGGAGAAAAACCAAACTTGGGAACTTGTGTTTCTTCCTAAAGGAAAAATTCCGGTTGGTTGTAAATGGGTTTTTACAGTAAAATATAATACCGATGGATCAATAGAGAGGTACAAAGCAAGATTAGTGGCAAAAGGATATACTCAAACATATGGAATAGATTATCAAGAGACGTTTGCTCCAGTTGCAAAAATGAATAGTGTCAGAATCTTATTATCTCTCGCAGCTACTAAGGATTGGCCATTGCAACAATTAGATGTCAAGAATGCTTTCCTTAATGGTGAGTTGGAAGAGGAAGTGTATATGCATCCACCTCCTGGATTTGGAGTCTTATTTGGTACAAATAAAGTATGTAAACTCAAAAAGTCACTTTATGGCCTTAAACAATCTCCTAGAGCATGGTTTGGACGTTTCACGAAAGCTATAAAGAGTTTTGGATACATACAAAGTGAAGCAGATCACACTATGTTCTTTAAACACTCTAAGGATAGAAAACTCTCTATACTTATTGTGTATGTAGATGATATTATCTTAACAGGTGATGATCGTGTGGAACAAGAAAATCTGAAGATTTTTCTTGCCAAAGAATTTGAAATCAAAGACCTTGGATCTTTGAGATATTTCTTAGGTATGGAGGTTGCTAGAACTAAAGAAGGAATCTTGGTGACGCAAAGAAAGTATATTCTAGATCTTCTTAGTGAAACAGGTATGTTGGGGTGCAAACCAGCTGAAACACCCATGGATGCTAGTAACAAGTTGAGGTCAGATATTGGTGTGGAGGTTGATAAAGGACAATATCAACGATTAGTTGGAAGATTGATTTATTTATCACATACTCGGCCAGATATTTCTTTTGCAGTAAGTGTTGTGAGTCGATTTATGCACTCACCTCGTGAAGAGCACTTGAATGCAGCTTATAGAGTTCTTAGATATCTTAAAAGAACTCCAGGAATGGGATTATTGTTCAAGAAATGTGATAATTTGTGGGTCGAAGCATTTACTGACGCTGACTGGGCTGGAAATATAGATGACAGAAGATCTACATCGGGATATTGCACCTTTGTAGGAGGAAATTTAGTGACTTGGAGAAGCAAAAAACAAAATGTCGTGGCTAGAAGTAGTGCTGAAGCTGAGTTTCGAGCTATTGCACAAGGAATATGTGAGCTTTTATGGATAACACGTCTTCTAGGTGAATTGAAAATTGTTTGCAACCAACCTATGAAGTTATACTCAGATAACAAGGCAGCTATTAACATTTCTCATAATCCAGTACAACATGACAGGATGAAACATGTTGAGGTGGATAGACTTTTTATTAAAGAAAAGATAGATGAGGGAATTTTATGTATTCCGTATATTCCTACCAAACAACAAGTAGCAGATATCTTTACAAAAGGTCTTCAAAGTCAACAGTTCGATTGCTTGATTGGCAAGCTGGGAATGCTCAATATATACGATCCAGCTTGAGGGGGAGTGTTGAAATATACCTTAAATTATTAATTTCCTTAAATATTATTTTCTATATTATAGATTAAAATATATTAGTCTCCAAGTTATTTCCTTTTCTATAAAACTTGTTCCCTAATTATTTCCTTACACATAGAAACTTGTTTTCCAAGTTATTCATGTGTATCCTATATATATAGGACCTCTATGTAAGAAATTATTATCATTGAATAAAAGTTATTCTAATTTCTTCAGTAATAATATTAAAGAAGATGAAAAGGTCTGAGACAAAACAAAATCACTCCTGCAATATACCAAACAAAATGTTACGAACTTAGCTTTTGTCAAAAACATTAAAAAGAAGAGATGAGATGCACTACATATAAGATGAAATGAGATGAGATGCAATGCGATGCATATGAGATGAAATGAGATGGGATGCATATGAGATGAAATGAGATGGGATGCATATGCGATGAGATGAGATGAAGATGCAATGCAATGCATATGCAATGAAGAAAAGAAAAGAAAAGAAAAGAAAAGAAAAGAGTTGAGAAGATACTAGTTAGTTGTGAGATGAGATGAAGATGTTTGCTCCGGAGCATTAGTATGATATGATATATATGTAAAGAAGCAAAATTAAAGGAGGAGACTGTTTGGATGGGTACCAATCAGAATAGGAGTATGTGTACCTTTACTCAGCAAGCATACACAATCCCTACATAATAATATGTGAAGAAGCATAGTTAGATGAAAAGATGGGATGGGTCCCACATACAATGGACGAGTAGTGTACCTTATCAGGTCTTCTGCAGCATTCACCTTCCATGACTATGTATTCAATTTATCTGAGTACCTAACCATATACAAAAGCCACAACTTTAAATAATAGCCACAAAGCTCTGAAATACAAAAAGTACTAGGACCAAACCACAATTTGTACTGCGAGATGCACATCGGAAATATCCTTAAATGACTCGTAAACATCTACATGAATAATTATACGGTCAGTCAAGTTCCATAGCATTAAAGCTGAAAGCCAAGGGAATAAAGAAGAAGTATTTTGCAATTGAAACCTCACAAGGAACCTGTTTTACTGCAGAATCCCAATGCATACGGGAAAATAGCTCTGCTATACGCAATAGTTAAAATGCAACAAAAGCATCATTCAAAGGAAAGTTACCTTCTCTTCCAAAACATAAATCTGAGCCTTTGCCTTCGTCCACTTCAATTCAATCTCTCCAGCAACAACCTATAAGATGGAAAACTTTAAATTAGAAAATTGAAAAGTTAAAATTCAATATCATGAAACTGAATCCATCTTCGTCCACTAAATATCCCCCATTGAATCTGCAAATATGATTTTGTTGAGTAATTTAGGTACGAAAGTAGTTTAATTTAGACGTAAATGTACCTTATAGGAAGAGCACCATAAGCATTAAACTTGTCTAGGACATAGAGTGCGATTTTTCCAGAGCCTCAAAGTCTGAGCACAAGTACAAATGAAGGAGCAATGTTAAAAGAACACCTCAACATCACCA